>OZ012736.1:134954997-135593627 GCA_963859935.3 Lathyrus sativus | reverse complement strand
ACTACAGTTACTCTGATTCCATTCCCGTAAGGATATGTAGGCACAAGATGCGATGTCTTGCCGAGTAAACTTAGAATTAACCCCTAGGTTTTTTTTAATTTTCAATCCTTTGTATATACCCTAAAGCAAAATAATTAATGAAATAAATAAAAAAAAAATAAACAAAAGGTTCCCGTAGAGTACTACGGAAGTTTAGGGTGCTAATACCTTCCCTAAATTTAACCAACCCCTGAACCTTAGATCTCTCCCTTTTAGGTTTTTCCTTTCTTTAACCTTTCCTTCGGATAAATCAAAGACCGGTTGTAAATGAATTAAGATTCAAGTTAATCAATAGCTTGACATCCAAATTTCACCGCAACAGAATATGGCGACTTCACTGGGGAGTCCTAACTTTTGAGGGTTATCCCCATTTTGTTTATTTTTCATTATATATTTGTTTCATTAATATTTTTGCTCATTTGTATATATATTGTTCAGGGGTATCTTGCTTGGGAATTACTGTGTTGTGAGATAAGTCCTACACCCGGACTTGAGTGACATTATTATAGGATGGCGATATATTTGACGAGGCTTATAGGGAGTGAGTCCCGACTAAGATAAATCGAGAATCACCGCTCAGTTGAGACCCTTTTGAAAATGGTTCAGTTGATCGAGTGTAGTCATGAAAACTTTTACCATTATCGATTGGAGTCTGTGATACTGGGAACCGTAGTACCTTTACACCATCTTGGCCTTATCTAGGACGTAGTGCGGGAACTATATGGGAGTAGTCCTACAATGGTTGCTACGCGATACTACACTCGAACGAGGTTCTCTTGAGAATATTATCGACCCTTGAGTCAGTCGAGAAGTTGATAATATCCAAAAGATGGGCTGATGACCTTGGGCACTTTTTAGAACCCTTGTTCTGCAGGTACAATCAACCTATAGTACATACCTCTTTGGGAAGGGTAGACCTTGACTCCATTCATTGTTCCTCTAACTTAGGACCTTTGTTTGCTTATGTGCGTTTGTGCTTTGCATCCATAAAGCATCATATCATTTCTAGTTTCAAGGAATTCAAAAGTCCTTTGCAAATTCAAGAAGTCCTACATTTTAAAGTCTAACAGCTTTTCTCGCTTTCCTAAAAGGGAATGTTTTCAATCGACCGTTGAAATTCTTGAGACCATTGCATGGCATTAGCATCACATTTTTGCATTGCATTTATCCCCCAGTTTCTCCTTCTTGGTCCTATCGTCTTTTAGTGTACCTTTGAGTCGTCAAGCTGATTCCTCGACACAGATATCAGACCAGAAACGGAACAGGAGTCACTTTGATCCTATTCTCATGACTTACACAGAGCTATATCCTGACTTAGTCCGGCAAGGACTGATTACTACAAAGGCTTTACCACCTCCTCTTAATCCTCCGGCTGGATTTAGGGCTGATCTCCATTGTGCTTCCCATGAGGGTTCCCCAGGCCATGACTTAGAGCATTGTTTTGCATTGAAGGCTATAGTATGTGAATTTGTTAGAACTGGAATACTTGATTTTACAGACAGTTATCCGGATGTTCAGAAAAATCCCTTGCCAGTACATCAGAAATGAAGTTTTGTCACTAGGCCTTTTGTTTCTCGTTGTTTGCACTTTCCTTATTTTGTTTAAGTTGTTTGCTTTTAATTATGTTTGTACTTTCATTAATGAAATAAGCATTGCGACTTTTGATTCAATTCATTTCCGTCCATTTATTTGCATCTTTATGCTTTATTTTTCAAATGTTTACTTCTTGTCCAAAATTTTGATATGCTAAGATTGGAGGGAGGATGATGAAAACGTTATACCCATAATTGCTGTCAGTATGCTTTCAATCAAACCTTGTTGACGATGTAAGGCATTATTTCAATTCCCAAACACTGGAGAAATAAGGAAGTTAATCCTTCGTCACCCCCTTCGGGCCTAGAAGTTGGAGTTTCTTTCGTTACAAAAAACCCACAATTTTAACCTTGGGATGGGTAGTTCTCAGTTAACTTGGTTGTGTGTTCATACGATACACCTTTCATTAACAAATTTTCCTTCGCACACGTCAAATAAGTGTCGAAGATGTTTTCTAATCAAAAGGTCGATGATGGTTCACCGTAATCATTAAAATCAAACAGTCACTTTCCTTCACAAAAAAAAAATAATATAAAAAAATCAAAAGAAGCCCGCTAAGTCAAAACCTATGAAGGAAACTTAGGCAAAACTGGGGCATCCCGCTGACTGTAAACTCTAAAATAAACAATTCAGGCAAAATTTAGGGATAATACAAAGAGATTTTTAAATCCTTATCTTGAAAATCCTCAATGTCAAAACAATCAAATGTTATAGGGGAGTAGTGGCTGCCTTTTCATAGGTCCCTTTGACTTCTGAGTCATCATTGCTACGATCAATGAAATCCCTAACTTATGGGAACCTGAATGCATAATATGAGTTAACTGAGCATAGGACTGAGGATCATCACGTAGATTGGGTGGGTACAAATAAATTTTGAGCCTTTATCTTTTGTTTCATAACCGTGAACCAGGCCACATTACAACCCTCAAAAGACCTAATTGAAGCAAGGTTATTTTGAAAGTATACTACAGCAAGGTTGTGTAACCTGACTCCAAAAGATCCTTGCGAATCATTTATTTTGGCAATACACTTTTATTTTAAACTTTGAGTGTCTTGAACCGCCTTGTTCTGACTAACGACTCATGTATTTTCCATCTTTCAAAAATAATTTTTCAAAAATCGCATGAACTTTGCATTACCATGTTTGTATGAATATTTTTGTTTGCAAACTGGCTTTCCTCTAAGGAATTTTCAAACAATGAGAAACTTGGTCAAGTGATCTTATCAGGGGCAAGTTCCTTTTACATCCTGTCAAAGAATTAGTTCAAGATTTGTTCAAGGCAATATCTTCTCAGATTTGGTTTATCCAGAGAATTGTTCAAGACCCAGACTGGGGCAAGCCCTCCGAGGATACAGCAAAACAGTCGATTCCACGAATTAGACAGCTGAAGCAATTATCAGTTCATTTGACCTGGGGCAGTTTACTTGCATAATCCCTAAGTAGTTATTCATCATTCCTACAGTGACTATCAACTTGATACAGTTTAACAGAATGACAGTGATCTCCGTGTTGAGGAATCAGTCCTCCAGTTTTGTCATCTCACCGAAAGAGTCGAGCCTTGTCGTCGACGTCTGCATTTGCATTTGATCATATGTCATAGCATAATTCCTATACATGTGCATATCTTGGGTGCTTTACTCCCCATTTACATTTTTATCTTGGGTGCTTTACTCCCCATTTACATTTCTAGCTTGGGTGCTTTATTCCCCATTTACCTCTCTATCTTGGGTGCTTTACTCCCCATTTACATTTCTAGCTTGGGTGCTTTACTCCCCATTTACATTTCTATCTTGGGTGCTTTACTCCCCATTTACATTTTTATCTTGGGTGCTTTACTCCCCATTTACATTTTTATCTTGGGTGCTTTACTCCCCATTTACATTTCTATCCTGGGTGCTTTACTCCCCATTTGCATGTCTATCTTGGGTGCTTTACTCCCCACTTACCTTCTATCCTTGGGTGTTTTATCCCCCATGTACCTTTATCCCGGGTGTTTTATTCCCCGTTTACCAGATATTCCTGGGTTTACCTAACATCATGGTGTTTTACCCCCATTTACTTTTTTCTCTCCCTGAGGTCGTGTTTTACTCGCGTCTTACCTTGTGGGCAAAATTTATTTACTTGGCATCATGGGTGTTTTATCCCCATTTGCGTTTTTCTCCTGAGCTCGTGTTTTACTCGCGTCTTACCTTGCGGACAATTTCTAATTTACTTGGCACCTATCAACAATTCTGTGTCGTGTCTACCCGACGTTCTTCCAGATATGACATGTCTTCTTCCCTAGTGCAATTCATCGATGGGTCGTCCCCTGTGACGTTGTTTCGTCTGTATCCGTGCATTTGTCATTTTCATCATACGCATCATATCAGATTCATATCATATTTAGCATTATAGTTCGTTTTGTTTTGTCCATATCATTGCATAGCACTGCGTCTAAAGGCAAAATTTTTGGTTATCTGTATTTAAATCCCTCCACCATGATTTCTCGAGTCTCCGTTGCTCGAATCACCCAGTGAAGTTATTTAAATAGGGGCAACTGTAATACCCCAAATTTTGCCCTAAGATTTGTCGTCGCATTTCATTGCATTTAATCAATTACTAACAAATTTGTGTAGTCGTTTGACTTTTTGCAGGTAAATATCATATGGCATGTATTTTTTTCTAAAAAGTAAAAATGGCACAATTGGCAAGAGGACATGTGTAAGGAGTTGTGAGTGTGAGAGGTTGAGAGTTCGAATCTCACCTTAGTCACTTTTTGTTTTTTATTATTTTCACTCTAAATTTTTCTATCTTTCATTAAAAAATAACAAAAATAGTTTTTTTATTATTATTTAATTATTATTTTCGTATTTTAATTAAATAATTTTTTAAAATATTATTTTTTTCACTTTTTTCTAAATTATTCATAAAAATATCCAAAAAATCATAAAATAAAAAATATTGGAAAAGATTTTGTTCTTTTTATAACATTTTTTATTTTAGGAATCAATAGAATTATTAATTTTTATTTTAAGTTTATTTTAATTATTTTAAATTATTTAAATTTTATTTTTTCTTAACTAATTATTTAGTTTGGGCTTTAAAATGGGCTTTAGGGACATTATTGACAATTTGGTGTTAACCCTAATTTGTTCCCTATATATACATGGGTTGCCTTGTTAAAAAAGGTGGAGAATGAAAAAAACCTAAGAGGAGTGAGTGCCGTTTACCGTTATTTCTTTTCCTTCATCTATTACTGTTGTTTCTTTTTCTTCATCTTTTACCGTTATTTCTTTTTCTTCATCTATTACCGTTATTTCTTTTTCTTCATCTATTACTGTTACGTTTATATATATATATATATATATATATATATATATATATATATATATATATATATATATATATATATATATATATATATATATATATATATATATATATATATATATATATATATATATATATATATATATATATATATATATATATATATATATATATATATATATATATATATATATATATATATATATATATATATATATATATATATGTAATTTTTAAATTGTTAGAGTTTATATATATATAAGATTAATTTTTGATCGAATTATGTCGATACGATGTTTGCACATTTGTGTGCATGACGCGTGACATTTGTGTTAGTTCGATCTGGTTGCGATGATCGCATTTTTGTGTGAGCAATAATACTGTTTTTTTTGCTTAATTTCTTTTTCTTTGCGATAAATTTTGTTTCGTCCGATATAGATCTGGTTGCGATGTGCGCAGTTCTGCGTTAGCAACATTGTTGGGTTATTTGGCACATTTAAAATTCATTATTGCTTTATTATTATTATTATTATTATTATTATTATTAGTATTATTATTATCATTATTTATTATTATTATCATTATTATTATTATTATTACTATTATTATCATTATCATTAATTCATTAAAACTTGTTATAATATAAAAATCTGTTTTTTAAAATAAATAACATTAACATCTTTTCCAAATTAATATGAAAACCTATTATTTTTAAGAAAAACTTTTTTTTAGATAAATTTAAAATAATAACTAATATCTTTTTTTAAAATAATAACTAGAACCGTTTTAAAAAATATATATAATAATAACATTAAACCTTTTTTTTTTTAAATAAAACCTTTTTGTTAGATAATTAAATTAAGACTATTTTTGAAAAGTTTTTTTTAATAATATCAAAACCTCTTTTTTAACTTAAATCAAAAGCTTTTTTATATATCACAAATAAACAACAAAGAATATCTATAACTTTCGCACTTCCGTTTCATAACTCGTCTGATTACTGTCTGACTCTGTCTACTAACCTTGTGTATTCAATGTGCAGCTTGTTACGTTGCTATTAGCTATTTTAATGTGTTTTTCAATTCAAGTTGTATTATAATTGTATCTGTTTCTCATTTGTAACTTCGCGAACAAATTATCGCGTTTACCTTTCCGCACTTTAATTTCTGTTGTTTGTATGGTTTAAATTCGCGCATTTGCATCGTTAATTTGTCCCATTGCATTCCTCCGAAGGATTAGGTCTAGCCGTTTGGCCGCCATGCCAATAGTCCTCAAAACTTCAAACCCTTACAAACCCTAACTTTTCACAAATGTCTCGCCGTGGACAAAATTACAAAACTACCCCTAGCTTTAGGTCAAAGAGTCGCCGCACTCATTTTAGGGTTTCCCGCCGCGGAATCCCTAACCTAACCCTAATGCACTTAACAATTTATAACATAGAGATCGGAGTTTAAGACTCCATGTAAGCGTGTCCTTAAGATGCGTTTATTCCCCTTGAGACCTTGACCACAGTCAAGAAGTCTCTAACCTCCTTTTTGAGGGGAACTACAGTTACTCTGATTCCATTCCCGTAAGGATATCTAGGCACAAGATGCGATGTCTTGCCGAGTAAACTTAGAATTAACCCCTAGGTCTTTTTTAATTTTCAATCCTTTGTATATACCCTAAAGCAAAATAATTAATGAAATAAATAAAAAAAAATAAACAAAAGGTTCCCGTAGAGTACTACGGAAGTTTAGGGTGCTAATACCTTCCCTAAATTTAACCAACCCCCGAACCTTAGATCTCTCCCTTTTAGGTTTTTCCTTTCTTTAACCTTTCCTTCGGATAAATCAAAGACCGGTTGTAAATGAATTAAGATTCAAGTTAATCAATAGCTTGACATCCAAATTTCACCGCAACAGCTTGCCCCAATCATGAATCTTGAAAAATATTATGGATAACTCAATTCAGAGAAAGACTTGCACAAAACCACAAATCTTGAATTGATTCTTCAATAGGATTTGGAAGGAACATGCCCCTGATAGGATCATTGCCCAAGTTTCTTAACTGTTTGTGAAATCCTTGAGAGGAAAGCCAGTTTTTAAACAAAAGGATTTGTACAAACATAGTAAATGCAAATTTCATGCAACTTTAGAAATCAATTTAATTTTTTTTAAAGATGAAAAACACATGAGGTATATGTCAGAACACAGCGGTTCAAGACACTCAAAGTGGAAAGGTAAAGCAAAGGTGTAATCCCAAAATAATTGATTTGCAAAAATATTTTGGAGTCAGTTTGCGCAACTTTGCTATAGTATACTTTCAAAATAACCTTCCTTAAGTTAGATCTTTTGAGGATTGTAACGTGGCCTAGTTCATAGTTTATGAAACAAAGGATAAAGGCTCAAAGTTTATTTGTACTCACCCAATCTTCGTGATGATCTTCAGTCCTACACTCAGTTAACTCAGACTATGTGCTCAACTTCCCAGAGGTCGGAAATTGCACTGATGATATTGATAATGGTTCAGAAGTCAATGGACTTGAGATAACAGTCATTGATTCCCTACAACACTTAGTTGTTGTTGTCATTGAGAATTTTAAGGCTAAGGATTTAAATATTTCCTCTTTTATCATTCCTAACTCTTGCCTGAATTGTTTATTTTAAAGCCTATAGTCAGCGAGATGCCTTAGTTTTGCCTAAGTTTCCTTCATAGGTTTTGACTTAGTGAGATTTTCTTTTTTGATTTATTTTTTGAGAAAGAAAGACAGTGACTACCTGGCTTAATGATTACGGTGAACCATCATTAACTTTCAACTTGAAGGACATCTTCAACACTTGCTTGATGTGTGCGAAGGAAAATTTGTGAATGCAACTTTTATATGAAAGTTGTCTTGCGCGAACACACAATTGAGTTAACTGAGAACTACCCATCCCAAGGTTAAGATTGTGGGATTTTGTATAGAAAGAAACTCCAGCTTCTAGGATCGAAGGGTTTAGCAAGGGAATAACTTCCTTATTTCTCCAGTGTTTTGGAGTTGAAACAATACCTTACATCGTCAGCAAAGTTTATTTGAAAGAATATCAACAATTATGGGTATAACGTTTTCATCATCCTCCCTCTAATCTTTGCAGAACCCAAAAGAAAGTGGAAAAGAGATAAAATATTTTTGCAAAAGGAAAGCACAAAGATGTAAATAATGGACAAAATAAATTGAATCAAATGTTGCAATGCTCATTTCATTAATTATGAAATTACAAACATAATTTGAATACAAACAGCTAGTACAAAACAAAGGAAAGTGCATAGAACAAGAAATATGGCCTAGTGACTAATCAGCAACAAGGGTTAGCTGTCCTGTCTTTAGGAAGTAACTGCTAAAGTCGACTGAAGATTTACTTGGCGTGCTCTGGTAGAGGGTTGCTTTGGACACTAGGATCGTTGTCACGAAAGCTAAGGATCCCAAACTTAGAAAAATCATGTACTCTAGCCTTTAGTGCATAGAAATTTTCCAGATCGTGGCCTGCAGCACCTTCATGGAATGCACAGTGGAGATTAGATCTGAATCCAGTTGGAAGAGGATTTGGAGGAGGAGGCAGAGTTTTTGTGGTAATCAAACCTTTCTGAACCATACCAAGATAAAGTTCAGTGAATGTCATGGGAATAAGATCAAATTGATTCCTATTACGGTACTAGTTATGCTTTACAGCCGAATGTTGTGGAGCTTGAGTTGGTGTAGAGCAGCAACCATGGGAGTAACAACAGCAATGGTAGGGTGATCAACATGTTGAGGACTAGGACGGGTTCTCACTTCAGCCATGACAGCATTGGTGTGGTCTTCTCTCTTCTTCAAGAAGTTCCCATAGAATTTCTTCGTACCATTAGAAAATTCAATAGCCTTGGACACTTTACCATTCTTGATTCCTTCCTCGAGTCTTTGGCCAATAATTACCAAATCAATGAAGTTAGAAGAAACACGGCCAACCATCTTCTCCCAATAGAATGGAGACAAGGTGTCCATGAACATTCCAGTCAACTCCTTTTCTACTAGAGAGGGTTCAACTTAAGAAGCGAGTTCTCTCCAATGCTGAGTATATTCCTTGAAAGACTCTTTCTCATTCTAAGACATATTTTGAAGTTGACGGTGGTCAGGAGCCATGTCGAGGTTGTACTTGTACTGCTTCATAAAAGCATTAGAAAGATCCTAGAAGCAGTGGATATTGTTCTGTTCAAGATTCATATACCATTTGAGAGAAGCTCCACTCAAGATGTCTTGAAAATAGTGGATGAGTAGCTTTTGGTTGTTGATATAAGCAGCCATCTTTCAAAAGTACATGACCAAATGAGCCCTTGGACAAGACTGGCCCTTATATTTGACAAACTCGGGAGTTTTGAATTTGGCTGGCATAACAAGATCAGAAACTAGGCACATGTTGTCTGCGTCCACACTAAAGGAGTCAGTACCCTCAACGGCTCAGAGTCTCTTATCTATGGTTTAAAACTATTCATAGACAACCTCAGGTTCAACAAAGTCTTCACGGACTTCACCTTGAGCACTGGCAGTATTGTACTCATAGAGAGGATTCTCAAAGTGGAGCTCGAACAGTCCAGGTAACAGTATGAACCATAGGTCGGGGCTCAGCAAAAACAAGAGCTTGAAACACTGGTCTGACAATTTGACCAATCGTAGCAGTAGATGCAAGAGGTGGAGAAAAATTATGGGGTAAACCAAATTATGGCCAAGTTGAAGGTGGAACCTGAACGGGCTAAGGATCAGCATTTGAAACCTCCTGGATAACAGTCCTTTGGGGTTGTTATCATCTAGAAATCAAGACCTGGAGCATTTCAGTGAGCTTTGTCATACTTGACTTAAGATTATCAATTTCCATTTGGACCTCTGCATTGTGTGCTTCTTGTTCTGACATCTTGCGTCTGTAGTTAGCTCTAGTCCTATATCGGTGTCAAGGAATCATCTTGATGAATGACAAATGATGTTGGAAGATAGAGACAGCTAGAAATGAGTTGCTGGACAAACAGACGCATGCAATGAGTCATGAAAATATACCAATGATATGCAACACGATGCAAGACAAGATACAAAACACAGGCAACATGATTAAAGGCTCGTGATCACAACATGGAGTCTGGATAAAGAACCAACCACAAGGTGTGTACTCGGGATAAAGCACCTACACAACAGGTTCTAACAAGGTTACCAGAGTCATTGATAAATCTTTTGGATATTATCGGCTTGCACAACTACTCATGCGGCTAATAATATTCTCAAGATAAACTCGTCTGATTGTAGTATCGTGTATCAACTACTTCGGGACTACTTCCTCATAGTCACCGCACTACGTCCTAAGAGGCCAAGTGTGGTAAAAGATAACTAAATCCTTCTTGAATATATCACCTTCCTATCATAAGTGCACCCAAGTCCGAGTTAGGACTTATCTCACAACAATGTGTAACCACCCTTGCATACAGAAAAACCCAAGCAGACAGGTATATACAAATATAAAATAACACATATAAAACAAGTTAGGGGTAACCCTTTTAAAGTATATCCTCGGTGAAGTCGCCATTTCTGTCACGTTGAGAATCGGATATCAAGCTATTCATTAACTTGAATCACAAAATCTTAATTCACCAATGATCTTTAATTTATCCAAGGGAAGGGAAAAAGAACGAATAACCCATCAATATGCAATTTAATGCAATGCAAAGCAAAAGAGAATATAAGGTCCAGGGGTTGATTATACCTAGGGAAGGTGCTAGCATTATAAGTATCTATAGTACTCTACAGGAACCTCTTATTTTATTGTGTTATTTTGTTAATTTTCTGCTAAAGGGTGAAAAGGTAAAGTAAGACTTAAGGTATTAATCCTAAGTATGTTCGCCAAGACATCGCATCTCGTGCCTACGTATCATAAAGGGAATGGAATCAGAGCATTCGTAGTTTCTCTCAATAAGGGTGAGAAACTCTTGATTATGGCCAAGATTCCAAAGGGAAGAAGTAAGGGTCTATGGAAGAACACCAACATAGAGTTAAGAAACTCTAAACCTAAGACAAGGTTAAAAGGGAGGTAAGTGTTTATGGCGGGACACTTACATAGAGTGCGGTGACTCTAATCCTAAGGCTAGGATAAACGGGAAAGGAAATGTCCATGGCAGGACACTCATATAGAGTACGTCGACTCCAATCTTAAGGCTAGGATGAAAGGGGAAAGACATAAGGTTAGGCTAAGTATGAATGACAGTCAACAAAAGGGATCCTCCTTTGGAATCGGGCAACAAGAAATTATTAATTAATTTAAATACTAATATTTATATTTACTAATAATTACAACATATTTTTATACTTTTTTTAATAATATCGAAAAAGTTGATAAGAATATTAAAAACAAAAGATTAAAATACTTTTGATCTTTTTCTAGATTATGCAAATAAATAAATAAAGAAATGATATTAACAGACTATATATATAAAACAAATCACAATTTTATATAAAAATCTACAAAGATAAAAAAAAAAACCAAAAATATGTGTGTGTGTGTGTGTGTGTGTGTGTGTGTGTGTGTGTGTGTGTGTGTGTGTGTGTGTGTGTGTGTATATATATATATATATATATATATATATATATATATATATATATATATATATATATATATATATATATATATATATATATATATATATATATATATATATATATATATATATATATATTAAGCCTTAGACAGAAAAACTTAAAAAATACTGAAACTAAAAAGAATGTACATGTAAAACAAGAAAAAAAATAGAAGGTACATATGTATAACTGAAAACCAGATGTATAAATATATTATTATAACCTTTTAAAAAAAGTAGAAATAAGTATATCACTATAACTTCTAAAAGACTACCAATATGTATAACTTTAAAAAAGAGTAGTAACTAAAAAAAACTAGCAGTAATTATATCTTTGAAAAAAACTAGCAGTAAGTATAGCTAAAAAAATTTAGAAGTAAGTATAACATATAACGATATCTTTAAAACAAACAGAAGTATATGTGAAACTGTAACTATATATATATATATATATATATATATATATATATATATATATATATATATATATATATATATATATATATATATATATATATATATATATATATATATATATATATATATATATATATATATATATATATATATATATATATATATATATATATATATATATATATATATATATATATATATATATATATATATATATATATATATATATATATATATATATATATATATATATATATATATATATATATATATATATATATATATATATATATATATATATATATATATATATATATATATATATATATATATATATATATATATATATATATATATATATATATATATATATATATATATATATATATATATATATATATATATATATATATATATATATATATATATATATATATATATATATATATATATATATATATATATATATATATATATATATATATATATATATATATATATATATATATATATATATATATATATATATATATATATATATATATATATATATATATATATATATATATATATATATATATATATATATATAAGACTAATAGAAACCAAGGTATGGCAGCAGAATAACAGGTCAATGACTCAAGCAAAAACCAAAATTAATAGCAGCAGCACATCAATAATGATAAAATAGCATTCAAACCGAAACAAGACTCAACACACACCAATTGGTAAATCAAAACCAACACAAAATACCTAAACATCATACAACATAATACAAGAGAAAACTCGTTTCCAAATGTTTACACGATGTCGAACCTTTGCTGTCGGAAGTTGGAGGAGCAAGATGTTGCACTCGCTGTTGCGTAGTGACTTGGTACACTGTTGTGGAGAGGGAGGGATGAAGCGTGAGTGTTTTTTTTTCTTTTTTTGTGTCCTCTTTGATTTTTTCTAATGCATATATAGGAATAGAAAGTAGTCAAGAATGATAATGACAATTAACACAATGTTTTTTTGCTTTTTATAATGAGACAAAAATAAAATAAAAAAATTAAATATTACGTTTTTGTGTTTTTAGAAGGAAAAACATGATTAAGTATTGATTAAATTGGATATTTTTGTGTTTTTTTATTAAAAAAAATGTTAATAAAAAAATTAAAAATTTAAATTTAAATTAAATATCTAATTAAATCTAAATAAATCAAATGATTATTTAACCAAAAATAAATAAAAATGATTAAAAATAAATAAAAAATCGAGCAGAAAAGTGCTCGAAAAAATAAAATTAACACACCAAAATAATCAAAGTGAAATAAACATATTGGAAAAATATAGTGTTTGGTCAAATTTTGAAATAAATTTAGATCGGTTTGTCTGTAAATCCAACAAATTTGTTCTTACTGACATTTCGGACTCTATGCAAGATGAAGTGTATGCTATGTTATGCAGATGTCATGATAACTGTATTGATTAGGTGAATAAGGGTAAAAAATTAGAGTATGACAGTAAGAAATTTGAAATGAGTGAGAGTGAGTAAGAGTTAGGGGTTGTGTGCTTGTTCTTGACAAAATGAGACAAAGGTGGAAAATGGTTTCGATAAAAGACCTATAAAAATGGCGGGTTAAAAGAGATGGGCCCAAGTGGACCCAATTAAAAAAACTTTTTTTTCCCTTTTCAACAAAAATAAGCAGACCCACTTTAAGTGCACGCGCTTTCTTCGCCCGACGTCCTAGATGCGAAAGGCCAGCGAAACAAAATTCGCCCGACGAATCACACCAGAAATAAAAAAACAGGTCTGCTGCATGGGCTATTTTTCCAACCGATTCAAACGATTTTTCCATACAAATATAGACTTAAATCAACAGGAAAAAATTACTTAAAAGTTTGGGGTGCCTCCCAACAAGCGCTTTGTTTAACGTCGTTTGAGCTCGACGGTCCATGGTGACTTCACGGATCATCAAGAAAAACGGAAGAAATTTCACGATTAACTTCGTCGCCAAGGTAGATTTTCTACCTTTGTCCATTAACAGTCCAACTTTCTTTTGTCTTTGGATTCTCTAACACAATTACGCCATAATATTTTACTTCCTTTATCAAGAATAGTCCCGACCATTTGGATTTCAACTTTCCTAGAAAAAGCTTTAACTGGGAATTGAAAATAAGCACCATTTGGCCAACTTGAAGTTCTTTTTGAGGGACTTTCTTGTCATGATAAACTTTGACCTTTTCTTTGTAAAGCTTGCTTAAATGATATGCATTGTGTCTCATTTCCTCCAATTCATGAATTTGGACTTTTCTTTTCTCTCCAGCCAAGTTAGGATCAAAATTCAACAATTTTAAAGCCCAAAGAGCTTTATGCTTCATTTCAACTGGTAAATGACAAGTTTTGCCGTAAACCATTTGAAACAGAGTTAAACCAATGGAAGTTATGTAAGCGGTACAGTATGCCTACAAAGCTTTATCAGACTTTTGAGGTCAATCCTTTTTCGAGCTTGACACGGTTTTTTCAAGAATTCTCTTCACTTATTTATTCTCCATCACTTATTAACACTCGAGGTGTGCTAAAACGAGAAATGATGTTTTTCTTTAAAAATTTAATTACCATTTTGCCATCAGTCTTTTGTGAAGCTATTGCTTCCACCCACTTCGAAACATAATCAACCGCTACTAAAATATATTCATTGGAAAAAGATGGAGGAAATTGTCCAACAAAATCTATACCCCAACAATCAAAAACTTTAACTTCCAGCATAATTTGTCAGGGCATCTCATCTCGATTCCAAATTCTGCCACTTCTTTGGAAAATACCACAATTTTTCGCATGTATGTTAGCATCTTTAAACAGAGACGACCAATAAAAGCCCGATTGAAGGACTTTTGTCATCGTTCTCAAACCATTATAATGACCTTCATACGGCGAATTGTGACAGTGCCAAAGAATGTTTTTAGCTTCCTCACTTGTAACACACCTTCTCAAGATATTATCATTACCAAGTTTAAAAAGGTAAGGTTCATCCCACACATAAAAATTTGCATCCGACAAGAATTTCCTCTTTTTGTTTCAAGTTAGATCTTCCGGTATTAATTTTGTCGCCTTGTGGTTGGAAAAATCCGCAAACCAAGGTCTAACTAGGACCATAAATAGTTTTTCATTGGAAAATTCTTCTCTTGCTTCACTTTCTTGGTTTGTCTTCCAAATTGACCAAGCGGGATAAGTGATCTGCCACCAGAACCCTTTTTGTCGCGAATTTCTAAATCAAATTCTTGCAACAAAAGAATCCGTCGAATAAATCTTTTCTTTGAATCCGGTTTAGTGAGAAGATACTTAATCACCGAATGGTCAGTGTACACCACAACCTTCGAACCAATAAGGTAAAACCTAAATTTCTCAAGAGCATACACTATTGCAAGTAGCTCTTTTTCAGTTGTTGCATAATTCACATGAGCTTCATTTAAAACTTTACTTGCATAGTATATGGAATGAAAAAAAATTGTCTTCCTTTGACCAAGCACCGCACCAACCACATAATCACTTGCGTCACACATTAATTCAAAATTGAGAGGGCATTGACCTCGATAGAAGTTAGGGGAAGGAAGAATGAAGATCGACCAGACCCTTGCATAAAAGCCAAAGGCCGACAGCAATAAAACTTGGCAAGCACCACACCTTGAATCGAGAACATGTGATGGATGGGTCAACAGGCACCTGCATCGATCGACCAAAGATAAAAACCAGCAAAGGTATTCTCGATGAGAGGAGCTAAAGGCTTGGCGGGAAGTCAGTTTGAAAAGAGAAATGTGGAGGGAGTTTTCCAAAGACGTGGGATGACACGTGGCGCATCTAGAAACCCCTTGGCAGTTACCTCGTATGCCTATATAAAGCAAGGTTTTCTAGGAAATAGGGGTGTCTTTTGTCAGGATTGGAAGAAAAACACTATGAGTACCGCCCTGAAGAGAAAAGAGTTTACTTTGTCATTCTAAAATGTACAGATACGTCCATTTGTCTTTTTCCTTTTTATTTTAAGTTTACCAAGTATTTATGACATTTAAAGCACTATTTTCGGAATCTCTATAACGTTTCTGTTTCAGCCATTTCTTTATCTTTGTCAACTTTTATTTATTTAGTGTTGAAACCACTTACACACACCCCAAGATACATAACCGTCAAAGTGCATCGTAACCCAAGTAAATGATCCACCCAAAACCGAATTGTCCTGGACTAGTTTGGCCAGTCCTGCAAGGAAATCCGCGGAGGAAGGCCAGAGGTTATTCGCGTAAAAATCACGTGCAAACAAATTGACACACCTGGTGGGATCCGAAGGTTTAGGTATATGTAGTTACGTAGCGGAAAGATGGTGACACCGCGACCAAACGAAGAAACATCTTCACAAGGAAACACGTCTCCCTTGCCAGGGGCGGTTCTGGGCACTGGACCCATGACAACCGTCACTTCAACCGTTGGCACCGCACCATTCACGACTCCAAGTTGACCAAAAGTGCGGCTCACTACGACTGGAGTCGACTGTCAACGCCTACCCAGTTTTAACATCTCAGCACCCTAACACTTGGGGATGCCAACAGAAACGGTGCGAACCCTAGCCTCCGACGGCCCGCCTACACATCCCCTTTGCCGGATTTCGTGTTACAAACGGAACTACCAAGGGGCTGGAAGGTCCCAAAATTTACTAAGTTTGCCGGCGAAATAGAGGAATCCACTGTCAAATATGTGGCCATGTATCAGACCGAAGCGGGGGACATAGCGAATAACGAGGATTTGAAAATGAAATATTTCCCTGGTTCCCTCAAAAAAAATGCGTTCACATGGTTCACTTCATTGCTCCCTCAGTCGGTCTACACATGGACGCAGCTGGAAACGTTGTTCCACGAAAAATTTTATATGGGACAATCAAAGATCAGTTTGAAAGAATTAGCTAGCGTAAAATAGAAAGTCGTAGAGTCCGTAGACTAATATTTGAACAGGTTTAGACTATTGAAAGCGCGATGCTTTACGCAAGTCCCCGAACACAAATTGGTCGAAATGGTCGCAGGAGGAATAGATTATTCAATTCGAAAAAAGCTAGATACACAATACTTAAGAGATATGGCGCAACAGGCTGATTGCGTCTGACAGGTCGAACGATTGAGAAATGAGAAATCGCAGACTAGTCGATATCGTAAAAAAGAAAAGGTGGCGTTTGTAACTACCGACGGATATTCATCGGACGATGAGGAATTCGTCGAAGAAAACCCCGTCAATATGGCCAAACTAACAGTTGGACCTCCATATGCGTGTAGGGTCCTGAAGCCATCGAACAGAAAAAATCCAGTCGAGACGGAGAAGACGGACAAATATGTTGCGAAAACATATTCTTCCGATGTATCTAAGTGTGATGAGATATTCGATGTATTAGTTAAAGATGGTCAAATTATCATCCCGGATGGGACAAAGGAGCCCCCTCTAGAACAAAAGAAAAAGAGGGGATTTTGTAAGTTTCATAACTTTCTTGGTCATAAAACTGCTCAATATGTTCTTTTCATGGATTTAGTGCAGAAGGCGTTGAAGGAAGGAAGGTTGTTGTTCAAGGAACGACCAAAGATACTAGTGGATACGAACCCTTTAAAAGTAGAGGAAGCATTATACTCTGAAGTGGCAGAATGCATGATGATCGACGCTACTGATGGCCTCAAGGAACCAGTAACAACCCCCATTCTAGACTGCATGATGATCGAAGCTACTGAGAGTTTCGACAAAAAGACGAAGATGGGCTTGGAAGGAGTCTACCCTGAGGCTGGAGAAAGTCTGGCAGAATTTCAAGAAAAATGCAAAGCCAGCGACTCCACAACCGCCCTCTATCCTAAGTGTCATGATGTGTTTGACCAGGAAGCGGAGGACCGGGTCAAAGCAGCGGCTTCCAGATTCGCATTTCGACCAAGACGGCACTCCTCGGCAGAATCAGGAGTACTGGAAACTGTTCCAGCAAGAAAATCCCAGGACTTTTGTGCCTCCTTCGGATATCCCACAAGACCAATAGATGGCCCCTGTGACCCAGAAAGGGAGCAAAAGGCCAAAATGGAAGGTGTTGGATTTGGAAAAAGAGCCTAAGGCCTCCGTCAAGAGCACTGAGTCGAGAGGGTATGTGGTGTCTCCCAATTACAAAGGCAAGAACCCAATGACGAGAACCCAGTGGAGGCGACATCAGCAAAATAAGAAGGCAGCCAGAGAAGCATCGACTCTGCAGCTGCGTCCAGTCGGGAAGCCCGGATCGAAGAGTTAGCCACCAAGAGCCAGATGGGTAGAAAAGGAAAAGGTAATGGCCAGCCAAACCACAGCAATGACCGTGGAAGTCTCGGGAAACAAAGCGGTAGCGTCAACACAGAAGTCGACGTTTACCGCCAATTTAGCAAACAAGAAAGAGCCAGAATATACCCCTCTAACAGAGGAAAGTGAACCAGAGTATACACCACAGTCGGATGACGAGGAATACACCCCGTCTCTAGAACAAGATCTGGATGTGGACATGTACGAGGAGACAAATGACAACACATATGGTGATAACTTCGTCGTTGTCTGTGGGATTGTATCAATCCTTCCAGCAGAATATGATAGGGTATCCGAGGTGTCGAAATCGGAAGAGGATTTCCAACCAGACGAAGCTACGAAAGACAAGCCATTATGTTACTACGTAATGAACAGCGGTGTGGTAGAGAAAAGGATTGCCATGTTCGAGAGACCTAGCCTAGGGATGATGTATCACTTGAAACCGTTATTCATAAAGGTGAAGGTCGATGGCGTGGTGGTAAATAAAGTCTTCGTAGACGGAGGGGTGGCGGTCAAATTAATGCCCCATACTTCATTCCGGAGAATCGGCAAGTCTGAAACCGACCTCAAGCAACATAATATGGTTTTGTCCAACATTGAAGGCAAAACCAGTAACATTCTGGGAGTAGTCCAAGTCGAATTAGTTGTTGGAACTACCACAAGGGCGACGCTCTTCATGGTCATAAACTCCAAGGCAAACGCTAACCTTTTATTATAAAGGGAATGGATTCATGGAGTCATAGAGGTCCCCTCGACAATGCACCAAAGGTTAACTATCTGGCGGAAAGACGACATCATGGAAAATGTGGAAACTGACCAAAGTTATTACAGAATTGAGGAAGCCAAAGGGACGAAAAGATCCTTCGACCAAAACTTGGCGAATGTGGCGCCTTTTGACAACGAATCAGGCTCTTACACCTCCACCAATACCAGACATACCCTTAATTTGGACCCAGATCATGGTTTCGTCTGGGATTCAATTGATCCCCCAGCAGAATTGTCACGAAGTTGTCCACCGACGGGCTGGCCTCCTATAGATGAAGATGACTACTGAATTAGAAAGTTTGAATCGAATTTCGGTCTACGTGGCTGAAAAGAAAAGAAAAGCGGCACTCGAAAAAGAGATATATGAAGATACCACTAAAGACACGTGTATAAATGGCCAACAAGGCCATACGACACCTTCAGAAAATCCAGGCGCAAGACCCCCTAGAGGAGATCGACCTAGGGGAAGGGACTACCAAGAGACCCACGTACTTAAGTACAAAGATCGGTTTGAGGATGAGATCTAATCCAAATATTAAGAAAATACAAAGATTGCTTCGCATGGGATTACAACGAGATGCCAGGATTAAGTTGGGAACTGGCAGAGCATCGCCTGCCAATTCAACCAGGCAAGAAACCAGTCAAGCAGAAGCCGCGTAGATTCGCTCCAGAAGTGACGCAAAAGATAAAAAGGGAGATCGAACGGTTACTGCAGAGTCGGTTCATTCGCATGACAAGATACATCGAATGGTTGTCGAACATAGTCCCGGTCGTCAAGAAAAACGGCACTCTGAGAGTTTGCATCGACTTCAGAGATTTGAATAGTGCCACTCCTAAGGACGAATATTCCATGCCCGTAGCGGAGATGCTAGTCGATTCGGCCGCCGGTTTTGAGTATTTGAGCATGCTCGATGGGTATTCTGGGTATAACCAGATTTTCATAGCCGAAGAAGATGTTCCTAAAACGGCGTTCCGCTGCCCAGGGGCTTTGGGGACCTATGAATGGGTCATCATGTCGTTCGGTTTGAAGAATGTTGGGGTAACATACCAAAGGGCTATGAACTTTATTTTTCACGACTTCGTCGAACAGTTCAAGCAGGTATATATCGACGACATAGTCATAAAATCATCGTCGGAGGACGATCACCTTCGACGATCATTCAAAAGAATGAGGAAATATGGATTAAAAATGAATCCACTAAAGTGTGCTTTTTGCGTACATGTAGGGGATTTCTTGGGGTTTGTAGTGCACAAGAAACGTATCAAAATAAATCACAATAAGATGAAAGCAATTCGAGACCTCGAACCCTCAGCGACGAAGATGCAACTCCAGTCCCTGCTTGGGAAGGTGAACTTCTTGCGAAGATTCATATCAAATCTAAGTGGCAAGACAAAAGAATTTTCGCCATTGTTGAAGGGCAAGAAGGAAAGTGAGTTTCATTGGGGACGAGAGTAGCAAGAGGCTTTTGAGGCAATCAAAGAATATCTAGTAAAGCCTCTCGTTTGCTACCACCAAACCCGAATAAAAACATGAAGCTATACATTGCAGCGTCCGATACAACTACAGGAAGCATGTTAGCTCAAGAGGATGATAACGGTGTCGAAAGACCCATTTATTACCTTAGTCGAATGTTAGTCGATGTTGAAATTAGGTATTCCATGATTGAGAAGTTATACCTATGTTTGTATTTTTCATGTATTAAATTAAAGCAATATATTAAGCCAGTCGAAGTTCTTGTTTCATCACATTTCAATGTTATCAAATACATGTTGTCAAAACCTATTTTACAGAGTCGAGTGGGAAAGTGGGCCTTCGCACTCACAGAGTTTTCCCTTACGTACGTCCCTTTAAGAGCGATGAAGGGAAAGATAGTGGCAAACTTTATAGTCAACCATGTTGTGACAAGACAACTTCTCTGCTTGATTAGCACAAAGCCGTGGAAGTTGTACTTCGACGGATCCAGTCACAAACATGGAGCCGGAATAGGCGTCATAATCGTTTCTCCTCGAGGGAACCCAACCAAATTCAAATGTGGGGTCGAAGGCGAGTGTTCAAACAACGAAGCAGAATATGAGGCTTTGCTCACAGGCCTGAAAATCCTCAGAGGGCTGGGCACCAAGAGTGTCAGCATTAATGGCGACTCCGAACTGGTAATCAAGCAACTCACTAAAGAATATAAGTGTGTCAAAGAGAATCTGGTGAGGTACCTCGCGACCATAAAAGACCTGTTGGAACAATTTGAAGTGGTCAGCATTATGCATGTGCCCAGGGTAGACAACCAAGAAGCCAACGAGTTGGCACAAATCGCTTCTAGATATAAAGTGTTAGAAAAGAAACTGAGAGCAATCATCGAAGTCAAATGCAGGCCGACGGACAAGTCGTTTGAGGACTAGAAAGCTGGTGAAAGGAACTACTCGACGGGGATAGGATATGGCGGTAGAAGAGATGGCACGATCCTTGCAGTGGACAGATTGTCTTCGACAGATTGGCGAAGGCCTTTGGTCGAGTATCTAAAGGAGCCAATAGAGGCTACTGAGAGAAAGCTCAAATACTAGGCATTGAGTTACGTCCTAATGGGGAACGAACTATTTAAGAAGACACCTGAATGAGTGTTCCTCAGGTGTTTGGGAGAAGCAGACACATATTTGGCAATATTGGAAGAGGGAGTTCGTGAAGGAAGATTGGTCAGGGAAGGGGGTGTCGCTTGCGCGAAAATAAGGTGCCGGCATGACAGAAGAGTCGCCACCTTTCGTTATTTATCCCTCAGAGCGGGAAAGGAAACGATCGGAAAAACCTGACGAAAAAGGGTAAGACAAGGTCATCGCAACCATTGTCTGGGTTCGGGAGTCGGTTACGCAAGGGGAAGGTATTAGCACCCCTCACGTCCGTCGTACTCGACGGGATCCTCGCTTGTTTGTTTACTTGGACGGGTTGGTTATAATCTATCTACCTATCAAGGCTGGCTGAAAAAGAAAAGAAAAATGACTCGGCAAAGCGTCGCACTTTATGCCTACGTATTCTCATCATAGAATGAGAAATCAGAGTCAACGTAGTTCGGCCTACGAAGGATTATGGGGGAAAGGTTGCTCGCTAGGACGTCGCATCCTATGCCTACGTACTTCCACACTGTATGGAAGATCAGAGCGAACGTAGTTCGGGAAACTACGGGTTATCTCCTGAAAGAAGTGTTTTTTATTGTGTTTGTGATTTCG
Source organism: Lathyrus sativus (assembly GCA_963859935.3). Lineage (NCBI taxonomy): Eukaryota > Viridiplantae > Streptophyta > Magnoliopsida > Fabales > Fabaceae > Lathyrus > Lathyrus sativus. The sequence goes on along the minus strand of OZ012736.1, from coordinate 135,571,362 downwards.
ACTGCACTAGAGACTATGACCTGAGAGTGAATGCGTCGCATGTCACCCAAAGGGTACCGTACTAAACATCCAGACTGTGGAAAAGAAACTCTCCCACAATCCTTTCTCAGATAACTTAAGGCTCGTAACGTACGAAAGAAATCATTCATGATTACTGTATCTTAAACTGTTTCGAGATGAGAAGAGAACAGACCCAACTAGGAGGGGGACTATCAAGTCATACTGTTGTCATGCATAGGTTCATCCTATGGTTGAGGTTTGAACAGGGAACTCCTAGATGTTGTCATGCATAGGTTTCAACCTAAAAGTCTATCATCAAATCCTCATCAGAGGAAATGAGAGTCCTAAGGGATCATGTCAATGATACACCAAAACAGACAAAAGCATCAGCTTTAACAGTAAAATGCATGCAATGGAAGTGAGGGAGGAAATATGTGTGGGGCTTCAGCCTCCACAAGCTCGTCTCGACCTCAAGCCAGTCATGAAATAACAGTAATCATACTGAAATAAACAACATGCTATCAAGAAAACGGTAAATTGCAATCATACAGATGAAAGAAATGAAATGCTATCAAGCAAAATAAACACATGGGCAAGGGAGCTGGGCTCTACCGAATACCCGCAAGCAAAGCCAGGCAGTAACAATACAATCAGATGCACTCATGCTCTTAGACTGAACTTATTCTAAATGTGCTTAGGCTAATGCAGCAGACAAATCAGACAAAACACACAATACATCAAAGAAAACAGAAGAAAGCCTCATCTCCTCCAGCAGCAACCCAGTCTTCAGACTTCAGAGATCACTTGCTTTCCAGGTATCAAACCTACAGCATGAGTATCAACTCATCTTCTCCCTTGAGCTTCAGCTCCTTTGACCAGCTCCACCTTCAGGCTTTACTATCTCCAGGGATCTTCAGGCATCAACAAAGTCTTCAGACTTCAACAATCTTCAAGGAATCATCCTCTTCAAAGCTTCAGCTTCTATCTTCAATGGCTCAAATGCTCCAGCAAACAAGATTCAGTCAATAAGATGAGGTGAGGATGTTGCAGTGCTCACTGACTTCCAAAGGATGCCATTGAGAACTTAACATCAAAGGAAAGGCTCTCTCAAAGTTCTACCTTATAGGGCAAGGTCACTAATCCCTCCAAAGGAGAGATGTGAATACCCTTAAGGGACTCTATGTCACAGAGAAGAAAGGAGGTGAACAAGACACTCCTTGTTTATTGAACAAAGTATTCTATCTAGGGCTCTGCCTATGCACCTATCAACCTATAAACAAAACAAACAAAAGCTATGCTAAACTCCTCTGCAAGGTCTTCAAAGCTTCCATGATGATCCACAAGGTCTTCAACTCAATCTTCAAAGCTCACACACTCAACAGAGAAGGAAAGAAAACACAACAATACAACTTATGCCTTTAAGCAACACACATACTATCCATACATTCAAAAATCAATGAAAAATACTAAAATACCATACAAATTCCTAATATAAATTCTAGGGGATCCTATTTAACTACCCTTAAGTCCCATATATTCCCCATAGGCTAACTTGTCCTAAAAACCCCAAAAATAAAATGTTGAAGTCTACCTATACAACCTAAAACCCTAATTAGAGCACCTAAATGTCTAACAATCAAATTACATCAAATTTTAATCTAACAATCAAGAGATAAATCCTACATGAAACTAGGGTTCAATATCTAATTACACAAAAAAGAATGAGTTAAAAAACCTAAGGGAAGGTCCTAAAACAATTCTTGCAAAATAAGGTATCAACTAAAAGACAATAATTGCCCCATTTAAAAGAAAATATCACCAAAAATTCCACATTAAAAATAAAATCCTATTTTTATTTTTATAATTTTCTACACATTATTATCTAAACATAGAAAAAAGAGGGAACAAAAAATCATTATTTATCAATTACTTATAAATTATCAAAGTTCATTAAAAATATAAAACAAAATAAAAATATAAAATGAGGAAAATGAGGGAGGGGGTGTGGATAGAACATGCGCGCAGTTCAATTCGCTTGGGCCCTATCATGGTGGGGTGCAAATAGAACACGGGTAAGCCCAGAATTCTTTCACTAAACCAAACGACGTCGTTTGGCTGGTTCTTGCTTCCCTCCTCTTTGCGAATTCAAATTACAACCGTACGATTGAAATCCCAGTCCACTTCCTTGACCTGATCCAACGACGGATAGTCGTCTTCTTCCTTGCGTTTGGTTAGGGTTTGATGGCAACACCATGCACGACTCTCTCATGCAGCCGTCTTCTACCCGCTCGTTCTCTCTCGTCTCTCAGCCAAACTCACTCATGTAAAGAGCAAACTCGCTCAGTTCTCCTCCCTAAACACAACCATGTCCTCAGCTTGCATTAAAACAGCCTCAAACTGGAAACCCGACGCTCATCCACCATTAATGCTCAAGGTTTTCACCCTCAAGAAACCTCAAATTCTTGGTACTAAACTAATCTTCATGCATCACTGATCAACCTAAACTAAAGCATTAATATTAAAACTCAATAACCAGCTAGTTCTTGATCTTTAAAGTATGATGTCATATTCTCAAACTTCTCAGAATGAGCTCTAACTTCTCAAGATCCATCCCTAATGGTTGCTAGTCATAATTACCCTAACCACATGATCTAGAACTATGCAAACAGAGAGAATCGAATGAATTTGCAAACCTGCAACTTGATGATGGCAGAAATGGTTACACTCCTCTTCAATGCTTGAAACTGCCCAAAATCACTCTTTTCTTGATAATGATCTTTCTGTATGCAAAAGATTTAGTGTAGCACGCTTGAATCTTGAGCTTGAGTGAGATTTGCTTCCTTTTCAATTTTGATCTTGCACCTTCAAGACTTCATGGATCCACCTCAATTATGGTATGCAAATGCTCACAATGATTACAGGAGTGTGTTTGTGGAGGAGAAAAGAATGAAGATGGAGGAGAAAGAGAGTTTGTTATGATTTTGCAAATGGAGGAATTTCACTCTTTTTGCACTTGCTCACCATTAACCATCACCAACCCTTGCATGAATGATCTCTGCTCAATATATAGGCCATGATGGGAGCCTCTAGGAGTTGCTGGAAACTTCTAAGAGCTTTCTAGAAGTTTCATGTCATGAACTTATGGATTTCTCACATATCTCATGACATCTCATGATATAATCCTTACCACCCTTTAATTTCAAGTCAAAATCTCCCCATATGAGTTATAGAGGTGATTAGGGTGTTAAAACAACCAATGTGTTCACTTATTTCAAGTTTTCCCAAGTTGCCTTAATATGCAAGAAAGAATTTTACAAAGCAACCTCCATTTTTAGGCCTTAAACCAAAATTGTGGCTGAACCATTGTTTTTAAAATGGTTTTTACAATCAAAATGATATATTGGATGACCTATTTTGGATTTGTGGATCTTCCAAACCAATTTTCAAATTCAACTTTTCAACCTTATAAGCCATTTTTAGTTCCTTTTTGACCAATCATGCAAATCCATGCTATGAGCTTTTCCAACAATTCATGACCTTCTTTCTAGACTTAAAATCACATTTTGAACAACTTTCATGTTTTGAGTTTTCCATTTGAGGCTTGGAAATAGGAGTTTTAGGCATTGGCTAAAATGACCTATAACTGACAAATGACCAAAATACCCCTGTCTTGTTCAAACCATAAGTTGAGTTCCACAAATCCTATCAAGGACTTCTACCACTCAAATTAAAGCTAAGAAGATGCCCTCCAACATTCATGTTGACCAAGAGATCATAGGAATCATCCTACTAGGGCAAAAGTTGTCTGCAAGTTGGGTGATTTTCAAGGACCCAGATTCACACACCTCAGCTGACCTGTAATTTGTCAAAACCATAACTTGAGCTCTGTAACTCCTATCAAGGACTTCCACCACTCAAATTAAAGCTAAGAACAAGCTCTACAACATTCATGTTGTGGGGAATATGAGATATCAATCACATCTAGAGCTAAAACTGCCTGGAAAAGAGGGATCAAATTAGGGTTTTTTCACTGACAATCCTTGGAAACCCTAACTCAAACTTCTCAAACTCCTCAATCATGATGAGTTGGTCTAGGAATCATCTTTATAACATCTCCATACATCATTCCATGATCTCATGGCCCTTGGATTGGGTCTCAACCTTCTCCAAATCTTCAGTTGATCTAGGGTTGACCCAGTCAAAACCCTAATTCTACCATTCATGGTTGAATCTTCTGAACTCTTGCATAGTGACTTCTCTGGGCTTCATGATGGCTATCAAGACATCTCATAGGCTTTCTCAAAACATCAAGTTCATTCTCAAAGTCTCAGAATCATCTGAGAAACACCCACAACTCTCAAGCTATGAAGCACACAAACCTGGTTTCAACCAATTCCTCTGAGGATCTCTTGAACTGTCTGGTGAATGTATCAACTTCCAAACACTCAGTGAATAAAATAATTGTTGGTCAAATTTTGGGGTGCAACAGCTGCCCCTATTCAAATGGCTTGAACCTGACTGGGTGAGAAGCGAACGGCTCTCAACCAATCAAGGTGCGAGACGATTGAATATCGGTAAACTCGAAAATTTGCCAACTGCGCGAGCACACGGTACTCTGCGGGGAACAAATCTTCGAATACTGCAATACTAGCTGCACGGCAACTAGCTGGAGAAATACTGATCTGACATCTCCGTCAGTCATCCATATTAATCTTCTGATATTGCCTTCAGACAACCACAACACCCAACATCGCCGCTGGAGGACTAACCTATATGATATACCCAACATCGCCGCTTGAACACCAAATCACCTGACATCGCCGCTGGAGAAAATACATCTCTGAATAAAGTACCCCGCATCGCCGCTAGAGAACTGCATCTGACAGAATACCCCGCATCGCCGCTGGAGAACTAAAGGATCTGCGTCACCTAACATCGCCGTTAGAGGACTGGATCACCTTGGCATGTCCAACATCGCCGCTGGAAAACTGAATCTGACATCGCCGTCGGAAACAAACATCCTCTTAGAGCCACTCGACATCGCCGTCGTACAAACATCATCTCTACTGGGGATTTAAAGAGTCTGACCTCGCCGTCAAACAAACATTCAACCTCGCCGTCGAACAAACCTGATCTGACCTCGCCGTCAAATCCAAACGTTCAACCTCGCCGTCGAACAAACATCCAACCTCGCCGCCGGACAAATGATGATCTGACCTCGCCGTCAAATCCAAACGTTCAACCTCTGACCTGGGGTTCACCCCTGGTAAATGGAACAAAAAGGTACACTTGCGTATTTGAAACTACTCCGCTGGGAATGAGATACTTAACCGAGCACACTCTGATCTGGGGTTCACCCTCAGAACCATAACGAACATCGGAATACTACTGCACACTGCCCGCCGTAGAACTTCAACATTAAAGACATATGAAACCCTGGCCCCTGGCCACTCCAGATCCGCTGGAAAAAATATTCATGTATTTCCGAATATAGATGGAACCCTGGCCCCTGGCCACTCCAGATCCGCTGGAGAATCTTCAAGATAGATGAAACCCTGCCCGTCGGCTATTCCAGCTTCAGCTAGAAAGAACATCCTTGGCCTTCAAGGATGTAAACTTTTCCCGTCGGCAACTCTGCAGGAGGCACCTTCGACTTCAGTCTAAAGCAATGGTCCTTGACCTTCAAGGATACATGGATATGCCTTCAGGCAACTCCGCCTCTGCTATAGAGCATCCGAGACTTCAGTCAGGGATATACTTCGGCCTTCAGTCCGAAAAATGAATCCTAGGTCATTCATGACCTTGGGGATAACCTTGCCCTCAGGCACCTTCGCTTCAGCTTAGGAAAATTGTGACTTCAGTCAGAGAAATGGTATCCTGAGCCATTCATGAATCTACGGGGATTCAAACACTTTGCCTTCAGGCAAAACTCCGCTTCAGCTGGAGAAACATCTTCGACTTCAGTCAGAAGAAACACTATTCACTAGATCGCGATCAATCATCACCTCAGGGCAACTGACATGGTCTTCAGACCAACACGGATCATCTTGGTATATCTACAAACTTTGGAACCTTGTCTTCAGCCACACGTTGATTCATCAACAAGGACATCTGAGCTCACAGGAACCTTCTGATACCGCCTTCAGGCGTTTACGCAGTCAATCTTCAGATTAGACAACACTGTTGGAGCAGACATATCACGCTGCTAAGGACTTCAAGAATCATCTTGAACAAACAAATCCGTCAGGCACCTTCAAGAATCATCTTGAACCGATAACCATTCTAGAGACTTTATTCTGCTAGGGATCCCTGGAATCTTCCTGGGCAACTCTTGCTGGGGACGCTACTGGGGAGCTCAAGAATCATCCTAAGCAAACAACTCGGGAAGTTGTACTGAGGTCTTAAGAATCATCTTAAGCAAACGACCCTGCTGAGGAATTCAAGAATCGTCTTGAACTGAAGACTTCGCTGGGGATCTCAAAAACCATCTTGAGCGAGCGTCCGTGGGGATTACACCGGGGTCTTAAGAATCATCTTAAGGCAACGACCTCGTTGGAGAGAATATCAGGAATCATCCTGAGCAACCGATCCTTCGGCCGAACACCTGTAAGGCAAGAATGATAGTGACCTAGATCATGCTGATGATGCATATGCTTCTGCGCTATGCCCCCCACGGTGGGAATGATATGTGTTTATGCTAAATGTTGTGCACTCATGCACAATGCTATGCAACGTTAAATGCTATGCAGTGTTAAATGCTATGCGGTCATGCACAATGATGCGATCCCGTCCGCAAAATAAATGCTCGGAGGAGAAAACCCTTTTGTCAAGGAGACAAGAACTACTCAGGTAGAGGAATCATCCTGATGAGAAGAACGTGGACATGCGAATATCAATCAGGCTCTGCCTGGGGGGCTGATCTTCCGCGGACTGCTGCAGGGAACACAATGCCAATCGCGAGAATGAACTGCGCGGCCGTCTCGGCTACTCTTCTGGGGATAACCACTCTGTGGGGAAACAACTTCAGCCGCTCCACACTCCACTGGGGAAAATCAATCATGATCTGATCAGCTTCCAAGGTCTCGGCTCTCTTGGACATCTGCAAACTCGGCTGGGGAAGGAGAAATCATTCTGCTTCGCTGGAGAGAGTGCGACTCTGGGGAAATACAGCATCAGCTGCCCCACGCTCTGCTAGGGAAACCACTCACGGTCTCAACTGCTTCCAAGGATTCTGCTTTTCTGCAGACTCAGCCGGGGAGAGAAATCATTCTACTTCACTGGAGAGTACGGCTCTGGTGCGGAATTTCAATTTCGCCGGGGAAGAAAGAATCATCTGACTTTGGGGGAGAGCACAACTCTGCAGGGGAATACAACATCAGCTGTTCCAACACTCTACTGGGGAAGAGGGAATCATCCAACTTCAGGAGAGAGCATAACTCTGGTGGGGAATCTCAATTCCGCTGGAGACCTCAGTCTGGTACCATCAGTTATTGCATACTTCGGCATACGAACAACTTCCTACAAGACTTGCACTTGTGACCCGGTGCTGGGAAAGACACCTGCTTCGGCGACTTTACTGGGGAAAACACGAGCTTCGGCACCCGAACATTTCTATGAGACCTGCACTTGTGACCCGGTGCTGGGGGGACATGAGCTTCGGCCCTTGACTCAGCTGATGAGGCGACGTTCCTTCAGGATGCGTCTGCTCGGGGAAGAGAATCGTCTCTGCGTGGGGAGACATATCAATGCTCACTATTTGCGTTCAGATTCTGCAGAGGAGAGACTACTGAACTCTGCTGGAGAAGGAGGACTCGCCCTGCTTCAGGGATATCAATCCTGGTTTGCTGAGGGTAATCTTGACCCTAATCCGATAAGGGGTAAATGCCATCTCAATTTGCTGCAGTCTCAAACTGTACAGGGGGAACAACCTCAAACCGTACATCTCTGCTGAGAAACAATCCTGGTTCGACAGCGTCAACACAGGGAATACAGGCTACCAATCATGGAGCCAAGTAACAGGTTAGGCTGGAGGATAGCAATCCAATGACCGCAAGGCTTCTTCAGAAGGTTCAGGTTTCGGCAGGGTAATGACACGATTCCCCGATACTCAATTCTTGCCAGGGTGAACAAACTCATTTGAACAACTTGCCCCAGCGCAATTCAATTCGCCTCAATCCGGCTTTTGGGAATAGTTCATTCTGAACAAAAACAGCTGGCAACAAGACAATTTTCAGAGGGCTTGCCCCAACATTTGCACAACAGAAGGATTCATCCTCCACTAATCAACTCTCAGCATGGTCGGCTTCAATACCTCTGAAGTAGTTTGCCCCTGAACGAGCGATGAGCGACTCAACATGCTCTGATCGAACACTGGAGGGATCTGCCCTTAAATCGCAAGAATTCTGGATAACTGCCCCTGATTGGGTCTCGAGAAGATTCATTTCCGGCCAGCTGCTTCTTGCATGAACTGCCCCATAATCAACTGATGCTCCGGGACTTATCCTCAGACAAACTGATTCTAACCTCACAGGAAGTCATTGCCCCAAATTCACAGGGTTTCACAGCATACCATTCTGATCCAGACCTCTGATGATTCAGTCCTGATTGACTATTCCCTGTTTAAGTTCCTTCATATCAGCTACCAACCTGCAATTGAAATTGTTTATTCACGAATGGTAATTTTAATGCAGTCTTCATGCAAATTTCGAAAAAATGTGGTACTGTCACTCATTTACGTGTCATGCTAGTGAGTGACGAATGAACTCAAGAGTTCAAACATAGTGCTGATGTAATCGGTGAAAAATGCAATAAGGATATGATTAGCAAATCATGAAGGAGTCAGGTTACTCAACCTTATCGTAATGCGCTCTCAGAATAAACCCTGCCTCAATTAGGTCTTTTAAGGGTTGTATCGTGGTCGGGTTCATGGTTCGTGAAGCAAAGGATATTTGGCTCAAATTATGATTTGTACCCACCCCTTCTACGTGATGTTCTCCGATCCTAAAGTTCAGTTAACTTAGCTCGAGCGCTCTCCTCTTCGAGAGGTATGTTGAACATTGGGAACAACTGGTTAAAGAATTCTCAAGGTGTTTCGGAGTGACAGTTACTCCTTTTCGTTTTCGGTGTCTGGATCTACACGACTTTGTCCTTGTTCGAGGATTTTTCTTTTTTATAATCCTTTCTTTTTCATTCTTTTGTTTTGATTCCCTAATTTTTGCCTGGACTGACTCCTTTTGAGTTCTTTTCGATTTTTCTTTTGAAGTCCAGCGGGATGCCCTGATTTTTGCCTAAGTATTTGCTTTCTAGCTTTTCTTTTTTACTTAGCGGGCTTTCTTATTCCTTTTTCTTTTGGAATAAGTCGTGAGACACTGGTTGTCTTGATTGCTTCGAAAGGCTTGTAACTGTCTCACTCCTGATTGGTGAGGTTTAACCATTGTGGTTGATGAGGTACGACCTCTAGCGAGGAATATGACGTGATTGGTCCTCGAAGGACAACACTCCTCTATAAGACTTGAACGCTCGATCAAGCTAACTGACAACTACCCTGCCCCGGGTTAAGATGTGAGGGTTCAAAAGTCCGAAAGAAACTCCTACTTCTCGGCTCGAAGTGGTTAACAAGGGATTCTCTTCCTTATCTCTCCGGTGTTTAGGGATTTGAAGCAATGCCTTGTACGTCATCGGCTAGGTTTTATCTGAAAGCAATACGATCATTGGCTATGAGTATTCAGTTTCATCATCCTCCCTCCGCTCATTGCTAATCATAGTAAGAAATCGGAGTAAATAAAATGCAAGTGTCAGTGTAATGCAGTAAATGAGTGACAACGACATAATTAGTTCAGAAAAAATGCATAGTCACTTTATTAACATCACCATTCGAAACATACAATGTTCAACAGCAAGTAGTAACTAACAGAAAAGAAACTACAAATGCAAATGGTAAAAAGTCCGAGGACTGCCAATGCTGAGGACGGCTGCCTGTCTGGATCACTGGCTTCTGGAAATAACCCTCTGAATTTGCGAGCTCAAACAGCTGAGAGGTTGTCACGTATAACCAAAACTCCACCTGGAAAGGAAATACACCCTTGGTCGATCAATTGTAGCACTTTCGCCTGGAAAGCCTTGCAATCTTCAGTTGCGTGCCCCGGAGATCCACCATGGTAACCACACTGAACATGAGGATTGTACCCTGGAGGGTAAGGTTCTGGCACGGGCTTGAGAGCTTTCGGTTCCACCAAGGAATTCTGAATCAACTGTGGAAGAATCTGGCTATACAGCACAGGCACTGAATGGGAAGAAGCATTCCTTCGTTCCAAGTGATTGCGAGGTCTCTTGTGATCCTGGTGTTGGTATTCTTTCTGCCCAGGAGCAAGAGGTCGTCGTTTCTGAACGGCGACGGTCTCTCGTTTAGGCGCTTGTGTCCTTGAACCTGATCCCAGTAGAAACTGCGAGCGAGGCGATGCAGTCACCAAAGGTCGTGGGACGTATTCGAGATCTTTCTCAGCTTCAGGCAAAGGAGTGGAATCATCCACCTCTTCTGCAGGGTAAGGGATGAACTTTCCCGATGCCCTTACGCCGCCCGGCACAAGCCTAATTATCCTCGAGTCAATAAGGTCTCGAATCTTATTCTTGAGAGCCTTACATGTTTCAACATGGTGCCCCGGTGCTCCTGAGTGGAAATCACAATGTATGTTGAGATCAACGTCTGGTGACACGTCATCTGGTGGATCCGAGGTCCGAAGCTTGAGAACACGGTTCTGAACCAACAGTGGCAACAGCTGGGCATAACTCATAGGTAGTGGGTCCACAGCTCTATCAAGTAGCTTCTTCCTTTGATTATGACCTTCCGGGTTATTCTGAGATGCCCGGCGCGGCTGCTGACGAGACAGGTCTCGAGCTTCATGCTGTGTAGAGGATTTATGAGGTCCATTTGGCTTCAGCACAGGTGGCACTGCCGGTAACGGAGGAAGCACTTTGGGCTCCACCTTGGGTGCTTGATCACTCTCCTTTGTTAGCATACTCCTCACCACTCCCATGAGAAAGCTCAACTGATTCTGCAGCTGCTGATTCTCTTCTCTGAGTACTTGCTGATCCAAGCGCACTGCCTGTATGTCATTCATGACCTGCCCCAGCTGGCTTTGGATTTTCCCTAGTTCAGCTTGTACCTGCTCCATTAGTCTGAGTTGCTCGATTATGAGTCAAAACCTGCAAACACAAGGGTTAGAAGACAAGCCCCGGCTTCTGTCATGCAAGATGAATTATGCTAATGCCATGGGTGTCTGTACGTTCAGGAGATCACCCCTAATTCTGGTGTCGACGTGCCAATATAGTGTCAATGCAATGATAAGACTGGATCCATTCATGGAAGAAAATATCTCATCTTGCTCGGGACACCAGAATCAGGGTACGAAATGCGCCTGCAACACAGACACATGCTAATGGAATGCAAACATGAATATGCGAGCTAATGCAAAATGCAGTCATGCAATAATATATCCAGGTAACTGCTGTGGAGGTTCGGTATCAACAGTCACTGATGAGAAGGAAACCCCGGTGTAAGACCGCTGATCTGATCTGCTAAGAATAACCCTCTGGTAGGACCATATATATAAGATCAAAATTCTGCTCTGTCGAGAGCAAATGTCTGATAACAAGGACCCCGGATGCGTGATCAAGAGATATCTGCTGATGAAGTCTTCAGACCCCAAATCAAAAATCTGCCCCATCAAGAACAAACACACAGCTGCTGATGAGATCTTCAGACCCCACTCAAAATCTGCCCTATCAAGAACAAATAACATCTGCCGATGAGATCTTCAGACCTCACTCAAAATCTGCTCCATCCAGAACAAACCACTGATAATAACATACTGATCAAAACCTGCTCTATCAAGAACAGACAAACATCCGGCGACAAGATCCTCCGATCAAAAACCTCTTGCTCTATCAAGAACATGTCTGCAACTGAGAACCCAACATAACTGATTCACTGTCAAGAAAACCAGGTAGTCTGAAGGTCTAAGTTTCCTGCAATAAACCCAGTCCCACTCACAGGTATGGACCTAGACTGACTCAAGGTATGGCATCCTATGCGTTCATCAGCGTCACAGACTTTCAAAACTGATGATACGATTCCCAGAAGGAGTGGCATCATCAAGTCCTGAAGAGGCCTCACTTAGCTGACTTCCAAATGATCGGTCCCCAGAGTCGACAATCCACCAAACCAGCAACCGTCTCAACCCAAAGGGTTGAAAGTGAAGCCAACCGGATGAACCTCGTCTAAGCGTGGATTTCATGAGACACATATTTGGCAATATTGGAAGAGGGAGTTCGTGAAGGAAGATTGGTCAGGGAAGGGGGTGTCGCTTGCGCGAAAATAAGGTGCCGGCATGACAGAAGAGTCGCCACCTTTCGTTATTTATCCCTCAGAGCGGGAAAGGAAACGATCGGAAAAACCTGACGAAAAAGGGTAAGACAAGGTCATCGCAACCATTGTCTGGGTTCGGGAGTCGGTTACGCAAGGGGAAGGTATTAGCACCCCTCAAGTCCGTCGTACTCGACGGGATCCTCGCTTGTTTGTTTACTTGGACGGGTTGGTTATAATCTATCTACCTATCAAGGCTGGCTGAAAAAGAAAAGAAAAATGACTCGGCAAAGCGTCGCACTTTATGCCTACGTATTCTCATCAGAGAATGAGAAATCAGAGTCAACGTAGTTCGGCCTACGAAGGATTATGGGGGAAAGGTTGCTCGCTAGGACGTCGCATCCTATGCCTACGTACTTCCACACTGTATGGAAGATCAGAGCGAACGTAGTTCGGGAAACTACGGGTTATCTCCTGAAAGAAGTGTTTTTTATTGTGTTTGCGATTTCGACTGCACTAGAGACTATGACCTGAGAGTGAATGCGTCGCATGTCACCCAAAGGGTACCGTACTAAACATCCAGACTGTGGAAAAGAAACTCTCCCACAATCCTTTCTCAGATAACTTAAGGCTCGTAACGTACGAAAGAAATCATTCATGATTACTGTATCTTAAACTGTTTCGAGATGAGAAGAGAACAGACCCAACTAGGAGGGGGACTATCAAGTCATACTGTTGTCATGCATAGGTTCATCCTATGGTTGAGGTTTAAACAGGGAACTCCTAGATGTTGTCATGCATAGGTTTCAACCTAAAAGTCTATCATCAAATCCTCATCAGAGGAAATGAGAGTCCTAAGGGATCATGTCAATGATACACCAAAACAGACAAAAGCATCAGCTTTAACAGTAAAATGCATGCAATGCAAGTGAGGGAGGAAATGTGTGTGGGGCTTCAGCCTCCACAAGCTCGTCTCGACCTCAAGCCAGTCATGAAATAACAGTAATCATACTGAAATAAACAACATGCTATCAAGCAAACGGTAAATTGCAATCATACAAATGAAAGAAATGAAATGCTATCAAGCAAAATAAACACATGGGCAAGGGAGCTGGGCTCTACCGAATACCCGCAAGCAAAGCCAGGCAGTAACAATACAATCAGATGCACTCATGCTCTTAGACTGAACTTATTCTAAATGTGCTTAGGCTAATGCAGCAGACAAATCAGACAAAACACACAATACATCAAAGAAAACAGAAGAAAGCCTCAGCTCCTCCAGCAGCAACCCAATCTTCAGACTTCAGAGATCACTTGCTTTCCAGGTATCAAACCTACAGCATGAGTATCAACTCATCTTATCCCTTGAGCTTCAGCTCCTTTGACCAGCTCCACCTTCAGGCTTTACTATCTCCAGGGATCTTCAGGCATCAACAAAGTCTTCAGACTTCAACAATCTTCAAGGAATCATCCTCTTCAAAGCTTCAGCTTCTATCTTCAATGGCTCAAATGCTCCAGCAAACAAGATTCAGTCAATAAGATGAGGTGAGGATGTTGCAGTGCTCACTGACTTCCAAAGGATGCCATTGAGAACTTAACATCAAAGGAAAGGCTCTCTCAAAGTTCTACCTTATAGGGCAAGGTCACTAATCCCTCCAAAGGAGAGAGGTGAATACCCTTAAGGGACTCTATGTCACACAGAAGAAAGGAGGTGAACAAGACACTCCTTGTTTATTGAACAAAGTATTCTATCTAGGGCTCTGCCTATGCACCTATCAACCTATAAACAAAACAAACAAAAGCTATGCTAAACTCCTCTGCAAGGTCTTCAAAGCTTCCATGATGATCCACAAGGTCTTCAACTCAATCTTCAAAGCTCACACACTCAACAGAGAAGGAAAGAAAACACAACAATACAACTTATGCCTTTAAGCAACACACATACTATCCATACATTCAAAAATCAATGAAAAATACTAAAATACCATACAAATTCCTAATATAAATTCTAGGGGATCCTATTTAACTACCCTTAAGTCCCATATATTCCCCATAGGCTAACTTGTCCTAAAAACCCCAAAAATAAAATGTTGAAGTCTACCTATACAACCTAAAACCCTAATTAGAGCACCTAAATGTCTAACAATCAAATTACATCAAATTTTAATCTAACAATCAAGAGATAAATCCTACATGAAACTAGGGTTCAATATCTAATTACACAAAAAAGAATGAGTTAAAAAACCTAAGGGAAGGTCCTAAAACAATTCTTGCAAAATAAGGTATCAACTAAAAGACAACAATTGCCCTATTTAAAAGAAAATATCACCAAAAATTCCACATTAAAAATAAAATCCTATTTTTATTTTTATAATTTTCTACACATTATTATCTAAACATAGAAAAAAGAGGGAACAAAAAATCATTATTTATCAATTACTTATGAATTATCAAAGTTCATTAAAAATATAAAACAAAATAAAAATATAAAATGAGGAAAATGAGGGAGGGGGTGTGGATAGAACATGCGCGCAGTTCAATTCGCTTGGGCCCTATCATGGTGGGGTGCAAATAGAACACGGGTAAGCCCAGAATTCTTTCACTAAACCAAACGATGTCGTTTGGCTGGTTCTTGCTTCCCTCCTCTTTGCGAATTCAAATTACAACCGTACGATTGAAATCCCAGTCCACTTCCTTGACCTGATCCAACGACGGATAGTCGTCTTCTTCCTTGCGTTTGGTTAGGGTTTGATGGCAACACCATGCACGACTCTCTCATGCAGCCGTCTTCTACTCGCTCGTTCTCTCTCGTCTCTCAGCCAAACTCACTCATGTAAAGAGCAAACTCGCTCAGTTCTCCTCCCTAAACACAACCATGTCCTCAGCTTGCATTAAAACAGCCTCAAACTGGAAACCCGACGCTCATCCACCATTAATGCTCAAGGTTTTCACCCTCACGAAACCTCAAATTCTTGGTACTAAACTAATCTTCATGCATCACTGATCAACCTAAACTAAAGCATTAATATTAAAACTCAATAACCAGCTAGTTCTTGATCTTTAAAGTATGATGTCAAATTCTCAAACTTCTCAGAATGAGCTCTAACTTCTCAAGATCCATCCCTAATGGTTGCTAGTCATAATTACCCTAACCACATGATCTAGAACTATGCAAACAGAGAGAATCGAATGAATTTGCAAACCTGCAACTTGATGATGGCAGCAATGGTTACACTCCTCTTCAATGCTTAAAACTGCCCAAAATCACTCTTTTCTTGATAATGATCTTTCTGTATGCAAAAGATTTAGTGTAGCACGCTTGAATCTTGAGCTTGAGTGAGATTTGCTTCCTTTTCAATTTTGATCTTGCACCTTCAAGACTTCATGGATCCACCTCAATTATGGTATGCAAATGCTCACAATGATTACAGGAGTGTGTTTGTGGAGGAGAAAAGAATGAAGATGAAGGAGAAAGAGAGTTTGTTATGATTTTGCAAATGGAGGAATTTCACTCTTTTTGCACTTGATCACCATTAACCATCACCAAACCTTGCATGAATGATCTCTGCTCAATATATAGGCCATGATGGGAGCCTCTAGGAGTTGCTGGAAACTTCTAAGAGCTTTCTAGAAGTTTCATGTCATGAACTTATGGATTTCTCACATATCTCATGACATCTCATGATAAAATCCTTACCACCCTTTAATTTCAAGTCAAAATCTCCCCATATGAGTTATAGAGGTGATTAGGGTGTTAAAACAACCAATGTGTTCACTTATTTCAAGTTTTCCCAAGTTGCCTTAATATGCAAGAAAGAATTTTACAAAGCCACCTCCATTTTTAGGTCTTAAACCAAAATTGTGGCTGAACCATTGTTTTTAAAATGGTTTTTCCAATCAAAATGATATATTGGATGACCTATTTTGGATTTGTGGATCTTCCAAACCAATTTTCAAATTCAACTTTTCAACCTTATAAGCCATTTTTAGTTCCTTTTTGACCAATCATGCAAATCCATGCTATGAGCTTTTACAACAATTCATGACCTTCTTTCTAGACTTAAAATCACATTTTGAACAACTTTCATGTTTTGAGTTTTTCCATTTGAGGCTTGGAAATAGGAGTTTTAGGCATTGGCTAAAATGACCTATAACTGACAAATGACCAAAATACCCCTGTCTTGTTCAAACCATAAGTTGAGTTCCACAAATCCTATCAAGGACTTCTACCACTCAAATTAAAGCTAAGAAGATGCCCTCCAACATTCATGTTGACCAAGAGATCATAGGAATCATCCTACTAGGGCAAAAGTTGTCTGCAAGTTGGGTGATTTTCAAGGACCCAGATTCACACACCTCAGCTGACCTGTAATTTGTCAAAACCATAACTTGAGCTCTGTAACTCCTATCAAGGACTTCCACCACTCAAATTAAAGCTAAGAACAAGCTCTACAACATTCATGTTGTGGGGAAGATGAGATATCAATCACATCTAGAGCTAAAACTGCCTGGAAAATAGGGATCAAATTAGGGTTTTTTCACTGACAATCCTTGGAAACCCTAACTCAAACTTCTCAAACTCCTCAATTATGATGAGTTGGTCTAGGAATCATCTTTATAACATCTCCATACATCATTCCATGATCTCATGGCCCTTGGATTGGGTCTCAACCTTCTCCAAATCTTCAGTTGATCTAGGGTTGACCCAGTCAAAACCCTAATTCTACCATTCATGGTTGAATCTTCTGAACTCTTGCATAGTGACTTCTCTGGGCTTCATGATGGCTATCAAGACATCTCATAGGCTTTCTCAAAACATCAAGTTCATTCTCAAAGTCTCAGAATCATCTGAGAAACACCCACAACTCTCAAGCTATGAAGCACACAAACCTGGTTTCAACCAATTCCTCTGAGGATCTCTTGAACTGTCTGGTGAATGTATCAACTTCCAAACACTCAGTGAATAAATAATTGTTGGTCAAATTTTAGGGTGCAACAGGGGGTACCCCTAACAATGCTAAAAAGTATGGGAGTGGTTTTGAGAAGAAGAAAGAGCACGATGTAAGTGTTGTACAGCAGGGGCGATCCAAGAGGGGGTATCCACCGTCACGTTAGGTCGTTGCGGTATCACCTGTATTCAACGCTCCAGCTTATCAACCACAGCCACAGCATCAACAAAATCAACAAAATCGGCCATTCAACAATCAGGGTCGTGTACACAGAAGAATAGACTTTGGCCCCATCCCTATGTCATACGCTGATTTGTTCCTGGTTTTGATTCACAAAGGTCACATTCAGAGGAGAGCTCCACCTAAGGTACCCGAGAAACTTCCGTACTGATACAAAGCTGACAAATTTTGTCCATACCATCAAGGTGCTCCAGGTCATGATATTGAGAACTGTTACGGTTTGAAGGCAGACGTTCAAAGGTTAGTTAAGTGCAGGATCTTACCCTTCAAGGATTCCAATCCTAATGTGCAAGACAATCCTTTACCTCAGCATGGTTCGTCCTCCGTGAACATGACCTAAGGATATTTGGGAAGCTCATATCAATGCAGTGTCTGAAGATGAGTTTGAAGGCTACACAACAAACGGTTCTGCGAGCCACTCCATTCCGTACAAAGACTGAATAAAATCTTAAAAAGGGCTCATAAGAGCAGTTCATTTTGTGTTGCTTATGAGTATTTCATTTCTTTGATTAAGAGCATATTTGGCAAGTAAGAATTTTTTATTTTGAATAATTAACGCAATAAAATGTTTGTCTTGAAGAAATCCATTAGTATTCACTCAAGCTGTTTTTCGCAATTTATAATATCGACTTTATCCAATCTCTTGCTCTGATAGGGAATTGAGAGGAGAATGACGAAGTAAAACGTAGGATCTCTCGTTGTATGCTTTTGAATAAAAAACCTATTGATGATGTAAGGCATTTTTTTTCAACCTCCTAAACGCCAGAAATATTTAAACTTCCTTAAACTTATGAAGAATGTGTCTTTCCCAAATCAAAACCTCGTTTTAACCTGGGGCAGGGTATCATCAAAAAGGAGCATCTTTCAAAATGGGGTGGGCACAAATATACTTTGACCCTTATCCTTTGTTTTACAAATCATGAATTAAGCCCAGATACAACCCTTAAAAGTCCTAATTGAAGTAAGGTTTACCTCGAAAGCATACACGATGAGATAACGTTTCCTGACTCCTATGAGCTATGCTCAATTTGGAGTTGGCATTATAAATTTAATTTTATATCCTAACTAGTGATTTTGTCACAAGTTATCGCGATATATCTTTTCAAAACTTCAAGACAAACATGTGTGCTGCATTAACAGTTTCAGAATTAACATTTCCAACTTGCTAAATTCGCTTGATATCTTAGAAATTTACATGAGAACATCAGTGACGAGTTTGGTCTATTGGAATTTGAAGACTCTGCTAACCTGTGACAAGTTATTGCCAAGTGGTTTGTTCTGTGCAAATTTGACTTTACCTAAAGAGCTATTTTCGAAGACTCGGTCATAATACTGTCAATCAGGGGCAGTTACGTCGAGCTTCTGCGAATTTGACGCCATGTTTTCTGTAATATCCTCTCGGGGTGACTTTTTTATCATGAACCATGTGACTTGGGGGATTTGAAAATCGAAGGTGGTTGTGACAATTCTATAACGAATATGCATCTTTGTGTCTGTTTATTCCGTCATTATGGTTGTGTTTATCCTCAAGTGACTGGGTGTGTCTTCTCCTTCCAAGTAGAGTTGTCAGCCCTAGGCATAAAGAGCGCAATATTTCCATTTCCCCACGAAGTTTGATCCTCGTGGAAGATGGTTGTTTTAGTTAAATACCATTTGAGCTCATGCCTCAATGATCGAGTCTTACTTGACAGTTTCTCTTCAGTTATTTCCTGAATTGAACTTCGGTCCCCGGCGGTCACAGTGGATATCTCTAAGAATTTTGAATCTGTATTAAGCGTGCATATATTTTGCAGTTTACTACCCAAGAAGTTCTTTCTGAAGATCACTATCTGAAGACATATACTTCTCCAACAATATTACAAGGTTCTCTCAACAATTTACATCCGGACCACAAGCGACCTCTTTATTTGAGCAACTTGTTATGAGCAGGTTTTCTATCAAAAATGACAAATGGTGGTCTACTCTAGACAGTTTGTCCATCCCCAGTGGGTTTTTCAAGGTTACATACTCGTCAAATGGCATCTCTTCGGGAATCCGTCAGAGAAGTTTGCCGAAGACTTTACAGATATTTTATCTTTATTTGAGAATTTTTCACTTCAAAAGTTTCACATTTCTACAGCTATAAGAGATACTCCTCGGGAATGTATTCCCCAGTGAGTTCATCGCACAAGTTTATTTCCATCAAATGGCATCTCTTTCGAGAAATATGGTGAAGTTTATCACAATGGATCTATCTTTATTTGAGAGGACATATTTTTCTAAATCAACCGACTTACATCTCTTCTGAAGATCCACGTTGAAGCTTTGCAATCTCCGGTACATTTAGATTGTCGGTCATACACCTTTTCTTAGGCTACCATGTTTGGTAGTAGGTGATCTCTCCATCTTTGGGTTATTACCTTTGCTTAGGCTATCACATGTTTGATAGTAGGTAATACACCTTCCTTTTTGGTCAGACGCCTTGGCTTAGGCTATTGTGTTTGGTAGTAGGTCATCTTTCCATTCGTGTGTACCTTTTTCTTAGGCTATCATATGTTTGATAGTAGGTAACACATTTGTTGGGTCAGACGCCTTTTTCTTAGGCTACCATATATTTGTTAGTAGTTGATCTCTCCTTTCAAGTTTATTACCTTTTCTTAGGCTATCATATGTTCGATAGTAGGTAATACACCTTTCTTTTGGTCAGATACCTTTTCTTAGGCTACCATGTTTGGTAGTAGGTCATCTTTCCATTTGTGTGTACCTTTTCTTAGGCTATCATACGTTTGATAGTAGGTAACCCACCTTTTTGATCAAACACCTTTTCTTAGACTACTAGGTTTGGTAGTAGGTGATCTTTCCATCTCTGGGTTATTACCTTTGCTTAGGCTATCATACGTTTGATAGTAGGTAATATACCATCTTATTTTGGTCAGACGCCTTTTCTTAGGCTACCATATGTTTGGTAGTAGGTGATCTCTCCTTTCAAGTCTATTACCTTTTTCTTAGGCTATCATACATTTGATAGTAGGTAATATACCGTTTCTTTGGGGTCAGATACCTTTGCTTATGCTGCCAGGTTTGGTAGTAGGTCATCTTTCCTCTTCATGTTGCCTTTTCTTAGGCCATCATTTGATTGATAGTAGGTAACATCTGTTTCTTTGTTTAAATCGAATACCTTTGCTTAGGCTGCCACGCGTTGGTAGTAGGTTATCCTTCACTTTCAGTTTTCTCGCCATTGTTCAAGCTACTGTACTCTTGGTGGTATTATTATATCTTATCTTTATTTTGGGGATTCCACAATGCTGATTATCGCCTTTCCTCGCGGAGTCTCTTGTCGTCGAGCCTGTTTTCCGAGTGTCGTGTCTTTTTTTTCCCTGTGGCATCTTTCCTCCACGGAACCTTTGTTTTGCATTCCATATCATTGCACATCATATGCATTTGGTGGCATCTTAGGGCCAAAAATTCGTGTAATGTTTGTATTTAAGTCCCTTCTATCATGCAGAGACGGAGATTCCCACCTCAATATCTCCAGATAGAATAAACTTAAATAGGGGCATCTGTCGCACCCTAATTTTTGACTTTAAAATCCCACCTCCTGGTGCAGTTTCTTCCACATTATTTAAGTTAATCATTTTAAGCATAGCTAACCTTTTAACCAGTTTGCTTGTGCTGTTTTGTGAAGCGAGGTCACTAAAGAAAGTTCGGAAGTCATGAAGACTTTGTGTACTCCTTACCTCCTACCAGTTGTGCTGAGTATTGTGGAACCACACGCCCTTGTTCTCATAACCCTTTAATCAATAGAGGACCGGGGTTTCTCTGTTTATTTGATTTGAAGCAAGTTGATTTAGGGCACTGAGTATTATATGGTTTTAACGAGATTGTATACTATACATTCAAGAGGAGATTTGAGTTGGGATTTCATTAGATTGATTGGTGTCGGAAGATCAAGTCTGATATTGTGCCTATTTTTGGATTTTGAATCATTATGCTCTCGGGATTTCAGAAAAAAAGAACTGGAATTTTGTTGACGTTGTGAGGTTGTCATTGATTGAATAAGACATTAAATCAAGTTCTCGCTATAATATCTCAAAGTGGTGTTCAAGATTTGTAGATTCATTGAAATAATATTATGAGTTCCAATATGAAGTTTATAAGTTTGAAGTTCAATCCCAAATTTTAAACATATGATCAAAATTTCAAGTTTTACCAACTCAAGGCATGTACATGGTTATTAGCAAGGTTATGGTATTGCAGCCTCAAATCAGATCCGTAATCATTTGCTCGAAGTCACTATGTGGTTAAGATCAAAAATCCAAATGGCCATGAGAATCTGGGAGCTTGACAAGGTTCATATATTTTTCATGAGATTTGAAGAAACAAAACTAAAATTGGGATCATCGTGAAATTCACATTTTGATAAAGATTAGAAAATGTCAAAACTCTTGGCCTATTACAAAGCAAAACCCAACCATTTCCATGTCGATATTCAAGACTAACTCAAATCAATATTGAAACGTTTACAAGATAAGCCTCTTGTTACAAAATAATAAGCATTGCTGTTAGGCAATTGGTAACAAGAAAACCCTGGTCTTTCTTTAGAGTTTGCTAATGTTAGGATAAGCCTATCTTTTTCTTCTTGGGGTACACATTCACGACATGAACTTCATGGAGATGCCCACCCTTTACTCCCCGAGACGTTCCATATTTGTCTACAAACATCTGAATGTAGGATGTAAGAGTTAGCTATCACTAAAACGGAAAGCCGGTTTTTGTCAAGTGACTATATCAGTGTTTGCATGAGTATAATCAAGATGAGAAAACGTAATTGTTAAAAAGATCAAAATGAAATGGAAACACAATTATCATCAGTAAATTGACATACCTCAAAGATCAGTCATAATCGCCAATATCCCAAGCTCATGAGTCGATACCCCAATCTCGCCGAAGCCACTCTGAATAAGCCATATGCGAGCTACTAAGAACGTCTCCAGAATGTTGCTCAATGCCTTGTTCATGCTGCCACATCCGTTAAGAACAATGGAAAAGAAAGCATAGAGAATGATAAGCTGAGTAAAATTCATCAAGTTCCAAATGATGCAGTAGTATTTCATGCTTGATAACAACCTTTGTGATCCTCAATAGTGATGCTCTAGGCTGCTTATTCCTTCAACAAACAACATTACGGAAGCTACGGTTATTTGATACAAAGATAAGTGTAAAATGATTAAAATACTACCAAGCATTTAACAAACTTCCTTTAGAAAAAGGTCATTGTTGGTTACAATATGAGCGCCTCCATGAATGCTTGACGATACACATGAAGAAGGTTGGATCCTAGTCTTCGTTCTTACAGTTCCTACTAAACACCAACAACTTGAACGAGATGACAGTTTGAAAATCGAACTGCAGTAATTATGGAATAACACGCACAACCTCTCACCTTCACCGCGAAGTCCGCAAAACCCCTCCTGGATGTTACATGAAAAAAGAAGAAACAAGACAAAACTTAGTCGCAGTTCGACACGTGAGCTCAAAGTTAAAAGCATTTATGGACTAAAATTAAGGAAAAAATTAACATTCCTAAAAGCACCATCAAGCTTCATACCAGATTCATAGACTTTCTTTGTAAAAGTTCTTTATCCACATTGTGAGTCCATCATTGGAGGAAGCAGACTATATACGATGTTTGTAATTCGACATCTATTTGGAGGTTCCAAATTTTGCTAACACGTACAAAGGTTGTCGATGCTTGAATGTAACCTGCAAATATGAGATTTTGTTACTAGAGTTTCAATTAATTGATCTAATAAGAAATGTACAAGAAGAGGTCATTGTACGGCAAGATATTTGTCGGATAATGAGTAGAAACTTCAAGAAGTTCGAACTCCCAACAAAAATCAAGGAGGGACCTTCTCGAATGAGCATGATGTACATTACGTTGTCTCCGAAGGAGGGTATAATCACCTGTTAACATTGAAGCAAAATTCATCATCAGGGTTGGTACATGAAAAGAAGTGAGAACAAGTTAAAGAAGATATTGAAGAACTGCATACATATTCAAAGGGAAATTAAAAACAAACAACAGGTTGTTCCAACATGTTGTAACCAAAAAGGAAAGAATGCTATCAAAGGTTCTCAGACATACCGCATCAAGAATGTATCATTTTCCTTCACCCGCATATTAGCAACACAATCAGACCAGGATTGAATAGCCATTTAATGAGAGTTACAAAGAATCAGCAAGTCTGAGTAACAGGAATCACTGAGTTTATTTCTTTCCAAAATCGAATTCCTGCATTTTTCAATGGCAATAGACCTGTTAAAATAGAAAAGGAAACTTTATTAAGTTGATTTCAATCTTTTCTAACAATAATAAAACCATTAACGGATTTATTTTCCTTCCAAAGCAAGAACCCGACAGCTTTACTCTTCCCAATCATTTCAAATTATCTGAAATATTATAAGAGGGGGAATAGATTCAAGAATGAGGGGGAGTTCAACAGAAAATTCACAATAATACGCAAAATCCAATACGAGAATCCCCAAATCGTAACCCAACCCTACAAATCAAAAAAGAGAGGACTTATCTTTCTCACCATCGATGTCATCACCGCGAATCCACCACCGGCGAAGCCCTTGTCGTCTTTAGCGCACCACACAACAAAAACACAGAAACACGATATTCAACATTCACAAAAAACCCCAAATCCAACCCTAACTGCTAAATCATAGAAATAAAAAACTTACCTCTCATTTTGGAGTTCTGTCACGATGCATCAATCGCCGGAAACACCCCTTTGCGAGCTGCCGTGAAATCGCCGAAAGTCGTTAACCCCCTTTCGCACCTCTGCCGCGAACCACGCTTAGAAACTCCTGCGGAAGACATTAAAATCATGAGACATCCTTTGCTAATTATTTGATTCTTTTGTTTCTTTGTTTGATTTATGCAGTAGGAGAAGGGACGGATCGAAGGAGAAGCGGGGGAGAGAAAGACGAAGAAGAATCAAAGAAGAAGAACGGATGAAGTCGAGGTGAGAAGGTGGAGGAAATCGAGAGAAAAGGAGAGAGGAGATTGCAGTCGGCGATTTGGGAGAGAAGATGAGAGTCCGACGGAGAGGGAGAGTTGATTTGGGATTCTAGGGATTTTTGTTTTGTTTTGTAATCTGATATGTGCACACACACACATGTATGATACACCCTCACACACGTGGTCCTTAGATCTCTAACGGATCTAATCCACCGGCCTGTGCTCACGTGGTCTATCGTAAGTATCACGCGCACGCCCATACCCGCTCACTCGCCCCACTAATCCTTTAATTAACTACCTTAATCTACTGTTAACCCTTTCATTAACCTTTTCTGATAATTAAACTAATAATTAACCTTTTGTTAATTAGTTGTTTTTTAAATAAATAATAACTTCTTAGTTAATAATTAACCCTTTTATTAAAACAAATCAG
This sequence comes from Lathyrus sativus, assembly GCA_963859935.3. NCBI lineage: Eukaryota > Viridiplantae > Streptophyta > Magnoliopsida > Fabales > Fabaceae > Lathyrus > Lathyrus sativus. Next base: position 135,546,370 of record OZ012736.1, on the reverse strand, counting down.
TTTTTTTAATTAAGTCGTATTTCTAAATATTTTAGCAAATTATTTAATTACTTTTTTAATTAATCAATTTTCGATAAACACTTGGCTTACCTCACCAAATTAGCAATCCTTTTTTATTAAATGGTAATATAATAAACTCGTGCATGAAAAGACCTATTTTAATTTTATTCGCACTAGTTAATAAATTATTTGAAAACCATTTCAACTTAATTAACTTTTAATAACAAATAACCAAAATTATGTACTTTTATATAATAATTGGATGAAAACCCCTTTAAAATAATTTCTCTTAAAATTAATCTCCTTAAAAAATCAATTCAATTTTACTAATAATAAACCTCTCAAAAACAATCACCTCCTAAAATCAATTAACTCGTCTAAAATTAAATCAACCTCCCATTAAATCAATCGTACACTCCCGTCTCCGCACCGATCCATTCACTTTCACTCACTCGTGCACCTTAGCGCTTTCATGCGTTTGTGTATGGATTTGTTTATCTGCCTTTATTTTCCGCAATTTATCTTTACTGCAATTTACACTATCGCATTGCATAACGTCCAAAGGAAGAACCTGCGCATAACCTCAACAATTGTGCGTATGCATCTCATTTGCATCATACTCCCTATTGATCCTTGATCCCATTCAAGTTGATGTTTTAAGTTTAGATCCTACCCCATAGGAGGATCTTTTATCTTTACAACTTAGACAAACACATTCAACAACTCAATTCAAACTATTCAAACATATTAGAGAATAAGATGTTAATCATCTTAAGCGAGATAAAACTCCTACCCCATAACAATTCAATCAATATGTAGGGACTTTTCCTTAAGAGAGATAGAGGCGTACTTGTTGACAATCCGAGTACATGAGCCCTTCTCTTAAGACGATGCAAAGACTATTTTCCTACAAAGTTGTGGTGGTTAAATCAAGTAATCTCCCTTAAAATGACAACTCGTCTTTTCTCCTAAAATCGATCGATCAACTACCCTTATCCCGTAGGAACTTTGACCACAGTCAAAGAACTCCTCAAACCCTTTAGGGGAACTACAGATACTCTGATTCCACTCCCGTCAGGATATGTAGGCACAAGATGCGATATCTTGTCGAGTATACTTAGAAATAAACCCCTAGGTCTTTTATCCCTTAAGCAGATAACCCTTAGCAATAAACAACATTAAAACAAGAGGTTCCTGTAGAGTACTACAGAAACTTAGGATGCTAGCACCTTCCCTAAGTTTAACCAACCCCCAAACCTATAACTCTCTAGCTTTTGCATTTGCATTGCATTGTGGGTAATTCGATCTTTTCCCCTTCCTTTGGACAAATTAAAGTTCGGTTGCAAATGAATTAAGATTAAAGCTCATCAATAGCTTGGTATCCAAATTTCACCGCGACAGAAATGGCGACTTCACTAGGGATGTCTTCAGTGGGTTTCCATAACTTGTTTATTATGCTTGTTCATTATATATTTGCTTAATTGCTTTTTTTTCTATTGCTTTTGGGTTGATATCCTTAAGTGGTGAGACAAAGTCCTACACCCGGACTTAAGTGAACTTAAGATAGGATGGTGAGATATTCGACGAGGCTTATAGGGAGTGAGTCCCGACCAAGTTGACTCGAGAATCACCGCTCAGTTGAGACCCTTTCTAAAATGGTTCGGTTGAACGAGTAGAGTCGTGAAAACTTTTACTATTTTTGATTGGAGTCTATGATATTGAGGATCGTAATTACCCTTAACCCCACTTGGCCTTTATTAGGATGTAGTGCGAGGACCATGAGGGAGTAGTCCCAAAATAGTTGCTACGCGATGCTACACTCAAAAGAGGTTCTCTTGAGAATATTATTAACCACCGAGTTAGTCGGGAAATTGATAATATCTGAAAGATAGACTAATGATTTTGGGCACCTATTTAGAACCTTGTTCTGCAGGTACAATCAACCTTTAGTACACGTCCTTTGGGAATGGGTATACCCTTTGGCTCCATGCTCGTTGTAAACCTAGGGTCTCCCTTGTTTGTTTATCTTTATGCCTCTGTGTGTTTACATGTGTTTATTGCATTCATAAAGCATCATATTGCATTGGTTTCATGGAATCCCAAGTTCTATCTATAAACATTATAAAACCAATAGGGATTACAAAAAAATATATATTTTTTGAAATATTCTTTTAAGAGTCCTGACTTGGATGACCTAAGGAAGTTAGAAGCTCCCATCGAAGATCGATAGAAGTTCAAAAGACTTTCATCAATATTGAAGATCCAAATAAACGAGGAATTCCCTCCTTATTTTCCAGCAAAGAAAAGAAGAGAAATGGAGGATTTATTTTCCTCTATCAAAATACTCCTTAGAAGCTGATCGTGAACAACTTATATTCAAGAAAGTCCAGATAGAAGAGCAAATCGACAAGCACGATGAAGGACTACCTTAGGACTTTATTAGCTTTATTCAGCTATTAGGTCAGGACTCTTATAAGAATGTTTATTTGTAATCGATATCAAAAATAATAAACGAGTTTTCTTTGGGTACTCTGTGACGTTTATAAATAATTGAGTTCCATGAAACCTTTCGTTTTGCATTCTTGCATCTGCATTTGCATTTTTTTTGCATCGGCATAGCATCGTTTGCATTCCAGGGGGTCTCACTCTTGCTTCATCTTCACAGGCAAGCTGAATCACCAGTAAAACACTCGCGCTAGTCAATGTCAAGAGATGGATCAACTTGAACAAGAGAACAAAGTGCTCCGTGATGAGGTTGTAATTTTGAAAGAAAGCTTGGAGAGATTAAATGGTTTAGTTGAAGCTTTGTCCAACCAGTCTGCGCTCAACAATCAGGACATTCAGAGGACTGTTATCTCCGAAGTTGTGTCAGCACCGATCCCAGTGGTGCCCACTACTACTGAGCCTACCTACAGCATGCCGCCAGGTTTCCCGTGGGGGATGCCTCCTTATTTCACTCCGGACGGTTATTGTCCACCTGTTCCTGAGGTCTCTTCCAGGACCACTGTTCAAGCCATTCCTGCAATTACTACTGTGATGACTGCGACACCTCCGTGTGTGAATGATTCTCCGTATGTTCTAGATGATCCAATTTTCCATGGGACACCCAGTGAAACTTTGGGTTTTGAAGAAAGGATGGATTGATTTCAAGACCAGTTCTCTGAAATTCAGAAAGAATTGAAAGCCCTTCGCAGGAAGGATTGGTTTGGAAAGAATGCTTCCGACTTATGTTTGGTCCCGAATGTCAAAGTTCTGCCATAATTCAAGGTTCCTGATTTTGAGAAGTACAAAGGAAATATTTGTCCTCAAAGTCATCTCATCATGTATGCCAGGAAGATGTCTGCCCAAACTGACAATGATCAATTACTCATTCATTATTTCCAAGACAATTTAACAGGCGCTGCGCTCAGGTGGTATATGGGATTAGATAGTGCGAAGATTTAAACTCTCAATGATCTGGGTGGAGCCTTTATCAAACAATACAAATATAACATGGACATGGCTCCCGACCATGATCAATTGAGGGACTTGGCCCAGAAAGACAAAGAGAATTTCAAGGAATATGCTCAACGTTGGCGCGAGTTAGCCGCGCAAGTCATACCGCCATTAGAAGAAAAGGAAATGACCAAGATTTTTCTAAAGACTCTCGGTCCATTCTTTTATGAGAAAATGGTAGAAAGTGCGCCCAGTGACTTCGCCGAGATGGTAAATATGGGAATGCGTTTGGAAGAGGGAGTTCGTGAAGGTAGATTGGTCAGGGAAGGGGGTACCCCTAACAATGCTAAAAAGTATGGGAGTGGTTTTGAGAAGAAGAAAGAGCATAATGTAAGTGTTGTGCAGCAGGGGAGATCCCAAGAGGGGGTATCCATCGTCATGTCAGGTCGTTGCGGTATCACCTGTATTCAACGCTCCAGCTTATCAACCACAGCCACAACATCAACAAAATCAACAAAATCAGCCATTCAACAATCAGGGCCGTGTACAAAGAAGAATAGACTTTGACCCCATCCCTATATCATATGCTGATTTGTTCCTGGTTTTGATTCACAAAGGTCACATTCAGACGAGAGCTCCACCTAAGGTACCCGAGAAGCTTCTGTACTGGTACAAAGCTGACAAATTTTGTCCATACCATCAAGGTGCTCCATGCCATGATATTGAGAACGGTTTGAAGGCAGACATTCAAAGGTTGGTTAAGTGCGGGATCTTATCCTTCAAGCATTCCAATCCTAATGTGCAATACGGTTCTGCGAGCCACTCCATTCCGTACAAAGACTGAATAAAATTTTAAAAAGGGCTCAAAAGAGCAGTTCATTTTGTGTTGCTTATGAGTATTTCATTTCTTTGATTAAAAGCATATTTGGCATGTAAGAATTTGTTATTTTGAATAATTAACGCAATAAAATGTTTGTCTTGAAGAAATCCATTTGTATTCACTCAAGCCGTTTTTCACAATTTATAATATCGACTTTACCCGATCTCTTGCTCTAATAGAGAATTGAGAGGAAGATGATGAAGTAAAACGCAGGATCTCTCGTTGTATGCTTTTGAATAAAAAACCCTATTGATGATGTAAGGCATTTTTTTTCAACCTCCTAAATGCCAGAAATATTTAAACTTCCTTAAACCTTGATGAAGAATGTGTCTTTCCCAAATCAAAATCTCGTTTCAACCTGGGGCAGGTTATCATCAAAAAGGAGCATCTTTCAAAATGGGGTGGGCACAAATATACTTTGAACCTTATCCTTTGTTTTACAAATCATGAACTAAGCCCAGATACAACCCTCAAAAGTCCTAATTGAAGTAAGGTTTACCTCGAAAGCATACATGATGAGATAACATTTCCTGACTCCTATGAGCTATGCTCAATTTGGCGTTGGCATTATAAATTTAATTTTATATCCTAACTAGTGATTTTGTCACAAGTTATCGCGATATCTCTTTTCAAAACTTCAAGACAAACATGCGTGCTGCATTAACAATTTCATAATTAACATTTCCAACTTGCTAAATTCGCTTGATATCTTAGAAATTTACATGAGAACATCAGTGACGAGTTCGTTTTGTTAGCATACGCATAGCATATAGATAGATAGCATGGCATATGCATTTTGCATCTTTGTGTCTGTTTATTCCGTCACTTTGGTTAAGTTTATCCCCAAGTGACTGGGTGTGTCTTCTCCTTCCAAGTAGAGTTGTCAGCCCTAGGCATAAAGAGCGCAATATTTCCATTTCCCCACGAAATTCGATCCTCCTGGAAGACGGTTGTTTTAGTTAAATACCATTTGAGGTCATGCCTCAATGATCGAGTCTTACTTGACAGTTTCTCTTCAGTTATTTCTTGAATTGAACTTCGGTCCCCGGTGATCACGGTGGATATCTCTAAGACTTTTGAATCTGGATTAAGCGTGCATTTATTTTGCACTTTACTACCCAAGAAGTTCTTTCTGAATATCACTATCTGAAGACATATACTTCTCCAACAATATTACAAGGTTCTCTCAACAATTTACATCCGGACCACAAGCGACCTCTTTATTTGAGCAACTTGTTATGAGCAGGTTTTCTATCAAAAATGACAAATGGCGGTCTACACTAGACAGTTTGTCCATCCCCAGTGGTTTTGTCAAGGTTACCTACTCGTCAAATGGCATCTCTTCAGGAATCCGTCAGAGAAATTTGTCGAAGACTTTACAAATATTTTCTCTTTATTTGAGAATTTTTCACTTCAAAAGTTTCACATTTATACAGCTACAAGAGATACGCCTCGGGAATGTATTCCCCAGTGAGTTTATCGCACAAGTTTATTTCCATCAAATGGCATCTCCTTCAAGAAATATGGTAAAGTTTGTCACAATGGATCTCTCTTTATTTGAGAGGACATTATTGCTAAATCAACAGGCTTACATCTCTTCTGAAGATCCACGTTGAAGCTTTGCAATCTTCGGTACATTTAGATTGTCAGTCAGACACCTTTTCTTAGGCTACCATGTTTGGTAGTAGGTGATCTTTCCATCTTTGGGTTATTACCTTTGCTTAGGCTATCACATGTTTGATAGTAGGTAATGCACCTTCCTTTTTGGTCAGACGCCTTGGCTTAGGCTACTTTGTTTGGTAGTAGGTCATCTTTCCATTCGTGTGTACCTTTTTCTTCGGCTATCATATGTTTGATAGTAGGTAACACATATGTTGGGTCAGACACCTTTTTCTTAGGCTACCATATGTTTGGTAGTAGGTGATCTATCCTTTCAAGTTTATTACCTTTTCTTAGGCTATCATATGTTCGATATTAGGTAATACACCTTTCTTTTGGTCAGATACCTTTTCTTAGGCTACCCTGTTCGATAGTAGGTCATCTTTCCATTTGTGTGTACCTTTTCTTAGGCTATCATACGTTTGATAGTAGGTAACCCACCTTTTTGGTCACACACCTTTTCTTAGACTACTATGTTTGGTAATAGGTGATCTCTCCATCTCTGGGTTATTACCTTTGCTTAGGCTATCATACGTTTGATAGTAGGTAATATACCATCTTATTTTGGTCAGTTGCCTTTTCTTAGGCTATCATATGTTTGGTAGTAGGTGATCTCTCATTTCAAGTCTATTACCTTTTTCTTAGGCTATCATACATTTGATAGTAGGTAATATATCATTTCTTTTGGGTCAGATACCTTTGCTTAGGCTTCCAGGTTTGGTAGTAGGTCATCTTTCCTCTTCATGTTGCCTTTTCTTAGGCTATCATTTGATTGATAGTAGGTAACATTTGTTTCTTTGTTTCAACCGGATATCTTTACTTAGGCTGCCACGCGTTGGTAGTAGGTTATCCTTCACTTTCAGTTTTCTCGCCATTGTTCAAGCTACTGTACTCTTGGTGGTATTATTATATCTTATCTTTATTTTGGAGATTCCACAATGCTAATTATCGCCTTTCCTCGCGGAGTCTCTCGTCGTCGAGCCTGTTTTCTAAGTGTCGTGTCTTTTTTCCCTGTGGCATCTTTCATCCACGGAACCTTTGTTTTGCATTCCATATCATTGCACATCATATGCATTTGGTGGCATCTTAGGGCTAAAAATTCGTGTAATGTTTGTATTTAAGTCCCTTCTATCATGCAGAGACGGAGATTCCCACCTCCATATCTCCGGATAGAATAAACTTAAATAGGGGCATCTGACGCACCCTAATTTTTGACCTTAAGATCCCACCTCCTTGTGCAGTTTCTTGCACATTATTTAAGTCAATCATTTTAAGCATAGCTAACCTTTTAACCAATTTGCTTGTGCTGTTTTGTGAAGTGAGGTCACTAAAGAAAGTTCGGAAGTCATGAAGACTTTGTATACTCCTTACCTCCTACTAGTTGTGCTGAGTATTATGGAACCACACGCCCTTGTTCTCATAACCCTTTAATCAATAGAGGACCAGGGTTTCTCTGTTTATTTGATTTAAAGCAAGTTGATTTAGGGCACTGAGTATTATATGGTTTTAACGAGATTGTATACTATACATTCAATAGGAGATTTGAGTTGGGATTTCATTAGATTGATTGGTGTCGGAAGATCAAGTCTGGTATTGTTCCTATTTATGGATTTTGAATCATTATGCTCTCGGGATTTCATAAAAAAAGAATTGGAATTTTGTTGACATTGTGAGGTTGCCATTGATTGAATAAGATATTAAATCAAGTTCTCTCTATAATATCTCAAAGTGGCATTCAAGATTTGTATATTCATTGAAATAATATTATGAGTTCCAATATGCAGTTTATAAATTTGAAGTTCAATCCCAAATTTTAAACATATGGTCAAATTTTCAAGTTGTACCAACTCAAGGCATGTACATGGTTATTAGCAAGGTTATGGTATTGCAGCCTCAAATCAGATCCGTAATCATTTGCTCGAAGTCACTATGTGGTTAAGTTCAAAAATCCAAATGGCCATGAGAATTTGGGAGCTTGACAAGGTTCATATATTTTTCATGAGATTTGAAGAAACAAAACTAAAATTGGGATCATCATGAAATTCACATTTTGATAAAGATTAGAAAATGTCAAAACTCTTGGCCTATTACAAAGAAAAACCCAACCATTTCCATGTCGATATTCAAGACTAACTCAAATCAATATTGAAACGTTTACAAGATAAGCCTCTTGTTACAAAATAATAAGCATTGCTGTTAGGCAATTGGTAACAAGAAAACCCTGGTCTTTCTTTTGAGTTTGCTAATGTTAGGATAAGCCTATCTTTTTCTTCTTGGGGTACACATTCACGGTATGAACTTCATGGAGAGGCCCACCCTTTACTCCCCGAGACGTTCCATATTTTGCTACAAACATCTGAATGTAGGATGTAAGAGTTAGCTATCACTAAAACAGAAAACCGGTTTTTGTCAAGTGACTATATCAGTGTTTGCATGAGTACAATCAAGATGAGAAAACATAATTGTTGAAAAGATCAAAATGAAATGGAAACACAATTATCATCAGTAAATTGACATACCTCAAAGATCAGTCATAATCGCCAATATCCCAAGCTCATGTGTCGATACCTCAATCTCGCCAAAGCCACTCTGAATAAGCCATATGCGAGCTACTAAGAACGTCTCCAGAATGTTGCTCCATGCCTTATTCATGCCGCCACGTTCGTTAAGAACAATGGAAAAGAAAGCATTGAGAATGATAAGCCGAGTAAAATTCATCAAGTTCCAAATGATGCAGTAGTAGTTCATGCTTGATAACAACCTTTGTGATCCTCAATAGTGATGCTCTAGGCTGCTTATTCCTTCAACAAACAACATTACGGAAGCTACGGTTATTTGATACAAAGATAAGTGTAAAATGATTAAAATACTACCAAGCATTTAACAAACTTCCTTTAGAAAAAGGTCGTTGTTGGTTACAATATGAGCGCCTCCATGAATGCTTGACGATACACATTACGAAGTTTGGATCCTAGTCTTCGTTCTTACAGTTCCTACTAAACACCAACAACTTGAACGAGATGACAGTTTGAAAATCGAACTGCGGTAATTGTGTAATAACACGCACAACCTTTCACCTTCACCGTGAAGTCCACAAAACCCCTCCTGGATGTTACATGAAAAGAGAAGAAACAAGACAAAACTTAGCCTCAGTTTGACACGTGAGCTCGAAGTTAAAAGCGTTTATGGACTAAAATTAAGGAAAATATTAACATTCCTAATAGCACCATCAAGCTTCATACCAGATTCATAGACTTTCTTTTCAAAAGTTGTTTATCCACATTGTGAGTCCATCATTGGAGGAAGTAGACTATATACGATGTCTATAGTTCGACATCTATTTGGAGGTTCCAAATTTTGCTAACACGTACAAAGGTCGTCGATGCTTGAATGTAACCTGCAAATATGATATTCTTTTACTAGAGTTTCAATTAATTGATCTAATAAGAAATGTACAGGAAGAGATCATTGTACGGCAAGATATTTGTCGGATAATGAGTAGAAACTTCCAGAAGTTCAAACTCCCAACAAGAATCAAGAAGGGACCTTCTCGAATGAGCATGTTGCACATTACGTTGTCTCCGAAGGAGGGTATAATCACATGTTAACATTGAAGCAGAATTCATCATCAGGGTTGGTACATGAAATCAAGTGAGAACAAGTTAAAAAAGATATTGAAGAATCGCATACATATTCAAAGGGAAATTAAAAACAAACAACAGGCTGTTCCAATATGTTGTAACCAAAAATGAAAGAATGCTATCAAAAGTTCTCAGACATGCCGCATCAAGAACATATCCTTTTCCTTCACCCACATATTAGCAACACAATCAGACCAGGATTGAATAGCCATTTAATGAGAGTTACAAAGAATCAGCAAGTCTGAGTAACAGGAATCACTGAGTTTATTTCTTTCCAAAATCGAATTCCTGCATTTTTCAATGGCAATAGACCTGTTAAAACAGAAAAGGAAACTTCATTAAGTCGATTTCAATCTTTTCCAACATTAATCAAACCATTAACGGATTTATTTTCCTTCCAAATCAAGAACCCGACAGCTTTACTCTTCCCAATCATTTCAAATTATCTGAAATATTCTAAGAGGGGGAATAGATTTAAGAATGAGGGGGAGTTCAACAGAAAATTCATAACAATACGCAAAATCCAATACGAGAATCCCCAAATCGCAACCCAACCCTAAAAATCGAAAAAGAGAGAACTTATCTTTCTCACCATCGATGTTGTCACCGCGAATCCACCACCGGCGAAGCTCTTATCGTCATTAGCGCACCACACAACAAAAACACAGAAACACGATATTCAACATTCACAAAAAACCCCAAATCCAACCCTAACTGCTAAATCATAGAAATAAGAAACTTATCTCTCATTTTGAAGTTCCGTCATGATGCATCAATCGCCGGAAACACCCCTTTGCGAGCCGCCGTGAAATCTCCGGAAGTCGTTAACCCCCTTTCGCACCTCCGCCGCGAACCACCCTTAGAAACTCCTGCGGAAGACATTAAAATCGTGAGACATCCTTTGCTAATTATTTGATTATTTTTTTTCTTTGTTTGATTTATGCAGTAGGAGAAGGGATGGATCGAAGGAGAAGCGGGGGAGAGAAAGACGAAGAAGAATCAAAGAAGAAGAACGGATGAAGTCGAGGTGAGAAGGTGGAGGAAATCGAGAGAAAAGGAGAGAGAAGATTGCAGTTAGCGATTTGGGAGAGAAGATGAGACTCCGACGGAGAGGGGAGTTGATTTGGCATTCTAGTGATTTTTGTTTTGTTTTGTAATCTGATATGTGCACACACACATGTATGATACACCCTCACACACGTGGTCCTTAGATCTCCAACGGATCTAATCCACCGACCTGTGCTCATGCGGTCTATCGTAAGTATCACGTGCACGCCCATACCCGATCACTCACCCCACTAATCCTTAAATTAACTACCTTAATCTACCGTTAACCCTTTCATTAACCTTTTCTGATAATTAAACTAATAATTAACCTTTTGTTAATTAGTTTTTTTTAAATAAATAATAACTTCTTAGTTAATAATTAATCCTTGTATGAAAACAAATCAGTTTTTTTTAATTAAGTCATATTTCTAAATATTTTAGCAAATTATTTAATTACTTTTTTAATTAATCAATTTTTCATAAACACTTGGCTTACCTCACCAAATTAGCAATCTTTTTTTATTAAATGGTAATATAATAAACTCGTGCATGAAAAGACCTATTTTAATTTTATTCGCACTAGTTAATAAATTATTTGAAAACCATCTTAACTTAATTAACTTTTAATAACAAATAACCAAAATTATGTACTTTTATATAATAATTGGATGAAAACCCCTTTAAAATAATTTCTCTTAAAATTAATCTCCTTAAAAAATCAATTCAATTTTACTAATAATAAACCTCTCAAAAACAATCACCTCCTAAAATCAATTAACTCGCCTAAAATTAAATCAACCTCCCATTAAATCAATCGTACACTCTCGTATCTGCACCGATCCATTCACTTTCACTCACTCATGCACCTTAGCGCTTTCATGCGTTTGTGTATGGATTTGTTTATCTGCCTTTATTTTCCGCAATTTATCTTTACCGCAATTTATATTATCGCATTGCATAACGTCCAAAGGAAGAACCTGCGCATAACCTAAACAATTGTGTGTATGCATCTCATTTGCATCATACTCCCCATTTATCCTTGATCCCATTCAAGTTTATCATTTAAGTCTAGATCCTACCCCATAGGAGGACCTTTTATCTTTACAACTTAGGCAAACACATTCAACAACTCAATTCAAACTATTCAAACATATTAGAGAATAAGATGTTAATCATCTTAAGCGAGATAAAACTCCTACCCCATAACAATTCAATCAATATGTAGGGACTTTGCCTTAAGAGAGATAGAGGCGTACTTGTTGACAATCCGAATACATGAGCCCTTCTCTTAAGACGATGCAAAGACTATTTTCCTACAAAGTTGTGGTGGTTAAATCAAGTAATCTCCCTTAAAATGGAAACTCGTATTTTCTCCTAAAATCAATCGATCAACTACCCTTATCCCGTAGGAAGTTTGACCACAGTCAAAGAACTCCTCAAACCCTTTAGGGGAACTACAAATACTCTGATTCCACTCCTGTCAGGATATGTAGGCACAAGTTGCGATATCTTGTCGAGTATACATAGAAATAAACCCCTAGGTCTTTTATCCCTTAAGCAGATAACCCTTAGCAATAAACAACATTAAAACAAGAGGTTCCTGTAGAGTACTACAGAAACTTAGGATGCTAGCACCTTCCCTAAGTTTAACCAACCCCCGAACCTATAACTCTCTAGCTTTTGCATTTGCATTGCATTGTGGGTAATTCGATCTTTTCCCCTTCCTTTGGACAAATTAAAGTTCGGTTGCAAATGAATTAAGATTCAAGCTCATCAATAGCTTGGTATCCAAATTTCACCGCGACAGGTATATTTGCCAAAGATGCTCAAAGATTGCATAGATTTTGCAAAAGGCTGCCAAGAGTGTCAGAAGCACGCCGACATCCAACGAGTACCGGTCGACGACCTACATGCAGTGGTAAAACCATGGCCTTTTCAAGGGTGGGCTCTAGACATAATCAGGGAGATTCGACTGACATCCTCGAGGCAACATAAGTTTATCCTTGTCGGAATCGATTATTTTATGAAATGGATTGAGGTTGTACCTTTGTCGAAAGTAGACCAAGAAGTCGTTATCAACTTTGTTCAGAACCACATATTGTATAGGTTCGGCACTCCTGAGACGATCACTACAAATCAAGCATCAGTATTCGTCAACCAGAAAATGCAGCAGTTCGCAGTACACGAAGGTTTTAAACTGGTTACTTCAACCCCCTATTACGCCCAAGCAAACGGTCAGGTCGAAGCAGCTAACAAAGTAATAATTGGACTTATTAAGAAGCACATATCTTAAAAACCTAAGAATTGGCACCAGGCGTTAGATCAGGTGTTGTGGGCGTGTCAAACGTCACTAAAAGAGTCCATCAAATCGTCACTGTTTTGTTTGGTGTTTGGGCATGATGTCGTTTTGCCAACAGAAATTCACCTATAGTCAGTACGTATCCAGCGGCAACATGAGATCCCGTCGGAGCAATATTGGAATATGATGATGGATGAAATGGTAGACCTATACGAAGAAAGAGTAGAGGCACTCGGCGCATTGTTACATCAGAAGGCACGAGTGGCACAAGCGTACAACAGGAAAGTGCAAAAAAAGGTCTTCGTAGTCGGGGATTATGTCTGGAAAGCAATCCTTCCGATGGATCGAAGAGATCCAAGGTTTGGAAAATGGTCACCCAACTGGGATGGACCATTGCAAGTGTCCAAAGCGTTTACTCACAATGCATATGAGGTCCACGAAGTCGGAGGAGACCAACGGGTCATCTGGATAAACGAAAAATACTTAAAAGCCTATAGGCCCATGCTTCAAGAAATTCAGAAGAAAAAAGGATAAATTTCATTAAATAGGCCGATGGATGTGGACGGCCAACATGAATTACACAGTAAAAAATAAAAAAGGAGTCGCCTAGTCATTTTGGGAATCGCGCCTTAAAGCCTTCAAGAAAAGTGCGTTCATGGTCCAGTCGACTCTCTAAGACGAACATCCTCTGACGAATCTGCTCAATAGAGGCTTTAATTTTCAAGGCAGCCTCAACATGTGCAATCCCTTTGACCATGTCTTGGTCGACAATCTCCTTGGATAGCAAAGGGACGTTGACGTCCAAGGAGGCCTTCTCATTCTCGACATCAACGATTTTCTGCTCGAGCTCCGCTATTTGGGCGCGATAGCCAGATATCTGTTGGTCGAGAGCTAAGCGTCTGTCGGAACGTGTCCGTTGAGAAGCCTTGTAATCTTGCTAGTTTTTTTCACAGACATCGCTAAGATACCACTCCCATTTCATCTCATTAATTTGGGCACGGATTTGATCATGTGTGTGCTTGCACAGAGCCGCATCTTTTGCAAACTAGGTCAAGAAGGCTTCGAGCTCAATCAGATAGGCGGTTGTAGAAGCCGGCATGTCAAAGGCCGAAAGTGCGTCCAAGATCTTAAAGACATCTTGAGCTACATGTGCATCCACAACCGCCTCGACAAACGCTTCCCCAAATAGGTATGTCCTCAACTCCTGCAACTTGAGGTCGAAAGTACTGTCTTCGGTCAGATTAACTGTGTTTTTTGACCCTGCGGGGTTAACGGCCTCAACAGTCCCACGAAGCTTAAGGAGAGCTTTTAATGTCTCTGCGGGATTCGACAGTTTGGTGGCCAGGATGGCTTCAGGGGTGTCAAGTGAGTTGGCGGTGACATCTCTTGGATACGAAGAAGGTCTAGCCACATGAGCAACACCAATACCCGCCTCTACGTTACTGGGAGCAACATTTTTAACATCTCCCTCGAGATCGACTACTACCACAGGGATGGGGTTAGAAACATCATCGAAGCTCCTGGAAATTCGTCAAAATTTTTGGGGACTTAGCGATGGAGTAGTTCCAATGGACTACCCAGCAGTATTGGCCATGATATTGGCAAGCGTGGGGGAAGTTGGATCTTCAACTTCCTGCATAGCAAATGAAACCAAAAAATGTCGATTAAAAGACGTGAGAGGTTTATCGATAGAAGGGTTGAAAAGAGCATTTCCTCAAGAGTTCTAGGTGCAGGGGAAGTTCTGGTAAAACATTTTGAAAGACCTCAGTCAGGTCTTCTGGCACGTCAAGTGTTGGGACCAATGCAGCGTCCTTTTGGGGTGTTTTCTTTGTGGGTGCTTTTTTTTTTGCCTTAAAGGAGTGGCCAGGGGAGAGCTCGACGGTTCAGATGGGAAAACCCGAGAACAGGCACTCTCATCCGACACTACCATGTTGGGAATGAACCGTTGATCAAAATCCTGGTTGGAACAATCCAAAAATCAGTCGACCAACAAGGACAAAACAACCATTCTTTCGCTTCCTCTTTGTCGGGCGAAAATGATCTTTTCTCTGATACGCAAATTTCTTCGATTCTTCATTTTTTTCTCCCGAGTTTTGTTGCACCCTTTTGTCATAAAATGCTGAAAAACTAGAAAACACATTAAAACTACCAAATATGTACATTGATGCAAGAATCACTTATTAAATAAGTTATTTCATTATCAGAAGCATGGATAACAACTTAAAAGTTCCGCAAATGGATACGAAGACTAATTTGTACTTTACACCTATCAACGACACAACAAAAGCTTCTTTTAAATCCAAATAAAATTCAGTACATAATAATAATCTAAAATTCCAATAGCTTCCATCTCCACCGACTTACCATCTCCAACACTGATGTATCTTTGAACATCATTTGGCTTCCCGTAGTTCAGGAAACCCCCTTTTTGCACGCCAAGCGTGGTATTTAGGACAATTCTTCTTCACATATCCAGACATTTTTCTAAAGAAACAATGATCAAACTATTTTTGCTTCTTTTGTGCTGGAACACTTACAACTTCATTCTTGGGCTCATAAGTTTTCTTTCTTTTGCCCTTGTCTTTAGAGGTGCTAACAAAATGAGCATTTATACACAAAATAAAATAAGCTCATTAAGAGACCATTTCTCCTTCTGATAGTTATAAGATATCTTAAACTGACCAAACTGTGAAGGAAGAAACAGTAATACTAAATGAATGAGCAAGTCTTCATACAACTCAAGCTTTAGCGCCTTAAGTTTTGAAACAATGTTTGACATGCTCATAATGTATTCCCTTATATTTCTTTTGCCTTGATACTTCATGTAAATCAAGTTCTGAAGAAGAGTACTTGCTTTCGCCTTTATCGTTTTTCTTAAAGCGCTTTTCAATTTCAACAAGAAAATATCTGGCATTAGTTATATCTTCTGATATAGTACCTCTAAAGTCCTAAAAAATGTCGCGCTTAATGATCATGAGACACATGCGATTGGATCTATCCCACTTCTCATAATCTTTCCTCTATTCAGAGGTAGTAGATTCCATAGGAGAAGCATGTTTCTCATTTCTTAATGCAAGGTTAAGATTCATGCAGCCGAGAACAATTTATATGTTCTCTTTCCAGTTTTTGAAATTTGTCCCATTAAGGACTGAAACCGAATTCAAATTAGCAGATATTGAAGCAATTGTAGCTGAAAAAGAATAAAAATTAAATATTTAAATATACTCACATAAAAAAGATCTGAATTATCAATTTGTTCAAATAAAGACATAATTCATCTCAAGATACCTAGTGCACCATCAATATTGAGTCTTTGAACACTAATATTAACTACTAGTGGTACTCTTGTTGTGACGATCAAACATTTATAATAAAAATATGTCGAATAATAAACCCCTCTTTGAATTAATTTAATATTCGCATGTAAGACCTTATAATTATCACATAATTATCATCACATGCGCGTATGAAAACCGGCCAACCATCAATTATCCTTTGGGTCAATTGATACTCGAATGGACAAACATACACACAACTAGAAAATTATTCAACATTTTTCATAAGTAATTTCTATAAAAAGAGATCACTTTGACGACTTTTTTATTTTAATTACTTACTCAAAAGTTAAATTACTGTATAAATTTACAAAAATTATTTTATTTATTTATTAAAATTACTTGTATTGATAAATAAATAAAATATTAAATACGTAAGTAAATTATAAAAATTTATTGATAATAGAGATGACAAGAATTTATTCACTGAAGTCACTGTGCTGTTACTGAATTGTTATACAAAGCGGAAAAAATATACTTATAAATTATACAAAAAAATATTTTAAAAAATCAAAAGCCAAAAAAAAACTTCCAAAATAAATCAATATTGCACGTTTGCATTGATACTGTTTGACAAACTTTAAGAGATCATAACTATGAATTTTCTGTCTAGTTTAATGCTAATAACCAAATACACATAAAAATAATTAAGGTTTCAACAAACCCTGAGAAATCACATCCACAATATCGTTACATGATACGACACAACAACAAACTTCAGTCTAATATAATAGTAATTATCATAACAATTACGCAACGTAACTATTATGCCAATTACTAATTGAATGAATCAAAACATATTATGCAAAACTCATAAGACATTTACCAATATACAGAAAAACCCCTCTACAAGATACATGTGCCAAATCATAATATACACTTTGCAAATATAATAAGCATACAAAATAAACTGAAATCATGATCAACAACGTAATATATAAACTTTACATAAATTAAAAGATCAAAAACATCCTAATTTTCAAACCCTAAAATCAAAATTAATCCTAAAATTCAAATTGAAACACATATACTATTGTTTAGATCTGTTCATAATCTTATAATTTTTATCATTATAAAAATCAACAACAAAATTTTAAATCCTTAAACTCATATCAGAATTTAATTAAAGAACAAATTTTCTTTGATGTGGATGAACAGATAAAACCTCCTAAACCTTATTTTTATTGTTCTCTACCGATGGAGGTCATAACTCATTTAAATAACTTTAATTATTTCTTAATTCTCAATATTTTAATTTGTTTTCCATCAAATTAAATATTAATTTATGGTATCTATCTATACAATAATATGACTTTTCATTACATTTATGATTTTATACACAAATTTAATATTATATGAATTAAACACCTTTAAGTTTTGACTAATTAAAATAATGACACTAATATTTTAATCGTTATATTTGTGATCCAAAATTTTTAATAATCTAGATAGTCGTTAGCTTAAAAATAAATAAAAATTAAAAGTACAACTTTCATAAATTATGATAAAGAGTAATATTACAATGACACTTAAAAGCACAACTACACCATATTGACATCCGGTGCAATATACTTTTCATTATTTTTTGTGCCTCAATCAAAATGAAATTTGGAACCACGGTTTAGAAAAACTGGTGTAGAATGTGGTGTAGAAAAACGGGTGTAGAGGATGTATTTGTCTTAATATATCAAACGTGTTTTTATTTATTTATAAAAAAGCCTTAATATATCAAACATGTAATATAATAAGTGTTTTTAATTAAGAAAGGAATGAGTAGGAGATAAAAAGAAAATGAGCCAGAGCATGTAGCTTTCTAACTGCCTTCAAGTTCGTATATTGATGTCACCATGATTATTAATTCTCCAAAAATTTTGTTTTCATAATAATTTACAAGGGGATCGGACAAACAAAAGGAATTGTAATTTGCAAAATCCAGCCAAACTTATATTTTTAAGAATATCTTCAATAATTGCCAGCTTTTACCAGCTCCAACTTCATCATTGAAATTTAATTTTAATATTAAGAGCCAAAAATAAAAAATACTCCTAGTTGCCTCTGGTTCCAGCTTCGCATATCACTCATTCAACATCATGCTCACAATAGCATTGTATTATGACAACAAAACATACATCCACCATATAATAAATTTTTGTTATAGTTTTTTTTTTTGGATAGTTATATTTAAAACAAGTTGTAGAACACTAATTGTGAATATTTCTTCTAATTAGAATTTGAATATTAATGTATTAATGTGTTATATTGTTTGTATTGTGAAAGTCTTATTGTCTACCTAGACTCAATCTTTATTTGGAAAACATTGATTCCTCTACGAAAACTTAAATTGATTTTTTATTATTATAAATATATTAGATGTATACTATATACTGCCTCAATATATATGGTGGAATTAGAAAATGAACATATTATTTGTTTTCAACTTGCAACGGTTAATTTAAATATTCATAACTAACATATCAACTGAAGTTGCTTTCTTCCCCTATAATATTGGTAATAGATGAGTCCTAGTTGCCTTCGTAAAATTATGGCACAACTAATTAATAGTCTAGAATGGACCGTTATAATAACATAAACATATCCAAGTGTTTGATAAATATAAAAAATGCAAACCACCTTTTTTTTTATAAACGCAAACCAACTAATAAAATGACCTAACGATTAAACTTGGGAGAAAAGATCAAGGGCATGATCATTTTAACTTTATAAAAAATATTTTTTTTAAAAAAATTGATTTTAATAAAATAATTTTAAAATATTATAATTTTTTTTTAATTTGTCATTTCGAAATTGAAATATTAATTTTGATATTATATAATATAAAATATATATTATTAAAAATTAAAATATAGTTGAAATCAATTTTTTTTCAAAAAAGTTATATCTCAAAAGTTATTTATATAAAAAATACTGTTTGAAATAACTTTAAAATTATATAATTTTTCGAAATTTTAATATCTAAAAAAATTCAATAAAATAATGAAAATTTAAAAATAATTGTGCACCAAGTTTTACCATTTTGAACTAATTGTTTATTCAATTCAAATTTTTAATTAAAGTTTTAAAAAAATATACTTAAAATAATTGTTTAACAAGAAAAATATTTAAATCAAAGTCAATTTTACCATTTTGAAAGCTAATATCATTTTTTAGGTGTCAAGTTTTTCAAATAATGATTATGATGAGAGTAAACCAATGCGACACTGATATGTCCGTCAGATAATAACTGCAAGTATATAGTTGTTCGTTTAGTTTTAAAAAGGTTGTCGAACCTACAGGGAATTGATAATCAAACTAGTGTTATCTATCGTTGCAGTGCAAAGCTAAGGCTAGTGATTAACAAATTATGAATGAGAAGAAAAATACTAATTTCTAATGGTTTGGAAATAAAGATGAAATACGTCTGGAATATGGATTCCGCGTGCCTAAGGGACTTGTAAAAATCGGGTGGTAATTACGACTGAACTCAGTTCCGTAGAAAATACTGACTTAATTAAAGACTTTGTCTCACATTCTCACGCTATTGACATGAACCACACTTTCTAACCACAGGATTTTCCTCTCACTCGCCCATTTCAATTAAAAAGCGTGTTTTAAAAGTCAATGAGATTCTAACCGATGCCTAAAGCGCTCTCGCTGTTTTTAGGATCGATACCTAGTTTCCACTATCAAGTTCATTCCTCACACTCTCGCGCTATCGGACTGAACTTTAGTTTATAACTCACTCTCGTGTCGAAACAATAAGTCATGCAATTTGAAAACTAAAACCAAAACTATCATACAATCATAAGTTTGCATCTAAAGTTTCCTACCGAGTCCCATCGGTAACGATGGTCCTCATACGTCGGTCTCAATTAAATTTAGTCAGACATTATATTAACTACAACTAACATGTTCATACTTAACAAATTTAAAACTATCATGTTAAACAATAATTAAAAGTAATAATAAGTAAAAACAAGAAATAGTAAAAACCTATAACTAAAGTAAATGCGGTTGAAATGCAAAATACCAGCAGGCTTGAAAATATGATCCAAGAGTACAATAAAGAGGGAAACAGAAATAGAAAAACAGTTGCGACAATCCCTCGGTGTGAGTTATTCCTGCTTTTACAAGTAATTTGTGCCTAAGAACTAATAAGAATTTCTGCAGCGCTTCCGCACGTCTTGGATGCCTTAGAATGTGTTACAGAGGTTCTATATATAAAGAAAACTAGCCCTGCAACTGTCCTGGGACGTGCAGGAGAGTGGACGGAAAAGAAAACTGCCTGAAACTGCTGATGCAGAAAAACTGCTGCTGCAAATTTGAAATATTAATTTTGACATTCTATAATATAAAATATATATTATTAAAAATTAAAATATAGTCGAAATCACAATTTTTTCAAAGTAGTTATATCTCAAAAGTTATTATATAAAAAGCATTTGAAATATAAAATTATGTGATTTTTTGAAATTTTAATATATATAAAAAAAAACTTAATAAAATTGTGAAATACTTAAAATAACTATTCAAATCAAGTTTTTATTTAAATTTTTTATAAAAAAATATTGTGTGCCAAGTTTTACCACTTTGAACTAATTGTTTATTCAAATCAAATTTTTATTTAAAGTTTTTATAAAAAAAATATTTAAACTAATTATTTAACATGAAAAATATCACAATCAAAGTTAATTTTACCATTTGAAAACTAATATCATTTCTTGGCTGTCAAGTTTTCCAAAGAATTATTATGATGAGAATCATGATCAGATTCTAAATTTGAGAGCTCCAACTTCTACCAGTAAGTTTGAGTAAGCTTCAAAACCATCAATGCTCATGTCAAAAAAAAAAACCATTTCATCCAATGCTAGAAAAGTAACGTGTAATTGCATCTAAGAAATAAGTAGTCTACAGTTTTCTCATCATGATTGCAGAGAAATCACCTCAAAACCATATGCATTCCCCTTCAAATTCAGGTTATCTTCTATTGAAATAACATTATGCATTAGTTTTCAAGTCACTAATGACTTAGCAGGTGGTATGTAGGGATGCCAAATGAATTTTGTCCAAGAAGGTCCAATGTGATCTCTCCCGATACAATCGTGGGCATCTTTAAAAGATAGTCCACCATTTGTAGATCATGTTAAAAAAAATTCATTAGCTGTAGTATTATCAAATGACAAGTTAGTCTTCAAAATGCCTTCAACAGTTTAAGAAGGAAAAATGGATATGCCCGAAAGTGAGAAAAATACACAAGAAGGGGGGTTGAACTGTGTTTATCGTTTTTGCTTTGCTTTTGAACAGAGTTCATATTCTAAACCATGTTCAGATTCTGATTATAAGTTGCAGCGGAATAATAACAAAACCAAATAAATAAGAACATAACACACAAAAATTTATCATGGTTCCTCCCAAACTGAGAGTAGTCCGGTCTCTTTGCATCATGAGATTTTTCAGTATAATCAAACCATGATTACAATTTCTTATGCCCTCGAGCATAAGACTTTTCTGCTAAGACCCTCGATGCGAGACTTCCTGCTTAAACCCCCCAGGTTCAAGACTTCCTGCTTAAATCCCACAGATTAAAGACTTCCTTCTTAGACCCTAAGCTCAAGACTTCCTACTTAAACCCCTCAGGATCTAGACTTCCTGCTTAAATCCCACAGATTCAATACTTCCTGCTTAGATTCCACAAATCCAAGACTTCCTTGCTTAAAACCCTTAGATTCAAGACTTCTGCTCATACTCCTCGAGTGCAAGACTTCTCTGCTCAGATTCCTCAAATCCAAGTCTTCTTCATAGACCTTCAGTCCAAGACTTTTCCTAGTTAATAAACAATTAATCAAGACTTGCAATGCTCAAGCACATAGAAAGAGACTTATTTGGCTCAAACTCACAGCAAGAGACTTTGATGCTTAAGCACATAGCATGAGACTTTGTTGCTTAAGCACATAGCAAGATACTTTGATGCTTAAGCACATCGCAAGAGACTTTCTTTCTAAACTACTAAACACAATTTGTTTAGCAAATAGACAACAAGGTGTACTTGATACAATCAGAGGTACAGGGAAATAACTATAAAAAAAATCATAGCTCTTAAGATTTCTAAGATATTCATTGTTTAAGAAGTCTTAAGGCTTTGTACAATTTAGAACAAATAACCAAAATTTTGCATCCTCGATTATGTTGTCATTGTTGATCTTGTTATTCTTTCATTCTGATAGAAGCGTGAAACCCTTATTTCTTTTTTACTTTCTTTCTTTATTTTCCTTATTGTTGACTCCATCTTGAATCTTCAGCTACTTATATAGCAGTTGCAAAATGATAGTCGTTGGAAGAGATAACTTGTACAAGTGTTTTTGTTACTCCATAGTACAAGAGACATTGAAGATAGATACACAAAAAAATATTTATATATTGTGTAACTCTTTTAGCCATAGCGTCTTCCTTGTGATCTTTTATTATAGATTCGTTGAGAGTAGATATTCGTAAAGCATGTCAACTCTTCTTGAGCCATGTGACCACAGACTCTAGCTGACAAACTGATTTGACATTGTAGCTTACTTTGTGCAGTACGGATAACTCAACTTTGTCACTAGTTCTGAATGACCACCAGAAGTTGATATATTCAATAAGTGTATTTACGATATATTGCTCTTCCAATGCTGATACCTTCAGCTTCAGAGTCTATGCAAACTTGTATTATCATACTTTACTTATAGAACGTTCTTCAGTTCTGAACCATCAGAAGCCAATAACTCAGCTTCTCTCAAATGCATCCTTATATCAGATTCTGAATAGATTCTTCATAAGCATTGGAGCTTGCATACTTAGAACACACATTAGATAACACCATTGTTCTTTCAATAATTTTGTTATCATCAAATCCTTAAGGAATACTTGTCATGAACAAATCTTGGTCTAACAATGTTGTGGGGAATGCTCCAATTGATGTCTTGAATAATTGAATTGACTTAACATTTTGCATAAATTGAATTTCCATTAGCAATACTAGGTGTAAATATTTAATTTTTTTATCAAAACAAATTGTCAATCCATATATCAACATTGTTCCTATTAGTAATCTGCCATCTACTAAGTTCCTCTAGAAAAGAAAAAAGAATTCTTAATGACAGACCATATTGAAGAAGAAATATGATGCATGGCTTGTTGTTTGTATATAATGTATCTACTAATTGTAGCACCCCAAAATTTTCTCATCTTTTCTTGTGTTATTAGTTTATGTTTTTTTGCATTATCATATTCATGTTTGCATAGCATTTGTTCTTGGCAAGGGATCAAGGTATCATGGTTTGTTTCTTAAAGAAGAAGGTTGTGTTTCTTCAAGTTCAAGATAGGTGTTCTCTGTAGCTTTGTGGTATTCTCAATCCTAAAAGTTCCTCATCATCAAATTTGGTTCAAGTCAATATCATTCCAACATCATATATGGTTCATCATGGCTTAAGGTGCAAGGAATCATCAAGAGATTCAAAGTTGTTTTGAGATACTTGACCTAATTTGGGCAAATGGTGGATGCTATGATCAAATGAGCATAACTCCTTAAACTTTCAACATCTTGAGGTGGTTCTTTTTCTAATAAACTCTTTTCATCATCCCTAACAAGTTCTCTTTGCAAGGAAAGATCAAATTATGCTTAGAAGGTCATCAAAGGTGGGAAGACATTATAAGTCATTTTGAGTTTTGGAAGGTTTTCTTAGTCAACTTCAAGAGGGCATAACTTGGTCAATATTTATTATTTGGAGACCATTCTTTTTCTAGAGTAAACTTGAAGATGTCCTCTACAACTTTTATTCAACATGGAAGAGCTAAAAACTCATGGAAGGTCTTGGTTTTTATCAAAACATTATAGGTCATTTTTGGTCCTTAAAAAGACTTGAAATTTTTCTAAGTGTTTTATGATCTTGCACTCTTTCATGGAGGTTACTTTGAAAAATCATATATGAAATTCTAGTATGCAGATCACATGTGTTCCAAGAATATTGATCTCTGCTCAACAAGGATGAGGATAGACCATGGCCAATTTAAATTTCTTTAAATTGTCCCAATGTCATGACTAATGTCACAACCTCTGTTGTGACATCTGCAGTATGTCATACTATTTATCTAACCATTTAAAGTACAAAATTGTAAATGCAGAAAGATAAATAACACAGTAATTGTTCACCCAGTTCGGTATCAACACACCTACATCTGGGGGCTACCAAGCCAGGGAGGAAATTCAATATTAGTAGAATCAATTTAAAGTCAAACCTCCAGTTTGCACTTCTCATTTAATATCTACCCAATGACACTTCAGCCTAGAGACACTGTAGTACCTGAGTATACCCACTCACTCCCCCTCAATCACACAACAGTGATATCAAACAATTACAAAACAGTATGAAGAGACACTTCATACACACCTTGATCTTGCTTCACAGCTTTGATCAAGGAACTCACACACTCTTGCTTCACAACTTCGAGTGAGGCATAGCCTAGAATCTACCTAACCAAAACAATCATCCACTAGACAATTGCTTGGATTACAAGTATTCCTAAATAGACTTTACACGTGAAGACTAGCCTTCTTCACTTACAAATATGTCTACCTCAATGTATCAAAAGATACAAAGGGTGACTTACACACAAGGGACTCTCAACCCTAAACCTTTATTTTACACTCTGGTTTTTCTTGATGTGAATGCTTGCTTTTCCCTTGCTTCTGCGCCTCCTTTTATAGCACTGCAGACTAGGCTTGGGCTGTGCAGAAGTAACAAATATTAGTTTTAACAAAATAAAACTAATTTCCACAATTCAAGGTGTTGTCCAATTAGGTCATGGCATGGTCAGCATTGCCTTGAATCTCTCCTGAGATAACTCAGGGGTCATAACAAGTCTCCTGAAATCTAGCCTGAGATAACAGAAAACCAACATGTCTGCACGACTGATGTCATACGATCAATGTCATGACATTCAGTATGACATCCACTCTTCTGCAGATTTTTCTTTACACCAGACCTGGCTTCACCCAATCTTCTGCAGAATAACATTAGAAACAAATATATTAAAGTTTCCTAAAAGGTCTCCAAGATCCTTTTATGAATCTCAATACACTATGTACTTGTTCCTAATATATCTCCTTGACATATTTACTAATGAGGTAATTTCCAACATGGTCTCATCAATCCAAACCAATTCTGTCAAGAGATATACACTAGCAGCTTCTTATGTTGTCATGCAACTATGTCTTGCGCAGCTTCTTCTATTGTCATGCAACTATGTCTGGCTTAAACACATGACAGGACACCTCACTCACCACAACTCACACTTTTGTGGCTGCACATCTCACACTGCCTGTGAGGAACTTCACCACAACTCAACCTGTTGTGGCTACTGTTACCACATAGCATTGTCTGTTGTGCCAGACAGCTATGTCATTACTTTGGTAATTGTAGAAGCATGCTTCATCTCAAGGTTTCAAGGTTTTGATGATAACAACAACAAGACTCAAGATCATTTCATCTGTGCAAAAATTCAAAAGCTTTCAAAAGACTAAGATCAAAGTATTATGGAAGTGATCAACATTCAAGCTTCATGTACATTTGCTTGATCATCTTTCAAGACTTGGACACAAGCTATGGTATATCAAATTCTCTAATTTAATTGATATACAAGTGTTCAATACTATAAACTATTTTTTCATAATGCATTAACATGTTTTTAAAATCATTTGGAATTGGTATAACACTTTTAAATTAATTATTTTTCAAAGTTTTTACAGTGTTAACCGATTAACCATATAGGTTAATCGATTAACGCCCTAAATTTTAAATTCTTTGGGCCAACATTACAGTGTTAACCGATTAACCTATATGGTTAACCGATTAACACTGAACATTTTCTGAAAAATTGTTTCATTTCAAGTTCAAAAATAATTTGAATGTTATACCTTTCCATGTGTTAACTCATACTCAAATATACCCTTTTGAAATGGTGTTTTGGATGATATAAATTCTAATAATTTCAAATTAACAAACACCTCCAACAATTTTCAAAAACAATCATTGAATCATATTCACTACTATTCAAATACATTCAAAAGTGTTCATACTTGCATAACCTTTCACATCCATTTGTTTGAACACTTGTATTGAGACTAAGTTGTGAATTATGATTAAAGGAGAAGATCAATCTTTGTATTGATATTACTATTGTACTCTCAAATTATAAAAATAATTACAGAATAGTCTGTTGTGACTTGTGATCCAGGATGGTTGGACACAAGGGTTAGTGTTTTGCAAGAGGATTGTTCTTGCACACTAGTTTGTTTTGTTGTTAGATTGTAGGCCTCACCGGTTGATGGTGTGATAGGTTGTACTTTATAAAACAATAGTGAAAACTCTCTTTCATGTGGAAAGGGGAGTGGAGTACCTTCGGATTGTGAAGGGAACCACTATAAATCTTGGTGTCCACTTTCTTTATGCTTTTTACTGCATCCATCACCAAGAACATAACCAAAGGAAAAATTAAAGAACACCAAAAATCTGAAAAAGTTTCTATAAGCCTAACTCACCCCCCCCCCCCCCCTCTTAGACATACTCTGAACTTACAATTGGCATCAGAGCAGGTTAAGGTAACCTGTTCCTAACGATTCAGTATGGCTTCCGCAAGTACCAACCCGGTTTTCAAAGATGGTGGAAGTAGTAACAAGCAACCACTCTTTTCTGGAGAATATTTCGATTTTTGGAAAATCCGTATGAAGGCACATCTTGAGGCTCAAGGAGACGGTATATGGGAAACCGTAGAAACTGGTCCACATGTTCCTACAAGTGTGGTAAATGGTGTTGGAACTCCAAAGATAAAATCCTCATATGATGAAGATGACAAGAAGAGAATTTTAAATGAGAAGAAAGCAATCAACATACTTCAAAGCGCTCTCAGTATGGACGAATTCTTCCGTATATCACAGTGTAAATCAGCAAAGGAGATTTGGGACACCTTGGTAGAAACGCATGAAGGGACAGCCGAAGTAAAAAGATCAAGACTTAATACTTTAAGTCAAGAATATGAAATGTTCCGTATGCAGCCTGGTGAATCCATTGTTGCCTTACAAAAGAGATCTGTTCATCTAACAAATCATTTGATTGCTCTCGGGAAGACCTTCACCAATGATGATCTCAACTTGAAAGTCCTAAGATCCTTAACAAGAGAATGGCAACCGAAGGTGACCGCTATTTTGGAAAAGAAGAGTCTTTCAACGATGACATCCGCTTCCTTATTTGGCAAACTTCAAGAGCATGAACTGGAACTTGGAAGGCTTGAGAAGCATGAAAGTCAAGACAAGAAGTCCAAAGGAATTGCCTTGAAGATTGACACAAAGGATGACAAAATGACGAATCTTCCGAAGACGAAAATTTCATGCTTCTAGTAAAGAAGCTTGGTAAGTTTTTTAATAATAATAAAAATTCCTCTTTTTCTAAAAAGAATAGACATTTCAGGAAAAAGGAAGTATCCACATCAAATCAAGAAGTTACATGTTACGAATGTGGGAAACAAGGTCACATAAAGCCGGATTGCCCGAAACTCGCAAATAAAGGAAAATTCAAAGGCAAGAGGGATTTCAAAACTAAGAAGGCCTATGTTGCATGGGACGATAACGAGATAAGTTCATCATCAGAGTCGGAAAGCGATGAATGTGCAAATATGGCTTTAATGGCTTCACACCACTCCGATGAAGAAAATGAGGTTAGTAGCAATTTTTCTGTTTATGATAATGATGCACAAGAAGTTATAGATGAACTTCTAAAAGAATGCAAGACTTTGTATAAAAGCATCTCAGCACAAAAGAAAAGAATTTCATTTTTAGAAGAACAAAATTTTGTTTTCATGAAAAATATTGAAAATGAAAAACAGAAATTAATAACTGAAAAACAAAGTCTTGTATGTAAGAATTGTGAATCTCTATCTTTTCAAATTGTGCAACTTAAAAGAGTTTTAGAAAGATACGAAAAAGGTCAAATTGGCTTGGAAGAAATTCTTAAACATCAAAGATATCCTGATGATAAAAGTGGATTAGGATATTCTAAATTTTCAAAACCAAGTACCAATGAGACCATTTTTGTAAAAGCAAGTGGACAAGTTGCTAAAGAAAAGAGAAGCATTTCTAAAAATCAGCATCAAAATCATAACAAGATAAAAGTTGCGAAGAAAAAGAATTATGTTCCTAGATATAGAAGTCACTTTCAACCTACGTGTTCTTATTGTGGAATTAAAGGCCATACACCTAATGCTTGCTATGTACGCAATATTGGTGTTACTAAAGGGCATTATGTGTGGGTTGAAAAAGGTACTAATTGTCGCTTACGCGAAAATAAGGTGCCGACAAAACAGAAGAGTCGCCACCTTTCGTTATTTATCCCTCGGAGCGGGAAAGGAAACGATCGGAAAAACCTGACAAAAAAAGGTATAAGACAAGGTCGTCGCAACCATTGTCTGGGTTCGGGAGTCGGTTACGCAAGGGAAAGGTATTAGAACCCCTCACGTCCATCGTACTCGATGGGATCCACGCTTGTTGTGCTTACTGGACGAGTTGGTTTATCTATCTACCTATCAAGGCTGGCTTAAACAGAAAAGAAAATGACTCGGCAAAGCGTCGCGCTTTATGCCTACGTATTCTCATCAGAGAATGAGAAATCAGAGTCAACGTAGTTCGACCTACGACGGGTTATGGGGAAGGTAGCTCGCCAATACATCAGTACTGTGCCTACGTACTCTCAACAGATATGAGAGATCAGAGCTTACGTAGTTCGGGACACTACGTGTTACGGGGTTTCAGATTCATCTGTTTTATCGAGTAGGGTTAAACAGCAGTTCCAGCAGTTAGGGACAAAGCCTGTTTGCGTTGGCGCTGAAGTTTAACGACACTCTTTTCTTCAGAAAAAGCTTCCTTTAAATTATGGGCCCACGGGGCAAAAAGGTTTGAAGTTTGTTTTCTGTCTTTTACGGAAGAAGTGTTTTTTATTGTGTTTGCAATTTCAATCGCACTAAAGGCTATGACCTGAGAGTGAATGCGTCGCATGTCACCCAAAGGGTGCCATACTAAACATCCAGACTGTGGAAAAGAAACTCTCCCACAATCCTTTCTCAGATAGCTTAAGGTTCTTAACGTACGAAAGAAATCATTCATGATTACTATATCTTAAACTGTTTTGAGATGAGAAGAGAACATGCTCAACTACAGGGAGACTATCAAGTCCTACTGTTGTCATGCCAAGGATTCATCCTATGGTTGAGGTTTGAAACAGGGAACTCCTAGAAGTTATCATGCATAGGTTTCAACCTAAAGTTCTAATCATCACTTCCTTATCAAAGGGAATGAGAGTCCTAAGGGATCATGTCAATGATACACCGAAACAGATAAAGCATCAGCTTAACAGTAAATAGTAAACGACTGTAAAATGCATGCAATGCAAGTGAGGAAGGAAATGTGTGTGGGACATCAGCCTCCACAAGCTCGTATCGACCTCAAGCCAGATATGAATAACAGTAATTATACTGAGGAAATAAAACATGCTATCAAGCAAAATACAGTAAACTGCAATCATACAGATAAAATAACATCATGCTATCAAGCAAAACAAACCACATGGGCAAGGGAGCTGGGCTCTAGCGAATACCCGCAAGCAAAGCCACACAGTAACAATACGAGCAGAGGGAGCAACTCAACCTCTAGTGCAATCATGCTCCTAGATTCAAGTCTAGATATGGACTTATTCTAATGCATCAAGCAAGTCAAACAAGGCACAAAAAGACAAGAAAGCAGATCAACTCCTCTCTCTCTCAAAGCTTCAGCTCTTCCAACAGCAACTCAGTCTTCAGACCTCCATCACTCTTGACAAATATCAATTTGCTTCTCCAGGTTTCAACCCTTCAACATAAGTTTCAACTTATTCTCTTCCTCAAGCTTCAGCTCCTTAATCAGTTCCACCTTCAGGCTTCACCCTTAACCACAAGTATCAACTTGATTCCTTCAGGATCTCCAAGCTTCAAAGTAAGTATCAACTTATCCTTTGTTCTTCAAGCTTCAGCTCTACAGAGTAACCTTTAATCCCTCAGAAGTGTCAACTTCATCCTTCAGTCTTTAAGCCTCAGCTCTTCATTCAGTCTTTACTGGATCTTCATTGGGTCTTCAAGTATCAACTTTCTCTTCTTGCTCTTCAAGCTTCAGCTGAAATGGCAATGCTCAAGGAATCATCCTCTTCCACACTCTTCAATGAAGTCTTCATCTTCACACTCAAGCTCAACATCTCTCAAGATACTCAAACCAGAGGAAATCACTTAACTGGATAAGCTGGGGTGTTAAACTGCTTATTAATAACCAAGGTGACCTATAAGGGTTTAACATCAAAAGAATGGTTCCCCCAAAGGTTCTACTTCCTAGGTACCATCACTTATCCCTCCTAAGGAGGGAGGTGAATACCATGGAAGGACCTTGAATCATGGGGAAGAATGGAGGTGAAAGATACCATCCATGTTTAAGAAAGAAATTAGCTAATTCTAAGCTCTTCCTAATCCCTAACCCTAAAACAACAACAAAACAAACAAGGCTTCAAGCTCTCAAGCTCCTTCTTCAATCAATCTCCAAGTCTTCTACTATGCTCCTCCATGCTCTTCAAAGCAACACCAAGCTCACCAAGCCCACAAAGCAAGGCAAAACAAAAATACAAGCCCACAAGGGCAACACAAACAACAATCAACTACAAAAATCATTTAAAAATAGTATACTACTATATTAAAACCTAATATAATTTCTAAGGGATCCTATATACCTACCCTTAATACCCTATATGTCCCAATATCTAAATTGACCTAGAAACCCAAAATTCTAGTGTTATTGTGGACTTATGTTATGGATTAACCTAATTCTACACAACCTAAAGTCATCTAAGCAAAACTAATCAAAAATTCATCACAAAATTATGGAATAAATCCAGAGGGGAGCTAAAGTCCTAATCTAACTATCCTAAAAAGAATGGCCTAAAAATTCCAAGGGAGCTAGCTAAACAAAATTCTACAAATCTATGCATCAACATAAAAGAATTAAAATGCTATTAAAATAGAAAATACACAAAAACTATTAAAAATGCATGAAATGCAAATATTTTGATTTTATAATTTTCTAGACATGGACATGAAATGGGAGAAAAAATCCCCATGCAAAAATCATCATTTTTCTATTTATTATGATTTTCCAAAGATTAATGAAAAATGGAGAAAAAGAAATTAAAATGGGAAAACATTGGTGTGAATAGCAATGCCAGACAGTTCATTTTCCAGATGGGCTTAAAATGGGGGTGGGGATATCAATGCGCGCCAGGACCAATTATTAGTCAGAAATTAATTCACAAATTATAAAGAAAAAGAAAAAGAAACGGTGCAGTTAGTAACAAAAATCAGTTCAAAATCCAAGTGGGCCATGAAAGGGGGTGTGGTTATCAAACTCAACACTTAAGCCCAATACCACAGGTTTAATGAAACACTTCGTTTAAGCTCTTCAGAGCTTCTTTCACAAACTCAAACGAATCCTGGCCGTGTAATACCATCTTCAGTCAAAGTCAACCTGTGGATCCAATGGTGTACCACTTATCTTCTTCATTTGAATAGGGCTTGGAGGGAAGAACAACCATGGAAGCTCAAAGCTTCAAGATCATCCTCTCCAATTCGAACATCATCAATTCTCCATGAAAAACTGAAATTCAAAACCCTAATCTGTCCAGAATTTCACCCTGAATCTAACCATGGCATCAAAATCCATTGAAACTTCCTCAAACCTAAAGCACGAATCAAACCCCCAAATATGCTCAAGAATCAAAGTTCACCATTCTTGAAATTAATTACCTCAGAATGATCACCACTTCACACTGGTTAATTATTGATATCAAATTCATGCTATAGCTCACTATACCTCGTGTTGTTGGTCCAAACAAAAATGGTGTCATCAACTGAAACCTCACCAATTGATCTCAAACTTCCCAGAATCCATCTCTTATTGGTCTCTAACCATTCTAACCTAACAATTCTACCTAATTATGCTTAAATTATGGTGTAGAAGAAAAGTTACTAACCTGTCAAATCTTGAACACCAGATAGGGTAATCCTCCACTTCAAGCTCTCAAACTCTTCAGAATCAATTCTTGAATGATGATAAAGCTTCTGTTTGCAAAAGATTTGATCAAGAAAGCCTGAATCTCCAAACCCGATTGTGACTTGCAACCTTCAAAATCCAAAAGCTATCTCTTCAATTCTTCATGCTTTTGCCCTCAATTTGGTATGGATTCACTCAGTGTGATCAATGGAATGTGTTTGGATAGAAAGAAGCAATGGAAATGAAGCAGAAAGTGGAAATTGATTTCAACTTGCAATGGAAGCAATTGAAATGGCTATCTCACTATTATCTCTAATCTCTCACCAACCTTGCATCTGAGCAAGTTCTATACACTATATAGAATGCATTGGACCTCTCTAGAACCATCTGGAATCATCCAATGAGAATTTGGGATTCTCATGTCATGAGTTTATGATTTCATCTCTTCTCATGCATCATATCATGCCAAGCCTCTTGCAGCAACTTATTCTGACCTGAAAATCTCCTTAGATGAGATATATGATGTGTTAAGACACTTTACTAACTTGTACATTGCCTTCCCTTGTGTTTTGCATTTGTATCTTATTATGCAAGCAACCATTTTCCAAAGCAACCCCATGATCTAAACCTCAAATAAAAAAAAGTGGCTGAACCATTGTTTCTAAAATGTTCTTTGGAGTCAAAATGACCTATTATATGCCATGGTTTGGATGTGTAGCTTGGAAATTTCAATTTCCAACTTGGACTTATTTAACTTATGCCTCCATTTTAGGTCATTTTTACCATTTTTTGCTACAAGCCTTTTCAGCATCTCATGACCTCCTTAATAGCCGTAAAACATCATTTTAAGCAAGTTTGATGTTGAAGATTTTTCCATTTGAAGCTTGGAAATAGGAGTTATGGCCTTATGCTTGAAATGGCCTGTAATCTCCAAATGACCAAAATGCTCTTGACTTGTCAAAGCCATAACTTGAGTTCTACAAATCCTATCAAGGACTTGTAGTACTCTATAGGAATCTAAGAAGATGAGGAACAACATTCATGTTGACCAAAAGTTCATAGGAATCATCCTTCTTGGGTAAACGTTGGATGCAAGTTGGGTGACTTTCAAGGCCCCAGATTCACATACCTCAGATGACCTGTAACTTGTCAAAGTCATAACTTGAGCTCTACAAATCCTATCAAGGACTTCTAGTACTAAAATTAAAGCTAAGAGCAAGCTCTACAACATTCATGTTGTAGGAAAGATGAGATGACAATCACATCTTGAGCTAAACTGCCTTGAAGATAGGGATCAAACTAGGGGATTTTACACTGTCAAGCCTTAGAAACCCTAGCTTGAAACTTCTCAAACTCCTCAATCATGATGAGTTGATCTTGGAATCATCCTTATAGCATCTCAATGCATCAATCCATGATCACATGGCTCTTGGATTAGGTCTCAACCCTCTCCAAATCATCAGTTGACCTAGGGTTGACCTAGTCAAACCCTAATTGCACCACTCATGGCTGAGTCTTCTTATTCTTGTACAATGACCTCCCTAGGCCCCATGATGGCTTTCAAGACATCTCATAAGCTCTCTCAAAGCTTCAAGTCCATCCTCATAGCCTCAGAATCATCTGAGGAGCTCCCACAACTCTCAAGTTATGAGGCACACAACCTTGGTTTCAACCAATCTTTCTGAGGATCTCTTAACTTCTCTGACAAAGATATCAACCTTTGAACATTTGAATAACCTTCTTGGCTAGCTTCAAAGTCTTGTATAGCTCTTGATTGGTAATCATACCTCTTGATCTACTGCACACATATCAATGAAATGCAGATGATAATGCTAATGAACACAAGCTAGGTAAATAAATGTTGGTCAAATTTTGGGGTGCAACAGCTGCCCCTATTCAAACGGCTTGAACCTGACTGGGTCAGGATTGAATGACTTTCAACCAATCAAGGTAAAAGACAGTTGAATACCAACAAACCCGAAAATTTGCCAACTGCACAAGTACACGGTACTCTGATGGGAACAAATCTTTGAACACTGAAATATTAGCTGCACGGCAACTAGCTGGGGGATTGGTCACACAGTAACCAGTAATACATGGTTGATCATGCCGTCAGGCATCAAGATCCCTCGGGACTCATCAGGTCAACCATCAGGTTAGTCATGCCATCGGGCATTCAAAGAACTTTCGGGCATCAGTCGGACTTCATCAGTAAGTCGGGAATAGAATTCTTGGTCAATCATGAGCCAATTGGGGATATCCAAACTTCTGCCATCAGGCGCTCCGCATCAGCTGAGAGAACTACTTCGTTAACACGGACGGACTTCAATCATGATGTCTTCGAGGGAAGTTTCAACTTCGCTGTTCAGAAACCTGCTGGGGATGACACATCTACGCTGGGGATTCTGGAGAACTATCAAGTAACTCTGCTTCGGGGATCCAGAAATCATTCTGGATGAATCAACTCTGCTGAGGACTTCAAGAATCATCTTGGATAAATAACTCCGCCGGGGGCTTCAAGAATCATCTTGAACCGATAACTATGCTGGAGATTTCAAGAATCATCCTGAGCAAACACTCTGCCGGGGACTCTAAGCATCAACTTGAGCAACCCACTCTGGCGACTGCACTGGGGATCTTAAGAATCATCTTAAGCAAACGACCTCGCTGGGGAATTCACGAATCATCTTGAGCAAGCGACTCCGTTGGGGAGAATTCAAGAATCATCTTGAGCAATCAATTATGCGGCGGAACACCTACAAAACAAGAACGGTAACAACCTAGATCATGCTTATTATGCATATGCTTCGGCAATGGCGCAATGCTCCACACGGTGGAAATGCTATGTGTTTATGATAAATGCTATGCAGTCATGCAAAATGATGCGATCCTGTCAGCAAAATAAATGCTGAAGGGCGAATCCTCCTGTCAAAGAAAAAGAACCACTCAGATAGGGGGAAGGAATCATCCTGCTGGGGAGAACAAGGTCACACCAATCTCAATTGGACTCCGCAGGGGACACAACTTCAGTTGACTGCTGTGGGGGAACGAAGCTCTACGAGAACCCGGACCTGCTGAGGGAAAGCGATGTCAATCGCGGGGATAAACTGCACGGCCTTCACGGCTACTTCCCCGGAGATAACGACTCTGGTGGGGAAATACAGCATCAACTATTCAACACTCCACTGGGGAAAACCAATCATGGCCTGAGCGGCTTCCAAGGACTCGGCTCTCTTGGGGATCTGCAGACTCGGCTGAGGAAGAAGAAATCATTCTGCTTGCTGGGGGGAGTACGACTCTGTGGGGAATCTTAATTCCGCTGGGGAAGAAGGAATCATCCGGCTTCGGGGGAGAGTACGACTCTGCGGGGAATCTCAATTCCGCTGGAGACTTCAGTCTTGAACTATCAATTGCTGCACACTTCAGTGAATGACTCAGCTGAGGAGATGACGTTCCTTCAGGATGCGTCTGATTGGGGGAGAGAATCTTCTCTGCCTGGGGAGACATATCAATGCTCACGATCTCGAGTTCAGACTCTGCAGGGAGAGGCTGCTGAACTTTGCTGGAGGAGGAGGAATCATCCTGCTTGGGGATGCGCACGGCGCACTGTCTGGAATATGCTACACCTGTAACAACACAAACAAACAAACAAGATACCCTTCTCAAAGGGACCTATCAAGGTTATCATCTTGTGACAATGTTCAAGTAATTCGTTGTTTCAACAATCAACGGCCTAGGCCAGTAAGTTTATGTATGCGCATTTTGTCAAAAACATCGGCGTTCTTTTTCGCAAACAAAACAGATAAAGGCTAAACAGGCAAACAGAATTGCTGAATAGTATACATTTTATTGATAACGAACCCCTGAATGGGTAAAAATGTTTTACAACAGATGCAAGCTCCTGGAATGAGGAAGCCGCGCAAAAATAAAACATAAATATACATCAGTATATACAAATGTCGGCAACAAGGCGTAGACGAACACCATGAGTTGATCCCTCTATGACCCACTCGACTTCGATACTTCTCCGACGCTTCAGCTTCTGAAGAGATTGATTCAGATAAACGGCCCTCAGGTCTTCCAAAACACCGAACAATGAAAGTCCACACGCGGAACACAGTCATTTGCTTTTTCAAATCCCTAACTTTTGCGTGAACCGCCCTTTGCGGGTTTTCAGTTCATCGGGATACCCTTTTTTGCCAAAGTCGCCCTTCCGGGTTTTCGACTTTGCGGGTGTACATTTTTTTCAATTTATCCCTAATTTTTGCCCGAACCTTTTTCCTTTTTTATGGTTCGCCGAGATGCCCCATTTTTGCCTGGACTCTCTTTTTACTGTCCAGCGGGTCACTTTCAAGCAAAGTATTTTTTAACTGCGGATGCAAACTCTTCACCATCCATCATGGATAACAACAAAGCTCCTCCCGAGAAGACCTTGCTGACGACGTACGGACCTTCGTAATTGGGAGTCCACTTGCCCCGGTGATCGGAGTGTGGAGGAAGAATCTTCTTCAGGACGAGATCACCCGTCTAAAAGCTTCTAGGACGCACCTTCTTATCATAAGCTTTCTTCATTCGGCTTTGGTATAAACGACCATGCGCAATCGATGCTAACCTCTTCTCGTCCATCAGGCTGAATTGGTTCAGTCGGTTCGTAATCCATTCTGCCTCGTCGAGTTTCACATCAACCAAAACTCGCAAAGAAGGGATCTCCACTTCTAACGGTAGGACAACCTCCATACCGTACACCAAGGAGAAAGGAGTTGCCCCGATTGACGTACGTACCGTTGTACGATAACCGTGCAGTGCAAATGGCAACATCTCGTACCAATCTTTGTAGGTCACAACCATCTTCTGAACAATCTTCTTGATGTTCTTATTTGCCGCTTCAACGGCGCCATTCATCTTCGGCCGGTAAGGAGATGAGTTGTGGTGTTTAATCTTGAAACTCTGGCACAGCTCCTTCATCATCTTGTTATTCAAATTCGAACCATTATCGGTAATGATCCGCTCAGGAATTCCGTAACGACAGATGATATCCCTCTTTATGAATTTGGCCACCACCTGCTTGGTCACGTTAGCATATGAGGCTGCCTCCACCCACTTGGTGAAGTAGTCGATAGCTACTAGAATGAAGCGATGACCGTTAGATGCAGTGGGCTCGATCTTGCCTATCATGTCGATGCCTCAAATGGAGAACGGCCACGGGGAGGACATGACATTCAACGGGCACGGCGGCACATGAACTTTATCAGCATAAATCTGGCATTTATGACATCTCTTTGCGAATTTAAAGCAATCCGATTCCATCGTCAGCCAGTAGTATCCTGCTCTCAGGATCTTTCTTGTCATAGCATGCCCGCCGGCGTGCGTACCAAATGTGCCTTCATGGATTTCTTCCATGAGCATACTCGCCTCTTTCTCATCTACACATCTGAGTAGCACGAGATCGTGGTTTCTCTTATACAGAACTCCATCAGGATTGAGATAAAAATTTCCAAACAGCCTCCTCAGATTCTTTTTATCCTGGGTTGACGCACCCGCAGAATACTCCTTAGTCATAAGGAAAGTCTGGATGTCATGGAACCATGGCTTGCCGTCGGCGGCTTCCTCGATTGCAAAGACGAATGCAGGTCTATCAAGACGAGAAAGGACAATTCTTGGAGCTTCATTCCAAAAATTAACTTTATACATTGAAGCCAACGTGGCTAAGGCATCAGCCATCTGGTTTTCGGCCCTGGGCACATGATGGAGTTCCACTCAATCAAAGAACGGAAGTAGCCTTCTGGAATAATTCATGTACGGCACCAAATTCGATTGATGAGTCTCCCACTCCCCTTTAATCTGGTTTATCACAAGCGCCGAGTCACCATACACGTCTAGGTTCTTGATTCTCAAATCAATTGCCTCTTCTAGACCCATAATTCATGCTTCGTACTCCGCTTCATTATTGGTGACTGGAAACGTCAGTCTCGCAGTGAACGGGATGTGGGATCCGTGGGGAGTCGTGATGATCGCCCCGATACCACTTCCATAGGAATTAACCGCCCCGTCAAATATCAATTTCCACTGGGATTTCCTATCTGGCCCCTCGTCGGGCAACGGTTCATCACAAACCTTCGCTTTAAGAAACATGATATCCTCATCAGGGAATTCAAATTTCATCGGCTGGTAATCCTCGATCGGCTCTTCGGTAAGGTAATCATACAATACGCTTCCCTTGATGGCCTTCTGGGAAACGTACTGAATATCATATTCCGTCAACACCATTTGCCATCTGGCAATCCTGCCCGAAAGAGCCTGCTTCTCGAAGACGTACTTGATTGGATCCATCTTCGAAATTAGCATGGTGGTGTGGTTGAGCATGTACTGTCGTAAACGTTTGGCAGCCCAGGCTAGTGCACAACACGTCTTCTCCAGCATCGAGTAACGAGATTCACAGTCAGTGAACTTCTTACTTAAGTAGTAAATGGCATGCTCCTTTCTGCCCGTCTCGTCATGCTGACCGAGAACACACCCTATACTATTCTCAAGAACTGTCAAGTACATGATTAATGGCCGTCCAGCCACTAGGGGTATCAAGATTGGAGGTTCCTGAAGATACTGCTTTATCTTATCGAATGCCTTCTGGCAATCCTCGTTCCAGGTAATCGCCTGATCTTTCTTTAAAAGCTTGAACATCGGTTCACATGTGGCCGTGAGCTGAGATATAAACCTTGCAATGTAGTTTATTCTGACCAAGAAACCACGAACTTCTTTTTCTGTTTTTGGCACTGGCATTTCTTGTATCGCTTTAATCTTCGCAGGATCAACCTCGATGCCTCTTTCGCTCACGATAAACCCCAGTAACTTTCCGGACCGTACTCCGAAAGTACACTTGTTAGGATTCAGCCTCAACCTGAACTTCATAAGCCTCTCAAAAAGCTTCAGCAAATTGACCAGATGTCCCTCCTCCGTTTGGGACTTCGCAATCATGTCATCAACATAGACTTCAATCTCATGATGAATCATGTCATGAAACAAAGTTACCATTGCTCGTTGGTAAGTGGCCCCTGCGTTCTTCAGACCGAAAGGCATTACCTTATAGCAAAATGTTCCCCAGGGAGTGATAAACGTCGTTTTCTCCATGTCCTCTGGCGCCATCTTGATCTGATTGTAGCCGGATAAGCCATCCGTGAACGAAAACACGGAGAACTGGGTTGTGTTGTCGACCAACACATCGATATGAGACAGCGGGAAATCATCTTTAGGGCTCGCCCTATTCAAATCCCGATAATCGACGCACATGCGTACCTTACCGTCCTTCTTCGGTACAGGCACTATGTTGGCGACCCACGGAGGGTAAGTAGTGACTGCTAAGAAGCCAACATCAAGCTGTTTCTGCACTTCTTCTTTGATCTTAACGGCCATATCTGGTCTCGTCCTCCTAAGCTTCTGCTTAACGGGAGGACAATCTTCTCGCAGCGGCAAGTGGTGGACCACGATGTCCGTGTCAAGTCCGGGCATATCTTCGTATGACAAAGCAAAGACGTCACTATACTCTCTTAGCATCTCGACCAATCTCTGCTTGACATCACTCTGCAACACCGCCCCTATCCTGACGTTTCTGACGAGTTCTTCAGAACCCAGATTCACGATCTAGAAATCCTCTTCATGAGGCAGAATAACTTTCTCCTCTTGTTTCAACAAGCGGGCCAACTCTTCAGGAAGATCTTCGTCTTCATCAATCTCTTCTTCGGCTTGATAGATCGGGCAATCGAAGTCGAAGTGAGCCGTAGAAGGTCCAGAGTCGATGTCATCTGTTATGTGGATCCTGCAATAACAAGGGTTAAGTTTAAAACAAGGATGCGCAGGTTAGCACAAACCCCATTGCCATTTTATTGTTTTTCAAAACAAATATAAAATAGGAATAACATAGATCACTGTATTTGAATACGAAGAAAACGCCTTTTATTTATTAACAAAATGCATGTACATAATCCAACAAAGCCCTGACAATAAAACCACTATGCCCCGGGTAGGACATAGGGTTGTACAATGATTGGAAAAAGTAAATCATTACTCTTCGCTTGTCATCTGGATGATATCCTTGACGGGCCAATTGGTAAGGCCCTCGCCTGGCTTGCTTGGCTGGATCCAAGAGTCGAGGTCACAGTCGCTATCTCCGCTGTCTTCAGACACCGCGTTGATGCTTTCGAATATCATTCCGCCACTGGTAAACTGGATCGGCCCTTTACCTCGAGACGTGCTGCTAGAAGAAGAAGAAGCTTCAGCTTCAGGAGAATATCCCAACCCAAACTTATCTTGCTTGTTAGGTATCTCCAAAATTCGCCCCCATCCTGGGGTAGATCCGGCTTGGACAACGGCCCGAGCTTCCTTGAACGAGGAGAGAGTCATCTCTGGCTTTTCAGTGACTACAGGAGCTAAGTCCTTCACTTTGACAGCTTCGAACGCTTGGCATAGAGTCTCATGGATTTCGCCATCCATCTCCACATACTTGAAGGACGACAAATGGCTCACCATTATGTCTTCCTCGCCACACACGGTCACAATGCTTCCTCCGACATCATATTTGAGCTTTTGGTGCAACGTGGAGGTCACGGCACCAGCAGCATGGATCCACGGCCGGCCCAAGAGACAACTGTAGGCAGGCATGATGTCCATAATATAAAAGACCGCGTCGAACGTTTCCGAACCAACTTGGATTGGCAGGGTCACCTCCCCGAAAACGTGGTGTTTAGTCCCATCAAACGCCTTCACAACCAGATCACTGGATGTGCAAATCACTCCACGAGTATCCAACTTCATTAATGCCTTCTTCAGAAGAACATTAAGTGACGAACCCGTGTCCACCAACACGTGCGACATAATCGTGCCCCTACACTCTATCGAGATGTGCAGGGCGCTATTGTGATTCCTCCCCTTCGGCGTCAGCTCCAGGTCCGTGAATCCTAACCTATTTCCGGCATTCACATGGGCTACGACCTCTTCTAGCTGATTTACCGATATTTCATGCGGTACATATGCGGCGTTCAACACCTTCAGCAGCGCGTTGCGGTGTGCTTCGGAACACAGCAATAAGTTCAGGATGGAAATCTCCGAGGGCGTCTGATGGAGATGGTCTACAATCTTGTATTCACTCTTTTTAATCAACCGCATGAACTCCTCGGCATCTTTAACAAGCAAGTCTTTTTCTACCCCACACGGGGTCTCTTCAACGACTTTACTTTTACCTTTATCCGCCGCATCAGCTCTGACCGCTTTATCCGCCACGACCTCTGGCGGTGCAAACACTCTTCCGCTGCGAGTAATACCACTGATTCCCGCAAGGTTCTCCACAGTCGACCCGAACGGTTCCAGCTCCAACATCTGTCCGTTGCAGTAGACTTCAGCCCCATAATGCCACGGAACGACGTTAGTGCTCTCGAAGGGTATCGGCCCAGCTTTGGTGATAGTAATTATGGGCGGTTTAGGCGCAGAAATGGTTATCGTCTGGCGAGGGATGGTGATGGTGGCAACCTCATCATCTTGCTTCAGCACTACCTCTCCTGACCCACATTCGGCCCTCCGGCTAAACTGCAGAATTCCTTCAGTCATCAGACTTTGAATTCCTTCTACTAACTGCTCACATCCATCAGAACGTGTGGCACAGTCCATACATAGCTCTCCGCATCCTGGAAAGAACCCTCTCTTCAACAACTTAGCTTTAACGAAGCTAAGCTGCATTTTCAAATCTCTGACGTCAGTC
This sequence comes from Lathyrus sativus, assembly GCA_963859935.3. Lineage (NCBI taxonomy): Eukaryota > Viridiplantae > Streptophyta > Magnoliopsida > Fabales > Fabaceae > Lathyrus > Lathyrus sativus. The sequence continues at coordinate 135,504,188 of OZ012736.1, read as the reverse complement.
AACAAATCTGCGCTCTCGTCTTCAATAATGGCGTTCACTCTGCCTCCCCTATGATTCGGCATAGGATTCTTCGTGACATTTGGCACATTATCGGAGAAGTTGATGATCTTGGCATCCACCATGTCCTGCACCTTATGCTTGAAGGCTTTGCAGTTCTCTATTGTGTGGCCTGGTGCCCCCGAGTGGAACTCACAAGTGGCATTCGCTTCGTACCCTGGCGGAGGTGCCCCTGTCAAGGGAGCCAGCGTCCTCTTCTGGATCAACTGTAGCTGAAGCAAAGTCTGTAATAGTTGCGCGTACGACATGGGCGGTGTCTCGAAGTGACGGTTCGCCAAAGGTGCCCGATTCTGATACTTCCTGTATCCCTGTTGATTCGGTTGCTGCTGTTGCTGCTGCTGCTGCGGAACTGCCGGGATATTTATACTGGCCACCTGCTGATGAGGACCTTTACCCTTTCTTCGAGCGTTGGTCACAGCGCTCGCCTCTCCTTCCCGTCTTTTGCCAGCATAAGGTTTCTTTCCGCCTCCCCCAGCTGAGGATGACTCACCTTGAATTTTCCCGATCTTGATCCCATTTTCGACATGCTCACCCGTGATAATGAGATCTGAGAACGTCCCAGACATACCGCTGACTAACTTCTCATAGTAAACCCCTAGGAGGGTGGCTACAAACATCTGCACGAGCTCACCTTCAACCATCGGCGGCTGAACCCTAGCTGCCAACTCACGCCACCGCTGAGCGTACTCCTTAAACCCTTCATTATTCCTCTGCGGCAGATTTTGTAGCTGAACTCAGTTTGGCGCCAAGTCGTTATTGTATTGGTAGTGGTGCACAAATGCTTCAGCAAGATCCTTCCATGTGCGCACACTAGTAGGCTCCAGGCTCATGTACCATTCGAGGGATGGCCCGGAAAGACTGTCTTGAAAGAAGTGCATCAGCAACTTCTCGTCCTCAGAATGAGCCGACATTTTTCTATAGTACGATCTCAGGTGGACACGAGGGCAAGTGGTGCCCTTATACTTTTCAAAGTCAGGTACCTTGAACTTGGGAGGCACCTTGAAATCAGCAATTAATCCCAACTTGGACACATTAATGCCCAAAGTATTCTGATTCTCGATATCTCTCATCTTATCTTCAAGTGCCTTGAATCTAAGTCGTGCTTCAGCATTCAGCTCCCCTTCAGCACCTCTCTGAGAAAACACATCGTCCTGACGATCCTCTAGCCATGGCTGAGGCACAAACAGATTCCCGATACCTGCATTGTTGTTGCCCGGCCCGACGTTGACATTAGCTCCCAGACTCCCATTACCGACGCCCGTCGTATTGAGCCCGATGTTGGTCATCACATTGCCGTTGGCACTGCTGTTTCCCCCGGTCACGGGAACACCATTCTGTGGAGTTTCAACTGGTGGAGGAGTAGGCACAGTCCCACCATGGAGTATGCCGTTGCTATCAACCCTGGAGATCAAAGGCTGAACCAAAGTTCTGAGCTGATCCTGGCCATTGGCGACCGGTTGCATGAGCTCCATGAAGCGATCCATCCTTTCGCGGAGTTCCTGAACATCAGTTTTCACTTGCTCCATGATCCTGGTCTGATTAGCTCTAGTCGGATAGCGGTGAATAGGTCTCTGATCAATCCTGGAACCACCTGAAACAACCTGAAAAACCTGTAAACGCAAAAGGGTTAGGAAAAACAACAAGGTGCTCGTTATGCAAATGCTTCATGCCAATGCAAACGTGTGTCTGTGTGTTTGGGAGATCTCCCTGATCCTAGTGCCTGAGTGCCAGTGCTGATAATAAGAAGAAGTCCGAGTCCAATCATGGAAATAACAATCTCATATAAAAAGAAAGCCTATCAAGGCAATACACAACATCAGCGAGTACAAGATGAATCAACAGCGTGACCTCAGCCAACAAGCCTGGTGATGGTCAGCATACAACAATGATCAAACAAAAGGAATACAAATAGTCAGGTACGGCCACAGGCGCGATACTCTTCTAACAACTCCTTCGTTTCTAGATGATCAGGCAGAGTGAGTAACCCTTCGACGAGCAATTCCCTCTGCACAATGGTGTACTGAAGTCCTTCGACCGAACCTTCCCATGCTCCTTCGCCGAAGCAATCTTCTAACTTCCGCTTCTTGGACTCAAACGTCAGTTTGCGCTCCTTCAGGTTAGCGAGAGCCCTGTTGAGCTGGCCTTCGGCGGTGTACCTGCGAGTGGTTTCTTCATCAAACCTCTTCTCACTGTCCTTCACCTGGGCTTCTAGCTTAGAGATCTGTAGCATCAGCTTATCCTCCCGCTCTTTCCTGGTGGCTAGGGAGGCCTTCCAGTGCTGGTTGAACTTGGATATCCTCCGATATGCTTCGTCCAAGTGCTGCTTCTTTGTAGCCAGTACGTCGTTGACAGCTTTGAAGTCTTGACCCATGCGCTCACGCTCGGCTATCTGCTTAGTCAGGTATGTACCTAGCTGGTTCACCAGCTCTGTCTGCCTCTTGAAGGAATGAACGGCTTCGTTCCTCTCGCTTCGGAGCTGAGCCAATTCTTTCTCCAGTTCTTCATTTGCCCGCTTCAATTCATCTCGCTCAGCTAACACCTGATTATGCTGCTGAATGGGCACGGTAGTAGGCTCTTCAATCATTGGAGGACTTTCTGGCTTGGCATGAGGAAACGGAATCCCTATAGCATCTGCTCTGGCTCTGATCCAAGTCACGTACGAAGGGTATGCTTAATTATTGCTTCTTCCCTACAATGGCTTTCCCCTCTTACTGATACCATTCCACGCGCGCTGAAGCTTGGATAGCAGATCCCCCTCTAGAAGACCAGTGAGGTACAGAGATTCCTATACCTCTTCATCCTTCGGCGGAGCTCTCAAAGCATACGCGAACTGTCGGACCAGCAAAGACGGATTGTAGTTTATACAGCCTTTCCTGCCTATCAAAGGCACGTTTGGAAACCCGCTGCAGCTGAAGATAACCTCGGTACCCAAACTTTCTCTGTCAAACCAGTCAATATCCTCTGCAGATAAGCTCATCAGACGCTCGGACCACTCAGCTGTGGCTGCAGACGAAACAAAGGGACCCCTCTTGGGCAAATGACTATCAAGCCATTTATAAAGCAAGGGCACGCAGCACGAGACATTCTTGCCCCTCCTGTTCTCGTTTTTATAGTGGATAGAATGGTAGACATCTCCTATCAAGGTAGGGACTGGATTCCCTGATGCGAAGATGTGAAATGCATCAAAGTCTACAAAATCGGGCATATTGGGGAACAGAATGATGCCATATATGCACAGAGCGAGGATGGCATTGAACGCGACCCAACATCCGTCTTTGGCGCACTGCTGTGCCTTTCCCACTAAAAACTGCAAGGAGAACCCAGGAACCTTGTTCCAACTAGACAGTACCAACTCGGAGGCATCCAGATGAAGTGAAGGAGCTAAACCAGCCAGATCAGGCTCAGCATCCATATGAACAAAAGGCGCCTGCCTCTTGATAGGCACACCTAGCAAATCAGCATATTCCTCTAGCGTGGGTGCGAGAACAAAATCCTGGAAAGTGAAACATCTCAACGGAGGGTCGTAGAACTGCAACATAGCGTGCAACCCATTCAACTTGAACACAGAAGGTTTACGAACCAAACTGAGCAATTTGCCGTAAGATTTTCTGAACTCATCCCTCACAGGATCATCTGCTAAAGCTATCAAACCCGTCAGCTTAACCACATCAGGGGCAGGGAACTTGTAAGCCACGGTCTTCCTCAGAGAACCCATAACAATACAATTGGAGGCAAGAAATCCTGGATCGGGGAAAACGGTACCTGCAACACAGACACACGTTAATGAAATGCAAATGAATATGCAAAATAATGTGAAATGCAATCATGCAGCAGGAGATCAAGGCAACTGTGTTGTGGAGATTTTATATCAACAAAACCATAACGTTGCTCTATCAAGAACAACCACTGATAAGAAGAGAACCCCGGTATCGGACCACAAATCTGCTCTGTCAAGAACAACCATCTGATAGGGCCATATACACAAGATCATAATTCTGCTCTGTCAAGAACAAACGTCTTATAATAAGGACCTCTGATACAGGACCAAGAAAACTGCTCTGTCAAGAACACACATACATCTGCTGATGAGATCTTCAGACCCCAATCATAAATCTGCTCTGTCAAGAACAAACATCTGATGACCGAAACTCTGCTCTATCAAGAACAAACATCTGGTAATAAAACTCTGCTCTATCAAGAGCAGACACCTGATAATGAGATCCTCAGACCCCAGTCATAAACCTGCTCTGTCAAGAACAAATACACATCTGATGATAAGATCCTCTAATCAAAACCTGTTCTATCAAGAACAAATACACATCTGATGATAAGATCCTCTGATCAAAACCTGTTCTATCAAGAACAAATACACATCTGATGATAAGATCCTCTGATCCCAACAAAACTGATTCGCTATCAAGAAAAACCAGGTAATCTGAAGGTCAAAGTTTCCTGCAATAAACCCAACCCTGCTCACAGGTATGGACCTAAACTGGCTCAAGCTCGGCATCCTATGAGTTCATCAGCGTCACAGACATTCAAGAGGGGTGATACGATACCCAGAAGGTGTGGCATCACCAGCTCATGAAGCGGCCTCACTCGGCTGAATCACAAATGATCGGTCCCCAGAGTCGACAATCCTCCAAACCAGCAACCGTCTCAACCCAAAGGGTTGAAAGAGAAGCCAACCGGGAGAACCTCGTCTGAGCGTGGATTTCATGAGACACTAGTGCCTGCAAAGCAAGCACGCGCCCACTAATTTCCACAACTAATGCTATGTTCACTCAAGCCTGGGTCTGGCTTCTCACTCATCAGAATGCCCCTCCCACAACAGCACAGATAATCATATCATACTGAAAATAAAATGCGGGAAATAAAATGCGATAAATAAACACAACCCAACAAGTAATCATACAAGCGCTAGGAATGACTCGCATAGGGAACCGGGGAACCAGAGATTCTGGGTTCGACCCCCAGCAGAGTCGCCAGCTGTTGCTTACGCGAAAATAAGGTGCCGGAAAAACAGAAGAGTCGCCACCTTTCGTTATTTATCCCTCGGAGCGGGAAAGGAAACGATCGGAAAAACCTGACGAAAAAAGGTATAAGACAAGGTCGTCGCAACCATTGTCTGGGTTCAGGAGTCGGTTACGCAAGGGGAAGGTATTAGCACCCCTCACGTCCATCGTACTCGATGAGATCTACGCTTGTTGTGTTTACTGGACGAGTTGGTTTATCTATCTACCTATCAAGGCTGGCTTAAACAGAAAAGAAAATGACTCGGCAAAGCGTCACGCTTTATGCCTACGTATTCTCATCAGAGAATGAGAAATCAGAGTCAACGTAGTTCGACCTACGACGGGTTATGGGGAAGGTAGCTCGCCAATACATCAGTAGTGTGCCTACGTACTCTCAACAGATATGAGAGATCAGAGCTTACGTAGTTTGGGACACTACGCGTTACGGGGTTTCAGATTCATCTGTTTTATCGAGTAGGGTTAAACAGCAGTTCCAACAGTTAGGGAAAAAGCCTGTTTGCGTTGGCGCTGAAGTTTAACGACACTCTTTTCTTCAGAAAAAGCTTCCTTTGAGTTATGGGCCCACGGGGCAAAAAGGTTTGAGGTTTGTTTTCTGTCTTTTACGGAAGAAGTGTTTTTTATTGTGTTTGCAATTTCAATCGCACTAAAGGCTATGACCTGAGAGTAAATGCGTCGCATGTCACCCAAAGGGTGCCATACTAAACATCCAGACTGTGGAAAAGAAACTCTCCCACAATCCTTTCTCAGATAGCTTAAGGCTCGTAACGTACGAAAGAAATCATTCATGATTACTGCATCTTAAACTGTTTTGAGATGAGAAGAGAACAGGCTCAACTACGGGGAGACTATCAAGTCCTACTGTTGTCATGCCAAGGATTCATCCTATGGTTGAGGTTTGAAACAGGGAACTCCTAGAAGTTATCATGCATAGGTTTCAACCTAAAGTTCTAATCATCACTTCCTTATCAAAGGGAATGAGAGTCCTAAGGGATCATGTCAATGATACACCGAAACAGATAAAGCATCAGCTTAACAGTAAACAGTAAACGACTGTAAAATGCATGCAATGCAAGTGAGGAAGGAAATGTGTGTGGGACATCAGCCTCCACAAGCTCGTCTCGACCTCAAGCCAGATATGAATAACAGTAATCATACTGAGGAAATAAAACATGCTATCAAGCAAAATACAGTAAACTGCAATCATACAGATAAAATAACATCATGCTATCAAGCAAAACAAACCACATGGGCAAGGGAGCTGGGCTCTACCGAATACCCGCAAGCAAAGCCATACAGTAATAATACAAGCAGAGGGAGCAACTCAACCTCTAGTGCAATCATGCTCCTAGATTCAAGTCTAGATATGGACTTATTCTAATGCATCAAGCAAGTCAAACAAGGCACAAAAAGACAAGAAAGCAGATCAACTCCTCTCTCTCTCCAAGCTTCAGCTCTTCCAACAGCAACTCAGTCTTCAGACCTCCATCACTCTTGACAAATATCAATTTGCTTCTCCAGGTTTCAACCCTTCAACATAAGTTTCAACTTATTCTCTTCCTCAAGCTTCAGCTCCTTAATCAGTTCCACCTTCAGGCTTCACCCTTAACCACAAGTATCAACTTGATTCCTTCAGGATCTCCAAGCTTCAAAGTAAGTATCAACTTATCCTTTGTTCTTCAAGCTTCAGCTCTACAAAGTAACCTTTAATCCCTCAGAAGTGTTAACTTCATCCTTCAGTCTTTAAGCCTCAGCTCTTCATTCAGTCTTTACTGGATCTTCATTGGGTCTTCAAGTATCAACTTGCTCTTCTTGCTCTTCAAGCTTCAGCTGAAATGGCAATGCTCAAGGAATCATCCTCTTCCACACTCTTCAATGAAGTCTTCATCTTCACACTCAAGCTCAACATCTCTCAAGATACTCAAACCAGAGGAAATCACTTAACTGGATAAGCTGGGGTGTTAAACTGCTTATTGATCACCAAAGGTGACCTATAAGGGTTTAACATCAAAAGAATGGTTCCCCCAAAGGTTCTACTTCCTAGGTACCATCACTTATCCCTCCTAAGGAGGGAGGTGAATACCATGGAAGGACCTTGAATCATGGGGAAGAATGGAGGTGAAAGATACCATCCATGTTTAAGAAAGAAATTAGCTAATTCTAAGCTCTTCCCAATCCCTAACCCTAAAACAACAACAAAACAAACAAGGCTTCAAGCTCTCAAGCTCCTTCTTCAATCAATCTCCAAGTCTTCTACTATGCTCCTCCATGCTATTCAAAGCAAGACCAAGCTCACCAAGCCCACAAAGCAAGGCAAAACAAAAATACAAGCCCACAAGGGCAACACAAACAACAATCAACTACAAAAATCATTTAAAAATAGTATACTACTATATTAAAACCTAATATAATTTCCAAGGGATCCTATATACCTACCCTTAATACCCTATATGTCCCAATATCTAACTTGACCTAGAAACCCAAAATTCTAGTGTTATTGTGGACTTATGTTATGGATTAACCTAATTCTACACAACCTAAAGTCATCTAAGCAAAACTAATCAAAAATTCATCACAAAATTATGGAATAAATCCAGAGGGGAGCTAAAGTCCTAATCTAACTATCCTAAAAATTCCAAGGGAGCTAGCTAAACAAAATTCTACAAATCTATGCATCAACATAAAAGAATTAAAATGCTATTAAAAGAGAAAATACACAAAAACTATTAAAAATGCATGAAATGAAAATATTTTGATTTTATAATTTTCTAGACATGAACATGAAATGGGAGAAAAAATCCCCATGCAAAAATCATCATTTTTCTATTTATTATGATTTTTCCAAAGATTAATGAAAAATGGAGAAAAGGAAATTAAAATGGGAAAACATTGGTGTGAATAGCAATGCCAGACAGTTCATTTTCCAGATGGGCTTAAAATGGGGGTGGGGATATCAATGCGCGCCAGGACCAATTATTAGTCAGAAATTAATTCACAAATTATAAAGAAAAAGAAAAAGAAACGGTGCAGTTAGTAACAAAAATCAGTTCAAAATCCAAGTGGGCCATGAATGGGGGTGTGGTTATCAAACTCAACACTTAAGCCCAATACCACAGGTTTAATGAAACGCTTAGTTTAAGCTCTTCAGAGCTTCTTTCACAAACTCAAACGAATCCTGGCCATGTAATACCATCTTCAGTCAAAGTCAACCTGTGGATCCAATGGTGTACCACTTGTCTTCTTCATTTGAATAGGGCTTGGAGGGAAGAACAACCATGGAAGCTCAGAGCTTCAAGCTCATCCTCTCCAATTCGAACCTCATCAATTCTCCATGAAAAACTGAAATTCAAAACCCTAATCTGTCCAGAATTTCACCCTGAATCTAACCATGGCATCAAAATCCATTGAAACTTCCTCAAACCTAAAGCACGAATCAAACCTCCAAATATGCTCAGGAATCAAAGTTCACCATTCTTGAAATTAATTACCTCAGAATGATCACCACTTCACACTGGTTAATTATTGATATCAAATTCATGCTATAGCTCACTATACCTCGTGTTGTTGGTCCAAACAAAAATGGTGTCATCAACTGAAACCTCACCAATTGATCTCAAACTTCCCATAATCCATCTCCTATTGGTCTCTAACCATTCTAACCTAACAATTCTACCTAATTATGCTTAAATTATGGTGTATAAGAAAAGTTACTAACCTGTCAAATCTTGAACACCAGATAGGGTAATCCTCCACTTCAAGCTCTCAAACTCTTCAGAATCAATCCTTGAATGATGATAAAGCTTCTGTTTGCAAAAGATTTGATCAAGAAAGCCTGAATCTCCAAACCCGATTGTGACTTGCAACCTTCAAAATCCAAAAGCTATCTCTTCAGTTCTTCATGCTTTTGCCCTCAATTTGGTATGGATTCACTCAGTGTGATCAATGGAATGTGTTTGGATAGAAAGAAGCAATGGAAATGAAGCAGAAAGTGGAAATTGATTTCAACTTGCAATGGAAGCAATTGAAATGGCTATCTCACTCTTCTCTTTAATCTCTCACCAACCTTGCATCTGAGAAAGTTCTATACACTCTATAGAATGCATTGGACCTCTTTAGAACCATCTGGAATCATCCAATGAGAATTTGGGATTCTCATGTCATGAGTTTATGATTTCATCTCTTCTCATGCATCATCTCATGCCAAGCCTCTTGCAGCAACTTATTCTGACCTGAAAATCTCCTTAGATGAGATATATGATGTGTTAAGACACTTTACTAACTTGTACATTGTCTTCCCTTGTGTTTTGCATTTGTATCTTATTATGCAAGCAACCATTTTTCAAAGCAACCCCATGATCTAAACCTTAAATCAAAAACGTGGCTGAACCATTGTTTCTAAAATGTTCTTTGGAGTCAAAATGACCTATTATATGCCATGTTTTGGATGTGTAGCTTGGAAATTTCAATTTCCAACTTGGACTTATTTAACTTATGCCTCCATTTTAGGTCATTTTTACCATTTTTTGCTACAAGCCTTTTCAGGATCTCATGACCTCCTTAATAGCCTTAAAACATCATTTTAAGCAAGTTTGATGTTGAAGATTTTTCCATTTGAAGCTTGGAAATAGGAGTTATGGCCTTATGCTTGAAATGGCCTGTAATCTCCAAATGACCAAAATGCCCTTGACTTGTCAAAGCCATAACTTGAGTTCTACAAATCATATCAAGGACTTCTAGTACTCTCTAGAAAGCTAAGAAGATGAGGAACAACATTCATGTTGACCAAAAGTTCATAGGAATCATCCTTCTTGGGCAAAAGTTGGATGCAAGTTGGGTGACTTTCAAGGCCCTAGATTCACATACCTCAGATGACCTGTAACTTGTCAAAGTCATAACTTGAGCTCTACAAATCCTATCAAGGACTTATAGTACTAAAATTAAAGCTAAGAGAAAGCTCTACAACATTCATGTTGTAGGCAAGATGAGATGACAATCACATCTTGAGCTAAACTGCCTTGAAGATAGGGATCAAACTAGGGGATTTTACACTGTCAAGCCTTAGAAACCCTAGCTTGAAACTTCTCAAACTCCTCAATCATGATGAGTTGATATTGGAATCATCCTTATAGCATCTCAATGCATCAATACATGATCACATGTCTCTTGGATTAGGTCTCAACCCTCTCCAAATCATCAGTTGACCTAGGGTTGACCTAGTCAAACCCTAATTGCACCACTCATGGCTGAGTCTTCTTATTCTTGTACAATGACCTCCCTAGGCCCCATGATGGCTTTCAAGACATCTCATAAGCTCTCTCAAAGCTTTAAGTCCATCCTCATAGCCTCAGAATCATCTGAGGAGCTCCCACAACTCTCAAGTTATGAGGCACACAACCTTGGTTTCAACCAATCTTTCTGAGGATCTCTTAACTTCTCTGACAAAGATATCAACCTTTGAACATTTGAATAACCTTCTTGGCTAGCTTCAAAGTCTTGTATAGCTCTTGATTGGTAATCATACCTCTTGATCTACTGCACACATATCAATGAAATGCAGATGATAATGCTAATGAACACAAGCTAGGTAAATAAATGTTGGTCAAATTTTGGGGTGCAACACTAACTATCAAGGACCCAAAGCAATTTGGGTACCTAACACTACTTAATTTTGTGTTGTAGGTATGCTTCAAGACAACGTCTAATCAATGGTATCTTGATAGCGGTTGCTCGAAGCATATGACGGGAGATATAAACAAATTTTCAAGTTTATCACTAAAGGCCAAAGGATACGTCACTTACGGTGATAATAATAAAGGAAAAATTCTTGGAGTTGGAATCGTTGGTACACCTCCATGTACAATCATCAAAGACGTTCTTTATGTGGAGGGCCTTAAACACAACCTACTTAGCATAAGTCAATTGTGTGACAAAGGGTTCCGAATCAACTTCACAAAGGAGGAATGCTTGATAGAACACGAAGTCACTAATGACATTTTGCTAAAAGGTAAAAGATATAATAACATTTTTATGATTTCTTTTGATGACTCTTCCTTGAAGGTAAAGTGTCTTATGGCAAACAACAACGAGGCATGGCTTTGGCTTAAAAGATTTGCTCACATCCACATGGAGCATCTAAACAAATTGATAAAGCATGATCTAGTTGTTGGACTCCCAAAAATAAAATTCATCAAGGATAAATTATGCGATGCATGTAAAAAGGGAAAACAGACCAAGACAACTTTTAAATCCAAGCAAGTGGTTTCTACATCAAGGCCACTTCAATTGTTGCATATGGATCTTTTTGGTCCATCAAGAACAAAAAGCTTCGGAGGTAATTTTTATGCTTTAGTTATTGTTGATGATTTCTCTCGATACACATGGACATTGTTTTTAGTGCAGAAAAATGATGCTTTCAAAGCATTCAAGAAGTATGCAAAGCAAATTCAAAATGAGAAATCACTCGCCATAGCCTCTATAAGAAGAGATCACGGTGGAGAATTCCAAAATTCAGACTTTGAAGATTTTTGCGAAGAGCATGGAATTTCTCATGATTTTTCAGCACCAAGGACGCCTCAACAAAACGGTGTCGTAGAACAGAAGAATAGATCGCTGGTGGAGCTTGCAAGGACAATGCTTAGCGATGCAAATCTTCCTAAATATTTTTGGGCAGATGCAGTTAGTACAGCATGCTTCGTAAGCAACCGTGTCAATATTCGACCACTTCTCAAAAAGACTCCGTATGAGTTGTTCAATGGTAGAAAACCAAATATAGCATTCTTCCACATATTCGGATGCAAATGCTTTGTTCTCAACAACAACAAGGATAATCTCGGTAAATTTGATGAGAAATCCGACGAAGGTATATTTCTTGGTTATTCTCTTTATAGTAGAGCATTTAGAATTTTTAATAAGAGAACTGTTACTATTGAAGAATCCATCCATGTTTCGTTTGATGAGACTAACCCCTCGAAAGAGGATAATATTATTATGGAAGATGATGATGATATAGTAGGTTCTTCACAACAACAAGAAGAGACTTCAAGGAATCAAGAAATACCACAAGAAGATGTCACTCAAACCATTGAAGAACATTAAGATCTTCCTAAGGAATGGAGAACACATAGAGATCACCCTATAGATAAAGTTATTGGTGATATTAGCCAAGGCGTTGCAACTCGACTTAATCTAAAGGATGCTTGTCTCAACATGGCTTTTGTGTCTCAAATTGAACCAACCAAGATTGATGAAGCCTTAGGCGATGACCAATGGATTATAGCAATGCAAGAAGAACTCAATCAATTCGAAAGGAATCAAGTTTGGAGTCTTGTACCAAGACCAGATCATAAGCACATCATAGGAACAAGATGGGTGTTCAAGAACAAACTTGACGAGAATGGGATCATAGTTCGTAACAAAGCAAGATTGGTCGCACAAGGCTACAACCAGGAGGAAGGAATTGATTTTTATGAAACGTTCGCTCCGGTAGCAAGGTTAGAAGCAATTAGATTATTACTTGCTTACGCTTGTTCTATGAATTTTCAGTTGTTCCAGATGGATGTCAAAAGCGCTTTCCTGAATGGCTACATCAATGAGGAAGTCTACGTCAAACAACCTCCGGGTTTTGAAGACTTCAAGAATCCCTCGCATGTTTACAAACTGAAAAAGGCACTCTACGGACTAAAACAAGCACCGAGAGCATGGTATGACCGCCTTAGCAATTTCTTATGTGAGAAGGGATTTACAAAAGGAAAGGTTGACAAAACATTGTTCATAAAGAAGATCAAAGGAAATACCTTATTGGTTTAAGTCTATGTCGACGACATCATCTTCGGATCAACAAACAAAGAGCTTTGCGAAGAATTTTCACTTATGATGCAAGGAGAATTCGAGATGTCCATGATGGGAAAATTGAATTATTTTCTTGGACTACAAATCAAGCAAACAAAGGATGGAATCTTCCTCAACCAATCCAAGTATTGCAAGGAATTGTTGAAGAAATTCGATATGGATAGTTGCAAGGTGATGTCCACTCCTATGGGATCCGGAACGTACGTTGATCAAGATGAATCCGGTACTCCAGTTGATATAACAAAATATCGAGGTATGATCGGTTCATTACTATATTTGACGGTAAGCCGTCCTGACATTATGTTTAGCGTTTGTTTGTGTGCACGCTTTCAAGCAAGCCCGAAGGAATCGCATCTCACAGCCGTAAAGAGAATCATAAAGTATCTCAAAGGGACAATGAACGTCGGATTATGGTATCCTAAAGGTAGTACTTGCTCTTTAGTTGGTTATTCTGACGCTGACTATGCAGGATGTAAGACCGATAGAAAAAGCATAAGTGGTACGTGTCACATTCTCGGGAATGCATTAGTGTCATGGGCCTGCAAGAAACAAGCGTGTGTGGCACTCAGTACAGCCGAAGCGGAATATATTGCAACAGGAAGTTGCTGTGCACAAATTTTGTGGCTCAAGCAACAACTCTTCGATTACGGTGTAGACCTCGGTTGCATTCCCCTTCGATGTGATAATACAAGTGCCATCAACATTACAAAGAACCCGGTCATGCATTCAAGAACAAAACATATAGATATCCGGCATCACTTCCTTCGAGATCACGTATTGAATGGAGATGTAGATGTTACTTTCGTCGACACGCACAATCAACTCGCCGACATCTTCACCAAACCTTTGGCGAAAGAACCGTTCTACAAAATTAGGCGAGAACTTGGGATTCTTGATGAAGGTGACATCTGACCTTTTCTCTAATATGTGTATGCATTATTTGTGTTGTGTTTTCATGTGTATGCATTCTGTTTTTAAGTATTTTTCAAAAATTCGCGTGTTTTAATCGATTAACCATATGGGTTAACCGATTAACACTGTATGTTTTTCTGTAACAATTAAATTTTTTAATATGTTAATCGATTAACCTATATGGTTAACCGATTAACACTGTTAAATTTTTAATTCTGACTCAATTTTTTAATGTGTTAACCGATTAACCTATATGGTTAACCGATTAACACTGTTCAAATTTCTAAAAATCAGAAACGAAAATAAATTAGAATTCTTAAAACATTATATGTGTTAAATGCATTTTTTATGTGGTCAATATTCTCCTAAGTGTCCAAAATCCATATCCTTGGAATCTTATTCCCTCTTAAAGAGTATTTGGAACTTCCCTCTTTAAACCCTAAGTTTAAAACCCACTACCTCTCTCCCACTCTCTAAGTTGGATAACTCCTCATAACCATCCCCATCTTCTCAAACCCTAACTTCCTCAGAACCCACAACTTCAGTTCCATCAAACTCATCCATGGCTTCAGCATCAAACTGCGGCAAGGGAAAGCTACCAAAACACCATTCTGCATCTGATGAAGAAGATATCCCCATGGAAACAACCAAGAAGCGGAGAATGGATTTCAAAGTCCGAGTTCGTCACATCCTCCCGGTAAAGTATGTGAATCTTAAGGCTTTTCCGACATCGTCTTTTGATTTTCCTGCTTTGCTCAAATATCAGAGGATCGATAAATTTGTGTCAGATTCTGGAAATTGCTATCCGGATCTTGTCAAATCCTTTTTGCATAAGCTGTCTGTGTTTATGAATGCAAATGATGAGCATGTTATGAAAACAATTGTTAGAGACTGCATTGTGGAAGAAAATATGTCTGATGTTGCTGCTATGCTGGAAATTCCATCGTCTGGGTACTTTCTGAGAAAAGGAGTTAACCACGTGGAAGGGTCGTGGTCCAACTACGACAAGATGGAGTTCTACTATCAGATCTGAAGATTTCCAAAGGAGGTGACTATCGCCAACCAACGCGCTGCTCGTCTGTTGTGCTATGCAAAGAATCTTACCGTTTCTGATCAGATGCTTCATTACGTAATATGTTATGTGCTGATTCCCAAGGATTCAAATCATGCCCAAATTAACGATTTGGAAATGCAACTTCTTTTTGCCATCAAGAACAAGATTCGTGTCAACTGGATTTTGACCATTATGTATCACCTTCAACAACAACTATCTCTTTCAACCCGTCTACCGTATGCCAGACTGGTGTCAAGAATTTTGGAGTTGACAACTTTGGATCTTAACCGTGAACCAACCACCAAGATGAAATCAACAACCAATGAGATTAACGAAATTACAATTGTCAAGAACACCAGAATTTTCAAGGATACTGACGGTACTTATAAGTATTCGGATGAAGGAGCCGCTGCCAACCAAGCCTATCCCGTACCTGAAGGAGGCATTACAAATGAATTCCTTTACCAAACTATGATGACTCAACATAGAGAAATCTCCCGGGCCATTGCTTCTCTCCGAAACCTTGTACTTACCTCTCGTCGCACCAACACCGGCAACTTTGTTGTATCTGATGAAGAAAATGAAGGACAAGAGGAAGAAGATGAGGAGGATATGGCTGATGAGGACATTTAGAGAATATGATGTTGTTGTTGTCTTTTATTGCTTTCAAGTCATTAAGTTTTAAGTTTATGTTCTTAACTTTGTTTCATTTGCGTTGTACTCATACACTACTTTGGTTGCACTCTGCTGCATGTTTAATTCTATTTTAGTATGTTTTGCTTATCTACGTGATTGTTATTTTGATTGCTTTCATAATTGTCGATATTTTCTAGTTTTATTTGAAAGCTCCTTCCTTTTTGCTGATGACAAAGGGGGAGAAGAGCTTTGGCTTTCTAATGTCTATATGTGCAGAATTTCTGTTTGTTTTTTAGCCTCTGTTTTTAGAAAGGGGGAGTTCATGGACATAGGGGGATAAACAAGACCAGGACCAAAAATCGTCAAAGTACTGCACAAGACTCAATTGGTTGTCAACATCAAAAAGGGGGAGATTGTAGAAGCATGCTTCATCTCAAGGTTTCAAGGTTTTGATGATAACAACAACAAGACTCAAGATCATTTCATCTGTGCAAAAAGTCAAAAGCTTTCAAAAGACCAAGATCAAAGTATTATGGAAGTGATCAACATTCAAGCTTCATGTACATTTGCTCGATCATCTTTCAATA
This sequence comes from Lathyrus sativus, assembly GCA_963859935.3. NCBI lineage: Eukaryota > Viridiplantae > Streptophyta > Magnoliopsida > Fabales > Fabaceae > Lathyrus > Lathyrus sativus. The sequence continues at coordinate 135,488,061 of OZ012736.1, read as the reverse complement.
CTTGGACACAAGCTATGGTATATCAAATTCTCTCATTTAATTGATATACAAGTGTTCAATACTATAAACTATTTTTTCATAATGCATTAACATGTTTTTAAAATCATTTGGAATTGGTATAACACTTTTAAATTAATTATTTTTCAAAGTTTTTACAGTGTTAACCGATTAACCATATAGGTTAATCGATTAACGCCCTAAAATTTTAAATTCTTTGGGCCAACGTTACAGTGTTAACCGATTAACCTATATGGTTAACCGATTAACACTGAACGTTTTCTGAAAAATTGTTTCATTTCAAGTTCAAAAATAATTTGAATGTTATACCTTTCCATGTGTTAACTCATACTCAAATATACCCTTTTGAAATGGTGTTTTGGATGATATAAATTCTAATAATTTCAAATTAACAAACACCTCCAACAATTTTCAAAAACAATCATTGAATCATATTCACTACTGTTCAAATAATTTCAAATACATTCAAAAGTGTTCATACTTGCATAACCTTTCACATCCATTTGTTTGAACACTTGTATTAAGATTAAGTTGTGAATTATGATTAAAGGAGAAGATCAATCTTTGTATTGATATTACTATTGTACTCTCAAATTATAAAAAGAATTACAGAATAGTCTGTTGTGACTTGTGATCCAGGATTGTTGGACACAAAGGTTAGTGTTTTGCAAGAGGATTATTCTTGTACACTAGTTTTTTTTGTTGTTAGATTGTAGGCCTCACCGGTTGATGGTGTGATAGGTTGTACTTTCTAAAACAATAGTGAAAACTCTCTTTCATGTGGAAAGGGGAGTGGAATACCTTCGGATTGTGAAGGCAACCACTATAAATCTTGGTGTCCACTTTCTTTATGCTTTTTACTACATCCATCACCAAGAACATAACCAAAGGAAAAATTAAAGAACACCAAAAATCTGAAAAAGTTTCTATAAGCCTAATTCACCCCCCCCCCCTCTTAGGCATACTCTGAACTTACAGTAATGACATCCATGACAGTAGTTCATCCATGACAACAGTTCTTTCTTCAACCTCTGCTCCATGACAGCAGTTCTTTCTTCATATGTCATTACTTTGGTAATGACATCCATGTCAGTAGTTCTTTCTTCAGCCTCTGCTAGCTCCTGCTGCACCAGACAGTGATATCATGACTTTGGTAATGCCATCCTGTTTAAAACACATGCCAGCAGTACTGTCATTAGCTCCTGCTATCTCTTGCTGCACTAGACCTTGATGTCATGACTTTGGTAATGACATCCTGTATAACATTAGTGCAGATTCATGTTTTACCAAAATTTAGCCAATCATAGAACCATAGACACATGGTAATAACAATATCTCTCAATTCAATCTGCAAAATCAATACTTTCTTTTCACATTGCAAAGATTGCATCTCCCTCTATCCAATGCAAGAAGAATCATCTCATAAATCTTCCTACATTGTGAGAACCATGGCTGCAAAAGTTGGATTTCAAAGATGGATTTTCACTTCAAGTCAGATTTGAATTTGATTGAAATGGCTTCTAATCACCAAATTAATGCACGAATTTCACCTAAACATGTTTAACCAACTTGCCTGAGTGATTAACATCGTGAAACACATGATTTGAGTGGGATTTGACAAATTGCAAGTCACACTTTGCTCATGATGCCGGTGTGCATGATTTCCATCCAAATTGCCTCATTCACCCTCCCTTTTGATTCAGAAAGCTTCTCCTATAAATAGGGAGCCATTTCCATAAGCTTTTGATAGCCAAAACCACTCTGCTAAGATCCTATTTGAACTTTTAAGCTTGAACTTCGAATTTCCATTTCTACACCTTAAACACTCAAATTCTCCACTCAGTTAGCTTCACAAACACTCAGTGAAGCTAACCAGATCAAGAACTTGAAGAATCGTGGCCTGAATCAATCTAGGGAGCTCCATTTTCAGAGCTTCAAGATTGAGCTTCAACAGGTATAATTCTCAACCGTTTTGATCCAAATTTGTTGCTAAGATGTAGCCCTTGACATGCTGATGATGTTTATATAGTTAGTTTTTAGTTGTAGTTGAGTTTTTTTGTTGAATTTTCAAATCCGTGTTTAAATCTTGTTCTGGTTTTTTTTCAAATCGAGTAAGTTGTGGTTTAAAGAAATTTGGCGTGATGATATGGTTGAGATCATCTTGGCCAACATGAAACTTTTAGAGCATCTCAATACCTTTAATTTTAGTACTAGAAGTCTTCAAGAAGATTTGTAGAACTCAAGTTATGGTTCTTGCAAGTTACAAGTCACTAGAGGACACTGAAATTTATCTGTGAAAGTCACTTGACTTCCAAGAAACTTTTGCCCCTCAAGGAGTTTTCAAATGGATTATTGGCCAGCATAAGAGTTGTAGGGATTGATCTTAGCTTTAATTTGTGTACTATAAGTCCTCAAAGGGATTTATGGAACTCAAGTTATGATCTTGGCAATCCAGGGGTATTTTGGGAAAGTTGAATTATAGGCCTTTTTCAACATGTGTCAAAATCTCCATCTTCCACTCTTCAAATAAAAAATTGTTCAACATGAGATGTGCTTAAAATGGTGTTTCTAGGTCAGATATGAAGTCATGGTGAGTTGGATTGGCTTATTTCACAAAGTGCTCCAAAATGGCCTAAAAAGGGTGATTTTTCAAATGATTCAAAAGAGGGAAAAATGATTTTTTTGAATTACAAGGCATAAACATGGCATATGGGTAGTCATTTTGAATGGAAATTGGATTTCAAACACATTGGCAATGTCACAATTTTGAGATGAGCCATTATTTTATGAGTTGCTTTGAAAAGTGCTTTCTTACATTACAAGTAACACTTGTCAAACACTCCCTTAGATCAGAACCAAGGCTCTAACCCTTACCAATCATTTCAAAATGTCATTTAGTGAGAAATTGGATCAAAATGCAGGTGCTGAAGCAAGCTAGAACCCTACTACCATATCCAACTTCTCATGGTGCATGAGAATTTCAAATTCTCACATGGATCATTCCAGATCATTCTAACCTGTTCTATATAAACCTCATAACTGATTCAGTTGTTTTTTTGGCCAAGAACTCTGAAGAATTGAGAGAGAGCATAGTGAGTTTCAACCTTGCAACTCAAAATCGGATTTGGTGATTAAGAAGGATTCAAGGCAATTCAGTGCATACAGAAGCTTCGCAAGACTCCATTGATCGTATTTGGAGAAGATTGGAGGGTGACTTGAAGGATTTCTTGCTCTGTTCACTCAATTTTCACAGGTTTGCAAATTTCGTTTTGTAGCACGATTTAGGTAGAATTGCTAGGATTTGAATGTGTAGATGCATTGTAGACATGGCTAGGGTGGATTCTGGTAGGAAAATTTGATGATTAGAGACAAAAACTTAAGCATCACCATTTCTGTTGAAGGTCGTTTCTCTGAGTTCTTGATGAGTTAAACATGTTTAGATGGCGAGGATTAATCAGTGTAATGTGTAGATGATGATAGGCTTGTCAATTTTAAGAATGGTGATGGTTGAAAATTGAGCATATTCTGAACTTGGAATCGTGATTTGATTTGTGTTGAGATTCAAGAAGAATGGATGTTACCATTAGGTTCAGTGTTGAAAAATGATTTGATTGGGGTAATTAGGTTTAAGCTTTGATGTTGTTTTGTGAAGTTAGTAGCTGGGGACGACGGTGGCACCAGGTTCCGGCCACCGTCTGGTTCACGTTCCCTCCAACTTTCAAATGAAGAAGATAACATAATGGCCCTTAGATCAACTTGGACTTTGACTGAATTATCCCACCAACGGCCAAGATCTGTTTTGGTTTTGTGAATAAGTCTGAACATGAGCTTAAACTCCCCGTTTCATTTAATATTTTGACTTGGGCTTAGTACAAGTTTTGCTATCCACACCTCATTCTAAGGCCCATTGAGAAATACACATAAGGTAGTTGCTATTTGCCACAGAGTCTTCTCTATTTTCTTTGATTTTTTCCATATTATTTTCTGATTGACATGGGCTTAATGCGCGCGTACTAATGACACCCCCTAATGAGCCCAATTGAGGAAATATACCTGACCTGATTGCTATTCATCACGCTCCTTTTCCATTTCTTTTATTTTCTTTGATTTTTTTTATAGTTTTATTTAGGTTAGTTTAAAATTCATAATAAATTGAAAAATGAACATTTTAGGATGAGACTTTTTTCCCTAGTTCTCTTAGGATCTCTAGAATTTAATGAAACCAAAAAATATTAATTTCATGAATTTTATATTTTCTGGCGTATTTTTATAGTTTTATTGCCTTTATTTTACTTTTGTTTGATACTTGTTCTTGCTGATTTTATTGTGACCAATTGGTGAGGAATTTTGAGTGTATTATTGTTTGATTGGTTAGCTTAGAGAAGCATGTACCCTTTGGAATTTTATCATAATTTTGTGAATAAAATTTAGGTTAATTTGAGTGGTGAACATAAGGAGTGGTAGATTAGGGTTTCAAAACAACTAGTTGTAGTTTAAAGCATAGTTTGGGGACTTAGTGTTTGATTTAGGTCTTGGGATTTATATGGGGTATTGTTTATAGGATTAGGTTCCCTTATAAATTTAATTAGGATTTTATGATATATTTTAGCATTTTATTGGTATTTTGCAATTGGTGTGATGTTTGTGGGTTTCTCCCTTGAATGCTTGGTTTATTCAATTTGTGTGGGGCTACTTTGGGTGTGCTTTTGGCTTGGAATTTGCTTGGATGAATTGAAGATCAAGTGAAGTTGCTTTGGATGGCTTGAAGAATCTTGGAGTTGAAGATTCCTCATTTGTTGGAGTGCTTGTCAGGAGCTTAGGAATTAGGGTTTTAGGAAGAGCTTTTTTAGACTTAGTTCATTTCTTTTCTCAAACATGGAATGCTTTGTGTGCTTCTATCCCATCCTATGATTCAAAGTCCTCTTAAGGAAACCCCATCTCTCCCTTGGAGGGATGATTGGCATGCCTTAAAGAGTGGAACTTTTGAGGATACCCTTCTTTGCAATGATGGTTTTAGTGATTTCCTTTGTTTTCACTGATTTCCATTCATTATAACTTGATCCCAATAACAAATCTTTCTTGGTAGAGCTTGATAGAGCTTGGGATTTGAAGATCTAAAATGTTGAAGATGCCTTTCATGAGGTTTGCTTGAAGATGAGGTTGTTACTGTCAATTTTGCTGTCAGGAGCTTGCTGGAGTATTGAAGATAGGGTTTACTGTTGCTTTTGAGCTGGGGGGTTTTTCTGTAGCTGTGGAGCTTAACTGTTTAGGTGTTGAGGAGCCTTATTTGAAGTGTGCTTTCTCTTCCCTGGAAGGTAGGAGCTAGTCATGAGGATGGAAATTGTTGCTGTCAACTTTCTGCTGTTTAACCAATTGTTGCTGTCAGAGCTGCTGCTTGTGCTGTCAACCGTAGGAGTTTGGTGCTGCTGCTTGGGCTGCCTCCTCTGCTTTGGGTTTTTGTTTTCTGTATTGTTTGTTGGCTTGTGTAGCTTGCCCCCTAGGTTTGAAGTGAATGTTGATTCACTTTGCCTGTTGTTTTCCCAGGTTCGAGGTTGAGTCGGACTCCCTTGCCTCGCTTGTATTGCTGCATTGCATGCATTTTACTATACTTGCTTGCTTTCTTTTCTGTTTATCCCCTAGGATCTCTGATTTCCTCTGTGCAGGAGGGAATTCTGACAGACATTAGGATTCTTATCCATGCATGACAACATTAGGTTAGTTTTTATTCCCTTTTCAACCCTAGGCTTTTTAGAGCTTCTTTCTCTTCTTATCTCAAAACAACTCAAAAATACAGTAATAAGGTTAATCGATGTCGTACGTCACGAGCCTTAAGCTATTTGAGAAAGGGTTGCTGGGGAGCTTCTTTCCAGTAGTCTGGCTGCTTAGTGTGGCACCCTTTGGGTGACATGCGACGTAGTCACTCTCAAATCATAGTCTCTAGTACGTCAGAGATTGCAAACAAACTAAACAAAACACTTCTTTCGTAAAAGATTCAAAACAAACATCAAAGTGTCATTTTTGTCCGCTTGGACTCTTAATCAAGAAAAACCCTTTCATAAGGTAATAAAAAACAGTCAGACAAGCTTGTGTCTTCCGTAGCCCGAACTACGTTTGCTCTGATCTTTCATGCTGTATGAAAGTACGTAGGCATAGGATGTCGTATCCTAGCGAGCAACCTTCCCCCCTTAACCCGTAGGTAGGCGAACTAAGTTGACTCTGATTTCTCGTTCCAGACGGGAATACGTAGGCATAAAGTGCGATACTTTGCCGAGTCATTTTATTTTCTTTTTAACCCTTGACCCTTAGTGTAGATAGAATAACAATCCGTACCAGAAAACAAGCGTGGATCCCGTCGAGTACGGCGGACGTGAGGGATGCTAATACCTTCCCCTTGCGTAATCGACTCCCGAATCCAGGATTTGGTTGCGATGACCATTCCTTTCCCGTTTTGCGTTAGGTTTACTCTGAGCGTTTCCTTTCCCTCCGTTGGGATAAATAACGCACGGTGGCGACTCTTCTGTCATAGTCGGCACCGATTTTCGCACTAGCGACACCATGAATAGCCTCTAACTCTGTTGTTTGTCCTGCTTCTGTTAAATGTGCAACTAGACCATTCTTAGTCAGAATGTCTGAGATTAGTCTCCCCATAGGAATACAGTTTCTGAGCTTTTGAATTTTAGACCTTAAAACTTCTCTGGTTTGCTTGATCTGATTCCACAGATGAACAAAACATAGGGTAAATCTACCTTGGTTCCTTTGCTAAAACAGTACATGAAATAACACTTATCAACATTCACATAATCTGGTGAGTTGGATGCTTTCCTATGATGGATGCAACTTAGGAAAATCTTGGCCTAGATTTTGTAAACGACCTTCAAATTCTTCATCTGGCTAGATGACTGTTCAGATTTCATAATTTCAGTAAATATTTCTTCCATATTTACACGATCATCCTGAAGATGTGTAACTCCATCCGTTTTTGCGCATCCAATTAATTTCCTTATCAATTCTTCAGAAATGATAATTTCTTTGCCAAGAACAGACGATACAATGTACTTGGGATAGAGAACTGCATGAATCCAGAATTCCTTGACCAGCTGAGGATAAACAGGTCCAACCAAATGATCAAAGTACTTAGACCATCCTTGAGCTTTCACTGTTGGACGAAGATCAAAACCATTTCTGGCAATGCATTCAAAATCCACTAACGATTCATAGAGAACTTCTAAATCTTCAACTGGAGTAAGAAGGGTTCTTACAGGTTCCTTGTATCAAGTTGTACTCACGATGGATGAACTGATAGCATCCATTGTTGATTGAAGTTGAGCGGACGTTGATAAGGATGAAGCCATAGTTGATGATCTTGGAAATGAAAAGTTTTTCTGGATTTTGGGTTTGAGAGAGAAGAGGAAACTGTGTAGAAAGCAAAAATGCATATGCTGGTGATGGTGAGCGTAGAAAGTGTGCAATTGATGAGATGTGAAATATATATATGGGCAATAATTAGGGCACAGAACACTCAAACATCATTTAGCATTTAATGTCATATAATTAACACATTTAACAAGATAAACAATGATGAAATGCATTTAATGATACTGACAAACGTGAGAATTTAAATCAATTTGAATAGTACCTATGAACGACGCATCTTTTTATGCACTTCAATTGTTTCCATCAGTCAGAAGATAAATGACACGTGGTTGCGGACTTTGTGCCACTGACGTTTTTGAGAATGTGAGACGTTCAAACCACACTCAGATCTTCTGAAGGAGTTCCATCTTCTTTAAGCTTCAGATCTTCTGATGAAATTCTCTTTCTTCCCTTATCAGAATGATCTTCAGATCTTCTGATGAGGTTCCAGATTTAGCTTCAGATCTATGCAGCTTGGCTCTGGCGAGTGTTTCTGAAAACTTGTCATCCAGAGGAACACTTCATATTAGATCAGATCTTCGTTCTTCAGATGTTCTTGTTATCCAGAAACAATATTTGTTGCAGACGTTTCAGAGCCATGTATAATCTGATTCTCAGAGTTTCTTGTCATAGAAGAATATGTCTTCTAGGTAGTTAAGAACCTTCTTGAAAGACTTCTAATGACTTCTCCTTCTATCTGTTAATCATCTCTTCTTGGTGAGAAGATTTGATTTAGGAGAAGCTCTTCAGAGATAGTTTTCCAGAAGCAGCTAACAGAATGACATCTGGATTTGCTTCTGAAAGGAATGTCAACTGACTTATTCATGAATAACCCTAGTAACTTAACTTCCTTCAGGAAACAGATTGAATGACTTCTATCACTGAATCTTCTTGAAATTTTGACTTCAGTATTCAATCCTCATTACCTTTTAAGAAAGAATATCAGAAAAACATCTGACCAATTACAGTTTGTTCAACTGAGATAAAATCTCAATTTAATAGAACTTAATTATCCATGCATCATCTAATACAAACTCAGAGTTATTAAACTTCTTTACATGTGCATGCTTTAATCTGAAATTCTTATGAGTCAGATTCTCTTAGTCAACAAAATTTCTTTACTTACTAAAGAGAAATTCCCGATGAGCTTTTCATGAGAAAGTCAAGTGTGGACTAATTCGTTTCTTTAAAACATCTCATACTCACCTGGAATTAATCTTCAGCAAACAAGATTTCTTGCTACTTATGATTTGACCTTTGAGCTAATACAATGTACATCCAAACGTATTTTAGGAAGCATTCAACAGGAAAAAAAAAACTTCTTTTCTGATGAATCTCTCTTGTCAGCTGATTCTTCAATCTTCTTTCAATCTTTAGAGGATAATATTTTGTTATTGAAAACTTTCAATACTTCAAACTTCAAACTTCAGTGAATCACTAACTTGCTCACAAAAACCCATTAAATACAATTTTAGTACTCATCTCCGTCAGAAACTGATATGAGACTGAAATTGTAAGAGGAGTGAAAAATCCCCAGAAGTATTTCTTCACATGCTTTTGGATCTTTATCTGACACTGTTAGCTGTTTGATATCCATCAATAACAGAACCGGAGCTCTATTACCAACTGAAGGTGTGAAAAAATACACAAGAAAGGGGGGGTTTGAATTGGGTATTTCCTCTACTAAAACTTTTTGTCTTTTTCTTTTAAGTTGCTTTCTATAGTATTCTTTTCTTTGCGTTGCGGAAGCATATAAATCATGATATAAGTAAAGAACACAAGAAATATCCTGCTTCACTTGAGCAACCCTCAAGCTAATCCAGTCCACCCTTCCAAGGTGATTTCGCCTCACTCAAGCAAGGACTTAATCCACTATAACCAAACTGACTACAGATATGCACAAGCTAACTGCAGGTGACTAACAAATGGACAATGACACGTTCAGGGATCCCTTAAGGATATAACGTTCATTGATCCTACAAATGACAACTGTCATTTGTCATCTCAAGTATACTGATCTTCACAAGATCACTTGAGGAACCACTAATTCTAAAAATAGAATTTATATTGCAGGAGATTACATGAGTGCTTCTGATAAGCAGGTTACTCCTAATTTAGTATAGAGCAAGTATTGAGCAACAACTCCTTGCATTCTAATATAGAAACTAATTTAAAGATGAATCTCTAAGAGATTATTAGAACAATAGTTTCCATATTTCTTAAAAGCTTTCTTATGTGAGCACTACGGCTTCTTAGCATAATGTTTTTCTTGTTAATCAACTATGTTGCTAACTTCACTCGTGAGCATCATTGCTTTGTAACAAGCTGACTTGCTTTTGTAATGAGCTTCTTACTTTGTAATTGGCTAGCTTTTGAATGAATCAAATGTTCTTCTTTTATAGTGCATTCAAAGGAGACACTGTGAGGGTAGAGATGTCCATTCAAATATTCCAACGGTCATTTCCAACGGATAGAATAAGCACGTGTTGGATAGTACAGTTACATCACTTACTTTGTCTTTTGTACAGATCAGCTTCTGGCTTAACTTCTTCTAATGATGTATCTGATAAGTAGTTCAGAAACGACTTTGGTATGATAGTGTAATAACATCAGAGTCTTACTTCAGAACTTGTTTACCAGAGTTTATCAACACGTCTTCATCTGGGTGTTGCTACATAATCGTCAACTTCAGAATCTAGTCTTCAGAGTCTTTCTGCACTTGGTCTTCAGAGCCTTCAGTCTTTAGAACTTCAAGTCATCAGATTCTTCAGGACATAATTCTTCAGAAGATTAATTCTTCAGAGTCTTGATCTTCAGAACCCTTAAGTCTTTATAGTCTTTCTGCACTTGGTCTTCAGAGCATTCTGTCTTCAGAGCTTCAAGTCATCACAGTCTTCAGAACTTGGTTCTTCAGAGGACTCCATCTCAGATGCATTGATAGTTTCCAGATCAAATACACTTCTCAGAACAGAATCCACAAGAGCATTGCAACACCAATATACAATATCTTTGGATTTTTCTGATTATGATCAGATACAGAGGCAACCTGCTTCTTGAATATGCGCTTTAAGTTCTTTATCCAGAATATCACGTGGTACTTGTTGCACCCAAAATTTTTACCCCTTATATTCTCATTATCATTTTAGGAGCATACTCATAAATTATCTAACCCTAACCTGTCGCTACTGCGAAAATCGGCGCCGGCTGACAGAAGAGTCGCCACCGTGCGTTATTTATCCCAACGGAGGGAAAGGAAACGCTCGAGGTAAACCTACCGCAAAACGGGGAAAGGAATGGTCATCGCAACCAAATCCTGGATTCGGGAGTCGGTTACGCAAGGGGAAGGTATTAGCACCCCTCACGTCCGTCGTACTCGACGGGATCCACGCTTGGTGTTTATAAGGAAAAGGGTGTGTTTATCTATCTACGCTATTGGTCGGTCTGAAAAGGAAAGAAAAGGACAGGACTCGACAGAACATATGTTGTTCTGGGCCTACGTACTCCCTCGTGCAATGGGAAAGTCAGAGTCAACGTAGTTCGACTACCTACGTCTAGACGGGGGGAGGTTGCTCGCCAGGACATCGCGTCCTGTGCCTACGTACTTCCACACGGCATGGAAGATCAGAGCAAACTTAGTTCGACTACGCACGACACAAGCTGTTCAAGTGTTTTTTATGGGAAAATGCACCTTAACCAAGGGTTTTCACAGTCCAGGAGGACAAAATGTTTTGATGTTTGTTCATATCTTTTAACGGAAGAAATGAATTCACTTTTTGTTTTACCCTTTATTAAGTGTTTTTATGTTGTTTTGAGAAAGGAAAGAGACACCCTAAAACTATGGTTGAAAAGGGGAATCTACCTAATGTTATCATGCCTGGTTGACCAACCTAATGTCTATCATAACTCCTCCACAGCAGAGAAGTTAGAGCTCTTAAGGGATCATGGCAACAGCACTAAACAGCAAGCAGGAATTACCGCAAAGTAAAGAAATACTGGAAATATGCATGAATGCAACAACCAAACAAGCAAGGCACCAAGGCCACACACCATAGAGGTAAGGGAGCTCAGCTCTACCGAATACCAGCAAGCAAAGCCACTCAATAACAAACAAGCAGAAGGAGGACCACCTCAACTTCTCATGCACACAGAGCCTATTTCTAAGATGCACCTATCTCAGAAATATCTAGATGGACCCCTAAGTCTAATGCAGCATAGCACCACACAAGTCAATCAACACAAAGAGAAGGCTAACCAGCTCGGCAAACTCCTATCCAAAAGTAAGAAACTACCCCTGAGCAAGACCCCTGAACAACCCTACTCAAACCCCTGAATAAAGCCCCTAATCAAACCCCTAACTAAATCTCTAAGCAAAGCCCTAAGCAAAACCCTATACAAGAGAAATCAATCCCAGTCTCCAAGCTTCAAGACAAGCTTACCAAAGAAAGGGAGCTAAGTAGGCAGACTCATAGTGCCTTCCTCAGGAAAGTACTAGGAGGCTTATACTCAGGAAACATATCCCATGTGGCTCAACAACTGTGAACGGTTTACATTCCTCCTCAGGAGAAACTAAACTCACATGAAGGCTCCAACATCATTGGATACTTGTGAAATCCTATATGAACTAAGGGAACTAAGTGAATAGACCCATAGTGCCTTCCTCAGGAAAGTACTAGGGGGCTTTCACTTAGGAATCATATCCCATGTGGCTCAACAACTGTGAACGGTTTACATTCCTCCTCAGGAGAAACTAAACTCACATGAAGGCTCCAACATCATTGGATACTTGAGAAATCCTATATGAACTAAGGGAACTAAGTGAATAGACCCATAGTGCCTTCCTCAGGAAAGTACTAGGGGGCTTTCACTTAGGAATCATATCCCATGTGGCTCAACAACTGTGAACGGTTTACATTCCTCCTCAGGAGAAACTAAACTCACATGAAGGCTCCAACATCATTGGATACTTGAGAAAGAGGTGAGAAGAAAGAATGAAAGACATCCATAGTGCCTTCCTCAGGAAAACACCATAGATTTTCCTCAAACTTCAGGATCTCAAACCTCACAAACAGAGAGCAAGCTCCTAGACTAGGACCTCAATCCATGCATCCTTGCAAGCTCCAACAAGACTTCAACCAGCCTCCATCCTCAAGAAGAAACCACAGGCCCTCAAACCAAAAGAAACTATCTCTGAAGTTCGACCAAAGTTGAACTTCAAAGTCAGAAGCCCTCAGGACCTCTCCTATTCTCAAGCTTAAGCAAAAATAACAGAACACCCTATAAAAATCTACCAAAAATCTAGGGGGAAACATACATGGCACTATGATCCCAAGATCAAATCTCAAAGCCTAAGTCAACTTCTAAGGCTACTAAACAATCCCTAACATACGAATAGTCAAGGGTTAACCAGCAAGTTATGAGGTCTCTATTCTCTAACCCTAAAACAATACCAATCAATCTCTAAAAAATCCACAAAATATCCTATAGGGAGCATGCATCAGTCTAGTATAACATACTAAAAAACTAGAGCAAAATTCATTACCAGGCAAGAGAACTAAAATCAGCAAGGCAGACACATCACAAATCAATTATTCAGTACCAATTAAAATACAAAAAATGCAATAAAAATGAAAATGCATGATCTAATTAATATTTTTGTACTATAAAATTCTACATTGAAATATGAATCTACAGAAAAAAGAAGGGAATCAATTGATCAATCCTACTATTTCTTATGAATTTTCTTCTAACATGAACAAACAAAGAAAATAAAAAGAAATAAAACAGGGGGGGTGCAGCGAGTAACAATTCTAGTTACTCAGATTGGGCCCAAACACGGGGGGGGGGGGGGGGGGGGGGGGGGCGTAGCACTTAGGGCAAGGCCCAATCCATATCCACTCTACTCTTCTCACAGCCAGGGGGGGATGACGAGCAAACGGGGGGTGAGCTTCAGCAAACTCACACTTGGGCTTAACCCAGCCCAAACCCTAATCCAAGTTATCAATTAACAAAACTAAACCTTCTCCCAAAATCCCAATCACTGTTCACCATCCTAAACCCTAACACGCCGCTCCCCCAACCTCTCTGCAACTCCTCTCCAGAACTCCTCTGAATCCTCTCAAAACAATCCCAAAACCTCACACATCCTGAACGAAACACCCTAATCAACTATCACATGGCCTCAACAAAGCTCATTAAAACAAGAAGCTCCGAACTAAACATCTCAAGACTAGCATCTACAGCTAAACTAACACACGCATGCAAGGAGGAAAGTTTAGGGCAGAAGAAGTTAGGAACCTGGAAAGACGAACAAGACTTGAAGCTCGTTGAAGAAGCTGATTGTTCACTGAAGATCCACAACTGGAGAAAATCTTCCGATGAAGCTCCAAGACGCTTGCTGAAGAACTTGTTGTTGATGAATACGGATGAGGATGACGATTCTGGAAATCCTCAATTGAAGGCGAACAAAGATCAAGAAGATCTAAACAATTTTCTGGTAATCTCGCTGAAGGTTTGTCGTTCTGGAAACCAAAGGATGAAGATCGGGGACGAAGGTCTGGGCGTAGGCTTTGGTTGATGAAGTTGAAGATCCTTGAATGTTGCTGGGAAACATGAAGAACAATGAAGTTCTTTGAAGATTTTTCTGGAAAATTGATGAAGGTCTATGAATATTCTGAAGGTTTTCTGGGAACGATGAGAAGGACGATGAAGGTTTGAAGAATCTTCATGAATTTCTGGAGATTCTTCTGAAGAGTGATGAAGAAATCTGGGCGGGATGATGGAGATCTATGAGTTTTCCGGCGATACGAAGCAGTTTCCGGCGAGTAGGAGGTGAAGGTAGATGATGGATATCGGAGGAGAAAGAAGAAGATGGGAGGATTCTGGGCAAAAAAGGCTCTGGCGGGTTGTTGCGGTGGTCCGGTGACGGTTAGGGTTGCCGGCGGTGGGGCGGTCACTGGATTTGCATGGCCGGCGATGAGGGATTCAGGTGAGGGCTAGGTGGAGACAAGTGTCTCAGTGGGGGCTTGCATGCGTGGCACGTGGAGTGGGAGAGCGTCAGTGGGAAAACGCGTGGCAGGTTTCTGGTGAAGTGAATTGTGATGTGGGGTCTGGGTAGCTTGCAACGTGGCCAGAGGAGAGAGAGACTGAAGAGGACCCGTGGATCAGTTATATAGCTGACACTTGGCATTTTTTTGCTGGACTGAAAAACAAAAACGGACTGGGATGATTCTGGGCCTCCAAACTGCACCCTGGGCCCAACGAAACTGCTACAATAAAACCTCCAAAAAAAACTGTATTAACAATTAAAAAGAGAATCAAACCCAATTAGAAGCTAATCAAAAACGTAATCCTAATTAACTAATTAGACTAAATCTAATTAAGAGCACCTCCAATGGTGCAACCCATTTTTGGGTTCTTTGTGGGACCCACTCTTTTAAAGCAACTCATTCAATTTTCATTCCAATAGTGCAACTTCAAAGAATCCATATTGGGTCCCACCACTTTATTTAAAATATATTATTTATATTAAATTTATTTTATTTAAAATTATAATTTAAATATTTAAATTTTAATTAATATAAATACAAATTAAACATAAAATTAAAATTAAACATAAAATTGAAAATAATAATTAAAATTAAATTTAAATACATGTCACATAATTAAAAACAATAAAAATAAATAACATCATATAATTAAAAACAATAAAAATAAATAACATCACATAAACAAATGTAATTTGAAATAAAAAGATGAAAATTTGGCCTAAACAAATGTAATTTGAAATAAAAAGATGAAAATTTGAAATAAAATGATAATCAGAAGAAATTGTTGGAAAAAAATTAAATATTTATGAATAAAATGATGAAATTGTGAGAGAGAAATTTGAAATTAAAGAGCAAATAAAGAGGAGAGAAAATAGGAATAAAAAGGAGAGAAAATAGGAATGATATAAATTTTTTCCAACAAACCTATATTTATAATAAATAAAAAAGTTAAAAAAATAAAATAAAGCTAAATATTTATTTTAATAATAAACCAAATGAAGAACCGTTGCTTATGTTTGTAACGTTCTACAGCTGGAATAACATTTTGTTGACATTTTCAATGCCAAGCTAGCAAACCAATTTGAAAAACCACCATTGGAGTTGGTCTAACTAGTTAACTAATGATTAAACCTAATTAATTCTAACAAACTCAAGTAAAACCTAACTAACATTAAACTCTAATTAAACTAATTAAACCCTAATTAAATCTAAAAGAAGAATTAACATCTAATTAACTTCTATATTAAACTAAACTAATAAAACTCTAATAATTCCACTAACCTCTAAACTAATGAAAAAGACCATTAATTTCTATTATCTAGATTAGAATCTATATCTAAAAATAAAAAACTCTAATGACTCTTATTTGACAATCTATTAAAATCCTATTAATTCTAATAAAATCTATATTATTTATTTAAAACTATTAAAAAAGCTATTAACCCATTAAAAACTCCATAAAATCCTAAAAAATGATTTAAAGCTATTAGAAAATATTAAAAAACCTATTTAAATTCTAAAAAAAATCTATAAAGCCTATTAAAAATCCACAAAAGGCTATTAAATCCTAAAAAATGCAAACAAAGGCAAATAACCAATATAAAAGAGAGCGCGAGACCCGATCAAAGCAAACAGTAAACCCCTGGTATCAGAATATCCCGAAAACCACCATGTAAGCTGAAAACACCGAGAAGTGCACAATTCCCCGAAAATAAAACCCTGATTATCTAGACTGGATCTGAAATATTCGGTAGATAAAAACCAAGCTGTAACCCTGACACCCTCTGTCTGTATACAAATGTCATGCATCTGATATGCGAATACGAATTGAACCATGAATCGGATAGGAGAACCGGTTGGTCAAATTTTAGGGTGCAACAGCTGCCCCTATTCAAACGGCTTGGACCTGAATGGGTGAAGAGCGCTCAGCCTTCAAACCTTCAAAGGTAAATGACGGTTGAATACGAATGAAACCCTGAAATTTGCCAACCGCAAAAATAAATTGCGCACACCACTGCTTGGGGAGAGTTAACCAGGGAACTGATTTCTGTTGCCACAACGACAACTAAACACCATCCCTCAACCTGCTTATGAAATAATCTGATATTGTCCGTAGACCATCCCAATCCGAAAAAAAAGAGCATACACTGATCAGTGAGCAAAATTGTTGATCTCTCTTATCAACCTTCCGCATCCTAAGAAACGAGCAAACGCTTAACCAAACGAGACAATGCTGATTTCACTTATCAACCTTTCGTATCCTAAGAAACGAGCACACGCTTAACCAAACGAGACAATGCTGATTTCACTTATCAACCTTTCGTTCGTATATGAACGAGCAAACGCTTAACTGTGAGAAAATGTTGATTTCACTTATCAACCTTTCGTATCCTGAAGAAACGAGCAAATGCTTAACCAAACGAGACAATGCTGATTTCACTTATCAACCTTTCGTATCCTAAGAAACGAGCAAACGCTTAACCAAACGAGACAATGCTGATTTCACTTATCAACCTTTCGTATCCTAAGAAACGAGCAAACGCTTAACCAAACGAGACAATGCTGATTTCACTTATCAACCTTTCGTATCCTAAGAAACGAGCAAACGCTTAACCAAACGAGATAATGCTGATTTCACTTATCAACCTTTCGTTCGCACCTGAACGAGCATCCCTGCGGTGGTACGAGAAACTTAACCAAGCAACTCTGAGGGGACAAGTCTGACGACGGCCGTCAAACACCTGCTGGGGAAATTGGGAACTTAACCAAGCACCCTGATGAGAATAACCTTGTTGAAAAATAAGAGGAATTTAACCAAACAACTCTGTGGCAAATACCCTGCTGGGGACTATGAGGGACTTAACCAAGTAACTCATTGAAGAAACATCCTGCTGGAGAACATAATTCTGCTGGGGGAACTACGGGTAACCACCCAAAAATCTGCATTACCATCTTCCAACGCTGACACCACAACATCCTGAGAAAGACTCAGCTGGGGGGAAAAAGTGCTTGACCAAGCAAACTCTGCTAGGGGAATATGACATGACGAACACGATCACTGCGTGTCTGACGCAACAACCCTCTTGACAGGAGGAAACACGATCACTGCGCGTCTTGGCGTTGCAAACAAAACCACATATGGGACGAATACGATCACTGCGTACTCTACCACAAAAACCCAATAACATAACGATGGCCACGATCACTGCGTGCCTTGCGCCACAACTCTCTTGACAGGAGAAAACATGATCACTGCGCGTCTGTGCCGCAAACAAATCATACGGGATGAATACGATCACTGCGTACTTTACACCACAATCCTCTTGACAGGAGGAAACACGATCACTGCGCGCTCTGCACCACAACCCTCTTGACAGGAGGAATACAATCACTGCGTACTTTGCATTGCAGACAAAACCATATGTAGGATAAATATGATCACTGCGTACCTCTTCCGTGAAAACCCCATAACATAACGATGACCACGATCACTGCGTGCCTTGCGCCACAACTCTCTTGACAGGAGAAAACACGATCACTGCGCGTTCTGTGCCGCAAACAAAACGTACGGGACGAATACGATCACTGCGTACTCTACCACAAATACCCCCAACATAGCGACGACCACGATCACTGCGTGCCCTGCGCCACAACTCTCTTGACAGGAGAAAACACGATCACTGCGCGTTCTGTGCCGCAAACAAAACATACACATCTCTGCAAACCACGATCTCACTTATCGTCATAGAAAATACCTGAGGCCGGACGGGTAATCAAACCTGCTTATGCTTCCAAATGCACATGTTTGATGATGCCGTAATGCTTCCATGCTGCATGGAAATGCTACGTGTTCGTGTAAAATGCAAATGCTTATAATGCATGCTTATGCAAAGGAATTACTTCAGCAAAATAAATACTGAAGACAAACTGGATCCGCTGGGGATGACCGGTATACTACCGATATGCTTCCAACAAAATAAATGTTGGAAAGATGAACTAACTTCGCTGGGGATGACCATCCTGCTGGGAAAGTAGCTCACAAACTCAAAACTTCAAACTCTACTGAAAAATGATCATCCTGACGAGGAAGGATCAACCTGTTGGGGAAAGAGAAAAGCAGTCCTGGAAACTACTTTCACAAGGTATCAACACTATGATTATGCCTTGTGGGGATACTTCGTCCTGCTATCCCTGAGCTGGGAATTGACCGGTGTGCTCTGATTCGCACTACATAGGAAACTCTTTGGGGGAGTTAATCATATTCGTCTCGACCTTCACTGGGGAAGACTCTGCCCTGCTTGATAAGCCAATTCTGAACTACTGAAGGTGCATTGATCTTTTCTTTTGACGCAATCTCCACTCTCCTGGGGAGACAACATTCGATTTTTCCTGGGGCGACTTCACTGGGGAAGGACACAACGTTCATCCTCTGGAGAGGGTACTAGCCCGCCATGGACTCTGGCGGGGAACTTTACGAGCTTTGGAATACCTGCAAAAGTCAACAAGCAAACACCATGCAATTTATGCAAAAAAGAAACATCTTGGTAATCACCCATGACAACCATTCAGGTAATTTCCGGATTTAACAATCATCGGCCGAGGCCCGCCTGTTTACACACATGTAAGTTTATCAAAAACATCGGCGTTTTTTACAAACAAAACAGTAAAAATTAAAACCAACGTCACACACTACGCTGAATAACACACTTTATTGATAACGGCCTGAGAATAGGCAAGATTTGTACATCAGATGCAACTCCTGCAAAGAGGTAGTCACGCATAAACAAAATGCAGAAATATACAAATATACAGAATAAAATTTATACACATGTCGGCAACGTGTTACAGACGAACACCATGAACCGATCCTCCTATGACTCGCCGGACTCTGACGCTTTCCCGATCTCTGCCTTCGGAAGAAATTGCTTTGGATAGTTGACCCCCAGATGCTCCCAAACCACTGAACAATCAAACTTGGACCGCAGTCATTTGCTTCTCAAATCTCTAACTTTTGCGTGAATCGCCCTTTGCGGGTTTTCGATTCACCGGGATACCCATTTTTTCCGAAGCCGCCCAGTGTAGGTTTTCAACTTCGCGGGTGTACATTTTTTTCATTTTATCCCTAACTTTTTCCCGAACCTTTTTATTATGTTTTTTGGTTCGCCAGGATGCCCCATTTTTGCCTGGACTCTCTTTTTACTGTCCAGCGGGTCAATTTTTAAGCAAAGTATTTTTTAACTGCGTCCGAGTTCACAGGGGACGAAAAGTCTTCACCATCCATGGTGGATAACAATAAGGCTCCTCCGGAGAAGACCTTTCTCACGACGTATGGACCTTCATAATTGGGAGTCCATTTGCCCCTATGATCCGATTGCAGTGGGAGAATCTTCTTCAACACAAGATCACCCGTCTGAAAGCTTCGAGGTCGAATCTTCTTATCGAACGCTTTCTTCATTCGGCTCTGATACAGCCTACCATGTGCAATTGATGTCAGTCTCTTCTCATCTATCAAGCTCAGCTGATTCAATCTATTTCTCACCCAATCTGCCTCATCAAGATGGTATCTCAACCTCCAATGGCAGGACTGCCTCCATGCCATACACTAATGAGAATGGTGTTGCCCCGGTTGATGTACGCACCGTCGTGCGATAACCGTGCAAAGCGAACGGCAACATCTCATGCTAATCCTTATACGTTACCACCATCTTCTGAACAATCTTCTTTATGTTCTTGTTGGCCGCTTCAACAGCGCCATTCATCTTGGGTCTGTATGGAGATGAATTATGATGCTCGATCTTAAACTCCCGACAAAGATCCCTCATCATCTTATTGTTCAGATTCGAACCATTATCAGTAATGATCCGCTCAGGAATACCGTATCTGCAAATTATATCCCTCTTGATAAATCTGGCCACCACTTGCTTCGTCACATTGGCGTAAGATGCTGCTTCCACCCACTTGGTGAAGTAATCGATCGCGACCAGGATGAAGCGATGCCCATTAGAAGCAGTAGGCTCGATCTTGTCGATCATATCAATTCCCCACATGGAGAAAGGCCACGGAGAAGCCATAACATTCAGTGGACTGGGTGGCACATGGATCTTATCAGCATAGGTCTGGCACTTGTGACACCGCTTGGCAAACTTGAAACAGTCCATTTCCATCGTTAACCAATAATACCCCGCCCGCAACAACTTTCGGGTCATAGCATGCCCACCAGCATGTGTACCAAAAGTTCCTTCATGGACCTCTTCCATGAGTAAATTGGCTTCCTTCCCGTCTACACACCGGAGGAGTACCAAATCGTGGTTCCTTCTATACAAAACGCCGTCGGGATTCAGATAGAAGTTGCCTGCTAATCTCCTTAGAGTCTTCTGATCACGACTGGATGCCCCAGCCGGATATTCCTTGTTCTTCAGGAAATTCTGTATATCGAAATACCAAGGTTTACCGTCAGATGCTTCATCAATTGCAAACACAAAGGCCGGCCTATCAAGGCGAGATATGACAATCCTGGGAGCCTCATTCCAGTAGTTGACCTTATACATCGAGGATAACGTTGCAAGGGCGTCTGCCATTTGATTCTCCGCCCGGGGTACATGATGAAACTCTACTTTATCAAAGAAAGGTAGCAACCTTCTCGCATAATTCATGTACGGTATCAGATTAGGTTGGCGTGTCTCCCACTCTCCCTTAATCTGATTCACAACCAATGCTGAATCCCCATATACGTCTAGATTCTTGATCCTCAGATCGATAGCCTCCTCCAACCCCATAATACAAGCTTCGTACTCGGCTTCGTTATTCGTCACTGGAAAAGTCAATTTGGCTGTAAACGGGATGTGCGACCCGTGGGGAGTTGTAATGATTGCCCCAATCCCACTACCATACGAATTGACAGCCCCATCAAAAATCAATTGCCACTGGGAACTCCGCTCAGGACCTTCACCAGGAAACGGCTCATCACAATCTTTAGCCTTCAAGTACATTATGTCCTCATCAGGAAACTCAAACTTCATAGGCTGATAATCCTCAATTGGTTGTTCGGCAAGATATTCGGACAGAACACTTCCCTTAATAGCCTTCTGGGAAACATACTGGATATCGTATTCTGTCAATACCATCTGCCATCTAGCAATCCTTCCATAGAGCGCTTGCTTTTCAAACACATATTTGATCGGATCCATCTTCGATATCAGCATGGTTGTATGGTTCAGCATATACTGTCTTAGACGTTTGGCAGCCCACGCCAATGCACAACACGTCTTTTCGAGCATAGAGTATCGAGATTCACAATCTGTGAACTTTTTACTCAAGTAGTAAATTGCATGCTCTTTCTGTCCTGTCTCGTCATGTTGACCGAGAACACAACCCATACTGTTCTCCAGAACCATCAGATACATAATCAGTGGTCGTCCCGCTACTGGGGGTATTAACACCGGAGGTTCCTGCAGGTATTCTTTTATCTTTTCAAATGCCCTTTGGCAATTGTCGTTCCAGACCACCGCTTGATCTTTCTTTAACAGTTTGAATAATGGTTCACACGTGGTCGTTAGGTGAGAGATGAACCTAGCAATGTAGTTCAACCTCCCTAAGAATCCACGGACTTCTTTTTCTGTTCTCGGTGCTGGCATCTCTTGTATTGCTTTTATTTTTGCAGGATCGACCTCGATTCCTTTCTTGCTCACAATGAACCCCAGTAGCTTCCCGGATCTCACTCTGAAGGTACACTTGTTAGGATTCAGCCTCAGCCTGAACTTCCTCAGCCTCTTGAACAACTTCAGCAGATTAACCAGATGTTCTTCCTCCGTTTGAGACTTGGCAATCATGTCATCGACATACACCTCAATCTCTTTGTGCATCATGTCGTGAAAAAGAGTTGTCATAGCCCGCTGGTACGTTGCCCCAGCATTTTTCAAACCAAAGGGCATCACCTTATAACAGAAGGTTCCCCACGGGGTGATAAAGGTCGTTTTTTCCATATCCTCCGGAGCCATTTTGATCTAGTTGTACCCCGAAAATCCATCCATGAAGGAAAACACTGAAAACTGAGCCGTGTTGTCAACTAACACATCAATATGCGGCAGCGGGAAATCATCTTTCGGGCTCGCTTTGCTTAGATCCCTATAATCAACACACATTCGAACCTTGCCATCCTTCTTCGGCACAGGCACGATATTAGCGACCCAAGTGGGATAAGTGGTAACAGCCAGGAACCCAGCATCCCATTGCTTCTGCACTTCTTCCTTTATCTTTACAGCCATGTCAGGACGAGTCCTTCTGAGTTTTTGCTTCACCGGTGGACAATCTTCCCTCAACGGCAGACGATGAACAACCATATCGGTATCCAAACCTGGCATGTCCTCGTAGGAGCAAGCAAATATATCACTGTATTCACGCAGCATCTCAATAAGCTCTTGCTTGATGTCAACCTGCAACGCGGCTCCTATGCGGATATTCCTGACGCATTCTTCAGACCCTAAGTTGACAATATCAATCTCTTCCTGGTGAGGCAGAATGACTCTCTCCTCTTGCTTCAACAACCGACTCAGCTCTTCTGGTAAGTCACTATCCTCCACAATCTCCTCCTCAGCTTGGAAGATCGGATGCTCGAAGTCTAAACGAGTCATAGGAAGTTTTTGGTCGGTGTCATCTGAAAATGCATGAATCCTGCGAGGGAAACGGTTAAGTGCTTCAAAAATGATGTACAAGCAAAATGCATAACCACGCTGCCATTTTATTGAAAAATAAAAAAACAGAAAGAAAAGGATCGCAACATTTGAATGTAAAAAACGCCGTCATTTATTAATCATGCAAACATACAGGTAAACAGTTAGGCCCTAAGACAAGGTCAACGATGCCCCGGGAAAGGCATGTGATCATACAATGATTGAAAAAACAACGCATTACTGTTTGGTAACTTGGATGACGTCCTGGATGGACCAGTTGCATAGGCTTTGCCCCCGCGTGCAGGGTCGAATCCATGCGTCTATGTCGCAGTCGCTATCCACTTCCTCCGTATAAGACACGGCATTAATCCTTTCGAAGCTAACTCCTCCGGGTGTGAACACGACAGGTCCCTTATACTTAGGCGTGCTCTACGAGGGAGATGGGCGGTACCCCAAGCCATACCTATCTTGCTTCACTGGGATGTCCAGAACCTGCCCCCACTTCTGAGTCTCTCCTGCTTGTACCAACGCCTTGGCTTCTTTATATGAGGAGACGACCGCCTCTTGCCCTTCACTCTTCACCGGAGCTTCTTCTTTAACCTTCACCCCTTCGAACGCCTGGCACAACGTTTCATGAATTTCTCCATCCACCTCCACGTACTTGAAGGAAGACAAATGACTGACTAAGATATCTTCTTCGCCACACACCGTCACAATACTCCCCTCAACCATATACTTCAACTTCTGATGGAGCGTAGAAGTTACTGCCCCAGCGGAATGAATCCAAGGTCTCCCGATCAAACAGCTATATGCAGGCTGGATGTCCATGATATAAAACACTATATCAAACACCTCCGGACCTACCTGGATGGGTAACATTACTGATCCGAATACCGACCTCCTCGTTCCGTCAAAGGCCCTCACCACCAAATCACTAGGGGTGCACAACAACCCACGGGTATCCAATTTCAACAGGGCTTTCTTTGGTAACACATTCAACGAGGACCCAGTGTCTACCAGCACATGGGATAAAATAGTGCCCCGGCATTCGATAGAGATGTGCAAGGCATTATTGTGATCACGCCCTCTAGGCGTTAGGTCCAAATCCGTGAATCTCAGCCCATGCCCAGCGTTAACATGTGCCATAACTCCCTCCAGCTGATTAACTGAAATCTCTTGCGGCACGAAGGATGTCTCAAGTACCTTCAATAGGGCATTTCTATGCGCCTCAGAACACAACAACAGCGATAATATGGAGATCTTTGACGGGGTCTGTTGCAGGTGGTCTACAATCTTGTAATCACTTTTGCGGATCAACCTCATGAATTCTTCCACATCTTTGGTTATTGGTTCTTTCTCCTTACTCCCCGAAGATTCCCCCTCAACAACTTTGTTCTTACCCCTGGCAAGCCTCTCTGCTTCAACCTCAGGTGAAGTGAAAATTCTCCCGCTTCGGGTTATACCACCCGCTCCCACTATGTTATCTACGGATCCCGCTGGAGGATCATTCAAGTCAATCTTTTCCCCATTACAATACACCTCAGCACCATAGCACCACGGGACTGCCTTTGTGCTTTCATAAGGGACTGGCTTAGCCTTGGTAATAGTAATGGTCGGCCTTTTCGGTGATGCCGAAATCGTCACTGATTTGAACGGAATGGTAATCGTAGCAACCTCGCTGCGCTCTTTTCCAGATTTTGTCTCAACAGACTTCCCTCGCCCCACAGACATGTCAAACTGCAAAATCCCTTCATCAATCAAACCTTGAACTCCCCTTTTCAACTTCTCACAGCCCCCAGGTTGAACCAAACAGTCAGCACACTCTTCACTGCATCCGGGATAGACACCTCCTTTCAATAAACGCTGCTTTACGTAACTCAAAGGGGTTTTCAGCTCGCTCACCTCCGAAACCAAGTTCAACTCATCATCTGCCAGGATTGCATTGGCCCCAACCCCACCATGCTTGGGCATTGGCTGCTGCGTGATATTGGGACCGTCCTTCCCGAAGTTAATAGCCGTACTATCCAGCAAATCCTGTACTTTATGCTTGAAAGCCAGGCAATTTTCAATATTGTGCCCCGGTGCGCCCGAATGGAAGTCACAATGCTCATTAACATCATACCCGACTGGTGGCTGGCCGGTTGGTGGTGCTAAGGTCCTCTTCTCGACTAGCTGCAATTTCAACAAAGTTTGAAGGAGTTCTGCATATGATACCGGCGGTACCTCGAATACTCTCCTCGGTCGTGGGTTCTGAAGTCTACGCTGATTATTATTAGGCTGCTGCTGAGCCTGCTGCTGTGGTTGTTATCTCTGCTGCTGAGAAGGCCCTGGAATGGTTACACTTGCTACTTGCGACTGCTGACGCCAGTTCTGACCTCTATTCCTCCGTCGAGCATTGTATACGGCGTTGGTATCACCCTGCCTTTTACCACCAAACGTCTTCTTATTACCTCCTGCGGAACTGGACTCACCCGCTTGAATTTTACCAATCTTTACCCCGTTTTCAATGCGCTCCCCCATCAAAATCAGCTCAGAGAAAGTACTCATCGAAAAGTTTAGCAACCGGTCATAGTACATTCCAGAAAAAGTTCCTATGAACATATCCATCATTTCGCGCTCCACCATCAGAGGGTGCACCCTAGCAGCCAGATCTCGCCATCTCTGGGCGTATTCCTTAAAGCTCTCGCTAGACTTTTGAGACATGCTTTGCAGCTGGACTCGGTTAGGGGTGAGATCACTATTATATTGATAATGTCGAACAAAAGCCTCTGCCAGCTCTTTCCAACTCCTGATCTGAGTAGGCTCCAAGCTCATGTACCACTCCAGCGATGGCCCTGACAGGCTATCCTGGAAGAAGTGCATTAGCATCTTTTCATCCTAAGAATACGCAGACATACGCCTGTAAAATGCGCGCACATGCACCTTAGGGCATGTATCCCCTTTGTACTTATCAAATGACGACGCTTTGAATTTCAGCGAGACCCTCAACCCTGGGACTAACCCCATATTTGACATATCCAGCCCAAGAGCATTCTGGATGGCCAATCCGTTCACCTTCTCTTCTAGCAATCTCATCCGATGGTTGTCATCCCTAGCCCTTTCATAACCCTTGTTCTGACCAGAGAACACATCCTCCTGACGATCCTCCCAGCGAGGTACTGCATCGTATCCAACATAATCTGCATCACGGCCCGGACCCGTTTGGAAATACCTGGGGTCATACCTCAGATTGCCCATCTCTTGAGCATTGTATGCACCGGTCCCATATCCAAGATTACCATAGCCACCAAACCCAGCCTTGGCGCCAACAATGCTGCCATACCCCATGTTCATACCATTTAAGCCCTGGTTACCATTAATACCATTCATTCCGACATTCTCAACGCCCCCATTGAAACCCTGGTTGACATTACCCACAAATACCCCAGCAGTATCTGTATTGGCATTCATATTACCGGTGTTCCCACCTCCACCTACAAGACCAGTTTCTCCAGCATTCAAACCGGTTACGGGAATAGCATCAGCACTTTGACGGTTCTCAACTCGGGGAGAAGCACTCAACTCGGGGAGAAGCAGCAATATTTTCACCATGCGGTGTCCCGTTGTTTTCAGCCCGTGCGACTATTGGTTGAACCAGATTCTGCAGCTGCTCTTGTCCTTTGGTGATAGTCTCCATGGTTTGCATGAGCAGGGTCATCCTGTCACGCATCTCTTGCATTTCACTCTGCACGATATCCATAATCTTCTTGTGATTAGTTCTGGTAGAGTAACGGTGGACCCGTCTTTCTGCAATCCTGCAATTACCTGGAGATATGGATGGAGAATGATAAGGAACAAGGATCACAAGCCTGTAATGCAATGTAATTTATGCAAACAATAATGCAAAAATGCTAACGTGCATGTGTGCGTTGGGGGTATTTCCCCTCCAATTCCAGTGTCAAGGTAGCAAGACAAGAGAAACCATAAAGACAATATTTAGAAAAACCCTCATATATTGGAAAAACAGTCTCGTCAAGGCGTTACACAACTACGTTCCATACAACTGATATGATAACGGAGGATCCCAACCAACATGCCTGGTGGTGATCTCAACACAAAGAATACAAGAGAGAAATCAAGTGCGGGTACGGTCGCAGAAATCCTCGAACAACTTCTTTGTCTCTGGATGGTCCGGTCGATAAATCAAGCCTTCTATCAACTGATCCCTTTTCCTGACCGTTCCATGGATGTCTCTGACAAAATCTTCCCAAGCCTTATCCTGGGCACCATCCTCAGGTTTGGGCCTCTTGATGTCTGCTCTGCGCTGACAATATTCCAGATTCTTCATGGCATCAATCAGTTTACGTTCAGCCTCGTATCGACGACATGCTTCTTCTTTAAGCTCTTCAGTCTTCACTTTAACCTGTTCTCCCAACTGAGCAACCTGTGTCTGTAGCTCTTCTTCCCGTTCTTTGCGTTTGGTCATAGTAAGGTCCCAATGCTCTCTGAACTTAGCTAACTTCGTGTAGGCCTTTTCCAGCTCTTGTTTCTTAGTAGCCAATACACTGCTAACTGAGTCTACATCTAACTCCAGACGCTTCTTGGTTTCATTCAACTCCAATAAAGTGGTCTTCAGATGTTTCAAAGTTTCGGCCTGTTGCTTGGAAAAATATCCTGTTTCAATCTTTTCATGACGAAGCTGGGCATTCTCTTTCTCTAAAGCTTCTTTAGCCTTTGCTAACTCTTCTTTCTCCGCCATCAGCTGCTTGTATACCTGCATGTCTATAGTGGTGGGCTCCTCCACCGGAGAAGGATACAGTGGCTGAACTGCAGGATAAGGCATAAGGAATTTCGTAGCTTGTTCACGAATCCATTCGATATACGGACCAAGAACTCGAATACCCCCTTTGCTACATGAAGGCTTCTCTCTCTTATGCAGGTTCTTCCATGCTTTCTCAAGCTTGATCAACATCTCTTCCTCTATTGCCCCAGTGAGATACAGAGATTCCTGTATCTCCTCGGGCTTCGGCGCTTCCTGAGGTACATACCCAAACTGCCTGATTAATAAGGAAGGGTTGTAATTGACACACCCTTTCCTTCCTATCAAAGGAACATTAGGGAACCCTTCGCACCTGTATATGACCTCAACTCCGAACACCTCCTCATTAACCCACACCACATTCTCAGAAGTCAACCCCATCAAGGGCTCAGGCCATCCTAAAGAATCAATAGAAATGACAAAAGGCCCTGACTTCGGCATATGACTAGTAAACCACCTGCGCAGTAGAGGTACACAGCAAGAGACATTCCTTCCTCGCCGCCTTTCATTTTGGTAGTGAGTGGAATGGTGGATATCTCCCAGCAAGGTAGGAACTGGGTTCTTTGCAGCCAGAATATAGAAAGCATCTGCATCAACAAAATCAGGAATATTTGGGAACAACACAATGCCATAAACACACACAGCAAGGATGGCGTCAAAAACAACCCAGCCACCCTTCTTGGCATACTCCCGAGCCTTCTCCACCAAAACATCCAACGGAAATCCCCACACATCTCCTCTTCTGGTCATCTTCCCTGTCAGCTCAAACTCTCTTAAGTGCATAATATCAGAAAGCTCAGCCAGATTAGGCTTAGCGTCCGTGTGATAGAAAGGCATCTACTCGCGAATCGGTATATCCAAGAGTGCAGAATACTCCTCCAGGGTAGGAGCCAAGACAAAATCAGGAAATACGCAACACCTGAGCTCAGCATTATAAAACTGCAACAGGGTGTAAATGCCGCTGATCTCATAAGCCGAGGGCTGGTAAACATAAGTCAGGATCCTCCCATATGTCTTCCTGAAATCTCCCATCACCTTCTTCTTAGCAATAGTAATTAACTCTGACAACAGACTGATATCTGGAGACGGGAATCTGTAGGGTAACACTCTTCATGGCTTCCATGTCTTGCTAGGAAACAAACACCGGAACTGGGTGGGAAAATATGTACCTGCAATACACACACGTTAGTTGGATGCAAATGGTAATGCAATGCAATATGATAAATGATGCAATCAGTGAACACAGGGGCCATGTTGTAGCCTGAAGAGGAACATCTCTGTAATGTCAAGAACAGAAAACCACCACAGTCACCAGAACCTCATGACGCTGACTATCATCTGACACTCAAAATACCAATCCCCTGGTAAGAAATCCATCTGACCCTCTATAACTGACGAGAAAACCATCTGATAATAGTATCAACCTCAAACAAGAAACCCATCTGATCCAAACAACACACCAGTTAACGAGACCAGAAAACCATCTGATAAATACTGAATCATGGTTTCTGAAGGCCAGTTTTCCTGCAATAACCCAATCCCCCTCACAGGTATGGACCTAATCCACGGACAAAGGTACGGCATCCTATGCGGTCATCAGCGTCACAGACTTTCATGAGTGACGATGCGATTCCCAGAAGGAGTGGCATCATCAAGTCATGAAGAGGCCTCACTTGGCTGACTTCCAAATGATCGGTCCCCAGAGTCGACAATCCCCACGTTTGGACTCCCCTCAGATCCTCAGGACCGGAAAGGAGCACCTCGGCAAGAACCTCGTCTGAGCGCAGATTTCGTAGGGAACTGTGCCTGCTCAGCAGACAGGTTCGTCTACTACTCTCCGCAACTATGTCTAGGTGCATACTCAAGCCCAGGTCCGGCTTCTCACTCATAGTAACCTTCCTCTCCCACAGCAATAGTCACAATATTATAGTGCTGAAAGTAAATGCGGAAAGGTAAAGGTGCGGGAAAGTAAAGTGCGGAAAGATAAAACACATATGCACAACACCCAACAGATAAACACCCAAGCGCTAGGATTGACTCGCGTAGGGGATGGGAAACGGTCCCAGCATAAGGGATGGGAAAAGTCCCTAGATGCTATGAGTCCCCAGCAGAGTCGCCAGCTGTCGCTACTGCGAAAATCGGCGCCGGCTGACAGAAGAGTCGCCACCGTGCGTTATTTATCCCAACGGAGGGAAAGGAAACGCTCGAGGTAAACCTACCGCAAAACGGGGAAAGGAATGGTCATCGCAACCAAATCCTGGATTCGGGAGTCGGTTACGCAAGGGGAAGGTATTAGCACCCCTCACGTCCGTCGTACTCGACGGGATCCACGCTTGGTGTTTATAAGGAAAAGGGTGTGTTTATCTATCTACGCTAGTGGTCGGTCTGAAAAGGAAAGAAAAGGACAGGACTCGACAGAACATATGCTGTTCTGGGCCTACGTACTCCCTCGTGCAATGGGAAAGTCAGAGTCAACGTAGTTCGACTACCTACGTCTAGACGGGGGGAGGTTGCTCGCCAGGACATCGCGTCCTGTGCCTACGTACTTCCACACGGCATGGAAGATCAGAGCAAACGTAGTTCGACTACGCACGACACAAGCTGTTCAAGTGTTTTTTATGGGAAAATGCACCTTAACCAAGGGTTTTCACAGTCCAGGAGGACAAAATGTTTTGATGTTTGTTCAAATCTTTTAACGGAAGAAATGAATTCACTTTTTGTTTTACCCTTTATTAAGTGTTTTTCTGTTGTTTTGAGAAAGGAAAGAGACACCCTAAAACTATGGTTGAAAAGGGGAATCTACCTAATGTTATCATGCCTGGTTGACCAACCTAATGTCTATCATAACTCCTCCACAGCAGAGAAGTTAGAGCTCCTAAGGGATCATGGAAACAGCACTAAACAGCAAGCAGGAATTACCGCAAAGTAAAGAAATACTGGAAATATGCATGAATGCAACAACCAAACAAGCAAGGCACCAAGGCCACACACCATAGAGGTAAGGGAGCTCAGCTCTACCGAATACCAGCAAGCAAAGCCACTCAATAACAAACAAGCAGAAGGAGGACCACCTCAACTTCTCATGCACACAGAGCCTATTTCTAAGATGCACCTATCTCAGAAATATCTAGATGGACCCCTAAGTCTAATGCAGCACAACACCACACAAGTCAATCAACACAAAGAGAAGGCTAACCAGCCCGGCAAACTCCTATCCAAAAGTAAGAAACTACCCCTAAGCAAGACCCCTGAACAACCCTACTCAAACCCCTGAATAAAGCCCCTAATCAAACCCCTAACTAAATCTCTAAGCAAAGCCCTAAGCAAAACCCTATACAAGAGAAATCAATCCCAGTCTCCAAGCTTCAAGACAAGCTTACCAAAGAAAGGGAGCTAAGTAGGCAGACTCATAGTGCCTTCCTCAGGAAAGTACTAGGAGGCTTATACTCAGGAAACATATCCCATGTGGCTCAACAACTGTGAACGGTTTACATTCCTCCTCAGGAGAAACTAAACTCACATGAAGGCTCCAACATCATTGGATACTTGAGAAATCCTATATGAACTAAGGGAACTAAGTGAATAGACCCATAGTGCCTTCCTCAGGAAAGTACTAGGGGGCTTTCACTTAGGAATCATATCCCATGTGGCTCAACAACTGTGAACGGTTTACATTCCTCCTCAGGAGAAACTAAACTCACATGAAGGCTCCAACATCATTGGATACTTGAGAAATCCTATATGAACTAAGGGAACTAAGTGAATAGACCCATAGTGCCTTCCTCAGGAAAGTACTAGGGGGCTTTCACTTAGGAATCATATCCCATGTGGCTCAACAACTGTGAACGGTTTACATTCCTCCTCAGGAGAAACTAAACTCACATGAAGGCTCCAACATCATTGGATACTTGAGAAAGAGGTGAGAAGAAAGAATGAAAGACATCCATAGTGCCTTCCTCAGGAAAGCACCATAGATTTTCCTCAAACTTCAGGATCTCAAACCTCACAAACAGAGAGCAAGCTCCTAGACTAGGACCTCAATCCATGCATCCTTGCAAGCTCCAACAAGACTTCAACCAGCCTCCATCCTCAAGAAGAAACCACAGGCCCTCAAACCAAAAGAAACTATCTCTGAAGTTCGACCAAAGTTGAACTTCAAAGTCAGAAGCCCTCAGGACCTCTCCTATTCTCAAGCTTAAGCAAAAATAACAGAACACCCTATAAAAATCTACCAAAAATCTAGGGGGAAACATATATGGCACTATGATCCCAAGATCAAATCTCAAAGCCTAAGTCAACTTCTAAGGCTACTAAACAATCCCTAACATACGAATAGTCAAGGGTTAACCAGCAAGTTATGAGGTCTTTATTCTCTAACCCTAAAACAATACCAATCAATCTCTAAAAAATCCACAAAATATCCTATAGGGAGCATGCATCAGTCTAGTATAACATACTAAAAAACTAGAGCAAAATTCATTACCAGGCAAGAGAACTAAAATCAGCAAGGCAGACACATCACAAATCAATTATTCAGTACCAATTAAAATACAAAAAATGCAATAAAAATGAAAATGCATGATCTAATTAATATTTTTGTACTATAAAATTCTACATTGAAATATGAATCTACAGAAAAAAGAAGGGAATCAATTGATCAATCCTACTATTTTTTATGAATTTTCTTCTAACATGAACAAACAAAGAAAATAAAAAGAAATAAAACAGGGGGGGTGCAGCGAGTAACAATTCTAGTCACTCAGATTAGGCCCAAACACGGGGGGGGGGGGGGGGGGGGGGGGGCGTAGCACTTAGGGCAAGGCCCAATCCATATCCACTCTACTCTTCTCACAGCCAGGGGGGGATGACGAGCAAACGGGGGGTGAGCTTCAGCAAACTCACACTTGGGCTTAACCCAGCCCAAACCCTAATCCAAGTTATCAATTAACAAAACTAAACCTTCTCCCAAAATCCCAATCACTGTTCACCATCCTAAACCCTAACACGCCGCTCCCCCAACCTCTCTGCAACTCCTCTCCAGAACTCCTCTGAATCCTCTCAAAACAATCCCAAAACCTCACACATCCTGAACGAAACACCCTAATCAACTATCACATGGCCTCAACAAAGCTCATTAAAACAAGAAGCTCCGAACTAAACATCTCAAGACTAGCATCTACAGCTAAACTAACACACGCATGCAAGGGGGAAAGTTTAGGGGAGAAGAAGTTAGGAACCTGGAAAGACGAACAAGACTTGAAGCTCGTTGAAGAAGCTGATCGTTCACTGAAGATCCACAACCGGAGAAAATCTTCCGATGAAGCTCCAAGACGCTTGCTGAAGAACTTGTTGTTGATGAATACGGATGAGGATGACGATTCTGGAAATCCTCAATTGAAGGCGAACAAAGATCAAGAAGATCTAAACAATTTTCTGGTAATCTCGCTGAAGGTTTGTCGTTCTGGAAACCAAAGGATGAAGATCGGGGACGAAGGTCTGGGCGTAGGCTTTGGTTGATGAAGTTGAAGATCCTTGAATGTTGCTGGGAAACATGAAGAACAATGAAGTTCTTTGAAGATTTTTCTGGAAAATTGATGAAGGTCTATGAATATTCTGAAGGTTTTCTGGGAACGATGAGAAGGACGATGAAGGTTTGAAGAATCTTCATGAATTTCTGGAGATTCTTCTGAAGAGTAATGAAGAAATATGGGCGGGATGATGGAGATCTATGAGTTTTCCGGCGATACGAAGCAGTTTTCGGCGAGTAGGGGGTGAAGGTAGATGATGGATATCGGAGGAGAAAGAAGAAGATGGGAGGATTCTGGGCAAAAAAGGCTCCGGCGGGTTGTTGCGGTGGTCCGGTGACGGTTAGGGTTGCCGGCGGTGGGGCGGTCACCGGATTTGCATGGCCGGCGACGAGGGACTCTGGTGAGGGCTAGGTGGAGACAAGTGTCTCAGTGGGGGCTTGCATGCGTGGCACGTGGAGTGGGAGAGCGTCAGTGGGAAAACGCGTGGCAGGTTTCTGGTGAAGTGAATTGTGATGTGGGGTCTGGGTAGCTTGCAACGTGGCCAGAGGAGAGAGAGACTGAAGAGGACCCGTGGATCAGTTATATAGATGACACTTGGCATTTTTTTGCTGGACTGAAAAACAAAAACGGACTGAGATGATTCTGGGCCTCCAAACTGCACCCTGGGCCCAACGAAACTGCTACAATAAAACCTCCAAAAAAAACTGTATTAACAATTAAAAAGAGAATCAAACCCAATTAGAAGCTAATCAAAAACTTAATCCTAATTAACTAATTAGACTAAACCTAATTAACTAGTTAACTAATGATTAAACCTAATTAATTCTAACAAACTCAAGTAAAACCTAACTAACATTAAACTCTAATTAAACTAATTAAACCCTAATTAAATCTAAAAGAAGAATTAACATCTAATTAACTTCTATATTAAACTAAACTAATAAAACTCTAATAATTCCACTAACCTCTAAACTAATGAAAAAAACCATTAATTTCTATTATCTAGATTAGAATCTATATCTAAAAATAAAAAACTCTAATGACTCCTATTTAACAATCTATTAAAATCCTATTAATTCTAATAAAATCTATATTATTTATTTAAAACTATTAAAAAAGCTATTAACCCATTAAAAACTCCATAAAATCCTAAAAAATGATTTAAAGCTATTAGAAAATATTTAAAAACCTATTTAAATTCTAAAAAAAATCTATAAAGCCTATTAAAAATCCACAAAAGGCTATTAAATCCTAAAAAATGCAAACAAAAGCAAATAACCAATATAAAAGAGAGCGCGAGACCCGATCGAAGCAAACAGTAAACCCCTGGTATCAGAATATCCCGAAAACCACCATGTAAGCTGAAAACACCGAGAAGTGCACAATTCCCCGAAAATAAAACCCTGATTATCTAGACTGGATCTGAAATATCCGGTAGATAAAAACCAAGCTGTAACCCTGACACCCTCTGTCTGTATACAAATGTCATGCATCTGATATGCGAATACGAATTGAACCATGAATCAGATAGGAGAACCGGTTGGTCAAATTTTAGGGTGCAACATAACCCAGTGCAAGTTTGTCTTTGTCAAGTTACAGATGAATCAGGGTTTTGTACAGTCAAATCGAAGCTTCAGGGTTTGTGATCAATCAAAGTTTTAGGCTAATTCAATCATGAAACAAGATCAAGGATGTTATATGAGGTTAACTGAGAATCCAATTTGAGGTTGTTACCCCAGAATCAAAAACAGTGTATTTCAGGGTACCCGATTAGGGTTTTTTCGAGCAGAAAAGTCAATTGTGGGTTGACTTTTGATTTAAAAGGTGTTCCAATGATGGGATCATGGTCCATGAAGTTCATATATCTTAGTAAAGTTCATTCAAGAAGTGTCAAAGTCTCAGGAGGTCCAGAGTGTCAACAGGCAACTCGGTAGTCACCGATCGATCGTACGGTTGACCGAAAAGTCAACTCTTCAAATTTAAGGAATTGGACTTCAAAGTGTGAATCAAAAATGTTCCTTATATCATATTGCACTTGCCTATCAATTTTCATGACCATTGGATCAAGGATGAAGGAGTAATTGAAAATCGGGAAATTAGGGTTTTGAAAGGGGCTAAACCATAACTCCTTAACCACACATCCAAATGAAGTGGTTCAAAGCTCATTGGAAAGCTCTTGACAAATCCTAAAAAATTCTCTAAGTGGTCCATCATCAGAAAATGCATAGATTTGGAGTTATGATCAAATTCATTTTGAGAAGGGAAAAAGACTTAGAAAAATTTCACTTTCAAGCTCATTTTTTAGCAACTTTAAGAGACTTTTTGGCCAAGTTCCTTTGGGAATTTGAAACTTATGAAAACATGAATGTTTTAGAGCTATTTGAGGGATTTCTAAAGAGTACTATAACATCTCAAAAGGATTTGTGAGCTGAAAGTTATGGTTATGGCAAGTTGGTGGTTTCATACTTGAAGTCCCACATTGACAAGTTTCAAAAATCCATTATTTCACCAATCTGACCAATCTCAGCTTGTGAATCAAGTTTTATCTGATATGTAGAGATTTTATAGCTTGGAAATAAAATGAAAATGCAGAGGAAATGGAATTAGCCAAGTTTGCAAGTGGGCTTGCAAGTGGCTTTACAACTTGCACTTAAAGTAAAAATAACAAGCATGAGGTGGAAAGACAAATCTGAACCAGCCATCAACCTATGCATTCTAGCCTGCATTTATCCACTTCAAACTCATCATGAAGCTTGACTTTGGAGCTTACCTATCAGCCAAGGAAACCTCTTTGTGGAGGTTTGATCAAAAGGGTAAATCTTTCCTTCATATGAAGGAAATCTCCAAATCTGCCCCCTCTATTCATTTACCTATAAATAGAGGCCCTCACCACTTCATTTCAG
The DNA here is from genome assembly GCA_963859935.3 of Lathyrus sativus. Classification (NCBI taxonomy): domain Eukaryota; kingdom Viridiplantae; phylum Streptophyta; class Magnoliopsida; order Fabales; family Fabaceae; genus Lathyrus; species Lathyrus sativus. The sequence goes on along the minus strand of OZ012736.1, from coordinate 135,451,686 downwards.
ACAATATCCACTCTAAAAAACCAGAGAAAGCTCAAGCCTTTGCCCTTGCACACTTTGCTTTAAAATCACAAAACCACATTTTCACCAAAAACCACCAAAATCTGTCTTGGTACAAATGCTGCCAAAATCATTTCTCCATACTCAAACTCCCCAACAATCATCCCAACAATCTATAAATATAATATAGAAGGTGTCCAAGACCTTAGACCATTCAAAAACCTCACCATTCAAAAAGTCAACTTCCATACCAAGTTACTTTGACCAAAAGTCACAAAATCTGCCAAAACTTATTCTAGGCATTTGCTTGATGTTCTAATCATTCAAACACCTCACATATATCATTTCTCAACTGTCCAAATCATTGAGGATCATTGGTGGAGTTTATTTCTCCAACTGTCATAAAGTTTGCTTTCTTGCTTCAAGAAGAAGGAATCTCCAAGGCTAGAGGCATTTGAAGTTTTCTCTGGGTTTCCTATTAATCTAACTTGCTCAACACAGTCTACTAGAGGTATGTAGACATTCCATTCTTGCTTTGCACCATAATTTCATGATTTGGCATTTTGAGTTCATTGTGTGGAAAATGTGCCATGTGTATGTTTTGTGTCAAAACTTGTCATGGTTGGAAAATATCTGCTTATTGAGTTGGATCACCTTTAAAAACATGATTATGTTGTGTATGTATGTTTAGTTTGAGTTGTTTTCATTTGGTGTGTGTGTTCATTCTTAGAATGGCACATTTTTGCATTTTATTGCCATAGACATGACAGTTCTGATTTCAGGCCAGGAAATGGTTAAACTTGAGTCCAAAATTATTCATTGTTGCATTTGTGATATGTGTGGATGAACTACATAATTTGTTCTTACCTGTTTTGGCATTTTCACCTCAAGAATGCATTTTTCAAGACAATATATTATGAGACATACCAAAAAGTGTCTTGTTCACATTCTAGTTATTTCTTGTGCATAGAAAGTTTTGTTAACATATATGTAACTGGTGTGTATGATCCATTTGGTTTGTATGTGCCTAGAATCTGATTTAAAAGTTTTCATGCATGCACAAAAGCACAATATCACAGCTGGTATGCCATTTTTCTAACAGCTTGTTTTGAACTCTTCTTTTTCTTGATCTTCATCTAATAACATATATGCAATGTGTATATGTAAGCCAATTGACCTGATTCTGCTTTGAACATGAAATGAATATCTTTGTGCATCATACTTGTCAAATTTGCAACTTGAAAGCTATTTTCTATCACAGACCACTTTGAACAATCTTTGGTGCCTAAACTCATTCAGTAGCATATATGTAACTTGTATGCATGATTCATTTGATTGGTATGTGCTTAGAACTTGAATTTCATATCATCATGCATCACCTTCATGTCCTTTGCAACTTGAAATACCATTTTTTCATGACAGCCTTCTTTTAGACTTCAAAATGCATTTGAATCCACTCAATACCATGTATATATGATGTGCATATGATTGAATTGATCTGGAAATGTATAGAACTGAATTTGCACATCTTCATGCACTTCACTTCACAAATCTTGCACTTGGATCACTACATTTTACACCAGTCAGAATTGAACCTCATCATGTGCTCTAATTCACCCCATAACATGTACTTGATGTGTGCATATGATTAGCTTGTTCAAATGTGCACAAAATTGGATTACACTTCAGCCTGCACCATGATACATCCCATTCATGTCAGATTTGCATTTCACATAGCCTTTTTTATTACATCATGATTTGAACTCTATCTCTTGCATGAATTCATCCATTATCATTATTGTGGTGAGTGTGCATAAGTACTTTGATTTAAAACTGACTGGTGTGTGAGATACATATCAAAATGCATTCCAAACTTCAAAAGAGCAAGTGCTATTGGGTTTCAAAATAGGGAGGTAATTTCAAAAATCTAAAAATTCCATCTTGTTCCTTGTTCAAAAATACTCAAGTTACACCTAAATTTTGTGAAAAACCATCAAGAATTGACTGAGTTACACTTGAAAATGCAAAACTGATTTTGGCCTTGTTTTGTGCCCAGCCCATTTCAAAAAACACGCCCTATATGTTTTTAGGGGTGGCTTCATCAATGGATGTACAGCCACCCCAGTGGTAATTGCCTTGTCACCTGCGCGTCTTGTACCTTGCATACCTAGGTTCGACCCCTGAGGAGGGCAACCCTTTTACCAATTTTTGTTATTTTTCATCCCAATTTCAAAAATTCATATCTCTCTAAATTTTAATCATTTTCACCCATTCCTTTTGCATTTTGTTCATCTTGATGTCTACTTTCATTCCATAGTTTTTATTTTCATGTTTGCCTAATTTTTCATGCCTTTTGACTATGTGCAAGTTAGGTACATTTTGTGATCGTTTTCGCGTCTGCAGATGAATTTTCTTTTGATATGCTTGTGATTGTTTGTGACACTTGCTTGCATTCATATCCTTAAATGCTCGTTAACATGATATGATTTTATCTTTGGGTGTTACCATGTTTATCTTTGCTTCTCTGTTGAACTTAATTAAGCTCAATTTGTCGTCACAGTTCCTGTTTGTTCATCTGTTTTGATTGGCATCAATGCATCTTTATTTTTATCTTTTAAACATGTTTATCCAATGGTTGTCACCATGCTTTTATCTTCATCATATTGTTACTTTGCTTAATGTTTTCTTTCCCCAAGTGACGAGGCTTGTCAGCTTTCATCTCATTTGCCTCCCCTCTCTCCTTCCAAAGGAAAAGCCTTTCCATTAACCCTTGTGTTATGGATAGCTCATTCACCTTTCTCTTAACTTTGTTAAGTCACTTTAACCTTAGTTTAGAAGCCATTAGAATTTTCTTTAAGTCTAAGAAACCCACCTGTACTAGGAGTGTTCTTCAACTAGAACCCTAGGAAAGAGTTTGTCAACTCTGTGTAAGGATCATTATCATGATTTCTTACTTCCCCTTTTGAGTGTTACAATTTAGATTAAGGAGTTTTGTCAAAATCCACACAAACATTGTCATGTTTGTTCCCCCCTTGAACCTTGATCATAATCAAGTGTTCTTCTTCCCTTGTGAGGTGAACTACGATTGCTCTGATTCTATCCTAGTTAGGATACGTAGGCAGAAGATGCGACGTCTTTGCTAGAAAACTTAGTGTATATAACTTTAGGTTTCAACTTATACCTTTTCCCAATCCATAACACATTTTCACAAACTTAGCAAACAATCAAATAAGAGGTTCCTGTAGAGTACTACAGATGCTTAGGGTGCTAACACCTTCCCTAGGTATAACCAACCCCCGATCCCCGAATCTCTTAAGCATTGTCGTTACATCGCGAAAAGGGTTTTTCTTTCTTTAGACCTTTCCTTTGGATAAAATAAAGTTCGGTTGTAAAAGAATTAAGATTCAAGTTAATCTAATAGCTTGATATCCAATTTTCACTGCAACAGTACTTCACTTAGAGTTTCACTTTATTCTTAGTTCAGAGTTTCCTTGAAAGGTATGCTTTAAGTCACATCACACAAAGTAACTTCATATTGGATTTCATGCACTTCTTGATATTGTTTGTTGATTTGATATATTTATTTAATGATCTGTGCACAACAAACACTAGAACATAAAATGATTCTTTCATAAATACTTAATTGTTATCATCAAAACATAGAGATAACATGTAGAGACAATGTTTTCTCTTACATCTACCACGATGCATCCAAAGATACAACAGGTGACTTACAAAGTCACACACAAAAGACTCTCAAAACCCTAAAACACAACAACACATGTGAAGATTAAGTTACACCAACAGAACTCTTCACCACACACTTCTCCGTTCGCAGTCAGGATTGTCACTCTTCTATTTATATACAGCGCAAGGATCTTGGGCCTGAGGAACATATATTAGGTTTAACCAAGTTAAACCAATTTCCCTAATTCATATGTTACGAATTAGGTCACAGCTGTATCATGTTCTGCCCAGCCCTGACTAGAATCTTGCCTGAGATAACTAAGGAGTCATAAGAGGTTTCCTGAATTCTAGCCTGAGATATATCAGGAACCATAACAGAAAAACAAACAGCACCCTTGCTGGCAGCTACCTGATGTCATAATATTCAGCATGACATCCAATACACTATGTTCTAGCTAACCAAACTTACCCTGCAGTTCACTCCTGCAGAATCTTCTTCATAACAGTAGAAAAAAATATATTATAGTTTCCTAAAAAGTCTCAAAGATCCTTTTTATGAACATCAATTAAATCTGCACTTTGTTCCTAATAAATCTCTTTGACCTGCACACACTGATGAGATATATCCAACAAGATCTCATCAAACCAAACCACCTATGTCAAGAGATATAAAATAGCAGCTCCTGCTGTACCAGACAAAGATGTCGCGACATATGTCTCGACATCTTGATTAAACCACATGACAGCAGTTCTGTCACCACAGCAGATGGATGTCACGACATTTGTCTTGACATCTTGATTAAAACACATGACAACAGTTCTATCACCACAGCAGATGGATGTCACGACATCTGTCTCGACATCTTGATTAAAACACATGACAACAGTTTTGTCACCACATCAGATGGAGATGTTATAACATCTTGCTTAACATCAGTGCAGAATCATGTTTTACCAAAATTTAGCCAATCATAGAACCATGGAACTAACAAAAAGTATTTCACACTTTATAAGCCGAGAGGAAATCCTAGAGTCTACTTCTTTCTTGCTCAGATTTCTTCAAAGAGATAATCATTTCCCCTTAGGAAATATTTGGACAACGTATTTCAGCCTCCTTGGGCCTTAGACTAACATTGGCACCCCTTTTCTCCACAAGCACTTAAAAATTTAACCAAAGGTTAGTAAAAATAATTTTAATTGACTAAACAATTAATTAACCACTTATTAGAGAGTTAGTCAGATTTTTCTAATTTTTCAACCTCTATTAAGTGTGCTACCTTAAATCCTCATGATTACTTGAGAAAAACTCTCCCTTATAATGGAAAGACAAACTATCTTCAATTTTCCTTCTTTACAAATTGTTTGATTTGTGAGTTGGTCCAAACCTAGGATTGATAAATACATTACAAATTTATCACCTAAAACATATAAGAGGTTCCAAAATCACATTATTTGAATCATACTATTAATGTCAACCCTTTAAACACTTCTGTTGAAAAACAACATCAACATTTTGATCAAATCCATCTGGACTGACAAACGCCATCATCTAACCACTTCTTCTTGCACACTTAATATAGTACAAAAAGCTCTCCAATCTTTCAATTTTAATCTGGATCATATTAGAAACATCCTTGCACAATGGATGATTAGTAGCATCGAATCAACAAGAAGGAAAAGCTTGGTTTGAAAAATTTTATATCATTATTCCTTCTTAGGAACTTGTTTTCAAGTAGAAAATTGTTCAAACTATCAAACTAAGCTCTAGCAACTTGTTTCAGATTGTAGATAGCCCTTTCCATTTTGAAGTGTGAGTAAGAAGAGTTTTGTAAGACCATGAAAATAATCAACATACACTTTTTTTATTGAGGTGACCTTTCAAGAATGCACTCTTTACATCCATTTGGAAGATTTTACAAAAAAAATAATGCATGAGAAAGCTAGAAACATCCTTATGTCTTCTAATCAAGATGTAAAGCACATGTTTCATCGAAATCTATGCTTTCCTATTGATTTTACCTTTTGCAATGAGTCTTGTTTCATTTTTCAAAACATTTCCAAAAACATCAAGCTTGATGCGAAAGATCCACTAAGGTTACAATCACTCAATTAGATTTAGGAATGAGTTCCCAAACATTGTTTCTCTCAAATTGATTTGAAATTTCTTGGATAGAAAGAGACCAATGTTATTTGATGATATATTCATCATTTTCCTTTGGCTCAACCTTGTAGGAGTGAAACAAGAGAACATACTTATTTATTCAGTAATATTACTTAAAGAACAAATGTCGATATCATCACCTTCATCACAAATTTACTTTTCAACTTTTGGTACCCAAACATTTTTGGATCCTTTGATGTTAGTGGAATACATATTATGAGTAGACAACTTTCTCTTTTACGTTCACAATGATCTTTATAGAAATGTAAGGGAGGATATCCTTATTTTCTTTCACGACTCTTTTTGATAAAACAAAACATAACAATATGGTCATCTTTATTATAGTAATTACATTTTAGGGTTTTATATTTAGATGTTGGTTGGGCATTTCAAATATTTCTATAACTTTTACTATTGTTCTTAGGTTCATAACCAATACCAACCTTGTTGTAAGATGCCCATTGGTTACCTAACAAAAGATTCAAGTTGTCTCTTCCTTTAGTGAATTTATCGAGTATATTTTGAAGGCCATCGGTTTTATTTTTAAAATTTTCATATTGATCAAACTTGATAGATTTATCTAATACTTTGTAAAAAGAGGAGGAGTTATGAATTAGATCATATTGTCTATCTTTAAGTTGTTCTATTTCTTCCAATAAGTTTTTATTTTTCAATTTGAGGGAGCAAATAGTGTCTTTAGAGGTAGAGACAATTTGTTTTAATTTACTAGTTTCATTATTTAGCTTTTTTTACATAATCGAAATAATTCTTAATAAGAAAAATAAGAGGTACCTCTTCTTCTTTATGATTTTTCATGAGACACATGTTTTCTTCTTCCTTGTCATCATTGTCATCCTAAGATATGTAGACTTTCTTAACTTCTTTTAGCGGTTTCTTAAATCTTCTTTAATTTTGAAGGAAGTTAGATTTTATGTGCCATTTATTTCCGCATTGGTGGCATGTGGGAATGAAGGAGTATCTTTCTTCATTTTTTTCTTGGAAAATTGAAGAAAAAAAAGTGTGCCTTAGGAACTCTTTGAATTTTTGAAATATTAATTTCATGTATTTGATAATCTCACTTTGACAACCTTCATCTTATGATTCCACGTCTTTGATGTTAGTATCCTTTAGTGTAATCATTTTCCTCTTATTCTTATTATCTTCTTCGTCACCAACAAGTCTCTTCATCTCCGTATCATGTTCTTGAAATTTACCATCAAGTGTGTTATCATACCCAAAAAATTCCCCTACCCCTTTTATTATTCATCTGGCATATAACTTTGTTCATTTACAATCATGTTTCTCTTGATCATTCATTTAGGGATCATTCACATTATTGCATCTGCAATTGTGTGTGTATGTGCGTGTATGTATGTGCGCATGTGGGGCGATGGGGTGTGCGTGCGCACGTGTGCACGTATGTGTGTGTGTGCATGCGCATGCGCGCGCACATGTGTATGTGTGTGTGTGTGTGTGCATGTGTGTGCGCATGCACGCGTGTTTTGTATGTGTGTGTGTGTGTGTGTGTGTGTGTGTGTGATTTTTCAATAATTCTAGAATTACCCTTATGCTTTTACAAGACACTAGTCACTCAAACATACATGAATAAATGAGCTTTCACACTTTCGCTATTTCACAACTCTGAAGCTTAAAGTCTTGGCATTAATATATTTAAGTTTAGCATCCCACAAGAACCTTGAATCTTATAGCTTGATGAAGCTTGAGATATCTTCAAGTTGATTATTATAATCTCATAGTTTAGAGGTTAAACCACTGACGAACTTTGAAATTGAAGTCTTCACTTGAATTTAGTTGACAACCATAGTAATGACATCAAAGAGATTACTTGATATTCAAGAACATGTTCTGAAGGATAGCTTGATGAACACATCTTGAGCATCTTTGACCGTTTGAGTTTGTTAGACAAGTGACTTCAAGCACAAAAAGGGGTGAATATTGATATTCAAAATTCACAATTATTTTAAAGTTTTATTACTTGAAAAATAAATTATGTTAGAATTCTTTAAAATTAGAGTAAAGTGGACAGTGGAAAATAAAAATGGTAAAATAAATTGCAAAAATAAAGAGATAAGGTTTATAGAGATTAAGCTATTGATTTATCCAAGTTCGAAGAATGTTGGCCTACTCATGTCCCCAAGAGATCTTCTTTAGAATTTAACTATGAACTTGAGCTTTTACAAGTTATGTCCACTAACCTTCAATACAATCAAATCTATAGATTTCATAATGGCTTTTGTCCAACCTAAAGGAAAGCTTTTATCCAGGATGAGCTAGCAAATCAATTAGAGATTTTTTAGGATAATGTCAATAACCAAAAAAGTTTTTTTTACTGACAAAGTTCTAGAACCAAACAGAGATTTTAGTACTAGTTAATCTCAAGAAAGCAAACTCGATTTTCTAAGAATATCGCACTCTGGAGAGTAGTAATAACAACACGACACCATTACAATTTCTTCCTCACGTGCGTGCATGTACGCGCATGCAGGTTTGTGTGTGTGTGTGTGTGTGTGTGTGTGTGTGTGTGTGTGTGTGTGTGTGTGTGTGTGTGTGTGTGTGTGTGTATGTGTGTGTGTGTGTGTGTGTGTGTGTGTGTGTGTGTGTGTGTGTGTGTGTGTGTGTGTGTGTGTGTGTGTGTGTGTGTGTGTGTGTGTGTGTGTGTGTGTGTGTGTGTGTATGACCGCATTGCCTTAATACCTCAAAACTTACTCCTTTTTCTTTTACAATAAACTGATCAAGACTAGGAAAGATCCTAAGCGCAGGACCATACAAGCTTTCACAGTTTCAGAAGTTCAAATTTTCAAGCTTAAAGATCATAACTTCAAGTCTTCAAGTGCATTGCTTGATTAAACAATGTCTAGCACTTTCAAATAGAATTTGATATCTTTGACTAATAGGCTTGTGGTATCTTGTTTGGATGTCATCATCAAAAACCATTGGATTGTTGAAATCAACTTCCCTTTTAACAATTGTTATAAAGAAATTCTTGACTCATTAGCACCGAACGTCGTTTGACTTATGGAGTTGTCATCTTTTAAACCGTTTGACGGTTGTCATCATCAAAATTAAAAGACGGTTATACATGTATAACATATAAATCCACATTAGCATAATTCTAAAAATAATATTATGGTTGAAGTTGATCCATGTAGTCAATCATAATTAATGAGATAAAACTTAATTGTTATTATTTTAGATTTGATGAATTTAATTATTTAAGTGGCAATTTAGTGAGAATAGGAATAAAAAAATAACGTGGTTTGGTGAATTAAGTCAAACACGTCTCAAATTTATTATAAATCTCGTATCAGATTCATTATAAATCTCTTTTTCAACTCAATATTGATATATTCAAATTCACAAACAATTCAAATCAACTTGTTTGCTCAAATCATTTTATCAACGGTCAATTTTATAGATTTTTGATATTTTTGTTAAAAGGGTTTAGATTGAACTACAATAAAAATTGTCTCAAGTTCAATTTATAAACAAAATTCAATGGAACTATATATACAATTCAAATTCAGACTATTTAATTAATACAATTAACTTTCAACTAAAAATCAACTCATTTAATTCATAAACTAAATTTAACCGGTTAATTATTTAGTTGGATTTCAAATTATAGATGAGAAAATTATTAATTAACCTCCTTAAATATATTTTTATTATTTTAATAACTAAAATTCCAAAACTTTAAAAGATACACGTCTGATCTGAATCCAACGTTTAACCGAACAAAACAAATCCTGTATTTTGTGAGAGCAACATCCTCAAATTCAATTATTTGTTAGAACAACAAAGCACTTTGTTAAACAACCTAAAACAAAGCATCCTATGTTAAAGCGATGTAAAAGGTTGACGAAAAAGAGACGTTACTTTGTCTTAATGCATATTGACAAGATAGAACACATGAAACGGACTACCACGGGTGATGCCTAGATCTATTTATGGCTATAACATTATCGTATTCTAAACTATAAAACCATAGTTAGATGCTAAAGCGATGTAAAAGGTTAATTTTAGTGGAAAGATGAAGAAGGAAGACAAAGTGGGAAGATTGTTTAGGAAATTGGCTGGAAAATTACTGCACAGAGTAGTGGCGTAAGACAGCGACTACTCACTAACTCTTTAAACGGACACATGTCCGTGAACCAAAGGGTGGTTCAGGTAATAATATTCAACAACTATAGATAAACAAAAAGACAAACATTTACTAGTACACATAAAAAACCATTATGCCCGTTGCCAAATGTGAAATTCCCAATTTAGACACGACTCAACATCTGCCAGCTAGTAATTGGTGTAATGTGATGTCAATTTTTTATTAATTTGTTTCGGTAAAATGTCAATTAAATTGATTTAACAGATTAAAAATTAATTTTTAATAAAAAGACAATTTAAAAATAATTATTTTTATTATTTTTATATAAAATTTAATAGAAAGAGTTTTTATTTTTATTTTTAAAATTATTCTACTTTAAAAATTGTGTATATTAGGTGTTGACCCATTATACACTTCGCACCGGCCAGAGTAAGTCCACGATACAAAAGGTTGGCGCACATGTGCAGGCAACATAATTTTAGTGGTGGTGTTGGTCATTGAACATTATTGGGTAAATTATTAGTTTAATTGTATAATAATATTGGAATATAAAGGCAATTAAAATAATTATTAGTATAATATTGACACCAAAAGTCAGAAATTCACGAATGATTAGTTGATTTAGTGATAATTAACGTTAAATCTGATAGAAAAAATCATATTCCAATTGTCTATAATTGAGATTGAAAAAATGCTGTAATTATATCAGAACTAATTTTCGTCGTATTGTAAAAAAAGATAGAGTTTATATTATCAAAAAAATTCAAATTTTTATTTTTATTCTCTATTTATTTAAGTTTTATTTTGAGTTAAACTAAAAGGAAGAGTACACTTAATTCAAATTAATTATTTTAATAAAAATCTTTTAATTACTAAAAAGAAAATAAAAAGCTTTTCTTTAGAACTAGAATAGTACTGCCTCCGTTTTTTTTAAATATTATTTTTTAATATTATTTTTTAAATAATATTTTATTTTTAATTGTTATTTATAAAATTTAAGATAATATTAAATGTAATTTTGTCAAAATTATTTTTAAATAATTATTATAAAAAGATAAAAATAAAAATAAAAATAATAAATAATTAGGATTATTATAGATAAAAAACATTATTGTATAAAAAATAACTAGTTTTTTTTAATATGTGTAAAAAATAAATAAAAATAACTCTTAAAAAAAAGTAACGAAGGAATAAAAAAGTTTTTATTTTCTTAAGAATGGAAATAGAATAATAGTAGATGCTTTTAACCATTTGCGTATCTGAGTATATAAAAATAGGTAGCATTTCAATATTTTAAGAGAGAAATTTGGAGGAATCTTCAAAGCCATTATTGTTGATGCCTTAGTAGCTGTCCTTCCACTTCTTTGTTTCAAAGTCCCCCACTTCTAAACCTTACCCTCTCTTTTTATATATTCTCATCCTTCTCATTCATTGTTCACTACTCTCTCTCCTTCTCATCTTTCCTCTCTTTCAAACAATTTTTCCATCTCCAAAATATCTCTCCGCCCCTAAAAACCACAAAATGGCTTCCTTTGCAGCACTACAAGTTTTTCTTTTCTTAGGTCTACTGGCCACCTCTTGTTTTGCACAAGCCCCATCTGCTGCACCAACAACACCACCAACAGCAACCCCTTCGCCAAAATCTCCAGCACCGGCAACACCACCACCAGCAACCCCACCAACTGCAACTCCTCCCACTGCAACACCTCCAGCAGCAACACCACCAGCAGCTGCTCCCACTCCAGCCACTCCAGCACCCGCATCTTCTCCAGCTTCCTCCCCTCCAGCTCCTACACCAGCCGGTGGACCTGCCTCTTCTGCCTCTCCTCCAGCACCTACTCCAACCTCCCCAGCAGGTGGTCCCGCCTCTACACCAACCGATTCTCCACCTTCTCCCTCTGCAGCATTTTCCTTCAACAAACCCATCGTTGCTGCAACTGCTCTCTCAGCTGTTTTTTTCGCCATTGCTTTCTAGGATTCGTCCACGTGGATCTTGATCTGACTTTTCATTGACGGACGGACGGGATCTATTTGATTTAAATTCTGAGTAGCGTTTTATTTTGTTTTCATGTGTTATTATTATTATTCTCTTTTCTCTTTTTCTATTTATACTTTTGGTTGATGTGTTTGTTGATTCGACGGACGGGATCGATCTTCATGATTTATTTTGTGATTCATTTTGCTTTGGTGTTCACACGTGTATCTAGATGACCGTGATGATTTCATTGTACATCCATTAATTCATAGAATAAAATTGTTTGTCATTCTTTTTATCCCTTCTTCTTCTGTCAAATTACCTTATTCTTTTATCTGAATGTTTTATTAAAGATCCAAATTATTGTGATTATATAGATGCACTAAAATTCAAACGGCTTTTCTCATAGTGGAAAATTAGTTTGTTCGATTAGAGTCAATAATTCTCGGTGTGACAACGTTAATTTAAAATTATGTGTACAAAGATAATTGTTTTATTATTGTTTGCTCTATTTGATAGAGTCATGTGCTCAATTATTATTATTATAGATGTTACATGTAGAGGAATAAGACAACAAGGGCATTGGTAGTGGTCTAATGTTGAAATGGTATTTCGGTCCAATGTTGAAATGGTATTTCGGATGGGTGCTTCGATTGAAAGAGGGGCTCATAAGATTGGCAGCTTAAATTTGGAGAATTTATCATGCCACCCCCTTAAATTTTATCTCATACTTCCCAAATTTTTGTAATTCTTTTGTAATTCTAAAAATAACTCTTTCGTATTTTCCATTAACATGTTGGGAAATTTCCTCTTTCACACAAAAATTATGTATTTATTTTTATTAACAATTTCAATTCGGTGCGTGACAAATCTTATTGTATTTTTTATAACCATTAAAAAATTTAGTAGTGTTATTTTTCAATAGTTGATATTTTGCCAACACTTTTATAGAGTTGTGACTGCTCTGACAATTTTGCATGCTCCATAATAATTTAAAATTTGTATAAATATGTACCATGGACAATGTGTACCATCTCAGACAACATGGTATTAATCTCACAATTTGAATTTACCAAACCCTTAAGGTTATATAAAAGAAGTGTTATCCTCTATAGTTGTTGCTGGTCAGTCATACTAGACCTAAACAATGTTAGACCTAAACAATTTATCAATGCCCGTATATGACACGACAAGGACTGGTCTATGGATGTCCTGAAGATGCTCAAACTGATGCATACACCTCTAAGGCAAACATATAGCCACAAAACTAACCCATCGTAGGTAACCCAAAAAAAAGGATGTGTCATTGAACTCCTGATGCACTTTATTGTCGCATAGGGCATCCATATGACATTTTCTGCTTTCAACACATCAATCCTATAAATAAACTCCTGAAGACCTCCCGTGGAAATCCGTCAGTGATAAGACCACGGTCACGCATGTCACAAATATAGTGGAAATGCTCATATATCTAACATTACATAAGAAGAAGAAGTTACATATATGAAATGTCTTTGATAAATATGAACTAAATACCTTAAACATTATAAATATTGATACCTAAAATAAACAAGTTGTCTCATCTAAAAAACAGACGCATTTTCAAGGGCAGTATATAATATCGTAAATGCAGCACACCATCGCGCACAATCGAGATGCCCAAAGTCTAAAAATAGAGATATGTATTTGGCATTGATGTGTACATCAGACTTGTTCGCAAAAAGAGTACATCCTACCAGATGCAACATGTATATCATAGAAGCCACATTATACATAGACTCCTTTACCAGATTCTTATACATATCACGTAGCCAAGAGAGATGGAAGTGAGCATCCTTGTTAGCTCTGAAATCCTCAAAGACCAACCTCGATGTAACCCCTAGGAACTGCTGAGCCATAATACATGTAAGCTCATGGTTAATCATAGGAGCGAAAAATAAGTTACCAACGAAATAGAGATGGAAGAGGCTGGAGACATAATCCTTGGTAATCTTCATCTCGTCAAATGAAAGATGAAATGAGGATGTCTCCTTATGCCATCACTCAACAAAACTGAACACCAATGGAGCATCCAACATGGTGAGGAAATAGGCAACCAACGAAAGCAGGTTATAATCAGCAACGATTTATTTGACCTTATTTGGCATCTTTTAATCAGAGAATTTCTTCAACTTTGCCTCATGCGTGGGCACCTTCAATGGAGTGCGATCCTGTAATAATTAAAGTATAAACCATAAATTACTTTAAATTAATCAATAAAAAATAAAAAACAAATGAAAATAAAATATTTATACATCTCCATATTATAATATAAATGCCACATGATCGACATACCCAATGAGAAATGTATATTCATTGTGCTCTTAAGAAAACCCTCCATTTATGTGTACAAACGAATCATTATTAGTCTGAGCCACCACCTCCTTATCAGCTACAACAGAAACCTGCGTATCAGCTTGAGGAGGAACCTCAATATTAGTTTAAGGAGGAACCTCAATATCATTCTAATGAGTAACCTCTACATCATCATCAACAGTAGCATTAGGCTCGACATCAAGAGTGTCTTGAGTATATCAAATGATTCGCTTCAAGAAAAACATATGTTGTGTTTTCAGATCATGCATAAACAAATACATTTTATTTATGGCATAAGTGATAGCATGTCTTGTAAGAGTCAAATATTGAAGTGCTCCAGCAAGACTATGATATTGAGTGGGTCAAAATTCTGTGGGGAATTTAGAAACGATGCACGATTTATGCCTAAAGCTGACAACTCTACTTGGAGAGAGACAACAAACTTGCCCACTTAGGGAATAAACGCCAAAGTTGGATTCATCTGGTATATGATCTGGACAACTTCAGATCGGCAAAAGAGATAAACTTTGACAAATATCTATTTGAGTAAGTGCCAACAAAATTGGACTTTGAATATGACTGTGATCACTAGATTTTGATTTAAGGATACACAAGACAAGACTGGATGAACTGGTCTTGGATGAAAGATTACTAGAAAGGAACTGGTGTTTAAGGCTGACCGGACTTCAAAGGGTTTACCAGACAAAGATTGGCTTTGAAGTTGTTATCTCATGTTGTGGGTATATACTCAATGAGATGATATGTATGGTCTAACGCTAGAGCGAAGCGACATAATCAACGCATGAGAAAGATTTATGCAATGATTGCAGGTTCCAAAGATGCCCCATACATGGAAGAAAAGGTCTTTTGAAAGCAAAGTTTCTGGTCTGTTAGAAGACACAAGGTCATTTGGTGAGGTGTGACATGATTCCCCGACACTCGTCTTGAACTCAGAAGTGGTTGACATATGGATCGCTTGCTTGAGCAACTTGAAAGCATGAAGAGGATTTGCCCCTCTGTAAGACACCTTGCCCCAGTCTGTTGGGTTAATGAAAGTGTTTTCCTTGAAAGAATGTTGGAAGCAGCTTGCCATGCCAATGGTCTTAAATGACTTGCTCCAATGTCTTGAATTTAGAAACGGTCCACATATGATTACCCAATTCTAGGGATGGTAGACTTATGATTGACCGCTCTTTAGGAGTTGGACCTTATCTGCCCCAGTCTGATTCGTGAATCAATTCCTCTCGGTTACTCGACTTTTGGGGATATTAACTTCTGGTGCACTCTTAGGGTAGCTTGCCCCAATATGAGCGTTGAAGGGACTTAACTTATGCTGATTGAGTTCTAGAAGGATTTTCTCCTAGCCAAAAGAGCCTCTGGGTGACCTTCCCTAGTTGGTAGAGTCTTGAGACGACTTGCTCTGATCCACCAATTCTTGAATGATTTTCCCCCTTAATCAACTGATGCTTGAGGGCTTACTCTAGAGTGACTGATTCCATAGTCACTAGATGCCAATGCCTCTGCCCCATAGGGTAACGATATGATCTTGATTCTAGTCGACTTTGCTGGAAGACCAAGTCCTTTTAGATTTCTCTTTGATAGAATTTTTCTGATGTCACGTACTGACTTGCAGTTGAAACTGCTCATTCACAAATGGTATTTTTAATGTGATGTTCATGCAAGTTTTGAAAAAAACAATCATTATTGGAATGATGTGATAGTGTGCGAATGGACCATTAATCCAAACACAGTGCATATTTAGCTGGTGTAAAAGATACAGCAAGAAAAGATTAGCAAATCTTGTAGGAGTCAGTTTACGCAACCTTGCTGTAGTATGCTTTCAGAATAAACCCTGCCTCAATTAGGTCTTTTAAGGGTTGTAACATGGTCTGATTCACGGTTATAGAAACAAAGGATGTAAGGCTCAAAGATTGTTTTAACCCACTCCTTCTTCATGATGAACTCCAGTCATACGTTCAATTAACTCTGCACACGTTTATCTTCCAAAAGAGTTGACGGTGTAAAGTGATGATTCAAAGTAAGCTTGACATGGCAGTCACCTTATTTTGACTTTGATGGATATCGGTGACCCTTTAATTTTGACATAGTGGTCACTGAGTCTTATTTTGTTTTTGTTGAGGATTTGAATACCTCTTTTGATTTTGTTTTTGGTCCCTAACTTTTGCATGGATTGATTTTGCTTTTCAAGCCTATCGGGATAGCCTTGATTTTTGCCTAAGTCTCCTCTTGAGGTGTTTGACTTAGCAGGCTTTTAATTTTTTTCGATTTCGTCGGAGGGTTGTGACTGCCATGTCATTTGACATCGAGGAACAATCTTCATAACTTTTGATTTTGCATGATTCTTTCGACACTTCAGGACGTGTGCGAAGAATCTCTTGTGGTTGATCCTCATCTGGGAAGTTTCATTTTGATAATTCAAATTAACTGAACACTACCCATGTCCCAGGTTAAGTGTAAGGGTTTAGAAATCCGAAGAAAACTCCTACTTCTAGGCTCGAAGTGGTTAACTAGGGACTAACTCCTTATTCCTCCAGTGTTTGGGGATTTGAAACAATTCCTATACATCATTAGCAGGATCTTATCTGAAAGCATACCAACAACAATTATGGGTATTCAGTTTTCATCATCCTCCCTCCAAGTCTTTGCTAAAACAAAAGTTTGATAAAGAAAATAGATGAGAGGTATATGGATTTTTTTTTTAATTTTTTTTTATATAAGTGAAGAAAATGAGCGAACGCGACATGATTTATTTAAAAAATGCATGATCACTTCATTAAAATTACCATTCAAAACAACAACGTTTAAAGCAAGTAGCATTTAACAGGAAATAAACTATAAATGCAAAGATAAAACATGATCTCATGATCGTCAATGCTTGAGGATGTCTTCCTTTCTGGTCCACTGGCTTGAGGAGATGTCTTTTGAAGTCTTCAAACTCATTTAGGCGGGAAATCAACGTGTACAACCAATCTACCTTCAGGAAAGGATATGTACCCTCTATCGATCAACTGCTGCACTTTGGCTTGGAAGGCTTTGCAATCTTCAGTTGAGTGCCCCATTGATCCAACATGATATCCACATTATGCATAGGGGTCATATCCAGGCGGGTCTGACCTTGGAGCAAACTTTAGAGGCTTAGAGACCATCAACGAGCTTTAAATCAGAGGCTGCAAAAGCTGGTTGTAGGACATGGGAATTGGATTGCGACGATCATTCCTTCTTTCCAGATTGTTGCAAGGCCTATGCTGACTTTGTTGTTGATGTTGATATCCTCAGTCATAGGCTTGTTGATTTGCATGAGGAGCCATCCAGGGCTTCTGGTACGGTGCCCTAGGCATTGTTGGCTGTCTGTAAAGATAGTATGGCACTGAATATGGTGAGTGTTGAAGAGATGAGGGACCTAAAGATCCTGCTGGTGCACCATGAGAATGCTTCACATCAGCCATGACCGCATCAGTTTCATCCTCTTTTTCTGTGCTTGCACTTGCATGGACTTTAGTATCACAACTTTGTGGCGCTATTTCAGTGCTCTCGCATGGAAATCGCGACATTTCACTAGCCATATCTTCAGTCTCTTCCTTGTGATACAAGATCTTGAGAGATTTCAGAGGTCTCTTGCCTTCTTCCCACATTGTTTAGGAATCAGGATATTTGTATCAAGGCCTTCTTCCTTGAGTGCAGATGATCCTTCATGGATCAACTTTTGCATCTTAAGCCTAAAACTCTTGCATTCCTCGACAAAGTGTCCTTTTGCTCCAATATAGTACTCACACTTTAACTTTGAGTGATCTTCTTCGAAGATTAATTTCCTGTTGTTGACCAAACGCCTGACTCTAGATTGCAGCGTAGGACAAGTATCCAAGTCATGTCCTATAGCCCCTTCATGATATTCACATGTCAGATTTAGATCGTACTCTAGAGGGTATGGGGTTGGCATAGGCTCAACGGGCCGAGGAATTATCAACGAATTCTGAACCAACAACAGGTAGATTTTACTGTATGATACAGGAATCGAGTTGAAGTGATTTTTTCTCCTTCTATTTTGATCCTGATCCATCCCTTGATCTTGAATTTGATGCCCTTAAGAGAATATAACCACTGGAGGTCGGTCCACTGATCTGGCGGTCCAGGGCTGAAGATGACATCTTAAAGAAGAGTCATATGTTGGCAAGTGAGAAGTTTCCATATGGAGTGGCTCTTGACTCGGAGTAACACAGATGGATGTAGATGATTATCTCCCTTTACTGCAGCAATGGGCATGGAATGACCTTCTTTTCTCAACAAATATTGCAAATTTTCTAGAACCCAATTCATTTGGCTCTTCAAAAGATTAATCTCCCCCTTCAAAGCTTCTTGTCCTCTCGCTAGTTCGTCTGTCATTTATCGAGACATGGTTCTTCGTTCTAAACGAGTGTCAGGAATCACCTTGCTGGTCATGGACAAAGGACAAAATGAGTTTCTGGTTTGAGAAATATATGCAATGTATATGAGATGTAGATGCAATGCAAATGAAATGCAAATGAAAACGAAGCCAAGCTCAGGATCACAGGTATCACGGTATCAGGTCAGGCAATGATAGTGGGTAAGTATCTGATATCTCTGGTCAAAGGAATCCCATGGGTAGGCTCTACATGGGTAGGTTCCTAGAGTCATGGATCTTTTCGAAGATATTATTGCCATGACAAAGGCTCATCCGACAATAATACCCTCGAAGGATCTCCTCTAGGTGAGGTTCTCGTGTCGTTCCACGAGAAAGGCTCCTCGTGAGTCTCCACTACACAACCATAGAGTCTAAAGTTTCTAAAGGGACCTTAGAGTTATAGATCGAGGTTGAAAATATCATTTTCAGAATAAAGATACGTTCAAGGGATCTCATCTGATTGGGGCGTTCGTGTCAACCCTTTCGAGTTAACACTACCAACCACCATGGAAAATGGTAAAAGGTCCTTAGAGTTATAGATTCAAGCCTGAAAACATTACTACCATGGCAAAGGCTCACCGCGACAATAACATTCCCAAGGGAATCAAATCTAAGCGGGGTCCTCGTATCCTCCCAACGAGAAAGGCTCCTCGAGGGATTCCACTACACGACCACCATTCTAATCCTAAGTTTTTCTCAGACTCGGGTATAGAGTCATCTCACAGAGTGCCCATAATCAGAGAAACCTAATAATCACAAGAAATACAGATATGATATATAATAAAATAAACAAGTAAATGAATAAACAAGCAAGCGAAAAATAACATAGGAAGAACGCAAACAAGCGAGACTAACGCTTACGAAGCGAGTCAAGTTAGGCTTGACTCTCTCTTGCATAGGGCAATGCACATCCCCAGCAGAGTCGCCAACTGTCGTACCTAAAAAAAGCACGATCCTTCGCGAATGGTCACGGAAAACACAGATTTGCCATCGAACTTTATTTATTCCAAGAGGAATAGGAAAATATCGATAAAACCTTTAGGGAAAGAACATGGTCATCGCAACCAAATTCTAGGTTCGGGAGTCGGTTACATGAGGGGAAGGTATTAGCACCCCTCACGTCCGTTGTACTCAACGGGAACCTCTTGATTCGATTCGTAAGAAATGTTAGTCTAGTTTGTTTGCGTTCTTCCAAGGAGATAAAGCGTAAAGGTAAGTAAAAGAGTTTAGATTTCTAAGGAGAATGGGTGGTTTTAGAAAAGAGTGCTCGCCAAGGATTGGGGCCCTTGTGCCTATGTATTTTCACTTGAAAGAAGTGAAGAATCAGAGCATCCGTAATTCGTGGGACTACGGGAGAAAATAGGGAAGGTTGTGGGATTACGGAGGGAAATGTGAAGGAAATATGCTCGCCAAGATCATCGCAATCTTGTGCCTACGTATTCTCGTTAACAGACGAGAAATCAGAGCGCCCGTAGTTTGGACTACAGATATTGGTTTGATAGAAAAAGAAAGAGGTTGCTCGCTAGGATCTCACAATCCTATGCCTATGTATTCTCGTTAACAGACGAGAAATCAGAGCGTCCGTAGTTCGGACTACAGATATTGGTTTGATTTAGAGAAAGATACTTAGTCGTATTCGACAGAAAATATTGCTTTATCCAAACTAGTGAGGAGAGGATGCTTGCACCACTTTGAATGGATTTCCATATATCAACATTCATGGGGAACACACCACTTATATTGATTCAAGTAGGTTACGGACGAAGCAATATTTTGCGTCGTTCTTAAGACACCATATCTCACGTTTATGAAAAAGGTTTGAAGGTTCGCACGGTGGCGAGAAATTGAATTAAATGTTTATGTTTGGAGGAGAGAATAGATGTGAATATGTTTGAATATGTTTTAGGGTTTTGATCGCACGAGGGCGAGGAAACGAGATTTAATGTAGTTGACATTTAGCTAGAGGTGACGATTACCTGAAGCTTAAGAAAGGCTTCTCGGGCCAAAGTAATCAGGAAAGTGACTCAAAGGCTTGACTCTCTCTCTCTTTTTCACCCTTAATGGTGAAGGAATTTGATGTGGTTCGAGTAAGTGGATCGGATGGCGATTACTCAAAGCTTAAGAAAGGCTCCTCGGCCCTAAGTAATCGGGAGAGTGAGTCAAAGACTTGACTCCCTCTCTTCTCCATCTTAAGTGAAAGAGTTTGAATATGGTTCGAGTAGGTTAATCGGATGACGATTACTCGAAGCTTAAGAAAGGTTTCTCGGGCCCAAGTAATTGAGAGAGTGGGTCAAAGGCTTGGCTCTCTCTCTTTTTTCATCTTGAAATGCGAAAGGATAAGATGTAGTTCGAGTAGATTAATCGGATGACGGTTACTCGAAGCTTAAGAAAGGCTTCTCGGGCCCAAGTAATCGGAAAAGCGAGTCAAAGGCTTGACTCCCTCTCTTTTTCATCCTTAACGGTGAAGGAATAGATATGGTTCGAGTAGGTAAGTCGGATGACGATTACTCGAAGCTTAAGAAAGGCTTCTCGAACTCAAGTAATCAGGAATGTGAGTCAAAGGCTTGACTCTCTCTCTTTTTCATCCAAGTGTTTAAAAAAATAGATTTGAATGCGTCGTATTATACATCTTTTAAAGAAGACAGTTGTTTAGACTTAAGAAAGGCTCCTCGGGCCCAAAAAATCGAGAAGAGAAATCAAAGGCTCGATTCCAACTTCGTTTTCTTCTTTATCGAAATAGTGTTTAAATATGATTAAGTATATTAATTTAATTTGAGAAGAATACTTGATTTGAATCGAGGTATGAATCCAGAGTTTTTAACGTGTGCACTAACAAAGTGGGCTAGTCTTATAAGTGACCAACTAGAAATAATTGATCAAATAGGTGTCACTGTAAGGAAGCCCAGGATTAAGCTTTAAAATATTGTGTATGGTGATCAAAGGTTGATGGCGAGGCTTTAAAAGCACTCGACTTACAAGGGTAGAAAATGGCTCGACGAATCGAGAATTTATTTTAAAAATGATTTTAAAGCATTAAAGCAATCAAGACAAAAGTGCTAGACTTATTACATTTTGTGGGAATAGGGGTACATCTTGTCAAATGGGGATAAAATGAAACAATTAAATTGAACATAATCGAAGGTCTGTACGTCGTCAGCAAGGTCTTCTCGGGAGGAGCCTTGTTGTTATCCACGATGGATGGCGAAGATTTTGCATCCCTTGTGAACGCGGACGCAGTTAAAAAATACTTTGCTTAAAAAATGACCCGCTGGAAAGAAAAAAGAATATCCAGGAAAAAATGGGGCATCCTGGCGAACCATAAAAAAGGAAAAAGGTTTGGGCAAAAATTAGGGATATAAATGAAAAATGTACACCCGCAAATTCGAAAACCTGAAAGGGTGACTTTGGCAAAAAAGGGTATCCCGGTGAATCGAAAACCCGAAAGGGCGGTTCAGGCAAAAGTTAGGGATTTGAAAAGCAAATGACTGCATTCCGCGTATGGACTTTCATTGTTTAGTGGTTTGGGAGACCTGAGGGCCGTTTATCTGAATCAATCTCTTTTGAAGCTGAAGCATCGGAGAGGTATCGAAGTCGAGTGGGTCATAGAGGGATCAACTCATGGTGGTCGTCTACACCATATTGCCGACATTTGTGTATATACTGATGTATATTTATGTTATTATGCTTGCGCAACTTCCTCATTTCAGGGGCTTGCATCTGTTGTAAAACATTTTGCCCATTCAGGGGCTTGTTATCAATAAAACGTATACTATTCAGCAATTCTGTTTGTTTGTTTAGCTTTTATCTGTTTTGTTTACGAAAAAAGAACGCCCAATGTTTTTGATAAAATGCACGTACATAAACTTGCTGGCCTAGGCCAATAATTGTTGAAACATTGAATTACCCAAACATTGTCACAGGATGATAACCTTGATAAGCCCCTTTGTGAAGGGTATCTTGTCTGTTTGTTCATGTTGTTGCAGGAACGTAACATTCCAGGCAGTACGGCAAATGTTTTCCAAGCAGGATGATTCCTTCTGCCCTAGCGAGTTCAACAGCGTCTCCCCACGGAGTCTGAACATGGGACCGCAAGCATTGATATGTCTCCCCGAGCAGAGATAGATTCTCCCCAACCAGATGTATCCTGAGGAAGGTTCATCGTTTCCCCAGCTGAGTCATACGCAGAAGTGTATAATCATTCCCCAGCACTGGGTCAGTGTATAGTTGTCTCGTAGCAGACTATTCGTAAGTGTTCAGCTTCCGATAGTTCAGACTGAAGTCTCCAGCGGAATTGAAAGTCCCCACAGAGTTGTACTCTCCCTGGCAGGTAGGAGTGATTCCAGCGTCTTGTTGCCTATCCTCAGCCAAGTTTGCAGTTCCCCAAGAGAGCCGAGTCCTTGGAAGCTGTTCAGGCTATGATTGGTGCTCCCTAGTAGAGTGTTGAAGAACTGATGTTGTATTTCCCCATCGGAGTCTGTATCTCCAGGAAGATTCCATCGGTGAAGGCCGTGCAGTTTATTTCTGCAATTGACATCGTTTTCCTCAGCAGTTTATGGTTCGTATACCTAGTTGAGCGAGTTCTGGTTCTCATAGAACTTTATCCATATACAGCAGTCGCCTGGAATTCGTTTCCCCATGTTAAGTCCAATTGAGATTGGTGTGGTTTCTCCTCGGCAGGATGATTCCTCCTCTCCACCAGAGTGGTCCTTTCTCCTTGACAGGAGGATTCTCCCTTCAGCATTTATTTTGTTGATGGGGTTGTAGCATTTTGCATGATTGCATAGCATTTACCCTAAAAACGCGTAGCATTTCCACCGCGTGGAGCATTGCGCCATCGTCAAACATATGCATATGAAACATGAGCTAGGTCGTTACCATTCTTGTTTTGCAGGTGTTCCTCCAGTGGAGTGGTTTGCTTAAGATGATTCTTGAATTCCCCAACGAAGTTGTTTTCTTAAGATGATTCTTAAAATCCCCAGGGAAGTCTCTAGAGTTATTGGTTCAGGGTGATTCGTGAAGTCCCCGACGAAGTTATTTGTCCAAGATGATTCTTGAATTCCTCAGTAGAGTTGATTCATCCAGAATGATTTTTGGATCCCCGAAGCAGAGTTACTTGATAGTTCTCCAGAATCCCCAGTGGGGATATGTCATCCCCAGCAGGTTTAAAACAGAGAAGTTGAAACTTCCTTGAAGACTTGATGATCGAAGTCCGGCTGACGCCCGAGAATTTCTTTGAATGCCCAACGGTATAACTATAGAGACTGTCAAAAGTTCCTGATGACCTGATGAGTCCCAAGGAATTCTTCTACTGCCGTGCCGCAGAATGCCTGACGACAATATCAGCCATGTAGCACTCGTTACCATGTAATTGGTGATCCCTTGATGACTTGAGGAAGAAGCTGTAGTGAAATCTAATGATCATCCTGGCGTAGATTTGGGCCCGTTGTCGTGCAACTGCCATTTTAGACTTCAAAGATTGTCCTACCCACCAAAGTATCATTTACTTGTGCGGTTGGCAAATATTTGGTTACCGTGTAACTAATTTCCTAGCAAGTTGCCGTGCAACTGTCATTTTCAGTTTTGAAGATGTTCCTACCAATCAGAGTATCGTTTACCTGTGCGGTTGGAAAATCACCAGTTACCGTGTAACCGGTGATCCCTTGATGATTTAAGGACACAGAGGATCATCCTGACGGAGATTCAGATCAACATTTCTTCAGCTAGTTGCCGTGCAACTATCACTTCAGTTTCCTAAGTTTTAGCTGCCCATCAGAGTACTGTGTGCTTGTGCAGTTGGCAAATTTCCGGGTTTGTTGGTATTCAACCATCTTTTACCTTGATTGTTTGAGAGCCGTTCGCTTCTCACCCAGTCAGGTTCAAGCCGTTTGAATAGGGGCAGCTGTTGCACCCTAAAATTTTCCCAACCTTTCCTTACCTAGCTTATGTTTCATTTCATTCACATTAGCATTATCATTTGCATTTCATTGACATATGTGCAGGAGATTGTCGCTACTGCGAAAATCGGCGCCGGCTATGACAAAAGAGTCGCCACCGTGCGTTATTTATCCCAACGGAGGGAAAGGAAACGCTCAGAGTAAACCTAACGCAAAACGGGAAAGGAATGGTCGTCGCAACCAAATTCCTGGATTCGGGAGTCGATTACGCAAGGGGAAGGTTTTGGCACCCCTCACGTCCGTCATACTCGACGGGATCCACGCTTGTTTTCTAGTACGGATTGTTACTCTATCTACACTAAAGGTCTGGGTTAAAAAGAAAAGAAAATGACTCGGCAAAGTATCGCACTTTATGCCTACGTATTCCCGTCTGAAACGAGAAATCAGAGTCAACGTAGTTCACCTACCTACGGGAAAGGAGGGGAAGGTTGCTCGCTAGGATACGGCATCCTATGCCTACGTACTTTCATACAGCATGAAAGATCAGAGCAAACGTAGTTCGGGCTACGGAAGACACAAGCTTGTCTGACTGTTTTTATTACCTTATGAAAGGGTTTTTCTTGATTAAGAGTCCAAGCGGACAAAAATGACACTTTGATGTTTGTTTGAATCTTTTACGAAAGAAGTGTTTTTTAGTTTGTTTGCAATCTCTGACACACTAGAGACTATGATTTGAGAGTGACTACGTCGCGTGTCACCAAAGGGTACCACACTAAGCAGCCAGACTACTGGAAAGAAGCCCTCCAGCAACCCTTTCTCAAATAGCTTAAGGCTCGTAACGTACGACGTCGATTAACCTTATTACTGTATTTTTGAGTTGTTTTAAGATGGGAAGAGAAAGAAGCTCTAAAAAGCCTAGGGTTGAAAAGGGAATAAAAACTAACCTAATGTTGTCATGCATGGATAAGAATCCTAATATCTGTCATAATTCCCTCCTGCACAGAGGAAATCAGAGATCCTAGGGGATAAACAGAAAAGAAAGCAAGCAAGTACAGTAAAATGCATGCAATGCAGCAATACAAGCGAGGCAAGGGAGTCCTGCTCAACCTCGAACCTGGGAAAACAACAGGCAAAGTGAATCAACATTCACTTCAAACCTAGGGGGAAATCTACACAAGCCAACAAACAAAACAGAGAAACAAAAACCACAGCAGAGGAGGCAGCCCAAACAGCAGCACCAAACTCCTACAGTTGACAACACAAACAGCAGCTCTGACAACAACAACTTTCATCTTCAAACTTCAATAAGCTTCAATCTCCAACCTCCAGGGAAGAGAAATCACACTTCAAATAAGGCTCCTCACAACCTAAACAGTCAAGCTCCACATCTACAGAAAACTCCAGCTCAAAAGCAATAGTAAACCCTAGCTTCAATCCTCCAGCAAGCTCCTGACAGCAAAGTTGACAGCTCCATCTTCAAGCAATCCTTATGAAAGGCATATTCAACATCTTAGATCTTCATATCCAAGCTCTAGCAAGCTCCACCAAGAAAGATTTGTTATTAAGATCAAGTTATAATGAATGAGAACCAGTGAAAACCAAAGGAAATCACTAGAAACCATCATCTGCAAAGAAAGGTATCCTCAAAAGTTCTACTCTTTAAGGCATGCCAATCATCCCTCCAAGGGAGAGATGGGCTTCCTTAAGAGGACTTTGAATCCTAGGATAGGATAGAGGCACAAGAAGCTCTCTATGTTTGAAAGAAGAAACAAGACTAATCTACCGCTCTTCCTATATGCCCTAATCCCTAAGCTCCTGACAAGCATTCCAACAGATGAGAAATCTTCAACTCCAAGCTTCTTCAAGCCATCCAAATCAAATTCATTTGATCTTCAATTCATCCAAGTAAAGCCCAAGCCAAAAGCACACCCAAAATAGCCCCACACAAATAACCAAACCAAGCATCCAAGGGAAAAACCCACAAACATCACACAAGTTGCAAAAATAAAATAAAATGCTAAAACTCATCATAAAATCCTAAGTAAATTTATAAGGAAACCTAACCCTATACCCAATACCCCATATAAATCCCAGGACCTAAATCAAACACTAAGTCCCCAAACTATGTTCTAAACTACAACTAGTTGTGTTAAAACCCTAATTCTAACACCTCTCCTATTCACCTCTCAAACTAACCTAAATTTTATTCACAAAATTATGAAAAAATTCCTAAGGGTACATGCTTCCCTAATCTAATCAACCTCACAAGAATCACTCAAAAATTCCTCACTAAACTCTCATACTAAATTCAGAAAAATGAAGTATCAAACAAATGTAAAATAAAAGCAATAAAACTATAAAAATATGCCAGAAAATATAAAATGCATGAAATTAATATTTTTTAATCCTATAAAATTATAGAGACCCTAAGGAAACCAGGGAAAAAAGTCTCACTAAAAAAGGATCATTCTTCAATTTATTATGAATTATAAACTATCCTAAATGAAAACATAAAAATAAAAGAAAATAAAATGCAAATGATAAAATGGCGTGATGAATAGCAAGATTATTGTGTTATTCTAACAGGCTAGGCCCAGGAGGGGGTGTCACTAGCATATGCGCGCTAAGCCCAAACCACACAAAAACAACTCAGGAAAATATAACGAAAATTGGAAAAAACTCTGTGACGAATAGCAACAAAATCCTGTGTAAATTCTCAATGGGCCTAAGAAGAGAGTGTGGATAGTAAAACCAAATGTTAAGCCCACCCAAGTTCACTAAGTGAAACGGTGCGTTGAGGTTATGTTTCAGACTCCTTCACAATTCAACAAGGCATCATGGCCGTGGGATCCAATTTCAGTCAAGGTCAAAGCCCTCATGTAATGGCTAAGCAGTCTTCTTCTCCATTTCAAAACCAAAAGAGAGGGAATCATCAGGACGGTGGCCAGAGCTAGGTGCCACCGTCGTCCCCAACACCAGTTGTGCCAAAACGCAGTAAACAACAAAAGTGAACATCCAAACCTACTCAAATTCTCTCCCTGAGCTCAAATATGATCTCTATTTCCATTGAAACTCACTCCAACTCAAAACACGATGAAAAGTTCAGAACATGCTCAATATTCAATCCTCACCAATCTCAAAATTAACAAGCCTATCATCATCTACGTGCTTCACTGAGTAACTATCACCATCTAAACATGCTTAATTCATCAAGAACTCAGAGAAACGATCCTCAACAGAAATTGCATCGCCCTAGGTTTTGTCTCTAATCACCAATTTTTCCTACCAGAATCCACCCTAGCCATGTCTACAATGCATCTACACATCTAAATCCTATCAATTCTACCTAAATTGAGCCATGAGATGAAATTTGCAAACCTGTGAAAATTGAGTGAACAAAGCAAGAAATTCTTCAAATCACCCTTCAATCTTCTCCAGACACGATCAATGAAGTCTTGTGGAGCTTCTGTATGCACTGAATTGCCTTGAATCCTTCTTAATCACCAAATCCGATTTTGAGTTACAAGGTTGAAGCTCACTATGCTCTCTCTCGATTCTTCACAGTTCTTGGCCAAAAAAGCAACTGAATCAGTTACACTCTTTATATAGAACATGTTAGAAAGCTCTAGAATGATCTGGAATGATCCATGTGAGAAGTTCAATTTCTCTTGCACTTGATAATCTCATGAGAACCTTGCACATGACAGTTGGGTTTAGCTTGCTTCAGCAACTTGGTTTTGATCCAAAATCTCACCACATGACATTTTGAATTGATTAGTAAGGGTTAGAGCCTTGGTTCTGATCTAAGGGAGTGTTTGGCAAGTGTTACTTGTGATGTAAGAAAGCACTTTTCAAAGCAACTCACAAAATAATGGCTCATCTCAAAATTGTGGCATTGCCAATGTGTCTAAAATCCAATTTCCATTCAAAATGACTACCCATATGCCATGTTTATGCCTTGTAATTCAAAAAATCATTTTTCCCTCTTTTGAATCATTTGAAAAATCTCCCTTTTTAGGCCATTTTGGAGCACTTTGTGAAATAAGCCAATCCAACTCACCATGACTTCATATCTGACCTAAAAACACCATTCTAAGCACATCTCATGTTGAACAATTTTTCATTTGAAGAGTGGAAGATGGAGATTTTGACACATGCTTGAAAATGACCTATAATTCAGCTTTCCCAGAATACCCCTGGATTGCCAAGATCATAACTTGAGTTCCACAAATCTCCTTGAGGACTTCTAGTACTCAAATTAAAGCTAAGATCAATCCCTAAAACTCTCATGTTGGCCAAGAATCCATTTGAAAACTCCTTGAGGGGAAAAGGTTGCTTGGAAGTCAAGTGACTTTCACAGATAAATTTCAGTGTCCTCTGATGACATGTAACTTGCAAGAACCATAACTTGAGTTCTACAAATCTTATTGAAGACTTATAGTACTAAAATTAAAGGTATTGAGAAGCCCTACAAGTTTCATGTTGGCCAAGAATCCATCTGAAACTTGTATTTTGACTTATGTGGCTTGGAAGTCTAGTGCTATACAAGGGATTTTACCCTAGGAACCCTGTCTCAAACACCTCCAACCACTCTTGATTCTTTTGAACTTGGTCTTGGCTCATTCATACACATGCTTCAACATATCAATCCATGACTTCAATGACTTAGAGCTAGGTCTTGATGCCCTTTCTTTGCTCTCCTTGACCTAGGGTTACCCAGATGAAACCCCACTTGTACACACCTCAACTGTGGCTCTTGAACTTGATACAATGACTTGTCTAAGCTTCAATAGGGCCCCCTAGGCATCCCATGAGATCCATACACACCTCAAATTCACATTCCCTGTTGATGATTTTCAATACACCCCAAGTTAGGAGAAGAAATCTACCTGTGGGCACTCAAACTTCTCATGACTTCAACCCTTCTCTGATGACTTGGATGGTCTCTCAGGCTCAGAGAATACCTCGAGATAGGCTTCTTTTGACATAAATGATACTTGATCCCTTATTGGATGACTTGATATGCTATGATATGCACATGATTGCTATGTTATGCTATGCAAATGAAATGCAATGAAACATAAATCAGGCAAGAAAAGGTTAAGCAAATTTTGGGGTGCAACAACTGCCCCTATTCAAGCGACTTGGACCCGACTGGGTGAAGAGCAAACGACCTTCAAACAATCGAGGTATGAGACGGTTGAATACCAAGAAACCCGGAAATTTGCCAAATGCAAAAATAAACTGCACAACTGCTTGGGGAACGACATCCACCAACTGAACCTGGTTGTTACGGCAACAACTGATTCAACGTCTGATAATAACTCTGATTCCAACACCAACCACCTGTGTAATGCCACAGGTACTAAACACCTCCGTCCACAACTGGACTGATCTTGTCAACACAAGAAGAGAAACAAATTCGTCAAATCACAACTAAACACCAATCGGTCCACGTCAGGACTCGCATTTCGTCAACCCGAAGAAATATTGTCCACGTCAGGACTCCACATTCCGTCAACACGGAGAAATCCCGGCTACTCCGCTGGGGGTGAGTTGGTCGCCTCCCACCAACACGAGGAGGTCCTATCAATCATAGGCAAGAAAAATTCGTCGACTTCACTGGGGTAACATTTCTGTCTAATCACAAGAAACTCATCTGCCTATCCATACAGGAAAATCATCTGTCTAAACACAGGAAACTGCTTATCTCTGCAATAGCTAACTCTGTTGGTCCCAACCTACAAACGACTTTGAGGAGGACTCTACTGGGGATATTTGGAAACCGAACTGCCGGACGCCTGTTTCGATAACCGGCGGCAGCTTCTGAAATTTTGATTCATGAAACCCTTTGACGCTGATGGAACAGCAAACTTGAAGAAAATACTCCGACGATCAGATAAGAGAAACTTCAACAAGCAACTCTGTGGGGAAAAATCTGGCAACAACTCCAAAGTCTACTTATGAAGCTATTCCCTGCGGACAAACTTTCGGGCAACAACTCCAAAATCTAATCATGAAGATGCGGTACCGCTAAAGAACTCCAAAGTCTAATTATGAAGTCTTGATGTTGACGACAACTCCAAGGTCTGATTACGAAGCTGCTCAATGCTGACGTAACAGCTGCTATAGAAAACTCTTTTGGGGAATTGCTAACGACGACTCCAAATCCTAATCACAAAGTCGTGTAACACTGACGTAACAGCCACTCGAAGAAAACCATGTCGATCTCCAAAGTCAAATCATGAAGTCTGCAATGCTGACATAACAGCTACGCGAGGAAAATCCGCTAGGGAATTCCTAACAACAACTCCAAAGTCTAGTTATGAAGCTGTTTAACACTGACAATAACTCCAAGGTCGAATTATGAAGCCGTATAAACTGATAATAACTCCAAGGTCTAATTATGAAGCCGTCTACTATTGCTAACAACTTCAAAGTTTAATTATGAAGCAGTGACACCAAGTAACGATTTCAGCCGTCTAATCGCTGAAATCTCCCTTTAAAAATGCCAACAAAAACTTCAAAGTCAAATCATGAAGCCTTATAGCGCTGATGTAACGAACTTCAAAGTCTACTTATGAAGCCGTGCAATGCTGACGTAACAACAATTCCAGGAAAACTCTATTGAACTTCAAAGTCAAATCATGAAGCCCTCTAGACTCCTTCCGAGGAAATTCTAACAACAACTTCAAAGTCTAATTATGAAGCCATTGTAATAGTGATAACATCTCCAACGTCTAATTATGGAGCATCCCACGCTGACAAACTTCAAAGTCAAATTACGAAGCCGTAACAACAAGTAATGACTTCAACCGTCTAATCGCTGAAATCCTCCTTTAAAATGCTAACAACAACTCCAAAGTCAAATCGTGAAGCCTTGATAACAAGTAATGAATTCAAACGTCAAATCGCTGAAATCTCTCTTCTACAACCACTTCAAAGTCTATTCATGAAGCCGTTGACTGCTGAAAACAACTGACGATAACGTCAAATTCAAACTATGAAGCCATGTCATGATGGTAACAACTTCAAAGTCTAATTATGAAGCCGTAAAATGCTGACATAACAAACTTCAAAGTCTAATTATGAAGCCATAACAGCAAACTGGGGAGAACTCTGCCGGGGGAATTCTGATGTCAACTGCCAGACATCCAACTTGATGACGAGTAATGACTTCAGATGTCTAATCCCTGAAATCCTTTCTGAAAATGCTGACGTGACAGCAACCCGAGGGAACACTCCACTGAGGAATTTTTGACAATAACTCCAAAGTCCAATTATGAAGTCGTGTAAAGAACACTCCGCTGAGGAAGAATGGAAGTTGATCAAGCACCTCTAATAAGGGAACATGTCGGGACGAACAGTATCATCACATATCTGACGCCGCAAATCTGAATATCTGAAAATGATCCTGAACAAGAAGTCTAATTACCTGTAGGGAAGAACACCTGAAAACAAAGAGGTAACTAACCTGACTTATGCTTCAAAATGCGTATGTTTGAAAATGGCGTAATGCTCCGTACGACACGGAAATGCTACGTGTTTGAGTAGATGCAAATGTGACAATATATGCAAATGCAAATGCAGGTTCAAGCTGCCGGGAAACTCTGGTAGTGTTGTCTCAACAACATGAATGCTGAGGGTCACGCCAACTCCGTTGGGGAGAATAAGTATCACAAAGTATTCCGGCGAAATAGACGCCAGAAACACAACCAACTCTGCTGAGGAGCTATTAAACATCAATTTCCACTGGGAGGAAAGAACAAAACACCCTGCTGGTGAACAAACTTAGCTGGGGAAGAAGCGACACTTCTAGGAAAAGCACACTGTCTGGGCACAGTTTACAAACTCGAAGCCTCGGACTCTGCTGAGGATCAACATCCTGTCAATGGCATGACGACCTGTGGGGGAGCAAGAAAAACCTCCTCCAGGTATAATCCTTTCGAACCAACAACTTGGTTAACTATTGCGGGAACCTCTCATGCCGGAGATTGAACGTGTACACCTTCGATTCGCTAAGGAGCACAACCTCTGCAGGGAACATTGATTTCGACTTGCTGGGGATATCCTGTGGACAACTTCCCTGAGGATACTCTTCTGGGGTAAGATAAATCCCTCTTTCGGCAAGGGAAAACGTCATTCCACCTCTCTGGGAATAAGCTGCGACTAGCTGGAGA
Source organism: Lathyrus sativus (assembly GCA_963859935.3). Classification (NCBI taxonomy): domain Eukaryota; kingdom Viridiplantae; phylum Streptophyta; class Magnoliopsida; order Fabales; family Fabaceae; genus Lathyrus; species Lathyrus sativus. The sequence continues at coordinate 135,418,873 of OZ012736.1, read as the reverse complement.
ATGACATCGACTGGAGTCGGGCTCTTCATCAAGAGATTTTGGCTGGGGAATACAATCCCTGACTGTTTGCTCCAAAGGTAAGAATCCTGCAAAACAAACGAGACAAAACAGGCATATACAACAGAATCTACCCGGGTTAGCATCCGTGACATTACTTCAGTCAATTCGAAGTTTTATCAATTATTGGCAAGGGCCAGCAAGATTATACAAGTGCAAGTTTATCAAAAACATCGGCGTCTTTCACAAACAAAACAGTAAAGAACAAGCATCAAGTGCTGAATAACATGCTTTATTGATAACATGCCTCTGAATAGGCAAAGTTTGGTACACTGGATGCAACTCCTGAAAAGAGGAAGTTACGCATGCACACACATACATATATGCACAAGGAGCATAAATAAAACAATATTTGTATACATGTCGGCGACGTGGTACAGACAAACACCATAAGCTGATCCTCTTATGACTCGCCTGACTTTGCGCTTTCCCGGTACTCGATCTTCGGAAGAGATTGTTTTTTGGATAGACGGCCCCCAGGTACTCCCAAATCACTAAGCAATGTTGTATCAAACTCCGGTCCGCAGTCATTTGCTTTTTCAATCCCTAACTTTTGCGTGAACCGCCCTTTGCGGGTTTTCAATTCACCGGGATACCCTTTTTTGCCGAAGTCGCCATTTTCAGGTTTTCGACTTCGCGGGTGTACATTTTTTCAATTTTATCCTTAATTTTTGCCCGAACCTTTTATTCATTTTTTATGGTTCGCCGGGATGCCCCATTTTTGCCTGGACTCTCTTTTTACTGTCCAGCAGGTCACTTTCAAGCAAAGTATTTTTTAACTGCGTCCGAATTCACAGGAGACGTAAAGTCTTCACCATCCATGGTGGATAGTAACAAGGCTCCTCTAGAGAAGACTTTTCTGACAACGTAGGGTCCTTCGTAATTAGGAGTCCACTTGCCCCTGTGATCTGTTTGTGGTGGGAGAATCTTTTTCAAAACAAGATCGCCCGTCTGAAAGCTTCGAGGGTGCACCTTCTTGTCGTAAGCTTTCTTCATCCGGCTCTGATATAACCAACCATATGCTAAAGAAGCCAGTCTCTTCTCATCCATTAAACTGAGCTGATTCAGTCTATCTTTAATCCATTCTGCCTCATCAAGTTGGACATCTCGTAACATCCTCAAGGAAGGAATCTCAACCTCCAACGGTAACACTGCCTCCATCCCGTATACCAATGAGAAAGGGGTTGCCCCGGTTGATGTGCGTACCGTCGTACGATAACCGTGCAGAGCGAAAGGTAGCATCTCGTGCCAGTCCTTATACTTCACAACCATCTTCTGAACAATCTTCTTTATGTTCTTATTGGCCGCTTCGACAGCGCCATTCATCTTGGGCCGGTAAGGAGAAGAGTTGTGATGCTCAATCTTAAAATTCTGACACAGCTCTTTCATCATTTTGTTATTCAAATTTGAACCGTTGTCGGTGATAATCCGCTCAGAGATTCCATATCTGCAGATAATATCTCGTTCGATAAATCTGGCTACCACTTGTTTGGTGACATTAGCATATGATGCTGCTTCCACCCATTTGGTGAAGTAATCAATTGCCACCAAAATGAACCGGTGTCCATTGGATGTCGTAGGCTCAATCTTGCCAATCATATCAATTCCCCACATCGAGAAAGGCCATGGTGATGACATCACATTCAGAGGACTTGGAGGCACATGGATCTTGTCCGCATAAATCTGGCATTTATGACACCTCTTTGCAAACTTGAAACAGTCTGTTTCCATAGTTAGCTAATAATAACCTGCCCGCATCATTTTTCTCGTCATAGCATGCCCACCAGCATGTGTACCAAATGTACCCTCATGTATCTCTTCCATGAGCAACTTCGCCTCCTTCTCATCTACGCAACGTAGCAACACCAAGTCGTGGTTTCTTTTGTACAGGACACCGTCCGGGTTCAAATAGAAATTGCCAGCCAATCTCCTGAACGTCTTCTGATCCCGACTGGATGCCCCAGCCGGATACTCCTTGTTTTTCAAGAAATTCTAGATGTCAAAGTACCAGGGTTGACCATCGGGAGCCTCGTCAATGGCAAATATGAATGCAGGCCTATCGAGCCGAGAGATAACAATCCGGGGAGCCTCGTTCCAGAAGTTAACTTTATACATTGAAGACAATGTCGCCAGGGCGTCAGCCATTTGATTTTCTGCTCGTGGCACATGCTGCAATTCCACCTTGTTAAAGAAAGGCAACAATCTCCTTGCATAATTCATATATGGTATCAAGTTGGGCTGACGTGTCTCCCATTATCCTTTAATCTAGTTCACCACTAGAGCTGAGTCTCCGTATACATCCAGATGTTTGATTCGCAAATCAATAGCTTCTTCCAGACCCATGATGCAAGCCTCATATTCAGCCTCATTATTGGTAACGGGAAAAGTCAATCGAGCAGTAAAGGGGATGTGCGACCCCTGAGGAGTGGTGATAATTGCACCTATTCCGCTACCATAAGAATTTACAGCTCCGTCAAATATCAAATGCCATTTAGAACCCAATTCTGGCCCTTCGTCCGACAACGGTTCTTCACAATCTTTCATTTTCAGGTACATGATATCCTCGTCAGGAAAATCAAACCTCATCGATTGGTAGTCCTCAACAGGCTGCTCCGCAAGGTACTCTGACAGAACGCTACCTTTAATAGCCTTTTGCGAGACATATTGGATATCGTATTCAGTTAACACCATCTGCCATCGGGCAATTCTTCCAGAGAGTGCTTGCTTCTCAAACACGTATTTGATTGGATCCATCTTTGAAATTAGCATGGTTGTGTGATTCAACATGTATTGCCTCAAACGTTTGGCGGCCCAGGCTAGCGCGCAACACGTTTTTTCGAGCATTGAGTAACGGGACTCACAGTCTATGAACTTTTTACTCAAGTAGTAGATCGCATGCTCTTTACGTCCGGTCTCGTCGTGTTGACCGAGAACACAACCCATACTTTCCTCAAGAACCGTCAAATACATAATCAAAGGTCTTCCGGCCACTGGGGGTATCAAAACGGGAGGTTCCTGCAAGTATTCTTTTATCTTGTCGAACGCCTTTTGACAATTCTTATTCCAGGTCAACACCTGATCCTTTTTCAACAACTTGAATAACGGCTCGCATGTCGCAGTTAGGTGAGATATGAACCGGGAAATATAGTTCAACCTCCCTAAAAATCCACGCACTTCTTTTTATGTTTTAGGCGTCGACATTTCTTGTATTGCTTTTATTTTCGCAAGGTCAACCTCTATTCCCTTTTCGCTCACAATAAACCCCAGCAGTTTACCCGATCTCACCCCGAAGGTGCACTTGTTAGGGTTCAGTCTCAACCTGAACTTCCTAAGCCTTTTGAATAGTTTCAGCAGATTAACCAAATGCTCCTCCTCCGTCTGGGATTTGGCAATCATATCATCAACATAAACCTCGATCTCTTTGTGCATCATGTCATGAAAGAGAGTCGTCATAGCACGTTGATATGTTGCCCCAGCGTTCTTCAGTCCGAAGGGCATTCTTTTTGTAGCAAAATGTTCCCCAAGGAGTAATGAAGGTTGTCTTCTCCATGTCTTCTGGTGCCATTTTGATCTGATTATAGCCCGAGAAGCCGTCCATGAAGGAGAATACGGAGAATTGAGCAGTGTTATCAACCAGCACATCAATGTGAGGAAGTGGAAAGTCGTCTTTCAGGCTCGCCCTATTCAAATCACGGTAGTCTACACACATTCGCACTTTACCGTCTTTCTTCGGCACTGGTACTATATTAGCGACCCATGACGGATAAGTGGTAACAGCTAGGAAACCAGCATCCCACTGTTTTTGCACTTCCTCCTTGATTTTCACAGCCATGTCGGGCCTGGTTCTTCTGAGCTTCTGTTTAACAGGCGGACATTCCTCTCGCAATGGCAGACGGTGCACAACCATGTTCGTGTCTAACCCAGGCATATCCTCGTACGACCAAGCAAATACATCACCATACTCTCGCAGTATCTCAATCAGCTTTTGCTTGACGTCGCTCTGCAGCGCAACCCCTATACGAATATTTTTCACAACTTCTTCCGACCCCAAGTTGATAATCTCAATTTCCTCCTGATGAGGCAGAATGATTCTCTCTTCCTGTTTCAACAAACGAGTCATCTCCTCTGGCAGGTCGCTATCCTCAACAATCTCTTCCTCTGCTTGGAATACCGGGTGCTCGAAGTCGAAACGAGTCATAGGCGGTTCGTATGAGATGTCATCTGAAATATTAGTCCTGCAAAGGAAATGGTTAAACGCTTTAACACGCAAACAAAGCAAATAACCTACGTTGCCATTTATTGTTAAAGTAAAAACGAGAAAAACAGGGATCACAATATTTGAATATGAAAAACGCCTTGATTTCATGATTAAAACAGTGCAATACACATAATCAAGTAGCCCTAATGTAAAATCACTATGCCCCGGGTAGGACATAGGATTGTTCAACAATTGATAAAACAAATCATTACTGTTTAAAAGTCACTGGGACAGTTTCCCGGATGGACCAGTTGCAGAGACTTTGTCCTGGCACGCTTGGCTTGATCCACGCGTCCATATCGCAGTCGCTATCCCCGTCTTCGGCATCGGAAATAGCGTTGATGGTCTCAAAGCACACCCCGCTCGGCGTAATCGTGATCGGTCCATTGAACCTGGGCGCTCCTGAAGATGACGCTGACGACGTCGGTCGATACCCTAGCCCAAACTTGTCATTCTTCACGGGAATCTCCAGTACCTGCCCCCAGCCTTTAGTCTTGCCAGTCTGCACTAAGGCCTGAGCCTCTTTGTAAGATGACACTACCACATCTGATATTTTGCTGGAACCCTGAGCTTTGTCTTTAATTCGCAACCCCTCGAAAGCTTGACAAGGTATTTCGTGTATTTCTCCGTCGACCTCCACATATCTGAATGATGACAGGTGACTGACCAAAATATCCTCCTCCCCGCAAACGGTAACAACACTATCACCCACCATGTACTTCAACTTATGATGCAGTGTGGATGTTACGGCCCCTGCAGCGTGGATCCATGGGCTCCCAAGAAGGCAGCTATAAGCTGGATGGATATCCATGATGTAGAATTCGGTATCAAAAATCTCTGGCCCCACCTGCAGCGGTAATGTTATTGACCCAAACACTGATCTCTTCATCCCGTCAAACACCCTCACAACAAAATCGCTGGGCGTGCAAATAACTTCCCGTATGTCCAATTTCATCATGGCTTTCTTTGGCAATACGTTCAACGACGATCCCGTATCCACCAATACATGCGACATTACGGTACCCCGACATTCCACCGATATATGCAAGGCCATGTTGTGCTCCCGACCCTTGGGCGTTAGGTCAAAATCTGTGAAACCCAGGCTATGTCCAACATTAACATGCGCCATTACCCTCTTTAACTGATTTACAGAAACTTCTTGGGGCACGAATGACGTATCCAGTATTTTCAGCAAGGCGTTCCGGTGGGCTTCGGAACACAACAACAACGATAAGATAGAAATCTTCGACGGCGTCTGCTGTAGGTGTTCAACAATTTTGTAGTCGCTCTTGCGAATCAGTCTCATGAACTCCTCTACGTCCTTGAGTGACGTATCCTTTTCTTTCGACTGAGAAGGCCCGCTTTCACTTACTTTAGCTTTACCTTTGGCCAACCTCTCTGCTTCTACTTCAGGTGAGGTAAAGATCCTTCCGCTACGGGTCATGCCCCCCGTACCAAAAACATTATCCACAGCTCCTGCTGGCTGGCTATTCATCACAATATTTTCACCGTTGCAATACGCCTCTAAACCGTACGTCCACGGGACAACTTTCGTACTTTCAAAGGGAACAAGTCCTGCTTTGGTAATCGTAATAGTTGGCCGCTTGGCGGGCGCCACTATCGTTATAGTCTTCCTCGGGATCGTCACCGTTGCAATATCATTCTGCTTATCACATAATGCCTCCACAGGCTTCTCAACCGCAGTTCGATCGAATTGCAAGGTCCCTTCGTTGATCATGGCCTGAATGCCTTCCTTCAAATAAGCACAACCCTTAGGCTTGGTCCAACACTCTAAACAGTATTCATCACAACCCGAAAATACTCCCCCTATGAGCAACCTGCTTTTCACTTCACTCAATGGTGTCTTCAACTCATTAACATCCAACACCAAGTTCAAATTTTCTTCTGTCAAGATGGCATTTGCCCTATGATTAGGCATAGGCTGTTGTACAATATTGGGCCCCACCTGGCCAAAGTTAATGGCTTTACTGTCCAACAAGTCTTGAACTTTATGCTTGAAAGCATGACAAGATTCTACATCATGTCCGGGTGCCCCGGAATGGAATTCGCAGTGCTTACTAGCGTCGTACCCTCTAGGAAGTATCGGCCCTGTAGGTGGTTCCAGTGTTCTTTTCTCGACCAAATTCAACCCCAGCAATGTCTGGAGAAGCTCTGCTTATGTCGACGGAGGTTTATCAAATACCCTCTTCGGCTTTACATTCTGAAACCTTTTCGGACCCTGATTCTGCCTTTGCTGATGCTGCGGTTGTTGTTGCTGTTGTTGTTGTTGTTGTTGTTGAGGAATTGGAATAGTAACACTGGCTATCTGTTGAGGTTGAATGTACTGATTTCTGCCTCTGCCCCGGCCTCTACCACCATACACAGCGCTAGTATCACCCTGTCGTCTTCCGCCGAACGCTTTTCTCGCACCCCCGGCTGAAGTAGATTCGCCTGCCTGAATCTTTCCAATTTTGATTCCATTTTCGATCCTTTCTCCCATAAGGATCATATCGGAGAAACTGCCCATCGAAACATTGAGTAACTTGTCATAGTACATTCCAGTAAACGTCCCCACAAACATATCATTCATCTCCCTTTCAACCAAAGGAGGGTGCACTCGAGCTGCCATATCGCGCCACCGCTGCGCGTACTCTTTGAAACTTTCATTACTTTTCTGCGACAGACTCTGCAACTGAACCCTGTTTGGCGCCAAATCGCTGTTATACTTGTAATGCATAACGAAAGCATCAGCTAACTGCTTCCAGCTCCTAATCTGGGTGGGCTCCAGTCCCATGTACCATTCCAATGATGGTCCAGATAAGCTATCCTGAAAGAAATGCATGAGCATCCTTTCATCATTGGAATATGCAGACATCCTTCTATAATAAGAACGTACATGGACCTTTGGGCAAGTATCCCCTTTGTATTTGTCAAATGTTGGAGCCTTGAATTTCAACGACACCCTCAGCCCTGGTACCAACCCCATAGTAGCCATATCTAACCCAGCAGAGTTCTGATCAACCACACCTTTCATCTGCTCTTCTAACATTCTGATCCTCTGAACAGGGTCAATAGGGCCTTCAGGTCCCATACCTCTTCCTGAAAAAGCGTCCTCCTGTTGATCCATATTCCAGTCATTGCCATACCCATCGTAACCCACGTTACGACCAAATCCTTGCTGATTGAACATGGGACCCTGTCCTCGGTTGCCGAACCCCAAATTGACCCCAGCAGGTCCCAGACCGTTGATGAAAGGAAGTGCACCAGCGCCGTTCACATTCACATTACCGAATCCCCCATTACCGTAGCCATACCCCTGATTGTTGCCGTAACCGTCATTACCGAAGCCTTGATTGTTGAACCCGAAGTTCCCTTCCTGATTGACATTGCCATACCCATTGTTTCCGAAGCCAACATTATCAACGAATCCTTGGTCAACATCCACAGTGTTGCCTTTATTGTTAACAACATGCCCATCACCACCATTCCCAGTATTGCCGTTACCAGCGCCAGCACCTGCACCAGTACCCGTGTTTCCGTTGACCGTCACAACAGGTGGAGTAACAACTGCCGGTATCTCATTCTCCCGGCGAGGAGTTTCAACAGAAATGTGGTCAGTGTTGCCGTTTCCGTTTGCCCGCGCCAGCAGCGGCTGCACCAAGGTCTGAAGATTCTCCTGGCTCTTGGCCATGCTCTCCATAGCTTGCATGAATAGAGTCAACTTCTCGCGGATTTCCTGCATCTCGACCTAAACTTGATCCATTATCTTCTTGCAGTTGTTTCGGGTTGATTAGAGGTGGACTCTTTGTTCGTCAATCCTGAAAAACCTGTGAGATGCAGGAAATAAGATACAAATTCAACAAGTAACGGGCAATGCAAAATGACTATGCAGATGCAATATGTGTCTGTGCGTTAGGGAAATCATCCCCTGGTTCTAGTGCCGAAGTGCCAGTGTAGTGACAGTGATAGTAATAAGAAGCTCGACATCCAATCATGGAAAACATCTCATACATTGCTGAAAAGCCCATCGAGTCAGGAATACAATATCACTGAGTGTACAATAAGAAGGCATGACCTCAACCAACAATCCTGGTGATGGCCAGCACAATGCAAATAAAGCATATACAACGGTACATAAGGCAATCAAGTGCGACCATATGCCTGATACTCCTCTAACAATCTCTTAGTCTTGGGATGAGTCGGCTGAGAAAGCAACCCTTTGACGAGCGAGTCTCTTTGCCTGATAACACGCTGGAGATCACCAATGGATTCCTCCCAAACACCTTCTCCAAAGCAATCTTCTAGCTTCCGCTTCTGGGATGCAGACTCTTTCTTGCGCTTGATAACTTTGTTCAAGGCATTCTGGACATCATATCTCCGCATAACCTCTTCTTCAAACTTCTTCTGGCTAGCTTTCAACTGACCTTCCAACTCAGAGATCTGCAGCTTCAGTTTGTCTTCTCTTTCCTTATTACCGGACATCGTGGCGTTCCAGGTTTTGTTGAATGCGGAGATCTCCCGGTAGGATACATCAAGTGCTTTCTTCTTGGACTCCAGCATATCATGGGAGCTCTTGAAATCTATCCCCAAGCGTTCACGCTTCTTCCTTTGCTCAGTCAATTCTGTACCTAACTGGTTCACCAGTTTTGTTTGCTGCTCGAAGGAATATACGACTTCATTTCTTTCGCTCCTGAGTTGCGCTAACTCTTCTTCCAACTTCTCGTTGGCTTTCCTCATCTCTTCTTTCTCCTTCACAACCTGCTCGTACCTCTCAATAGGCACAGTAGTTGGCTCCTCAATCACGGGGGAAGCAGGAGGTAATACTACAGGAAACAACATTAGCGCCTGCTTTGCCCTATCTTGGATCCAGACTTGGTACGGAGGATAGACTTGACAATCATTCTTACCCAACAACGGCTTACCCCTTTTGTTGATATTTTTCCAAGCATGCTGAAGCCTGGACAATAATTCCCCACTCAGATCACCTGTGAAGTACAAAGATTCCTGCACTTCCTCCTCTTTTGGCGAGCTTTTCAAGGCATAACCAAATTGCCTGATCAACAATGACGGATTGTAGTTAATGCACCCTTTCCTCCCAATCAGAGGAACGTTAGGATATCCGGCACAACTGTAGATAATCTCAGATCCCAGTAAATCTCTGTCAAACCAGACAACATCTTCTGAAGAAAGTCCCATCAGATGCTCAAACCAATCCACCGTATCTGCAGACTCAGCGAAAATACCCTTCTTGGGCAGGTGACTATCAAACCACCTATACAACAAAGGCACACAACAAGAGACGTTCTTGCCCCTCCTATTCTCGTTCTTATAATGCAGAGAGTGATAGAAATCTCCAACCAGAGTAGGCACAGGATTTCCTGAAGCAAATATATAGAACGCATCCAGATCAACGAAGTCATGCATGTTAGGGAACAGTACAATGCCATAGATACACAAAGCAAGGACAACATTAAACACAACCCAACAGCCACTCTTGGCGTACTCTTGTGCTTTCCCAACTAAGAACTTGAGAGAAAAACCAGACACTCCGTTCCACGAGGTTAACAACAACTCTGAAGAATCTAAATGCAAAGCAACAGCCAAATCCTCCAGCTTGGGCTCAACACCCATACGAATGAAGGGCACCTTGTTCTGAATAGTCAACTCCAAGATCTCAGCATATTCCTCCATGGTTGGAGCCAGAATGAAGTCAGGGAAAGTAAAACACCTCAGCGGGGGATCATAGAACTGCATCAGCGCGTACAATCCGTTACGCTCATACATGGATGGTTTATAAACCAACCTAAGCAGTTTCCCATAACTCTTCCTGAAACTTCTCTTCACATCATCATCAGCTAGAGATATCAAACCAAGCAGAGAAGAAACATCTGGAGTAGGCAACTTGTATGCTACAGTCTTCTTCAAAGTGTCCATAATATCAGCAGACAGAAATCCGGGCAACTAGAATCAGAGGCATGAAAATGCACCTGCAGCACAGACACACATTAATGATATGCAAAATGAGTATGCAACAATGCAATATGCAAACATGCAACAGGGATCAATTGATATATTACTGAAGAGATCCATCCACAATATCTGTCTCAACGGACCCGCAGTACTGCTCAAACCTGGTCTCAACAGACCCATAGCAATGCTCCAACCTGGTCTCAACAGGCTCAAAACAATGCTCCAACCTGGTCGCAACAGACCTAACACTGTCCTGACGAAGAACCCCAAGTAACCACACATACTGATCCAATATCAAGAAAACCGGGTAGTATGGAGGTCAAGTTTCCTGCATGCCCCAATCCCTCTCACAGGTAGGTGTCCTATCAACTGACACAAGGTACGACATCCTATGCGGTCGTCGGTGTCACAGACTTTCAAGATTGATGATATGATACCCAGAAGGTGTGGCATCATCATGTCCTGAAGAGGCCTCACTTAGCCAACTTCCAAATGATCGGTCCCCGGAGTCGACAATCCAACTAACCAACAACCCCCTCAACCCAAAGGGTTGAAAAAGAAGTCAACCAGAAGAACCTCGTCCGAGCGTGGATTTTGCGGGACACTAGTACATGCAAAGCATGCACGCGCCCACTACTTTCCACAATTAATTCTAGGTGCACTCAAGCCCAGGTCCGGCTTATCTCTCAATAGATCACCCCATCCCCACAACAACAATAACAATATAAAGCTGGCAATAAAATGCGGAAAGTAAAGACAAAAATGTAAATCCATACAAAACCCTCGACGGGAAAACAAGCGCTAGGACTGACTCGCGTAGGGAATTGTTGGAGTCCCCAGCAGAGTCGCCAGCTGTCGCTACTGCGAAAATCGGCGCCGGCTATGACAGAAGAGTCGCCACCGTGCGTTATTTATCCCAACAGAGGGAAAGGAAACGCTCAGAGTAAACCTAACGCAAAACGGTAAAGGAATGGTCGTCGCAACCAAATTCCTGGATTCAGGAGTCGATTACGCAAGGGGAAGGTATTAGCACCCCTCACGTCCGTCGTACTCGACAGGATTCACGCTTGTTTTCTAGTACGGATTGTTACTCTATCTACACTAAAGGTCTGGGTTAAAAAGAAAAGAAAATGACTCGGCAAAGTATCGCACTTTATGCCTACGTATTCCCATCTGAAACGAGAAATCAGAGTCAATGTAGTTCACCTACCTACAGGAAAGGAAGGGAAGGTTGCTCGCTAGGATACGACATCCTATGCCTACGTACATTCATACAGCATGAAAGATCAGAGCAAACGTAGTTCGGGCTACGGAAGACACAAGCTTGTCTGACTGTTTTTATTACCTTATGAAAGGGTTTTTCTTGATTAAGAGTCCAAGCGGACAAAAATGACACTTTGATGTTTGTTTGAATCTTTTACGAAAGAAGTGTTTTTTAGTTTGTTTGCAATCTCTGACACACTAGAGACTATGATTTGAGAGTGACTACGTCGCGTGTCACCAAAGGGTACCACACTAAGCAGCCAGACTACTGGAAAAAAGCCCTCCAGCAACCCTTTCTCAAATAGCTTAAGGCTCGTAACTTACGACGTCGATTAACCTTATTACTGTATTTTTGAGTTGTTTTAAGATGAGAAGAGAAAGAAGCTCTAAAAAGCCTAGGGTTGAAAAGGGAATAAAAACTAACCTAATGTTGTCATGCATGGATAAGAATCCTAATGTCTGTCATGATTCCCTCCTGCACAAAGGAAATCAGAGATCCTAGGGGATAAACAGAAAAGAAAGCAAGCAAGTACAGTAAAATGCATGCAATGCAGCAATACAAGCGAGGCAAGGGAGTCCTGCTCAACCTCGAACCTGGGAAAACAACAGGCAAAGTGAATCAACATTCAATTCAAACCTAGGTGGCAAGCTACACAAGCCAACAAACAAAACAGAGAAACAAAAACCACAGCAGAGGAGGCAGCTCAAACAGCAGCACCAAACTCCTACAGTTGACAGCACAAACAGCAACTCTGACAGCAACAACTTTCATCTTCAAACTTCAATAAGCTTCAATCTCCAACCTCCAGGGAAGAGAAAGCACACTTCAAATAAGGCTCCTCACAACCTAAACAGTCAAGCTCCACATCTACAGAAAACTCCAGCTCAAAAGCAATAGTAAACCCTAGCTTCAATCCTCCAGCAAGCTCCTGACAGCAAAGTTGACAGCTCCATCTTCAAGCAATCCTTATGAAAGGCATCTTCAACATCTTAGATCTTCATATCCAAGCTCTAGAAAGCTCCACCAAGAAATATTTGTTATTAAGATCAAGTTATAATGAATGAGAACCAGTGAAAACCAAAGGAAATCACTAGAAACCATCATCTGCAAAGAAAGGTATCCTCAAAAGTTCTACTCTTTAAGGCATGCCAATCATCCCTCCAAGGGAGAGATGGGCTTACTTAAGAGGCATTTGAATCCTAGGATAGGATAGAGGCACAAGAAGCTCTCTATGTTTGAAAGAAGAAACAAGACTAATCTACTGCTCTTCCTATATGCCCTAATCCCTAAGCTCATGACAAGCATTCCAACAGATGAGAAATCTTCAATTCCAAGCTTCTTCAAGCCATCCAAAGCAACTTCATTTGATCTTCAATTCATCCAAGCAAAGCCCAAGCCAAAAGCACACCCAAAATAGCCCCACACACATAACCAAACCAAGCATCCAAGGGAAAAACCCACAAACATCACACAAGTTGCAAAAATCAAATAAAATTCTAAAACTCATCATAAAATCCTAAGTAAATTTCTAAGGGAACCTAACCCTATACCCAATACCCCATATAAATCCCAGGACCTAAATCAAACACTAAGTCCCCAAACTATGTTCTAAACTACAACTAGTTGTGTTAAAACCCTAATTCTAACACCTCTCCTATTCACCTCTCAAACTAACCTAAATTTTATTCACAAAATTATGAAAAAATTCCTAAGGGTACATGCTTCCCTAGTCTAATAAACCTCACAAGAATCACTCAAAAATTCCTCACCAAACTCTCATACTAAATTAAGAAAAATGAAGTATCAAACAAATGTAAAATAAAAGCAATAAAACTATAAAAATATGCCAGAAAATATAAAATGCATGAAATTAATATTTTTTAATCCTATAAAATTCTAGAGACCCTAAGGAAACCAGGGAAAAAAGTATCACTAAAAAAGGATCATTCTTCAATTTATTATGAATTATAAACTATCCTAAATGAAAACATAAAAATAAAAGAAAATAAAATGCAAATGATAAAATGGCGTGATGAATAGCAAGATTATTGTGTTATTCTAACAGGCTGGGCCCAGGAGGGGGTGTCACTAGTATATGCGTGCTAAGCCCAAACCACACAAAAACAACTCAGGAAAATATAAAGAAAATTGGAAAAAACTCTGTGACGAATAGTAACAAAATCCTGTGTAAATTCTCAATGGGCCTAAGAAGAGAGTGTGGATAGTAAAACCAAATGTTAAGCCCACCCAAGTTCACTAAGTGAAACGGTGCGTTGAGGTTATGTTTCAGACTCCTTCACAATTCAACAGGGCATCGTGGCTGTGGGATCCAATTTCAGTCAAGGTCAAAGCCCTCATCTAATGGCTAAGCAGTCTTCTTCTCCATTTCAAAACCAAAAGAGAGGGAATCATCAGGACGGTGGCCGGAGCTAGGTGCCACCGTCGTCCCCAACACCAGTTGTGCCAAAACGCAGTAAACAACAAAAGTGAACATCCAAACCTACTCAAATTCTCTCCCTGAGCTCAAATATGATCTCTATTTCAATTGAAACTCACTCCAACTCAAAACACGATGAAAAGTTCAGAACATGCTCAATATTCAATCCTCCCCAATCTCAAAATTAACAAGCCTATCATCATCTACGTGCTTCACTGAGTAATTATCACCATCTAAACATGCTTAATTCATCAAGAACTCAGAGAAACGATCCTCAACAGAAATTGCATCGCCCTAGGTTTTGTCTCTAATCACCAAATTTTCCTACCAGAATCCACCCTAGCCATGTCTACAATGCATCTACACATTTAAATCCTATCAATTCTAACTAAATTGAGCTATGAGATGAAATTTGCAAACCTGTGAAAATTGAGTGAACAGAGCAAGAAATTCTTCAAATCACCCTTCAATCTTCTCCAGACACGATCAATGAAGTCTTGTGGAGCTTCTGTATGCACTGAATTGCCTTGAATCCTTCTTAATCACCAAATCCGATTTTGAGTTGCAAGGTTGAAGCTCACTATGCTCTCTCTCGATTCTTCACAGTTTTTGGCCACAAAAGCAACTGAATCAGTTACACTCTTTATATAGAACATGTTAGAAAGCTCTAGAATGATCTGGAATGATCCATGTGAGAAGTTCAATTTCTCTTGCACTTGATAATCTCATGAGAAGCTTGCACATGACAGTTGGGTTTAGCTTGCTTCAGCATCTTGGTTTTGATCCAAAATCTCACCACATGACATTTTGAATTGATTAGTAAGGGTTAGAGCCTTGGTTATGATCTAAGGGAGTGTTTGGCAAGTGTTACTTGTGATGTAAGAAAGCACTTTTCAAAGCAACTCACAAAATAATGGCTCATCTCAAAATTGTGGCATTGCCAATGTGTTTAAAATCCAATTTCCATTCAAAATGACTACCCATATGCCATGTTTATGCCTTGTAATTCAAAAAATCATTTTCCCCTCTTTTGAATCATTTGAAAAATCTCCCTTTTTAGGCCATTTTGGAGCACTTTGTGAAATAAGCCAATCCAACTCACCATGACTTCATATATGACCTAAAAGCACCATTCTAAGCACATATCATGTTGAACAATTTTTCATTTGAAGAGTGGAAGATGGAGATTTTGACACATGCTTGAAAATGACCTATAATTCAACTTTCCCAAAATACCCCTGGATTGCCAAGATCATAACTTGAGTTCCACAAATCTCCTTGAGGACTTATAGTACTAAAATTAAAGCTAAGATCAATCCCTACAACTCTCATGTTGGCAAAGAATCCATTTGAAAACTCCTTGAGGGGAAAAAGTTGCTTGGAAGTCAAGTGACTTTCACAGATAAATTTCAGTGTCCTCTGATGACCTGTAACTTGCAAGAACCATAACTTGAGTTCTAAAAATCTTCTTGAAGACTTATAGTACTAAAATTAAAGGTATTGAGAAGCCCTACAAGTTTCATCTTGGCCAATACTCCATCTGAAGCTTGTATTTTGACTTATGTGGCTTGGAAGTCCAGTGCTATACAGGGGATTTTACCCTAGGAACCCTGTCTCAAACACCTCCAACCACTCTTGATTCTCTTGAACTTGGTCTTGGCTCATTCATACACATGCTTCAACATATCAATCCATGACTTCCATGACTTAGAGCTAGGTCTTGATGCCCTTTCTTTGCTCTCCTTGACCTAGGGTTACCCAGATGAAACCCCACTTGTACACACCTCAACTGTGGCTCTTGAACTTGATACAATGACTTGTCTAAGCTTCAATAGGGCCCCCTAGGCATCCCATGAGATCCATACACACCTCAAATTCACATTCCCTGTTGATGATTTTCAATACACCCCAAGTAAGGAGAAGAAATCTACCTGTGGGCACTCAAACTTCTCATGACTTCAACCCTTCTCTGATGACTTGGATGGTCTCTCAGGCTCAGAGAATACCTCTAGATAGGCTTCTTTTGACATAAATGGTACTTGATCCCTTATTATATGACTTGATATGCTATGATATGCACATGATTGCTATGTTATGCTATGCAAATGAAATGCAATGAAACATAAATCAGGCAAGAAAAGGTTAAGCAAATTTTGGGGTGCAACAGAGATCAAGAGGTATGACTACCAATCAAGAGCTATACAAGACTATAAAGCTAGCTCAAAGGTTTATCCAAGTATGCAAGGGTTGATATCCTCACCAGAGAAGTTACAATATCCTCAGAAAGAGTGGTTGAAACCAATTGTGTATGTCTCCTAACTTGAGATTTGTAGGGAGATCATCAGATGATTCTGAAGCCATAGAGTTGGACTTGAGGTTTTGAGAGAGCTCAAGAGAAGTTTTGAAGATCATTTTGAGGCCTAGATAGGTCATTGTGTGGAGTATGTGAAGTATAACCAAGATTGGTGTATCTAGGGTTTCATCTGGATGACCCTAGGATAACTGATGATTTGAAGAAGGTTGAGACCTAATTCAAGAGTCATGTGATCATGGATTGCTGTGTTGAGATGCCTAAGGATGATTCCAAGGTCAAATTATCATGAATCAAGAGTGTGAGAAGTTGCTAGGCTAGGGTTGCTATGCTTGACAGTGTAAAATCCCCTGGTTTGATGCCTGACTTCAAGACCACCTAACTCAAGATGTGATTTTCATCTCACCTTGACCCCAACATGATTGTTGTAGGGCATGATCTTAGCTTTAATTTGAGTACTAGAAGTTCTTGATAGGGTTTATAGAACTCAAGTTATGAGCCAGACAAGTTATAGGTCATCTAAGGCATGTGAATTTGGAGCTTGAAAGTCACCCAACTTGAATGACACTTTTTCCCTAGAAGGATGATTCCTATGAACTTTTGGTCAACATGAATGTTGTTCCTTATTCTCTCACCTTTCTAGATAGTACTAGAAGTCCATGATTGGATTTGTAGAACTCAAGATATGGCTTTGACAATCAAGGGTATTTTGGGTATTTGGAATTACAGGTCATTTTGAATTATGGGTCTATTTCACTATCTTAGGCACCTCAAATGAAGAATTTTTCAACTTGAAAGTTGTTCAAAATGGTTTTTTTAGTCCAACCATGACTCAAGCAACCATTGATATGGATTGATCATGGAAAAGTATGAAGAAATTTGAAAAAAGGACATTTTAAAAGCATTAATGAAGAGAAAAATTCAAAATAAATTGTAATGGCTCAAAACTTCACAAGTTTGTGCTTGTTTTGATTGGAAATGATGTTTTGAGAAGAATGACATTTTTAGAATTTTGATTTGGAGCCTATTTCATGGACATTTCAAAGGTTACTTGGATTTGAAGTAACACATTCAATTATCACCATAGGATCAAATTAGGCATCCAAACTGATCCATTCACACTCAAGGATTGTTGTGCAAGCTTTGTGGGAGGAATTAGAAGCTACTAGAAGCAGAATTCGCAACTGCCATGGAAGGTTTTGGATGAAAAACCAGAAAATTGGAATAGGCTGTGTGGGCTTCCAATGGGCCTCAAAAGTGTCCAAAATGATTCTATATAAACATTAGAAGAAGTTCATATGAGGTTGGTTGCTTTTGAGAGGTAAGTTCAGTGAAATCAGTTAGAGTTTTTCAAGCTTGGAGGTGAAAAACGATTTTGGAATTGGAGGCCATTTCCATAGCAATTGAGCATCAAGATTGATCAAGCATCATTCTCTGAGTGAATCTGCACCTTTTAGAGGAAGAATTCGTCCTCAAGAACACCAAATTCAGAGCTTCTGATCAGGTTGGTAACTTTCAAGATTCTGAGTAATTTATGGAGTTTTAGAACTAGTTTGACATGCAGTTAGGTTCTTGACAACCTTTAGATGGATTCTAGATAAGTTTCATAGTGAATCGTGACACTTTTTGACATAGCATCCCAAGTTGTAGTTCACATATCTCTTTAGATAGTGGATAAAAATGAGAAAGAACATGATATTTGGACTCTAGGAAGTGAGACAAGCAAAACCGTGTATAGAATTTGAAGTCTCGTTGAGTTTGAAAGTTTGGTACTATTCACTCTCGCCAGAGAAGATGACCGGATCTTCTCCGGCCGCCCCTGCAACCACAGCATGCAAAATGCCTCCGTTTTAGTTTTAAAATCCCAGATTTTATCATGGCCGTTGGATCTTGCTGGTGAGTGGACTTTGTATGTGCATCGTGCGGCCTACATGCCATCCCGCGTGTAGCCTTCACACAGCCCTTCCCGTTTTAATGAAACGCAGAGTTTCATTAAATGAAACTCTGGGCTCTTACTCAAGCAACGCTATCCCCACCCCCCTTCGTTAGGCTCAATTCATATAACACGTGAAAACATTGCTTCATGCACCCCCAGGCCTGTTTCCATTTAATAAATAAAATGCTAAGTTAGTTGCTCAACTGGGCCTATGCGCGTTTTATTATCCACACCCCCAGCGCACAGCCCGCATAGGATTGCACATGAATCCAATACTCATTACACCCCCTTGTTTAGTTAGTCTTTGATTGCATTTTCTTTTATTTTTCTTATTAATACTTGTTAGTTTTAGTTCATATGAAAATAGAAATGATTGTTAATAATTCTTGAAATAAATCATGTGAGTAGTCTAATGTGTTTAGAGTTTTCTCACATTTTTTAATTTTTGTTTTCATGCATTTTCCAATTAATTGCATATTTTCTATTTTAGTGTGTTTTTAATAATTGAGAAATTGTATGCTGAGCTTTATGATTTTATTTCTCTTTCAATAATTCATATTAGCCTCTGATTTTTTGTATGGTGAATGTTGACACATGAAATAACATTGTACTATTTTTGTTGTGATTTTTAGATGATTCTAAATAGGATTTTGGAATAGATGTTTAGAAGTATTCATTGTTGGATCCCCTTAGTGCACTCTTTGGATTTGGATTTTGTTTGAGCCTTTTGATTTAGGTTTAGCCCCTGAGTTTTGTACCATAGCTTGTCAATACATGTAGGATGATGTAGTATTTTCCTTGGAATTTTTAGGAATGATTTTCTATTTGTTCCCCATTTTACAAATTGGCCTTAGCTTAGGTGACCCTAACTAGGTTAATATCATAAATTAGTCTTGTAAATGACCATTAGATGATTCTAGGTCCCATATCCTGTCTTGATAGATTGGTAATTAGGTAGATACCTCTTTTAGAGCCCTTGAATCCTTAGTATAGGTGATCCTTAGAAGGCAATCTTTAAGGTTCTTTAGAAGTTCCAGTAGGTGGATAATTCTTCCTATAGGGGTAGTTTCCTCTTCAATTTTCCTTGCATGATTGGAATCCTCCATGTGAGCATGTTTCCTCCTGTGGAGGAATTCATTGCATTATCATAAGGGAGTTGAGTCTATGAAAGCTCTCTCTCTAAGGAAGTGGAGTTGGTTGAGTGTCTGTGGTAAGTTCCTGTGGACCTTACCTTGCTTCTCATCTCCATTCTCCTAATATCTTATTATTCATTTCTTTTTAGGAACCTTCTTGGGGTAGCATAGTCCTTCCTGTGGGGGAATGTTGCACATCTCTTGAAGGAGCCAAACCTCTAGGATTCCCTCAAATCTCTTTTAGTTGGTTGAGTGCCTGGGATAAGTTCCTGTGGACCTTACCTTTGCCTCCTAACACGCAATTTCTTTCCTTAGGATAGAAGCCTTGTTTGACTACTTGTGGAATGATTTCCTTATTTGCCATGAGTCATTTTCCTCATTCATGATTGAGTGGTATGTTGCATTAGGATAGTCCATGTTTAGGATAGTTTAAGTGTAGGTGCATAACTGCATTAAGAGGTTGAGTGAGTCTCCCTCTGCTTGTTTGCCTTAAGGGTTGAGGTGATCCTCCCCTTGCTTGTGTGTTGTTTTTCTTTTTCTAATTGACGTATTTGCATATAGAGGTTGAGTGAGCTCCATCTGCTTGTTTGTTTTGACTGTTTTTCTTTGCTTGAGTGCTAAGAGGTTGAGTGAGTCTCCCTCTGCTTGTATTGCTCCATTACATGTGCATCTTTACTGTTTTTGCTCTGTTTATCTGTTAAGCTGATGCTTTATCTGTTTTCTGTATCCCATTGACATGATCCCCTAGGAATCTCACTTCCTTTGATAAGGAAGTGATGATTAGAACTTTAGGTTGAAACCTATGCATGATAACTTCTAGGAGTTCCCTGTTTCAAACCTCAACCATAGGATGAATCCTTGGCATGACAACGTTAAGACTTGACAGTTTCCCCGTAGAGTTCGTTCTCTTTTCATCTCAAAACAACAGTAAAAAACGTAATAAATGCAAGTTAGTATAAGCGTGTTACGAGCCTTAAGCTACTTGGGAAATGATAATTGAGCGGTCTCTTCTCAATCATCTAGAGTGTTTAGTATATGTCCTTTGGACGATATGCGATGCATTCGCTCCTAAGTCATAGTCTCTAGTGCTGTACAAACTACAGACAACGATAAAAAACACTTCTACCGTAAAAGACAGAAAACAAACCTCAAACCTTTTTGCCCCGTGGGCCCTTAACTCGAGGAAAACTTTTTTGAAGAAAAGAGTGTCGTTAACTCCTAGTTCTACCGCAAACGGTAATGCACGAGTCTCTGACGAGCAAGCTGCATACACCAAACTGTTGGACCTGTTTATTAACCTTACTCGTAAAATAGATGAATCTGAATCTCCGTAATCCGTATTATCCCGAACTACGTTTGCTCTGATCTTTCACGCCGTGTGAAAGTACGTAGGCACGAGATGCGATATCTCGGCGAGCAACCTTCCCCCATAACCCGTAGTTAGGCGAACTACGTTGACTCTGATTTCTCGTTCCAGACGGGAATACGTAGGTATAGAACTGATGTGTTCTGCCGAGTCATTTTCTTTTCTTTTCAAACCAGACTTTTAGATAGATAGATAAACCAACCCATCAGATAAACACAACAAGCATGGATCCCATCGAGTACGATGGACGTGAGGGGTGCTAATACCTTCCCCTTGTGTAATCGACTCCCGAATCCAGACTTGGTTGCGATGACCTTGTCTTATACCTTTTCGTTAGGTTTTTCTGATCGTTTCCTTTCCCGTTCTGAGGGATAAATAACGAAAGGTGGCGACTCTTCTGTTTTGTCGGCACCTTATTTTCGCAGTAGAGACACTATGAAAATAGTAAAGTAATATATACATTTATTTTAAAAAAAGTGTATTACAAAACAATATACAAAAAATAAAGCACAAAAGGGGTGCAACAGTCCAGAACAGGGGTGCATTGGCCAAAATCTGGTTAGGCTTAACGGTTGTAAAGCCCAAATCAATAACACCACAACAAACAGAGGGGGGTGTGTGATTGGATAAGGGGGTGCAATTTAGCAAACAGACAAATGGGCTTTGATCCACAATCAGCAAAATAACACCAAACATGGGGGTGTAATAAGGAATACGGGGGTAAAGTCTGACACGAATGGGCCAAAGCCCACTAACCATCTCAAGAGGTTCCACGAGAACATTTCTTCTACCTGATCTGGCCAAAACGAAAACCTTCTTCAACCTCTTGGCAAACCCTAGTCCAGAAACAAACTTCTGCCGTCGCCGGTCAAAAAACTCCTCTCATCTGTCCTCTGAACTTCTTCCACCAAACCTCTCTAACTCTCCAAACCGAACTCATAAACAAACTCTCCAGTTCTTCTCTTTCTCCGATCTCATGCTCTTCTAAAAAAAACCATAAAACCAGCCAACAAATAATCAACACTCAAAAATCCATGGGCGAAGATAATGATGTACGTTAGCTGTGGTTCGCGAGTGAAGGGGACCGTGATTGGAAGTTCGTTTTGAAGTTAGGATGGTCTTCTAGGTTTCATGTGGTTTGGGAATGAACAAATCGTGATGATTGAGATTGTTTGTTGAATGTTGTTGTGGTTGAGGATGACAAGAGTTGAGTGATTCAGAAGATGGATCTGGAGAGGCGAGGTTATGATCTGTAGTTTGGGATTGTAGTTTGAATGTTAATAGATTGAATCTGAGGTTGAAGAATTTGTTGTTGTTTGTGAAGATTGATTGATGACGAAAACAAGTTTGTAGATCCGGATCGTGTGAGGTGAAGTAGGATCGAAGGGGTTTAATGTGTTTACGGATGGTGTTCAGTGGTGATTATGGTGGATCTGTGGTTTGCATGTTTAAATATGGGGACGCGAAGGTGATTGAAGGTGAATGTTGATGAATTGTTAAAGGTTATGGACTCAGATATGGAAAATTGCTTGAAGGTTGGTTGAAGGATGACAGTTGAGCAGATGAAGGTCTGGGAAGTGTTGTGGAAATTCTGGGAAATCATGATGAATTTCATGAAAAAACTGGAAAATGTGTATGAACACATGAAGGTTTTGATGAATCTGATGAATGTCGTATGAGTTCTGGAAAGCGTTTGGTGAAGATTGATGAACATGATGAAGATCATGTTGAATTTCTGGAAAACGTTTAAGAACGTGATGAACGCATGAACACTCTATAAGTTTTCCGGTGGGATGGATGAGTGTTTGTCTTAGGATGCGTGCCGCCAGCCATGAGAGAGAGTGAACAGGGCTATTTATAGCCCTGACACTTGTCAGCGACCTAATGCATTGAGACTGATTAAAGCTGCAAGATTAATTAGTAAACTTAAAGATTAATGACAAAGCTGCACAATATTAAATGCTGAGAAATTAATTGCCAAAGTTAATTAATATAAAATTCTAATTACAACTAAACTAATATTACACTAACTAAAATTAATAAAAACAAATCTTGCTAATATTAAAAAGCTGATTAGAACCAAAAGTTAATAATGCAACGTGTTCTTTTGAAAAGCCAAACAATTAACTAAACTAAAACTAATTAAACCTAATCAATTAATATCTTAATTAAATCTAGATATTAAATTCTAATAAACTATTAAAAAATAGAAAAAAACTATTTAAAAGTTGAATCTAGTTAAACTCTAAAAAGAAATTAAAACTATTTAGTTATAAGAAAAACAATTTAAAAAAGAGAAATAAAAGATAAAATCTAATTAAAATCTAAAATCTACGTCCAAAAATTAAGAAATAAATTCTAGAAAATTAAATCGGTGAATATAAAATGCGAGAATGCAACAAAATAAACGGTAACAAAACCGGATACCGAAATACCACCGAAACCAACAGTGTAGACTGATCCACCGGGCAGAGTGCAACTTCTACAATAAAACTCCTTATCTGAAACGGTTGAATCGTCTGAAACACGATAGGAAGGGCTGTAATCCCGATACAATCAATCCGGCTGAAAAAATGCACAGTATGCGATATGCAGATGCAAATGCAAAATGAGACGAAACATAAGCCAAATTGCGAGAAACGGTTGGTCAAATTTTGGGGTACAACAGCTGCCCCTATTCAAACGACTTGGACCTGAAGGGTTGAAAAGCGAACGGCATTCAAACGTTTAATGGTAAAAGACGGTTGAATACCAAAGAACCCTGAAATATGCCAACCGCAAAAAACAGAACTGCAAACTCAGATATAGTGGAACAAAGATCTCCGGAAGTAACTGAATGTGGTAGTTGCAACGGCAATAAGCTGGTTGATTACAAATTTCAAATCATCGACACTAAGTCGGAAAGATCATCTGACATCGCTATCAGGCATCGACGCTAAGTCGGAAAAACATCTGACATCGCCGCCAGAAATCTGCAAGGGATAAAATTTTATGACATCGCCGCCAGACAAACACAACATTGATACACGTCTGACATCGCAGCCAAACAACTACAAAGCTGATAAACATCTGACATCGCCGCCATACAAACGGAAAACTGATAAACATCTGACATCGCCGTCAGACAAACAGAAAGTTGACAAACATCTGACATCGCCGTCAGACTTCTGTAGAATTGATAAATGACATCGCCGTCAGGCCTCGACATCAAGTCGTTAGAAGCATTGGACCTCGCCGTCAGGCCTCGATATCAAGTCGGTAAAAAGATCTGACCTCGCCGTCAGTCCTCGATATCAAATCGGTAAAAGCATCTGACCTCACTGTCAGGCCTCGATATCAAGTCGGTAAAAACATCTGACTTCGCCATCAGAACTCGACATCATCTGACTTCGCCGCTAGCTCTCAAAATAATCTGACTTCGCCGTCAGTTTTCAAAATTATCTGACTTCACCGTCAGTTCTGAAAATTATCGGACTTCGCTGTCAGTTCTGATAATTCACAAAAATACTCCGCTGGGGAAGAGAGAAACTTAACCAAGCAATTCTGGCAGGGAGAAAGGAGAAACTAAACCAAGTAACTCTGTTTGGGAAACACATGATCAGATGAACTCGTCCATCAAAAATTGCACTATGGTCTGGATACCATATAGGCTGAAGGGTAACATCTCAAATTGCCAGAATCTGAACATTCAACGTAATAAACCAGAGTCTGAATACTCAACATAGCAAACCGGAGTCTGAACACTCAACGTAAAAGCTGGAGTGTGAACACTCAACGTAAAAGCCAGAGCCTGGATGCTCAATGAAAAAACCGGAGCCTGGATGCTCAACGTGACAACCGGAGCCTGGATGCTCAACGTGAAACCCGGAGCCTGGATGCTCAACGAAATTGACGACTTCAATGGGGATTTACCGGAGTCTGGATACATGACGGAAATTGACTGGAGTCTAGATACTCAACGGACAAAGGAATTCATCACAAATACTCATCAGGGTCTAGATACCACATGAGTTCAAAACAAACATGACCAGCTGAAGTCCGACGACACTGCTGGGGAATAATATGAGTCATGGTCTGGATACCACACTGGCTAAAAGAAACCACATCACCAGTTGCTAAGGTCTGGACACCATTCGAGCAACTGCATCAATTGAAACCTGTCATGGTCTGGATACCATACGGGCAAAGAGATAATTTTCACATCATCGGAGTCTGGATACTCCTCGAGATTGATCGGAGTCTAGATACTCAATGGACAACACAAATCTGAAAGTACTGTGGTATGTATACTGTCACACCCTAATTTTTGACCATAAGATCTCGCCTTCTTG
Organism: Lathyrus sativus; assembly: GCA_963859935.3. Taxonomy (NCBI): domain Eukaryota; kingdom Viridiplantae; phylum Streptophyta; class Magnoliopsida; order Fabales; family Fabaceae; genus Lathyrus; species Lathyrus sativus. The sequence goes on along the minus strand of OZ012736.1, from coordinate 135,393,810 downwards.
TGTTTTTTCTCATATGTTATCTTTCTACTTGTGTGTACATGTTTATTGCGGCTAACCAAATCGTGCAGATGCAGTGATTTCAGATGGATTTTTAAATACTCCACGACATGGTCAATTGAGCCTGTTTCAGATTGATTACGGGATTTTATTGGTTTTCCTCAACATCTCTTAAAATCATCAACGCCTACCCCTGAGGAGAAGTGGGATTTTTTATTTGGCATAACCATTTGAGGACTGATCGTAGTCATTTAAAGCTTCGTTAAGTCAAAGTGCTTCACATTGATTATGGATATGGGTCTTATCAGAATGAACGTGATTAATTTGTGACTAACTAATGGGTTCATGATTCAAGCGGCATCAAGTTCATAAAGCATCTTTTTTTTTTGAAGGATTTAATTTAAGTTGTTTTGTGGATTTTCCTGAGATTTAATGGCAAGGTGGTTTATTCAAGCCCAAGGTTCAGTATTATTTCAGCACCAAGCATTCAATTACGTGTTAAGTGCTTTATGAAAGGTACAAAGTGCCAATATATAAGGATTGTTTCAAAGGTTATTACTAAGCACATTCATCAAGCTTCAAAGCAAAAAGGATGGGAAAATTCCAACCATAAGGACGGTAGGACGCACACACTTAAAAAACTTCCTGCAAAGTTTAAAAGAGAGGAAAAAAACGAAAGGGGCTTGTAGTATGAATGCCCGGAATTTCATCGCTTGCACTGAATGGGCATTACTCTCAAAGCACTTAATATTGGAAGGTTGTCAATTAAAGAAATGTTTATGATATCATTACTAGCAGCAGTAGATACAATATGAAGGCGAGGGGACCATTGCCTATCAGAGCCTGTGATTGGGAGTCTCACTAGATCAAAAATAAATAATAATATAATAATTACATGAAACATCCCAGAATTTAATGGAGAGCATAACAAAGTTAAGCCCCAAGGCGCTAAGTTCTACGTAGCAGCATACAGCAGGTCCGATAAATGCTTACACCGACCTTTTTACCGCTCAGATACACCTATCCTGTTAACTCTTCAGAATGTTTTAAAGTAAGGTTCAAAGAGATCATCATCAGTCTTACGTGACCACGGTTTCGGTACCCGTCGACTTCCCTTTCTCATGTTGTCAGCTGTTACTTTTAGCACCATTACCCTGTTCAATACAAAACCAACTGTCTGGGAACTCCTACAGAATTTAGCATTTGTAATTACCGCACCTGTTAGGCTGCTGCCAACGTTTCCTGCAAATAGAAGCACAAACACGGTTAATTGACCGCCCAATACGACGTTCATGTCGGATTGAAGAAGAAAATTCCCAAACAAATTCATAGTGACATAACCAAAACGGTTCGAAGCATAAAGATCCGGTTTTAATTGCCTTCCTAAAAGAAACTCAACCCACAGACACTATCAACCTAAGACGACATTACCTTGCACAGGCAGCATTCCGGTTCTTCCTCACATAAACTCCACCTTTGATACGACAGGTTATGTTATGGATGACTCCCCAGATTTTATCCTCAGTATGCGTGCCCTAGAAACAAAGGAATAGGTGTTTAGAAGATTACCACAAAATGTTTCATTTGATTTTGATAGTAACAGACTTTCCCAAGATGGGGAAGTCTCGCAGACAAGATAACCAGCTACAAAAGACCAATTTAGAGCATAGTTATAGTCCTAAACGCGCATTTCAGGTTTGACAGTCAGTATACCTTGCCATTCTTGTCTAAGAAGGTATAGATGGGCAATTTCAGATTAACCTACGGTCCGACGATTCGAAAGCATTTGCGGTCAGCACTCGAAACTTACAGCACCTGCAACAACGGAAAATTCCCTGTAAACAGACACAAAAATCCACATCATCAATTCTTCAAGGCATAGCCAAACAACATAAATGAAGATGTTTTGAACATGTTTACACGAAATGGAAATCGAACCTCACAGCAGGTAAGTAACCTCATACAAATGGAAGTGTAAGGACATAACAACTGCAGTTAGGGATGCATTATAAAGCATTGACGTTTGTTGTTTCCACTTATCCTCCTGTGAAATGGACGGCTGCATTGGCCAAGGAACAAGGTTTGCGTCTACTTCAACATCAAGCCTCCCAAGTTGACATGAAAGTGACAGAGAAGATTGTTGCCTGAGCTGAAACAAAGACAGGAAGTTCAGAAATCTATACATGATGGAAAGGCCATGAGTCTCGAATTACATTCGTCAAGTCAATAGATTAAAACAGTACCAAGAATACCATCCACTTAGGAAAAAGCAACATCGAAGCCCCCAACCAATCGTGCATCGAAAACCGTTTGTTGTTCAAAGTATGCTTAATGTTCTTAGGCTACATCAGATCAACTAGCAACAGGTTAACAACATCATTATCAGCTCCGACAATCGGCTAAAAGATAAAGCAATGTGATGCAGAACGAACACGAGTTTTTATGACCTGGAAAAAAAGAGAAGCTATTTCAATATTCAAGAAAGAAGTTCAAGTCAAAGCAAGGATGTTTCTCTGCAGCAAGCATGGAGTGATTGTGCTTTGTCTCATTACTCTACTTCCGCTGCAATATCTCCGATGCATCATAATGCCGAAGCTCCCACTAGTATGAAGTTGAGTACTAATGTCTCAGAAACATTTTCACTCTCTTACAAAGGGCTGGATAGAGCTTCACGAGTCTCCTGACCTGGCAAACAAAATCAGACAAATAATTAAACACTTTCCCAAAGCATACCCAAGACGGAATTCAAATTCTTTCCCAAATAATCGTAGACATGTCGATACAAAGAAGGAAAGAAACTTCATCAAATTTTCAGTCATTACTTTCGCTCATACGAGTTTGGAAGGAAATCACGAATTCATAAACTCTTTCCAAAACAATCAAAACCTGTCCCTACGGATCTGGTATTGTTTTAATAGCAAAATCATGATTTGGAGCTTATAAAAGGAGGAAGAACCATTCTCAGAAGGAGAAAAACGAGACAGAAACCACCACAACGTGAAACAGTCATGAAATCCCCAAATTCCCATTCAGAAACCTAAAATCAAAAGAAAAAAACTCATTTTTGCAGAACCTCCCTCGCGACACCACCACCGTCACCGAAAATCAACGGAGACCCTAGCTCCCACGCGCAGAAATATTAGAATCCCAAATCAAATCGTAAACGAAGCTTCACCGACAATATCCTTGCTGTTCATCGCGAATTGCAAACCCCTGTCAACCTTCGGACGCCCCAATCGGAAGGAACTTCGTTAGGGTGGGCATTCTTGTCGATATTGTTTTGTAACGCTGATGTTGTCTTGATTGTTTTGTAGGGAAAATGGAAGGCCATTGAAGGAGAAGAAGAAAGAAGAAGAAAACGTGAAAAGAATGAAGAGTGAACAGAAGAGTGATCAGAGATCACGATGTAGGGGATGAATCGGTGGGCGATTTGGGGGGGGGGGAGAAGGGTTTCTAATTTGTTTTTTTTTTGTTTCTGTTGTATTATGATTCCACGCACCATGCACCACACACTCACCGAGCGTTTAACCATTAATCACCAACTAATAACCCTAAAATCAACCTATTAATCTGTTTTTCTTTTTAATTAATCATAACTATAATTAATCTCTTTTAAAAATAAACTAACAACTTTTTTAATCATAATCATTATCTTCAATCAGCCTTTTAATCAATCAACATTTTCATAATATCTCTTTTATTATAATAATTTAGTAAAAAAAAACATTAAAAATATATAACTTATTTGCATTTTATTAAATCTATTTAGTACTTTAATAATAACATTTTTATTAAGAAATTCTAGTTAGTTTGTTTTTTTAATAATATGATCCCTTTTATTTAATAAAACTCATTTAATATTTAAAATAATAAAATTAATATAACCTTTTTCTTTTTTTTCTCATAAAAATAAACAAACATCTCTTAAACGATCTCACCAAAATATTTTCTCATAAGCCTAAGTCAACTAAATTAGTCTGTCTCGCTATTAATAATCAAATACAACTTTTTACTAAAATCAGTTTCACATATAAAACCGAATAACCTCACTAAACACAATTCAACTAAAAACAACACAACGACCTTTAAAATCAACTTCCCGCTTACAAATCAAGTCACCCAAATCAACATTTTCTTATAATTCAAACAAATTCAACCCCAACTAAAATCAACTCACAATATAAAATACAACCTAATCGTGCACGCTCACGACACATTCACTCTCACACACTTCAGCGCTTTCATGCGTATGTGTATGGCTTTACTTTCCGCAATTTACTCACATTATTGCAATTTACTTTACCACATCGCATTCCGTCCAAAGGAAAACCCTACACATGATTCAACAATTGTGTGTAGCGCATCTCATTTGCATCATTCTCCCATTTGATCCTTGATCCCATTCAAGTCGATCTTTTAAGTTAGTTCCTACCCCATAGGAAGGACCGTTACCTTTACAACTTAGAACAAACATTCAACAACTCATACAAATATTCAAACATTAGAGAAAGATGCCAAATCATCTTAAGCGAGATAGAATCTCCACCCCACAACAATACAGTCAATACCGTAGGAACTTTGCCTTAAGATAGAGGCGTACCTCGTCGATCCCTATCGAGTACTTGAGCCCTTTTCTTAAGATGATGCAAAGACTACATTCCTACAATTTGTGGCGGTTAAATCTCCCTTAAAATGACAACACATCTCTTCTCCTAAACTCAATCAATCAACTACCCTAAACCCGTAGGAACTTTGACCACAGTCAAAGAACTCCTCTAACCCTTTAGGGGAACTACAAATACTCTGATTCCACTCCCGTAAGGATATGTAGGCATAAGAGGCGACATCTTATCGAGTATACTTAGAAATAAACCCCTAGGTCTTTTAAACCTTAAGCAGATAAACCATAGCAATAAACAAACATAAAACAAGAGGTTCCTGTAGAGTACTACAGAAACTTAGGATGCTAGCACCTTTCCTAAGTTTAACCGACCCCCAAACCTAAAACTCTCTAAACCTTGCATTTGCATTGCATTGTGGGAATTTCAATCTTTATCCCTTCCTTTGGACAAATCAAAGTTCGGTTGCAAAATGAATTAAAGATTCAAACTAATCAATAGTTTGATATCTGATTTTCACCGCGACAGAAATGGTGACTTCACTGGGGATCTCTAGTGGGTTTCCCTATCTTGTTTTTGTTTATTTATTTGCTTATAATTGCTTAATTGTTTAATTGTATACATGTTTATCTATTTCTTTTGGGTTGATACCTTTGAGTGGTGAGACAAAGTCTTACACCCGGACTTGAGTGAACTTAAGATAGGATAGTGATATGTTCGACGAGACTTATAGGGAGTTGAATCCCGACCAAGTTGACTTGAAAATCACGCTCAGTTGAGACCCGTTCGAAAATGGTTCGGTTGAACGAGTAATCGTGAAAAAATTTACTATAGTCGATTGGAGTCTATGATATTGAGGACCATAGTTACCTTAACCCCACTTTGGCCTTTATTAGAACGTAGTGTGTGACTATGAGGGAGTACACCCGAAATAGTGCTACGCGATGCTACACTCCAAAGAAGTTCTCTTGAGAATATTATTAATCACCGAGTAATTGGGAAGTTGATAATATCCGAAAGATGGGCTGATGAATTTGGGAACCTTATTAGAACCTTTGTTTCTGCAGGTATAATCAACCTTTAGTCCACAACCTTTGGGAATAGGTATACCTTTGCTCCATGCTCGTTGCAAACCTAGGGTCTCCTTTGTTTGTTTATCTTTATGTCTCTATGTTCTTACTTGTGTTTGTTGCATCCATAAAGCATCATATTGCATTAGGTTTCATGGAATTCCTAGTTTATTTATAAACATTATAGAGCCAATAGGGATTACAAAAGAAAAATATTTTGAAATATTCTTTTAAGAGTCCTAACTTGGATGTCCTAAGGAAGTTAAGGGCGCCGATCGAAGAATCAAGCAAACTCAAAAGACAAATGCAAAGGCTTCCATTATCATTGAATATCCTTAGAAGTTCAAAATGCTTTCATCAATATTGAAGGTCCGAGTAAACAAGGGATTCATTTCTCACCTTCCAACAAGAACAAAGAAAGAGATGGAGGATTTATTTTCCTCTATCAAACTAATCTTTAGAAGTTGATCATGGATAACTTATATTCAAGAAGATCCAAGTGGAAGAGCGAGTCCACAAGTGTGATGAAGGATTTCCTTAGGGCTTTATTTAGCTTTTATTTAGCTATTATGACTCTTATAAGAATATTCACTTGTAATCCATTATCAAAAAAAAAATAAATGAATTTTCTAGTACTCTGTAACGTTTATAAATACTCGAGTTCCATGAAACCTTTCATCTCCTGCATCTGCATTTTTTGCATTAGCATTCTGCATTCAGCATCTTAGCATGTGCATGCGTTTCTTCTCCGTTGCATCCTCATTTTCCGGTCTTCTGTCTTTGTCTGTCAGCTTGACATCTTGACCATTAGACTAAGCTCGAAGGATGTACTTAAGGATAGTAAAGAGAACCGAAGATATGGATCGCATGACTGGCTTCAGAGTAAAGACTAATCCGACATTTGACTGTTTCTCCGACAACTTTGTTCAACGAGTGAATGTTCCTACCCAACCTCAGCCTTTGCAAGACAACCTGTTTGTTGATGTTCGTGGTAAGATGAAGATGGACGATCTTAAACTTATAGCATTCGAGAAAGAACTTCGTGATCTTGAAGAACAATGGAAAATGATAAAAGGAGGTAATGCACCCGATCTTGATGCTCATGACATCTGTTTGGTTCCAAGCGTAATTATTCCTCCAAAGTTCAAGATGCCTGTCTTCGAAGTATACAAGGGTGTCAGCTGTCTAAAATACCATTTGATAATGTTTTTTCGAAAGATGACTGCTTACATTGACAACGACAAGCTGATGATTCACTGCTTTCAAGAAAGTTTATGTGGGACACCCTTGAGGTGGTACATGAATCTGCAAAGTAATCACATTCAGTATTGGGAAGACTTAGCTTTTGCTTTTGTAAAGCAATACCATTACAATTTGGGTATAGCTCCAGACAATAAAGATGACAGTGGACCTTCCAGAAAATTCATAGCTCCGGTACCCCGTCCTCAACATCAGTATGCAATGCCTGCTCAACGCAAACAACGACTACCTCATAAGCGAAGGATGATATCTCCAGATCGGCATCGGAATCGACAGGTTCGAAGAGAGTTTCAGAATCAGAAGGAACCTATGAAAGAAGAAACTCGCTGGTTTGATCTTATCCCAATGACTTACCGTCAGTTATGGTCTTATTTCATCCGAAACTCGGTGATGACACCCATAAAGACTAGAATCATGAACTCTCGCCCACCGTGGTTCATCCCAAACACCAGCTGTGAATTTCATGATGGAGTGTTGGGGCATTCGACCGAAGAGTGCAAAGTTTTTCAAGAGAAAGTTCAAGAAATGATTGATAATGAAGTGCTAACCTTCCAAAGAGAAAGACCAATCATGAATGGAATACCATTACGCTGATATAAGTGAAAACTCCAGAAGTACTGAGAAAGGGCCCATCAACTGTTTATTTTGTTTGCTTATGCGTTTTTCCTTTTTGTTTCTTTGATTAAAAGTATTTTTGGCATGTAAGAACTTTTTATTTTGAATAAGTAATGCAATAAATGTTTGTCTTGAAGAAATCCATTCGTTTCACTCGTAAAACATTTTTTCATAATTTATAACGCCTGCTATACCCAATTATCTCACTTTGGTGAATAATTGGAGGGAGGATGATGAAGTAAAACGCAGGATCTCTCATTGTATGCTTTTGAATAAAAACCCTACTGATGATGTAAGGCATTGTTTTAAACCTCCCAAAATACCAGGAATAGTCAACCTTTCTTTTAAGCCTTGAGAAAAGATCTGTTTTTTCTCTCCCAATCAAAACCTCGTTTTTAACCTGGGGCAGGGTATAAAAAATGAACATCTCAAAATCTGGGTGGGCACAAATATAATTTGACCTTTATTCCTCTGCTTTACAAATCATAAACTAAACCCATATACATGACCCATAAAGTCCTAATTGAAGTAAGGTTAGTTCAAAAGCATACTCGACGAAATATCGTTTCCTGACTCCTATGAGCTATGCTCAATTTGACGTTGGCATTATAAATTTAAATTAATATCCTAACTAGTGATTTTGTCACAAGTTATCGCGATATCTATTTTCAAAACTTCAAGACAAACATATGTGTTGCATTAACAGTTTCAGAATTGACATTTCTGAATTGCTAGATTTGCCTGATGTCTTAGAAAGATTACGTGAAGGAATCACCGATTGCATTTGAAGACTTTGTTGACCTGGGGAAAATTATTTCGTCCAAAAAGATTTGATCCGTACAAGCTTGGATTCACCAATAACACAAGTTTGAAGACTCAGTTATACCATTAATCAGGGGCAGTTACGTCGAGCTTCTACGAATCTCTCAAAGGGTTTGAAAACAGTGGGGCATTGGACGCCATGTTTTCTATAAAATCCTCTCAAAACGACCTTTTATCGTGAACCATGTGATTTGGGGCATTTGAGAGTCGAAGTGGGTTTCTGATTTAGCCTCACTCATCCAACATATTCAACAACTTTGTTAACCCAGTTTCCCCATTGGATGGATATTTATTTTATCCATGAAGCTTCTCCAATTAAGAGAGGGATCTGTTTCCGATAGAAAGATTTGAAGCCTTGAAGAAAGACTGTGATCCCATATATGGTTCTCCACCTGTCTACGAGTGACGTTTCTATCTCCGAAGATTGAGGGAATTTCAAAAGCAAGTGCACATTCTTCAAGCAATGTTTGATCTGTGAAGATTTGGTTTGAGTGCCCGGAATGTTTTTTTTTTCATTTTCGTTTTGGTTATCATACACATAGCATATAGATAGATAGCATGGCATATGCATCTTGCATCTCTGTTTTGTTTGTTCTGTCACTTTGGCTGTGTTTATCCCTGAGTAATTGGGTGTATCTTCTCCTTCAAGTAGTATTGTCGGCCCTAGGCAGAAAAAGCGCAATGCTTCTATTTCCCCACAGAGTTCGATCCTCGTGTAAGACGGTTGTTTTAGTTAAATCCCATTTGAGTTCACACCTCGATGGTTGGGTCTTGCTTGACAGTTTCTCTTCAGTTATTTCCTGAATGGAACTTCGGTCCTTGACAATCACATTGTGGACATCTCCAACTTTTGATTATGGATTAAGTGTGCATTTATTTCGCACTTAACTCCCTAGGAAGGGTTTTTATGAAGATAACTATTAAAGACGGATATTTCTCCAACAGCGTTATCAGAAGCTTCTCAACAATCTGTATCTAGACTGCGACATCCTCTTTATTTGAGCAACTCGTTTTGATCAGGATCTCCTTCAAAACAACAAATAGCAGTCTCCTCAAGACAATTTGTCCATCCCCAGTGGATTTATCAAGATTATTAAGTCATCAAAAAGGCATTCCTCCGGAAATCTGTCAGAGAAATGCATCGAAGACATTACAAATACTTCTCCTTATTTGAGAACTTATCAGGATAAATATTTTACAGCTACAACAAAGATACTCCTCAGGAATGCATTCCCTAGTGAGTCTATCACACGAGCTTTAACTCCACCAAAGGGTATCTCTTCCGAGAAGTTCGATGAAGTTTATAACAACTAGTCTCTCTTTATTTGAGAAGACATATTTTGCTAATCAACAGGCTTACATCTCTTGAAGATCCTCGTTGAAGCTTTGTAATCTCTAGTACATATCATCTTGGGTTATTACCTCTGCTTAGGCTATCATACGTACGATAGTAGGTAACACGCCTTTCTTTTTTCCACCTGCTCTTAGGCTATCATATATCTGATAGTAGGTAATATATTGTTTTTTGGTCAGACGCCTTTTCTTAGGCTGCCATATGTTTGGTAGTAAGTGATCTTTCCTTTTGGTTATTACCTCTTCTTAGGCTATCATATGTTTGATAGTAGGTAATATACCGACTTTTAGTCAGATACCTTTCCTTAGGCTGCCATATGTTTGGCAGTAGGTAATCTTTCCTCCTTTTGGTTATTACCTCTTCTTAGGCTATCATATGTTTGATAGTAGGTAATATATCGTTTTTTGGTCAGACGCCTTTTCTTAGGCTGCCATATGTTTGGTAGTAGGTGATCTTTCCTTTTGGTTATTACCTCTTCTTAGGCTATCATATGTTTGATAGTAGTTAATATACCGACTTTTAGTCAGATACCTTTCCTTAGGCTGCCATACGTTTGGCAGTAGGTAATCTTTCCTTTTGGTTATTACCTCTTCTTAGGCTATCATATGTTTGATAGTAGGTAATATACCGACTTTTAGTCAGATACCTTTCCTTAGGCTGCCATACGTTTGACAGTAGGTAATATTTTCTCCTTTTGGTTATTACCTCTTCTTAGGCTATCATATGTTTGATAGTAGGTAATATATCATTTTTTGGTCAGACGCCTTTTCTTAGGCTGCCATATGTTTGGTAGTAGGTGATCTTTCCTTTTGGTTATTACCTCTTCTTAGGCTATCATATGTTTGATAGTAGGTAATATACCGTCTTTTAATCAGATACCTTTCCTTAGGCTGCCATACGTTTGGAAATAGGTAATCTTTCCTCCTTTGGGTTATTACCTGTGCTTAGGCTGTCATATGTTTGATGGTAGATAATACACCTCTTTTTTGTCAGATACCTTTTCTTAGGCTGCCATATGTTTGGTAGTAGGTGATCTCTCCTTTTGAATTTATTACCTTTTCTTAGGCTATCATATGTTTGATAGTAGGTAACACGCCTTTCTTTTGGTCAGAAACCTTTGCGTAGACTATCATATGTTTGATAGTAGGTAACATGCGTTTCTTTGCTTCAACCAGATACCTTTGTTCAGGCTACCACACATTGGTAGTAGGTTATCCTTCACTTTCAGGTTTCTATTTCACTATCCAAGCTACTGTATTCCTGGCGGTATTATTATATCTTATCTTCATTCTGGAGAATCCACAATGCTGATTGTTGTCTCTTCTCGTGGTGCCTCGCGTCGTTGGGCTTGCTCTCTGGGTGTTGTGTCTGGTTCCCACCTGTGGCATCATTTCCTCACAGGACCATCTGTCTTGCATTTTCATATCATTGCATATCATATGCATTCGGTGGCTTCTTAGGGCCAAAAATTCGTGCAATGTTTGTATTTAAGTCCCTCCTATCACGTCGAGATGGAGATTTTCAATCTCCATACCTCCGAATAGAAGTAACTTAAATAGGGGCATCTATCACACCCTAATTTTTGACCATAAGATCTCGCCTCCTTGTGTTTTTTCTCATATGTTATCTTTCTACTTGTGTCTACATGTTTATTGCGGCTAACCAAATCGTGCAGATGCAGTGATTTCAGATGGATTTTTAAATACTCCACGACATGGTCAATTGAGCCTGTTTCAGATTGATTACGGGATTTTATTGGTTTTCCTCAACATCTCTTAAAATCATCAACGCCTACCCCTGAGGAGAAGTGGGATTTTTTATTTGGCATAACCATTTGAGGACTGATCGTAGTCATTTAAAGCTTCGTTAAGTCAAAGTGCTTCACATTGATTATGGATATAAGTCTTATCAGAATGAACGTGATTAATTTGTGACTAACTAATGGGTTCATGATTCAAGCGGCATCAAGTTCATAAAGCATCTTTTTTTTGAAGGATTTAATTTAAGTTGTTTTGTGGATTTTCCTGAGATTTAATGGCAAGGTGGTTTATTCAAGCCCAAGGTTCAGTATTATTTCAGCACCAAGCATTCAATTACGTGTTAAGTGCTTTCTGAAAGGTACAAAGTGCCAATATATAAGTATTGTTTCAAAGGTTATTACTAAGCACATTCATCAAGCTTCAAAGCAAAAAGGATGGGAAAATTCCAACCATAAGGACGGTAGGACGCACACACTTAAAAAACTTCCTGCAAAGTTTAAAAGAGAGGAAAAAAACGAAAGGGGCTTGTAGTATGAATGCCCAAAATTTCATCGCTTGCACTGAATGGGCATTACTCTCAAAGCACTTAATATCGGAAGGTTGTCAATTAAAGAAATGTTTATGATATCATTACTAGCAGCGGTAGTACAATATGAAGGCAAGGGGACCATTGCCTATCAGAGCCTGTGATTGGGAGTCTCACTAGATCAAAAATAAATAATAATATAATAATTACATGAAACATCCCAGAATTTAATGGAGAGCATAACAAAGTTAAGCCCCAAGGCGCTAAGTTCTACGTAGCAGCATACAACAGGTCCGATAAATGCTTACACCGACATTTTTGCCGCTCAGATACACCTATCCTGTTAACTCTTCAAAATGTTTTAAAGTAAGGTTCAAAGAGATCATCATCAGTCTTACGTGACCATGGTTTCGGTACCCGTCGACTTCCTTTTCTCATGTTGTCAGCTGTTACTTTTAGCACCATTACCCTGTTCAATACAAAACCAACTGTCGGGGAACTCCTACAGAATTTAGTATTTGTAATTACCGCACCGGTTAGGCTGCTGCCAACGTTTCCTGCAAATAGAAGCACAAACATAGTTAATTGACCGCCACATACGACGTTCATGTCGGATTGAAGAAGAAAATTCCCAAACAAATTCATAGTGACATAACCAAAACGGTTCGAAGCATAAGGATCCGGTTTTAATTGCCTTCCTAAAAGAAACTCAACCCACAGACACTATCAACCTAAGACGACATTACCTTGCACAGGCAGCATTCCGGTTCTTCCTCACATAAACTCCACCTTTGATACGACAGGTTATGTTATGGATGACTCCCCAGATTTTATCCTCAGTATGCGTGCCCTAGAAACAAAGGAATAGGTGGTTAGAAGATTACCACAAAATGTTTCATTTGATTTTGATAGTAACAGACTTTCAGGTTTAGAGCATAGTTATAGTCCTAAACGCGCATTTCAGGTTTGACAGTCAGTATACCTTGCCATTCTTGTCTAAGAAGGTATAGATGGGCAATTTCAGATTAACCTACGGTCCGACGGTTCGAAAGCATTTGCGGTCAGCACTCAAAACTTACAGCACCTGCAACAACGGCAAATTCCCTGTAAACAGACACAAAAATCCACATCATCAATTCTTCAAGGCATAGCCAAACAACATAAATGAAGATGTTTTGAACATGTTTACACGAAATGGAAATCAAACCTCACAGCAGGTAAGTAACCTCATACAAATGGAAGTGTAAGGACATAACAGCTGCAATTGGGGATGCATTATCAAGCATTGGCGTTTGTTGTTTACACTTATCCTCCTGTGAAATGGACGGTTGCATTGGCCAAGGAACAAGGTTTGCGTCTACTTCAACATCAAGCCTCCCAAGTTGACATGAAAGTGACAGAGAAGATTGTTGCCTGAGCTGAAACAAAGACAGGAAGTTCAGAAATCTATACATGATGGAAATGCCATGAGTCTCGAATTACATTCGTCAAGTCAATAGATTAAAACAGTACCAAGAATACCATCCACTTAGGAAAAAGCAACATCGAAGCCCCCAACCAATCGTGCGTCGAAAACCGTTTGTTATTCAAAGTATGCTTAATGTTCTTAGGCTACATCAGATCAACTAGTAACAGGTTAACAACATCATTATTAGCTCTGGCAATCGGCTAAAAGATAAAGCAATGTGATGCAGAACGAACACGAGTTTTTATGACCTGGAAAAAAAGAGAAGCTATTTCAATATTCAAGAAAGAAGTTCAAGTCAAAGCAAGGATGTTTCTATGCAGCAAGCACAGAGTGATTGTGCTTTGTCTCATGACTCTGCTTCCGCTACAATATCTCCGATGCATCATAATGCCGAAGCTCCCACTAGTATGAAGTTGAGTACCAATGTCTCAGAAACATTCTCACTCTCTTACAAAGGGCTGGATAGAGCTTCACGAGTCTCCTGACCTGGCAAACAAAATCAGACAAATAATTAAACACTTTCCCAAAGCATACCCAAGACAGAATTCAAATTCTTTCCCAAATAACCGTAGACATGTCGATACAAAGAAGGAAAGAAACTTCATCAAATTTTTAGTCACTACTTTCGCTCATACGAGTTTGGAAGGAAATCACGAATTCATAAACTCTTTCCAAAACAGTCAAAACCTGTCCCTACGAATCTGGTATTGTTTTAATAGCAAAATCATGATTTGGAGCTTATAAAAGGAGGAAGAACCATTCTCAGAAGGAGAAAAAAGAGACAGAAACCACCACAAAGTGAAACAGTCATGAAATCCCCAAATTCCCATTCAGAAACCTAAAATCAAAAGAAATAAAAACTCATCTTTGCAGAACCTCCCTCGCGACACCACCACCGTCGCCGGAAATCAATCGAGACCCTAGCTCCCACGCGCAGAAATATTAGAATCCCAAATCAAATCATAAACGAAGCTTCACCGGCAATATCCTTGCTGTTCATCGCGAATTGCAAACCGCTGTCAACCTTCGGACGCCCCAATCGGAAGGAACTTCGTTAGGGTGAGCATTCTTGTCGATATTGTTTTTTGATGCTGATGTTGTCTTGATTGTTTTGTAGGGAAAACGGAAGGCCATTGAAGGAGAAGAAGAAAGACGAAAAAAACGTGAGAAGAATGAAGAGTGAACAGAAGAGTGATCGGAGATCACGATGAAGGGGATGAGTCGGTGGGCGATTTGGGGGGGAGAAGGGTTTCTAATTTGTTTTTTTTTTGTTTCTGTTGTATTATAATTCCACGCACCATAAACCACACACTCACCGAGCGTTTAACCATTAACCACCAACTAATAACCCTAAAATCAACCTATTAATATGCTTTTTTATTTAATTAATCATAACTATAATTAATCTCTTTTAAAAATAAACTAACAACTTTTTTAATCATAATCATTATCTTCAATCAGCCTTTTAATCAATCAACATTTTCATAATATCTCTTTTATTATAATAACTTAGTAAAAAAAAAACATTAAAAATATATAACTTATTTGCATTTTATTAAATCTATTTAGTACTTTAATAATAACATTTTTATTAAGAAATTCTAGTTAGTTTGTTTTTTTTAATAATATGATCTCTTTTATTTAATAAAACTCATTTAATATTTAAAATAATAAAATTAATATAACCTTTTTCTTTTTTTTCTCATAAAAATAAACAAACATCTCTTAAACGATCTCACCAAAATATTTTCTCATAAGCCTAAGTCAACTATATTAGTCTGTCTCGCTATTAATAATCAAATACAATTTTTTACTAAAATCAGTTTCACATATAAAACCGAATAACCTCACTAAACACAATTCAACTAAAAACAACACAAATCAAGTCACCCAAATCAACATTTTCTTATAATTCAAACAAATTCAACCCCAACTAAAATCAACTCACAATATAAAATACAACCTAATCGTGCACGCTCACGACACATTCACTCTCACACACTTCAGCGCTTTCATGCGTATGTGTATGGCTTTACTTTCCGCAATTTACTCACATTATTGCAATTTACTTTACCGCATCACATTCTGTCCAAAGGAAAACCCTACACATGATTCAACAATTGTGTGTAGTGCATCTCATTTGCATCATTCTCCCATTTGATCCTTGATCCCATTCAAGTCGATCTTTTAAGTTAGTTCCTACCCCATAGGAAGGACCGTTACCTTTACAACTTAGAACAAACATTCAACAACTCATACAAATATTCAAACATTAGAGAAAGATGCCAAATCATCTTAAGCGAGATAGAATCTCCACCCCACAACAATACAGTCAATACCGTAGGAACTTTGCCTTAAGATAAAGGCGTACCTCGTCGATCCCTATCCGAGTACTTGAGCCCTTTTCTTAAGATGATGCAAAGACTACATTCCTACAATTTGTGGCGGTTAAATCTCCCTTAAAATGACAACACATCTCTTCTCCTAAACTCAATCAATCAACTACCCTAAACCCGTAGGAACTTTGACCACAATCAAAGAACTCCTCTAACCCTTTAGGGGAACTACAAATACTCTGATTCCACTCCTGTAAGGATATGTAGGCATAAGAGGCGACATCTTATCGAGTATACTTAGAAATAAACCCCTATGTCTTTTAAACCATAAGCAGATAAACCATAGCAATAAACAAACATAAAACAAGAGGTTCCTGTAGAGTACTACAAAAACTTAGGATGCTAGCACCTTCCCTAACTTTAACCGACCCCCGAACCTAAAACTCTCTAAACCTTGCATTTGCATTGCATTGTGGGAATTTCGATCTTTATCCCTTCCTTTGGACAAATCAAAGTTCGGTTGCAAAATGAATTAAAGATTCAAACTAATCAATAGTTTGATATCCGATTTTCACCGTGACAAATACCACAAGCAAAAAGATAACCTTTCAAATTGTCGGAGTCTGGATACTCCACGAGATTGACCGGAGTCTGGATACTCATCGGACAACAGAAATCTGAAGCTGCCATGGCCCGAACACCATATAGGGCTAAGAATAATACCACCAACTGAAGTCAAGCGACGCTGCTGGGGAAAACGTAAGTCGGGGTCTGAATACCACGCGGGCTAACAGTAACTGCCATGGTCTGGATACCATTCGGGCAACAGAAAATCAATCAC
Organism: Lathyrus sativus; assembly: GCA_963859935.3. Lineage (NCBI taxonomy): Eukaryota > Viridiplantae > Streptophyta > Magnoliopsida > Fabales > Fabaceae > Lathyrus > Lathyrus sativus. The sequence goes on along the minus strand of OZ012736.1, from coordinate 135,377,142 downwards.
AACTTGTCGGGTCTGAATATTGTAACACCCTTCTAAACCCCACAGATAATATACGAATAATCAGAGTAAATTTCCATGCATTTACAAAAGGGCATTACACATAACTTTCAAAATATCAAAACCACCTGTCATGCTCATTATTATTTCAATATAAAATTATGCTTTACAAAACATCACTTTGCATGTAGCAGCAGATTCAATTATACCACAATTTTCATATAAGAAACATTTGTTTTTATCACATAAAACAACATCCCTTAGGCACTAAGGCCAACATCATAATATTCCAATGGATATAAACACGTTTATAGAGTACATAATGTATATCTTAAACACAACCCAAGCGATCCCAGTGTTACATGACCAGAGCATGACTCGACCCAACATAATTAAATCACTAAACGGCTACACCAAAAGCGACCTCGTAACTACGAGAAATACTACTCCTTGATACCTGCACGATGTCATGTAGGACATCATTCCAGCAGAAGGGTGAGAAATATTATCATAATAACAATGCATATAATTATATATACACAAATACACAAGCATAAAATACACATATTCCACATTTTCTCACCACAATTCATTATAACTCATCATGTACAATACAACATATATATAATCAAATATGGATAATCACCAAGCATATTCATCATGCACGTATCCATAAATCTCAACATTCCACATGAACATACACATATTATGTTTACTCACTAATACACAATTACACATTCACAATTCTCAAATCAACAATTCATGTTCATAAGCATACTTTCATACAATGATCACATATTCACAACTCTCAATTACACAAGTAATGAACATACGCATATTCCACCATTCTCACCATACTTCATCATAACTCATCATATACTTCAAAAAGCATATATATATATATATATATATATATATATATATATATATATATATATATATATATATATATATATATATATATATATATATATATATATATATATATATATATATATATATATATATATATATATATATATATATATATATATATATATATATATATATATATATATATATATATATATATATATATATATATATATATATATATATATATATATATATATATATATATATAGGCAAATATGGACAATCATCAAACATATCCATAGTTCACAATTACACAAGTCATGTACATACACCTATGCATAACTTCATACAACAATCATATATTCATTCCATGAGACTCAATACAACTCAATGCAACTCATGCCATGTGGTACCAACACTTGTTATCATTTTTCGGTTTTTACACTTAAACCGGGTCCACCCTTCTAGACCGATAACAACAAAAGCCCGTTCCCTAAGATTTCAAACCCACCCTTCTAGGTTTAGGACAAGTCACTAGTCTCCACGAAACTAGCAAGCATTGCCTCTTGACTAAATGATGCATATGCAATCAACCACCAAATGCACTTACGAACGTTCCCGCATCTTAATCCCATGCATTCAAATAATTCATCCCTTCAAGAATTATAACATGATTGCACACACAACATATTCACACAATCAAAGTATTCATACTTTAAATCATCAAATTTATCAAGCAATGCACAGATATTCACCAATATGTTCCCATGCATTCTTCACACATATTCACAATATGTTCCCATGCATTCTTAACATACAAACACAAGCAATGCACACATATTCACAATATGTTCCCATGCACTATTTACATACAATCGCATACAAACAATATGCATTCACAATATATATATATATATATATATATATATATATATATATATATATATATATATATATATATATATATATATATATATATATATATTCCATAATATATATTCATCATTCATCACATACCATTTCATACAAGGTATACACATTCATAGTCAATCTCATCATGCATTCACGTTTAATTCAAACAATGCATATATTGCCAAACGGCCACAAAATCACAATCGATTCCACATTCTAGGATTCACGCCATACGACTACCCACAACACACCATACAACAACATATAAGCTACTCATACAAGAAGAGGTCGATCACAACCGAACACTCTAATTAGTTAAGCCTCACTTACTTAAAATAATTAATCTCGATTAATCGGTAAAATCGGCTAAAAGTTGGATAAAGATAATATTTCATTTCACCAAGTTATAGAACATATTATTAGCTTCAGTTTGATATAAAGAACGTCAAAATCCGATAAACGGTGAAGAAGTTATGAATTTTCGAAGTTTTGAAAATAATATTTTCTCACACTTACAGTGTTAATCGGTTAACGCATATGGTTAACCGATTAACCGCTCCAAAAACTCAGTTTTTAGGCCAAAAACTTAGCTTTTAGGCCCCCAACACTGTGTTAATCGGTTAACGTATATGGTTAACCGATTAACACCTGAAAAACTCAGAAAACAGCTACGGGTTCGGGCTTAAAAGCCCAAAAAAGTCGCCCGATTAAATAGTTTTTACCCGATTAAATATTTACTCATCACCACCACTCATTTAGGGATAATTTAGGATCATAAAACACTAATTCTACGACTTCCGAATTTCACCCAAAATCTTATCCTCCAATTTCTCCAAAAATTGCAAAACTCATAAACTCGATCAAATTCACTCAAACGAAACTCAATACTCTCGGCTAAACACTACCCGACTAAACTACGTAATTTATTTCGAGTTTCATCCGCTAAAACTCAGTTTCTATCGATTTAACTCATTGCCCTAGAAATGGAAAATAGAGAAAACTACCAACAAATCCAACACAACTCATACATAATCATACACATTGATCAAATAATAATGTTTCTCACCCTTACCTTGATTGGATTGAAGCTTGAAGTTGATTTTTGATGATTTCTCCAAGTTTCCCTCTTCTCTTCTCTTTTCTCCTCTTTCTCTATTCTTTCTCTTCTATTTTCTTTCTATCCAATTCTTTCCACTTATCCCTTATATACTTCTATTATTTCTTTCCTTCCCATTTCTCTCTTCAATTATCTACCAAATAAATCCACTTAATCCAAATCATTAAGATTAATTCCAATAAATCAATTAATTAACATAATTAATTAATTAATGAAATTTGGGCTGTTACAAATACCACGCGGGCAACATAAATCAATCATCTGTTAGAAATGCACCTGAGAACAGAAAAGCAACAACCTGACTTATGTTTCAAATGCAGATGTTTGAAAATAGCGTAATGCTCCATACGAAATAGAAATGCTATGCGTTTAGAGGATGTTATGCACGATGTAAAATGCAAGGGAATTGCTCCAGCAAAATAAATGCTGGAGAGAAGAAATCCAACTCCACCGGGGATCAGATCAAACTCTGCTGAGAGAAAACGCTCTGGATGGCCCACCAGAATACGACTCTTCTAGGAAACAAATGTCTCGGCTGGAGGAACATGTCCACTATACTGGTGTCGCTACTGCGAAAATCGGCGCCGGCTGAACAGAAGAGTCGCCACCGTGCGTTATTTATCCCAAAGGAAGGGAAAGGAAACACTCAGAGTAAACCTCACGCAAAGACGGGAAAGGAATGGTCATTGCAACCAAATCCTGGATTCGGGAGTCGGTTACGCAAGGGGAAGGTATTAGCACCCCTCACATCCGTCGTACTCGACGGGATCCACGCTTGTTTTCTAGTACGGATTGTTATTCTATCTACTCTACAGGTCTGGGTTAAAAGAAAATCAAGTGACTCGGCAAAGTATTGCATTTTATGCCTACGTATTCCCGTCTGGAACGAGAAATCAGAGTCAACGTAGCTCGCCTACCTACGGGAAAGGAGGGGAAGGTTGCTCGCTAGGATATCGCATCCTATGCCTACGTACTTTCATACAGCATGAAAGATCAGAGAAAACGTAGTTCGGGCTACAGAAGACACAGATTTGTATGACTGTTTTTATCCTTCTGAAAAAGGTTTTCTCCTGATTACGGGTCCAAGCGGACAAAAATGACACTTTGATTGGTTTTCAGTCTTTTACGCAAGAACTGTCTTTTATTGATGTTTGAAATCTTATTACTGTGTTTTGAATGATTTTGAGATAGAAGAGAAAGAACTCTAAAACCTAGGGTTTAAAAATGGGAATCAAAACTACCCTAATGTTGTCATGCATGGATTAACACCTAATGTCTGTCATATTTCTCTCTTGCGCAGAGAGAAACAGAGATCCTAGGGGATAAACGGAAAAGAAACAACATATATACAGTAAAGCAGTAAAATGTATGAGATGCAGCAATACAAGCGAGGCAAGGGAGTCCCACTCAACCCGAACCTGAAAAACAACAGGAAAAGTGAAACAGCTTCACTTTAAACCCATGGGAAAATTAACAAACAATACAGCAAAGAAAAATAAACCCCAAAACCAGCTCTGACAGCACACCAGCTCCTACAGCAGCAGCTCTGAAAAACACCCAACTCTGACAGTTGATTAACATCAAAACAATAATATCTTCAAGTGAACCCCAAGATCAAACTCCAATGGCCTCCAAGCTTTAGGTAAGCTCTATCTTCAAGGCAAGCACTCCTGAAGAGAATCACTTAACAGAATAAGTTGGAATGATAAAACAGCTTATTGACAACCAAAGGAAGCCTATAAGTGTTTATCATCATGAAAGACTGGTTCCCTCAAAGTTCTACCTCTAATATAAGGCCACTTATCCCTCCAAAGGAGGGAGGTGAATACCCTAGAGGGACTTTTAGTCATTGGGAGGAATGGAAGCACAAGAAGCTATCCATGCTTGTACAAAGAATTTAGTCTATTCTAAGGCTCTGCTTATCCTTATCTCCTATGTCTTCAAAACATCTTCAAGCACAAGAATATTCATGCATCCACTTTGATCTCCATCTTCAATCTTCTCTTATGCTCTTTCATGCTCCACAAGCCCTCAATCCAAACCCCATACCCCATAGCAAAGCCCAACCCCAAGCAAACAATACAAAAGCCCATAATGGCCACACCAAAAAATCACACCATCTATAAAAATCAAGTAAAATAGTAGTATATTATTAAAAATCCTAAAATTAATTCTAAGGGGATTTATACATCTACCCTACATACCCTATATGTCCCAGCTCCTAATTCAAGCTAAAAACCAAAAATCTAAGTGTTATGATGCACCTATGTCCAGTTTAACCCTAATTCTAGTCACCCTAATGTTCTTGGTTCAAAACTAAACAAAATTAAATCACAAAAATGTGAGATAAATCTCTAAGGGAACCTAATACTCTAATCTAACCATAGGAAAAAGAATCACATCAAAATATGAAAAGAAATGGCTAAACAAAATTCAACAAAATGGATATACAAACTAAAATGCAATAAAAGCAACTAAATGTGGAAATTCACTAAAAATAGAAAAAATGATTAAAATGCTACTTTTATTTTTTGATAATTTTCTTGAGACATTAACGAGAATGAGAAAAAAAATCCCATGTGAAAATGACTATTTTTGAATTTAATATGAATTTCTGAGTAAACTATATGCAAACATGAAAGAAAAATGAAAATTCAAACAAAATTAAAAAACAGGGGTGGCAAAAGTAATTCCTACAGCTCAGAAACTGATTGGGCCCAGGAGGGGGGTGCAGGCAGCAAAACACACTAGGCCCATTGTTATTCCAGAAAACTAAAAAAAAACCATAACTGAAAAATAATAGGGGGGGGATAGCACAGATTCGCCTTGTTATTCTACTTGTGCCCCAAACGGGGGGTGCAATCAGCAAAGCAATAGGCCCAAACCAAAACACAAAGGGGAGAGGGGGTGCCACGAGAAACAAAGGGGAGATGGCCAGCAATCTTCGCAACTGGGCCTAAGCCCTAACCTAATCCCAACCTCAGCATTAGCCACACAAAACACTAACTCCACTAACTCTCCCTCACACCGCTACTGTTCATCTTCCCTAACCCAGAAAGCCTAAACGGCGCTCTGATTCTCCCTCTCTGAAACTCCCTCAATCTCTCAAACGCACCACAAAACCTCCTCAGTTTCCATTCCCAAATCATCCTCACTAAACCTCACGTCCTACCGGTCAATCTAACCCTAGATTCTACCCTACCTCCACCTCAAACCTATCAACCACGAAACCTAGATCTACAGCTAAATAGCAAACTATGGAAGTGGTGGTTTCAAAGAAAAGAACCTGGGCGAAGCTGTGGAGATGGTACCATCTGGAGAAAATCTGGAAGTTCTCTTGACGATCTTGAAGGAGATCGCTGGCGAAGTAGCTTGGTGTTGCACCCTAAAATTTGCTCAACCTTATTCACTTGGTTCATGTTTCAATACCATTAGCATTTGCATATAGAGTCATGTACATAGGTTACTCATCTGCATAGCATAAGCATGGCTAGTCATTCAACAGGGGTCCAATCATTATTATCATCTCTAGAGGCCTATCAAGAGGCTATTATCCTAATTCAATCTCATTCAAGTCATCAAGAAAGAATTTGAAAGCAAAGAGTTCAGCAGATCAAGCCTTGAGTCTATCTCCTATCTGAGGGTACCTGAGGGTCAACAAGGGAATTATGAGTTGTGAATGGAGAGCATGGGGAGTATCTAGACATCTTGGAGGACTCAGAAAGTCATTTGGAGAAGGAGACAAGTCATTGGTGTGATCACAAGTATTGCAGTTGAAGACAGTCAACTAGGGTTTCATCTGGGTCAACCCTAGGTCAATTGATTGATTCAAAGGCATTAAGGGCTATTGGAGAGATGTGGGGTTCATCATTTGACATGGATAATAAGGATATGTTGTTATGCTAAGAAGAATTCAAGAGAAATCAAGGAGAAGAGGAGCTTCTAAATTAGGGTTTCTGTGTAAAATCCCCTAGTTTAGGTCAAATTTCCAAGCAAGATAAGTCAAAATGCAAGCTTCAAATGGCTTCTTGGCCAACATGAAACTTGTAGAGGATCTCAAGACCTTTAATTTGAGTGGTGGAAGACATCAAGGAGATTTATAGAACTCAAGTTATGGTCCTTGCAAGTTACAGGTCATCTGAGGTATCTGAAATTTTGTCTGTGAAAGTGACCTGGCTTCCAAGATAGTTTTGCCCCTCAAGGAAATTTCAAGTGAATTTATGGTCAACATAATAATTGTTCCTCATTGTCTTAGCTTTCTAGAATGGTATAGTATGCCTTCATATGATGTGTGGAATTCAACTTATGGTCTTGGCAAGCAAAGGGTATTTTGGTCATTTGTGAATTACAGGTCATTTTAACCTATGTCCAAAACTCATACAAGGAGGCCTCAAATGGAAAAACTTACAACATTAAACTTGCTCCAAATGACATTTTGAGTCTAGAAAAGTGACCATGAGAGATTGGAAATGTCCATAGCATAAGGTTTCAAAATTGGTGAATTTAATGAAGAAAAATGGCTTAAAAAATGATATTTTTCATATCTTGGCCAAATGATGCAAAATTATAGGTCATTTTGAATGGAAAAAGCATTTTAAAGACATTGGATAAAGTGGAATTTTGAGCTTAGGTCATAATTTGTGAGTTATCCATGGTTGCTTGAATTGAAAGTAACATAATCCAAATTGAAAGGGAAAAGTGTAAAGGAAATTTCTCCAATGTTCTAGGAGGTTCCTACATCACCTATATATTCATGCAAGCTGATTCATGCAAGGGTTGGTGCTCCCATTTGTCCAAAATCTCCATTTTCATCCATTTTCTCATTATTGCATAAACTACTCAAACTCCTTCAAATCTTGATCATTTTGCAAAATTCTTGATCCCATCATTCTCTACAATCATCATATAACCAGTTTCAAGCAAGATCCAGTGGAAATAGTTCCAAATTCGTGTGTTGTAAGTCCATGCTCAAAAGTGCAAGAAGAATCCATTACAAGAATTCAGAGTGTTTGGGCAAGAGTAGATGCATACAGTATCAAGATCCAAGCACATTGATCAGGTTTAAGCCATTGCTGAGCTCGAGGTGAAGGATTCACCATTCTGTTTTCCAAATTATACCAGGTATGTTCTCCATTCAAATTGGCTTGATGTAGTTAGCATGACATAGGTTTGTTAGGATAATAGTGACCTAGGTGGTTAGAGGAGTAATCCTGAAGCTTTTAGTGTGAATTGGTGAAGATTCTTGCATGAGCCATGAAACTGTTTGGAGCCATAACTAGGAGATTAATGAGTGGTGGCTCATTTGGATTAGTGTAGCATGATCAGTGATGCTTGATTAATGTTCTGTTAGCAAGAGATTAGGGTTTAGTGAAGGTCAGAATTGAGGCAGCCATGGAAGGGAAGCTATCGTGTTTAATGATTGGGTGAAGTTTAACAAAAACTGATGATGTAGTTGCATTCTACGTGGAAAATGAAGCAAGTTTGGTGTTTGTAGTTTTGGTTTTCATGAGGAGATGAGGGAGAACCGAACGCTTGAAGATGGAATCGTGCATGGAGGGTTTCTGAAACCCTAAGTGCTGGAGGTTGAAGAAGGGTTGGGAGCCGTCCGATGGAGGTTGGACTTTTGACCTGGGGAAAGTATCCAATGGCCACGATTAAAACTTCAATCTGGTGGGAAAATTCAAAACTTAAAACGCACCGTTTCACTAATTGGGGGGATTGGGCTCAGAGAGCTATTCGCACCCCCCAATTTAATAAGCCCAACGCGCTGAACATGGATTGTTTGCTATTTTCACCCCCTCTGGTTATTTCTTTGTATTTTATTTTTTAATTTCTTTATATTTTTCATGCATCTTATAAAATTCACAATAAATAGCAAAATCATCATTTTTAATTCATTCCTTTTGCATATTTTTCTTTAAGATGTCTAGAAAATTATAAAAAATAAAAATGGCATTTTATTTTTTATTTGATATTTTTCCCATATTTTCTAAATAAATAACATTTTAAATGGTTTCATTTCATACATGATTTTGTTAATTTTTGTTCTATTAGATACCTTCATATTTTTCATCCATTCTTTTTAGGTTGTTTAGGTTAGACATTGAACATGTAGATTCAATTTAGTTCCCATTTTTAGAAATTAAATTTAGGTGCTTAGTGTAAGTGTGAATAACATGAATAAAACTAGGGTTTTAGGTGATGACTTATGAGATTTGATTCTTCTCCCTTAGGACTTAGGGCTTGAATAGTTTAGTTATGGGACTATAGGGGCTATGGGTAGCTATTAGATCCCTTAGAAAAAGTCAGGATTCCCCTACTGCTATTGATATACTGTATATCTGACTGACTGGTGTGGTGTGCCCTCTGGGGATTATTGCTTGCTTGTGTGGGTATTGGGATTGTCTGGAGGACTTGGGAGAGCTGAAGATTTGGGGAGATGAAGGCTATTGGAGATCCAGAGATTGAAGAGCAACTGCCAGAGTTGGAGAGGAGGTTCTTGCTAGCAGCTGCTGAGGAGACTAGGGTTTAGGAGCTAGGCAGAGCTCTAGATTAGAAAGCTTGCTTCTCAAACATGGAATGCCTTGTCTGCATCTATCCTTTCTCTATGATTCAAAGTCTCTTTCAAATATCCACCTCCTTCCTTTGGAAGGATCAGTAAATGTATTTGAAAGATAGAACTTCTGAGAGAAACTTGTCTGCATAATGTTAACAGTTGATGAGCCACCTTTGGTAGGCAGTTTACTGTTTAACATTCATCTCCTCTTGTTAACTGATGTTCATCCCTGAAGGTTGGAGACTTGAAGAAAAGCCATTGCAGATAAAAGACTGATGATCAAAGCCCTTGCCTGAAGGCCATGAAGATGGAGATTAATGCTTGTTGAAGCCTGTAAATGATTGGAGATTACTTGAAGCCAAATGTTGATTCAGAGCTGCTGATGCTGTTTATTTTTGCTGTATTTCATTTCTGATGTATTAATTGGTTTTCTGGACTGTATTGTTTGCTGTTTACCCTGTTGGGTTGAAAGTGAAGTCTGTTCACTTTTGCCTATTGCTTTCTAGGTTCGAGGTTGAGTGGGACTCCCTTGCCTCGCTTGTATTGCTGCATTCATGCATCTTACTGTTTTACTGTATATATCTGATATTGTTTCTGTTTCTGCCTATCCCTTAGGATCTCTGTTTCTCTCTGTGCAAGAGAGGAGCATGATAGACACTAGGTCTTAACCCATGCATGATAACATTAGGATAGTTTGATTCCCTTCGCAACCGTAGGTTAGAGTTCTGTCTCTTTCTTTCTCAAAACAAACAGAAAAACACAATAAAGATCTCGAACACAATAAAAGACGCTTCTCCCGTAAAAGAATGTGAACTCATCAAAGCGTCATTTTTGTCCGCCGGGACTGTTAATCAAGAAAACCTTTTTCAGAAGGAATAAAATCAACCAAGACAAGCCTGTGTCGTACGTGGCCCGAACTACGTTTGCTCTGATCTTCCATACTGTGTGGAAGTACGTAGGCATAGGATGCGATATCCTAGCGAGCAACCTTCCCCTCCTTTCCCGTAGGTAGGCGAACTACGTTGACTCTGATTTCTCGTTCCAGGCGAGAATACGTAGGCATAAAGTGCGATACTTTGCCGAGTCATTTTTACTTTCATTTTACTTCCTTTTTAACCCTTGACCTATAGTTTAGATAGAATAGCAATCCATATCCGAAGACAAGCGTGGATCCCGTCGAGTACGACGGACGTGAGGGGTGCTAATACCTTCCCCTTGCGTAACCGACTCCCGAATCCAGGTTTTGGTTGCGACGACCATACCTTTCCCGTGTTGTGCGAGGTTTACTCTGAGCGTTTCCTTTCCCTCCCGTGGGATAAATAACACACGGTGGCGACTCTTCTGTTCAGCCGGCGCCGATTTTCGCAGTAGCGACACTTGGTGATCGTCGACGGTGAAGGAAACGGAGCACTGGACGGAAGAGATTCTTTTGACGGAGATTGCATGTTCTTAAAGTTGAAGGTCTTGGATCGGAAGGTTGATGAACGAAGATCTTAATGATCCGCGAAGGTATGAAGCGAAAATCTAGAACGCGATGCGATGATGAACCTTGAAGTTGGTGATGAACTGAATCTGGAAATCAATTGAAGGCAGTTGAATGTTCTTGAGGAGAGTTGAAGGAGGATGAACACACAAAGTTCAAAATCGTATGAACCTGTTAAAGATTTCTGGAAAACTTTCTTGAACGTTTGATTGAAGATCGTTGGAGTTCGTTGAGGATTAATGAATCTGGTAACGAACTGGAAACAATTTGTGAAGAACTCCGTTGATGAACACATGATTTGATCAAGCTTCCGGAAACAACTTCTACGAAGGATCTCATCAAGGATGAAGATGCACGCGTTTCTGGTGGGTTTTTGATGAAGAACCTGTTGAATCTATGAAGAACTCCGTTGAAGATCATGAACGGAGGATGAAGTTCTGTGGCGGATGCAAGAACAAATGCAGTTTTCCGGCGAGCTTGAAGATTCCGGCGAGTGGTTGCGACGGTCGGAGATGGTTAGGGTGGCCGGAAGTGAGCGGTTGGGGTGGCCGCCGACACTTGCATGCCAGCCGGTGAGGAGCTCCGGTGAGAGGTGACGTGTGGACAAGTGGCGCAGAGAGTGAGGGAGATGGAGCCACGTGTGATTGGAGGATGCATGCATGAAGCCAAGTGGCATGAGAGAGTGAGTGGAGAGTGTGCGAGGTGGCACACTCTGAACGCATGCAAAAATGAAGTGGCTGGCCCAGTGGACTAACGCGTGGCAGGGTATTTATGTGACACTTGGCGCTGGACTGGGAATTGGGCTTTTGAACATTTTCTGGATAAACGGCCCAATATGGATTAAACTCTGATTAGTGCATTAAACATGATTAATTGATGATCACTTGACTTAAACTCACAGACCTAATTAATCCCTAAACCCAAAACGGCCTTAATAACAGTAAACCCTAATTAACTCCTAAAAAGATGAAATTAACCCTAATTATCCTATTTACACTAGAAAAAGATATTTAATATCTAAAAATCTATTTAACATCCTAATTAAATCTATAACAATCAATAAAAAGCTATAAAAATCTATAAAGACAAAAACCTATTAAATTCTATACTAGATCTATAAAATCAATACTAAAACTAATAAAACTATATTATTCTAAAAACTATTATCTATTAATATTCTAAAAATCATATTAAAGTCTATTTAAAAAAAAAGGGATATCTATTTAAAAATCTAAAAATCTATTAAAAAAAAATATCTATTAAATTTTAAAAATCTATTTACCTCTATAAAAATCTATATAAAAATCTATTAAACTCTAAAAAAACTAACCTATTTAATATCTATATATAAAAAAATCCATTAAATGCATTAAAAATCTAGAAAATAAAAGAGAAAAAACTGAAAATTGCCAGGAGGCCGATTAAATCGACTAAAGAACAATTGCGCAACCGCAGCGAAACCCGGGCACCGAGATGGCCTGAAAACCAAGGGAACGAGCACCAATTCTCAAAATACGCTTATCCAAACCGGCCTGAACTGCCTGAAACACCAGGGGCTGCAATCCCGATAAAATCAATCTGACTGAGAAAAATGCAATGCATGCAGTATATGAATGCGAATGCAAAATGCGTCGAAACATAAACCAGATACGGAAACCGGTTGGTCAAATTTCAGGGTGCAACAGCTGCCCCTATTCAAGCGGCTTGGACCCGACTGGGTGAAGAGCAAACGGCCTTCAAACATTCGAGGTACGAGACGGTTGAATACCAAAGAAACCCTGAAATTTGCCAACCGCAGAAATAAACTGCACTACTGCTTGGGGAACGACATTCGTCGAGTGAACCTGATTGTTACGACAACAACTGGTCAAATATCTGATACGATTTTGATTTCACCCTCAACCACCTGCGTCGCGCCACAGATGTTGGACTATCTTTGCAAAAACACCTCTGTCCACAACTGGACTAACTTTGTCAACACCAGAAGAGAAACAAATTCGTCAACACGAGTAAAGATCCCATGATCACAGGAAAAATCTTATCCACGATTGCCCTTAAATTTTGTCAACACGAAAAGCCATAAATTCGTCATCACGAAGAAATCCTATCATCATGGGAATAAAGCTTGTCCTCATCATGATTCCTCATTCCGTCAACACGGAGAAATCAAACTTTGTCCTCAACAGGACTCCGCATTCCGTCAACACGGAGAAATCCCGGCGACTTCGCTGGGGATTGGTTGTCCGCATCTCGTCAACACAAGGAGATCCTATCAGCATAGGCAATGATTGTCTTATTTGCGTCTTATCAACACATGGAACTCCTATCAACATAGGAATAGATCGCCCATGTCAGGACTCACATCTCGTCAACACTGTCGCTTGCGCGAAAATAAGGTGCCGGCATGACAGAAGAGTCGCCACCTTTCGTTATTTATCCCTCAGGGCGGGAAAGGAAACGATCGGAAAAAACCTGACGAAAGAGGGTAAGACAAGGTCATCGCAACCATTGTCTGGGTTCGGGAGTCGATTACGCAAGGGGAAGGTATTAGCACCCCTCACGTCCGTCGTACTCGACGGGATCCTCGCTTGTTTGTTTACTTGGACGGGTTGGTTTTAATCTATCTACCTATCAAGGCTGGCTGAAAAAGAAAAGAAAAATGACTCGGCAAAGCGTCGCACTTTATGCCTACGTATTCTCATCAGAGAATGAGAAATCATAGTCAACGTAGTTCGGCCTATGAAGGATTGTGGGGAAAGGTAGCCCGCCAAGACTTCGCCATCTTGTGCCTACGTACTCTCAACAGGCATGAGAGATCAGAGCTCACGTAGTTCGGGAAACTATGGCTTATTTCCTGAAAGAAGTGTTTTTTTATTGTGTTTGCGATTTCAACCGCACTAGAGACTATGACCTGAGAGTGAATGCGTCGCAATAAACATACTGAAAAAATAAACAACCTGCTATCAAGCAATAAACAGTAAACTGCAATCATACAGATAAAAGAAATGAAATGCCATCAGGCGAACAAACCATATGGGCAAGGGAGCTGGGCTCTACCGAATACCCGCAAGCAAAGCCACGCAATAACAATACAAGAAGAGGGAGAAACTCAACCTCTAATGCAATCATGCTCCTAGATTCTACTTATTCTAGATGAACTTATTCTAATGCAACAGACAAATCAAACAAAACACACAATACAAAAAAGAAAAACAGAAGAAAGCTTCAGCTCCTCCAGCAGCAACTCAGTCTTCAGACTTCAATCATCAATTGCTTTCCAGGTGTCAACCCTACAACATGAGTATCAACTCATCTTCTCCCCTTAAGCTTCAGCTTCTTTGATCAGCTCCACCTTCAGGCTTCACTATCTTCAGGGATATTCAGGCATCAACTTGATCTTCACAAAGTCTTCAGACTTCAACAATCTCCAAGGGATCATCCTCTCCAAAGCTTCAGCTTCTATCTTCAATGGCTTCTAGATCTTCAGTAAAGTCTTCAATGATCTTCATTGCTATCTTCAACAACCCAAATGCTCCATCAAACAAGATTCAGTCCACAAGATGAGGTGAGGATGTTAAAGTGCTCCCTGACTTCCAAAGGATGCCATTGAGGACTTAACATCAAAAGGAAAGGCTCTCTCAAAGTTCTACCTCATAGGGCAAGGTCACTAATCCCTCCAAAGGAGAGAGGTGAGCACCCTTAGGGGACTTCATGTCATAGAGAGGGAAGGAGGTGAACAAGACACTCCTTGTTTATTGAATGAAATTATCCTATCTAAAGCTCTACCTATGTGCTTATGATCCTATAAACAGAACAAACAAAAGCTAAAACTAAGCTCCTCTGCAAGGCCTTCAAAGTCTTCAATGATGATCCACAAGGTCTTCAACTCAATCTTCAACACACTCAAAGGAGAAGAAAAGAAAGCAAAACAATACAAACTATGCCTTTAAGCAACACACATACTAACCATACATTCAAAAATCAATTAAAAATACTAAAATACTATATAATATTCTAGCAAAATTCTAGGGGATTCTATACATACTTACCCTTAACCCATATATTTCCCATACACTAATTTGGCCTATAAACCCCAAAACAAAATTGTTCAAATCTACTTATACCACCTAAAACCCTAATCTGAATACCTAAATGCCAAACAATCAAACTATATCAAATTTTCATCTACAAATTGTGAATTAAATCCTATAGGAAGTATGGTTCAATACCTAACTATGCTAAAAAGAATGGCTCAAAAATCCTAAGGGAAAGTCCTAAAAGAAATTATACAAAATTGGGTATCAACTAAAATCAATTAAAAAGACTATTTACATAGAAAATATGCTAAAAATATTAAAATAAAAATAAAATGGAATTTTATTTATTTACATTTTTCTAGACATGATTATGAATATGTGAAAAAAACAAGAAGTGAAAAATATTAATTTTTGAATTTTATATGATTTTTATAATATGCAAGAGAATAAAAGAAATTAAAATAAGGAAATAGAAGAAAAATGGGGATGGGGGGGTGAGAAAAGTAACTGCGCCCAGTTCAATTGCTGTTGGGCTAAGCATATGGGGGTGCGCGTAGCAGTCTGGGTTAGGCCCATGCGCTCAGAAAATTGATATGGAAAATCCACAAAAAATAAATACAAACACGGTGTAAATAACATGTTTTTCACGTTGAAATCTGGATTGGGCCTCAGGGTGGGGTGTGAACATCAAATTTCCATCAAGCCCAGAACTCCTCATTAAACCAAACGCTGCGTTTTGGTTTTGTAATTTCCCTTCATTTCTGAGATTCAATTGGAACCGTGCGATCAGATGAAGAAGTCAAATATCCAGGCTAATCC
Organism: Lathyrus sativus; assembly: GCA_963859935.3. NCBI lineage: Eukaryota > Viridiplantae > Streptophyta > Magnoliopsida > Fabales > Fabaceae > Lathyrus > Lathyrus sativus. The sequence continues at coordinate 135,361,366 of OZ012736.1, read as the reverse complement.
AACGGTGGGAGTTCATCGTCCCCAAAACACCATCTAGGGTTTCAGAAACCCTAACGCCATGCCAGAGTTTCCATCCATTCATTCTCTTTGATCCCTCAATGAAATCCAAAACTTCCAAGAGCAAACTTGTGCTAATGATCACCATGAACACGACTATACCAATAGTTTTCCCTGAAACCCCTCATATCACTCTAACAGAACACACAAACGTTTGGGTTCCACCATGATTCTCTGAGATCAAACATAATAGAGCTTCAATCTAATGATGTAAACTTGTTCTCCATGTTACCCTAGCCATTCTAAACTATACCATATCCATTAAAACTCCATGAACAGCCTATTATCAATCTTGCAAGAATTGGCACCCTGTCACGAAACTCCATGGATCCCTCTCAAACTTTCAGAAAACCTTCCTCTAACCTAGCATGTCATCCTTACACCTAGCAATCTAACAGAATGCACCTAATAAAGGATCTATGGTGGAAATTACCAACCTGTTAAAGATCAATGGTGAGTGGTGTTAGAGCTTGATCTAGCACTTGAAATCTTCTTTAAATGCTCCTCCAATGATGAATACCTTTCTGTTTGCAAGAATTGGGATAGATGAGGCTTGTAGAAGAAGAAATTGAAGCTTGCTTGATCTTGAAGGAATCTTGCAATGTCACTTTCTCTCTCACTCTCTCCAATGAACTCAGCAACTTTCACCAACCTTGATCTCATGGTGATTCATCCTTCTTATAACAATCAAAAGAAGAGTCTAGAAACTCATGGAAAGTGCTAGAATGTTATGGAAAATCTCATGAAATGATACATTGTATATCCCTTATCTCATGCCTTAAGCTTTCAATTTGGCTTTAAAATCTCCCCTTGTGAGATATTGAAAGAGAATGAGTGAAAAAGCAAGCCTTGGTTTTGCCTTATGTGAAGTTTCTCAAGTTGCCTTATTATGCAAGAATGAAAATTACAAAGCAACTTCCATTTTGAGACCTCAAACCAAAATTCTATTTCAACTTTTTTAACTTATAAGCCATTTTTAGGTCATTTTTACCCAATCATGAAAATCCTTGCTACAAGATTTTTCAATAACTCATGACCTCTTTTCTAGGCTTAAAATCCCATTTTGAACAACTTTGATGTTTTGAGTTTTTTCATTTGAGGCTTGGAAATGGGAGATATGGCCTTTGCTTAAAATGACCTATAACTTCCAAATGACCAAAATACCCCTGTCTTGTTCAAACCATAAGTTGAGTTCTACAAATCCTATTAAGGACTTCTAGTACTCTCTAGAAAGATAAGAAGATGCTCTTCAACATTCATGTTGACCAAGAGGTAATAGGAATCATCCTACTAGGGCAAACATTGTCTGCAAGTTGGGTGACTTTCAAGGACCCAGATTCACACACCTCAGATGACCTGTAATTTGTCAAAACCATAACTTGAGCTCTGCACCTCCTATCAAGGACTTCTACCACTCAAATTAAAGCTAAGATCAAGCTATACAACATTCATGTTGTGGGTAAGATGGGATATCAATCACATCTTGAGCTAAAACTGCCTGGAATATAGGGATCAAATTAGGGTTTTTTCACTGACAATCCTTGGAAACCCTGACTTGAAACTTCTCAAACTCCTCATTCATGATGAGTTGGTCTAGGAATCATCCTTATAACATCTAAATACATCATTCCATGATCACATGGCCCTTGGATTAGGTCTCAACCTTCTCCAAATCTTTAGCTGATCTAGAATTGACCCAGTCAAAACCCTAATTCTACCATTCATGGCTGAATCTTCTGAATCCTTGCACAATGACCTCTCTGGGCTTCATGATGACTATCAAGACATCTCATAGGCTTTCTCAAAGCATCAAGTTCATTCTCAAAGTCTCAGAATCATCTGAGGAGCTCCCACAACTCTCAAGTTATGAGACACACAACCCTAGTTTCAACCAATTCTCCTGAGGATCTCCTGAACTTCCTGATGAAGATATCAACCTTCAAACACTTGATGGATAAATAAATGTTGGTCAAATTTTGGGGTGCAACAGCTGCCCCTATTCAAACGGCTTGAACCTGACTAGGTGAGAAGCGAACGGCTCTCAGCCAATCAAGGTGCGAGACGGTTGAATACCGGTAAACCCGAAAATTTGCAAACTGCACGAGCACACAATACTCTGCGGGGAACAAATCTTTGAATACTGCAATACTAGCGGCACGACAACTAGCTGGAGAGATATCGATCTGACATCGCCGTCAGTTATCCATGTTAACTTCTTCTGACATCGTCTTCAGGCAACCAAAACATCCAACATCACCGCTGGAAGACTAAACCACCTGACATCACCGTCAGAAGCAGACAAAATTCGGAGGAACATCCAACATCGCCGCTGGAACACCAAATCACCTGACATCGCCGTCAAGAACAACTATAACTCGGGGAAACAAACATCCAACATCGCCGCCGGAGAACTAAATCTGACATCACCGTCGATCAACCAAAATACCCAACATCACCGCTGGAGAACTAAATCTGACCTCGCCGTCGGACAATCAAAATACCCCGCATCGCCGCTGGAGAACTAAATCTGACCTCGCCGTCGGACAATCAAAATACCCCGCATCGCCGCTGGAGAACTAAATCTGGCATACCCAACATCGCCGCTGGAAAACTGAATCTGACATCGCCGTCGGAAACAAACATCACTCTGAGAGACACTCGACGTTGCCGTCGTACAAACATCATCTCTGCTGGGGATTTAAAGAGTCTGACATCGCCGTCGAGCATAATCCTCCAACATCGCCGCCGGAAACCAACATAATCTGACCTCGATGTTGCACCCTAGAATTTGCCCAACCTTATTCACTTGGTTTATGTTTCATTATCATTAGCATTTGCATCTAGAGGCATGTACATAGACTAACCATCTGCATAGCATAAGCATAGCAAGACATTCAACAGGGGACCAATCATTATTCTCATCTCTAGAGGCCTATCAAGAGGTTATTATCCTAATTCCATCTCATTCAAGTCATCAGAAAAGAATTTGAGAGCAGAGAGTTCAGCAGATCAAGCCTTGAGCCTATCCCCTATCTGAGGGCATCTGAGGGTCAACAAGGTGGTTGTGAGCTGTGAATGGAAGGCATGGAGAGCATCTAGACATCATGAGAGGCTTAGAAAGTCATTTGGGGAGGAAAACAAGTTGTTGAGGTGACCACAAGAATTGCAGTTGAAGACAGTCAACTAGGGTTTCATCTGGGTCAACCCTAGGTCAACCCTAGGTCAATTGACTGATTGAAAGGCATTAAGGGTTATTGGGGAGATGTGGGGTCCATCATTTGACATGGAGAATAAGGATATGTTGTTATGCTAAGAAGAATTCAAGAGAAATCAAGGAGAGGAGGAGTTTCTAAATTAGGGTTTCTATGTAAAATCCCCTAGTTTAGGTCAAATTTCCAAGCCATATAAGTCAAAATGCAAGCTTCAAATGGATCCTTGGCCAACATGGAACTTGTAGAGGATCTCAATACCTTTAATTTGAGTGGTGGAAGACACTAAGGAGATTTATAGAACTCAAGTTATGGTCCTTGCAAGTTACAGGTCATCTGAGGTATCTGAACTTTTGTCTGTGAAAGTGACTTGACTTCCAAGCAACTTTTACCCCTCAAGGAGATTTCAAATGAATTTCTGGTCAACATAAGAATTGTTCCCCATTGTCTTAGCTTTCTATAATGGTATAGTATGCCTTCATATGATGTGTGGAACTCAACTTATGGTCTTGGCAAGCAAAGGGTATTTTGGTCATTTGTGAATTACAGGTCATTTTAACCTATGTCTAAAACTCATACAAGGAGGCCTCAAATGAAAAAACTTACAACATCAAACTTGCTCCAAATGACATTTTGAGTCTAGAAAAGTGACCATGAGAGATTGTAAAGAATCATATCACAAGGTTTCAAAATTGGTGAATTTAATGAAGGAAAATGGCTTAAAAAAATGATATTTTTCATATCTTGGCCAAATGATGCAAAATTATAGGTCATTTTGAATGGAAAAGGCATTCTAAAAACATTGGATAAAGTGGAATTTTGAGCTTAGGTCATGATTTGTGAGTTATCCATGGTTGCTTGAATTGAAAGTAACATAATCCAAATTGAAAGGGAAAAGTGTAAGGGAAATTTCTCCAATGTTCTAGGAGGTTCTAATGCAACCTATATATTCATGTAAGCTGATTCATGCAAGGGGTTGGTGCTCTCATTTGTCAAAAGTCTCCATTTTCATCCATTTTCTTATTCTTCCATAAGATACTCAAACTCTTACAAATCTCTCAAAATTCTCACATCTTTGGATTGAATCATCATCATCATCATTCAAACCCTAGGATTCACATCAAGAAGTGGTTGAATTGATCAAGGATTACACCTATCATCTTCTTCTCTCCAACTTGCATGAAGGATGGAATAGCATGATTCACAAGGATTAAGCACAAATCATTGCAAACAGAAGCATATTCATTCATTGGAGATCGTTTTCAGCAAGTATCAAAGGTTGAATTGAGGTCTAGCTACCATCACCATCATCAAGTGCAAGGTATGTAAACTTCTTCGAATCTCACTATTCTGGCTGGTAGAGATCATGTGGTTAGGATAATGTTGTTTAGAAACCCTAGAGGATCAATTCTTGAAGCTTAGGGATAGATTCATGGAGATCCATGACAGGTTGCCATTTCTGTTGGCTTCGAGAATAAGCTGTGTGTTGAGTTATAATCAATGTGATGAAGCATAGAATAATGAGGCAAGCATGTAGAATATCTGTGGATCATCAGGTTTGAGTTCTGGCAACTTTGACCTCAGGCAAGCATGGTGTGCCCTGAATTTCGTGCTCTCTGTTTGGAGTGTGCATTGAGAGTTAGGGAAAACTAGGATTAGACATGGATTCCTTGAGTTTTGTAGAGTATTTTAGGGCTTGGAGTTGTTATTTTTCATCAAGAAAGCATGGAGAACGAGTGGGTGGAACCTTCGTGCATGGAGTGCATGACTGAAAACCCTAGGCGCTGGAGGTTGAAGAAGGGTGGAGAGCCGTGCGATGGAGGTTGGACTCTTGACTGGGAGTGTCATCCAAGGGCCCACGTTTGATCTGAGTTTTGGTGGGAGAATTTGAAATCCCAAACGCACCGTTTCATTAATTGGGGGGGATTGGGCTCAGATAGCTATCCACACCCCCCAATTTCATAAGCCCAACGCGCTTAACTTGGTTTTCTTACTTTTCTCACCCCCTCCATTTTATTTCTTTATATTTTCTTTTATTTTCTTTAATTTTTTCATGCATCTTCTAAAATTCATAATAAATAGCAAAATCATCATTTTTAATTCATTCTTTTTGCATTATTTTATTTAGGATGTCTAGAAAATTATAAAAAATAAAAATTGCATTTTATTTTTAATTTGATATTTTTCCCATATTTTCTAAATAAATGACATTGTAAATGGTTTCATTTCATACATGATTTTATTAATTTTTGTTCTATTAGATACTTTCATATTTTTCATCCATTCTTTTTAGGTTGTTTAGGTTAGACATTGAACTTGTAGATTCAATTTAGTTCCCATTTTTAGAAATTAAATTTAGGTGCTTAATGTAATTGTGAATAACATGAATAAAACTAGGGTTTTAGGTGATGACTTAGGAGATTTGATTCTTTTCCCTTAGGACTTAGGGTTTGACTAGTTTAGTTATGGGACTATAGGGGCTATGGGTAGTTATTAGATCCCCTTAGAAAAAGTTAGGATTCCCCTACTGCTATTAATACTCTGTATATATCTGATTGACTGGTGTGGTGTGCCCTCTGGGGATTATTGCTTGCTTGCTTGGGTATTGGGATTGTCTGGGGACTTGGGAGAGATGAAGACTTGAGGAGATGAAGACCATTGGAGACCCAGAGATTGAAGATCAACTGCCAGAGTTGAATAGGAGGTTATTTCTAGCAGCTGCTGAGGAGACTAGGGTCTAGGAGCTAGGCAGAGCTCTAGATTAGAAAGCTTGCTTCTCAAACATAGATGGCTTTGCCTGCCTCTATCCTTTCTCTATGATTCAAAGTCTCTTTCAAATATCCACCTCCTTCCTTTGGAAGGATCAGTGAATATATTTGAAAGATAGAACTTTTGAGAGGAAACTTTCTGTTCAATGTTAACAGTTGATGAACCACCATTGGTAGGTAATTAACTGTCTAACATTCATTCACCTCATCTGGTTGACTGATGTTCATCCTAGAGCCTGAGACTTGAAGAAAAGCCATTGCAGATGGAAGGCAGATGATCAAAGCCCTTACCTGAAGGCCATGAAGATAGAGACTGCTGCTGACTGAAGCTTGTAGCTGATTAGAGAGGACTTGAAGATGGATGATTCAGAGCTGCTGATGCTGTTTCTTTTGCTGTTGTATTTCATTGCTGATGTATTGATTGGTTTTCTGGACTGTATTGTTTGCTGTTTGCCCTGTTGGGTTGAAAGTGAAGCCTGTTCACTTTTGCCTATTGTTTTCTAGGTTCGAGGTTGAGTGGGACTCCCTTGCCTCGCTTGTACTGTTGCATCCATGCATTTTTACTGCTTTATTATACTTGTTATTGTCTCTGTTTCTGCCTATCCCGTAGGATCTCTGTTTCTCTCTGTGCAAGAGAGGAGCATGATAGACACTAGGTTTTAATCCAGGCATGATAACAATAGGTTAGTTTGATTCCCTTCGCAACCATAGGATAGAGTTCTGTCTCTTCTTTCTCAAGACAAACAGAAAAACACATAAAGATTTCAAACACAATAAAAGACACTTCTTCCGTAAAAGAATGTGGACTCATCAAAACGTCATTTTTGTCCGCTTGGACTGTTAATCAGAAAAAACCTTTTTCAGAAGGAATAAAATCAACCAAGACAGACTTGTGTCGTACGTGGCCCGAACTACGTTTGCTCTGATCTTTCATGCCGTGCGAAAGTACGTAGGCATAGGATGCGATATCCTAGCGAGCAACCGTCCCCTCCTTTCCCGTAGGTAGGCGAACTACGTTGACTCTGATTTCTCGTTCCAGGCGAGAATACGTAGGCATAAAGTGCGATACTTTGCCGAGTCATTTTTATTTTCATTTTATTTTCTTTTTAACCCTCGACCTATAGTTTAGATAGAATAACAATCCATACCCGAAAACAAGCGTGGATCCTGTCGAGTACGACGGACGTGAGGGGTGCTAATACCTTCCCCTTGCGTAACCGACTCCCGAATCCAGGTTTTGGTTGCGACGACCATACCTTTCCCATGTTGTGCGAGGTTTACTCTGAGCGTTTCCTTTCCCTCCCGTGGGATAAATAACGCACGGTGGCGACTCTTCTGTCAGCCGGCGCCGATTTTCGCAGTAGCGACAGCTGGCGACTCTGCTGGGGATCCAACGTCCCCTGGCTGCTAAGGACTGCGATAGTTCTTATGCATTTGGGATCCAACGTCCCTTTGAGAGAGTCAATCCTAGCGCTTGTTTTCCCGTCGAGGATTTTGTATGGAGTTATTGTATATTTCTGACCTTTATTTTCAGCATTATATATATATTGTTATTATTGCTGTATCGGGGTGATGGGTGGTTCTATGATTGAGAGATAAGCCGGACCTGGGCTTGAGTGCACCTAGAATTAGAGTAGAAAGTAGTGGGCGCGTGCCGGCTTTGCTTGCATTAGTGTCTCATGAAATCTACACTCGGACGAGGTTCTTCTGGTTGGCTTCTTTTTCTACCCTTTGGGTCGAAGGGGTTGTTGGTCAGCTGAATTGTCGACTCCGGGAACCGATCATTTGGAAGTTGGCTAAGTGAGGCCTCTTCAGGATTTGATGATGCCACTCCTTCTGGGAATCGTATCATCAACCCTGAAAGTCTGTGACGCCGACGACCGTATAGGATGCCATACCTTTGTCAGTTACTAGGACATCCACCTGTGAGAGGGTTTGGGATTATGCAGGTAACTAGCCCTTCAGACTACCGGTTATTTCTTGATCAGAGATCCTGGGTATTTATGGAGAGTTAGGAGGTCTGTCAGAGACCATTTGGAGATGTGTTCTGAGGTCTGTCAGAGACCAATTGGAGATGTGATTTGAGGTCTACCAGAGACCAGTTGGAGTTACGGTTTGAGGTCTGTCAGAGACCAGTGTTGGAGCTTTGTTTTAGGTCTATCTGAGACCAGGATTTGATGACTTCTGGATGGTCTATCTGAGACCTTTCTTGATGGGGTTCAGGCTATTCAGCTACAACTTTGGTCCCTGTTGCATGTTACTTGCATTGCATTGCCTGCATATCCATCGTCACTTGCATTTTACTAACATGTGTCTGTGCTGCAGGTGCATTTGCATATTCCCCGGTTCTAGTGCCCAGACTTCTGAGTATTGACTATGGCTGGTTTGAGGAAAACAGTTGCGTATAAGCTGCCTTCACCTGATATTGCTTCTTTGCTTGGTCTGATATCTCTCGCCGATGAGGAGGTTAGGAGAAGCTTTAGAATGAGTCATGGGAGATTACTGAGATTAGTCTGCAAGCCCACGGCTGATGAGATGAACGGGCTATACACCTTGATGCAGTTCTATGACCCCGCATTGAGATGCTTTACTTTTGCTGACTTCATTCTAGGGCCTACCATTGAGGAGTATGTGGAGTTTACTGAGCTTCCCGTGCAGAACAAGGTACCCTTTATTCACTCTGCTGCTGAGCCCAAGTTGGAGGATTTAGCCAAAGCCTTGCATATGAATGCTGCTGAGCTGTTAGTGACTTCTTGGCTCGGGGTTCCCGGTTTCCCTCTGGATTTTCTGGTTGGCAAGGCTCAAGAGTACACCAAGAACGGTTGTTGGGTGGTTTTCAATGCTATTTTGGCTTTATGCATTTATGGAATTGTGCTGTTTCCTAACTTGCCCAACTTTGTGGACCTGGACGCTTTCCATCTGTTTGCTGCAGGCAACCCAGTGCCAACGTTGATCGGAGACTTCTACCACTCCTTGCACTACAAGAACGAAAACCGAAGGGAAAAAGTTGTTTACTGCTGTACTCCTCTATTGAATATGTGGTTCAAAAGTCATCTCCCCATGAAGGGACCATTTGTAGACAGTGCAACCTTAGCCAGTTGGTCAGAGCGCCTGATGAGGCTATATCCCGAAGACGTTGTGTGGTTTGATCGAGACCTGTTGGGCTCTGAGCTCATCTTCAGTTGCTCTGGGTACCCTAATGTGCCGTTGATAGGAAGAAAAGGGTGTATCAATTACAACCCTTCTCTATTCATTCGTCAGTTTGGATATGCGCTAAAGAATCCACCTCAGGAGGAAGAAGTACAGGAATCTCTGTACTTCACAGGTGACGTGAAGGGGGAGTTATTAGCCAAGTTGCAACATGCCTGGACGCGTATTAACCGCAGAGGGAAGCCGTTGTTAGGAAAGAATGACTGTCAAGCCTATGCCCCTTACAAGGTTTGGATCCAGGAAAGAGCAAGTCAGTTGAGGATGCCGTTTCCAGATGCACCAATCCTTGTTCCTATTCCGGTAGCAGAGCCAACCACTGTTTCTCGGGAAGCCTATGAGCAAGTAGTGAGAGAAAAAGAAACCTTGATGAAGATCAATGAAGGGTTAGAGCAGGAGCTAGCCCAGCTACGCAGTGAGAAAAACAAGGCCGTATATGCTTTCCAACAACAAATCGAGCTGCTAAACAGGTTAGGGGCTGAGTTGACTGAGGAAAAGAAAAAGCGTGAACGTTTGGGGCAAGAGTTCAGAAGCTCCCATGGCATGCTGGAAGCCAAAAAGAAGGCGCTCGACGCAGCTCACCGAGAAATCTCCTCTTGCAATAAAACTTGGAATGCTACACTCACCAATAATAAGAAGAGGGAAGATAAGTTGAAACAGCAAATCTCCGACCTCGAAGGGAAGTTGAAGTCTAGCATCAAGAAGTGTGAGGAGGAAGTGATGACCCGGTATAGTGTCCAGCATGCACTGAACAAGGCAATCAAATCCAGAGATGAAGCGGTGTCTCAGAAGCGAAAGCTAGAAGATTGCTTCGGAGAAGCAACATGGGAAGAAACTGCTGAAGACGTGCGCCGTGTTCTTAAGAAGAGAAACCAACTTATTGAAGGGCTGCTTGATCGACCAAGTCACCCAGAGACCAAGAAGTTGATAGAAGAGTACCAGACTTTTGGGAGGATTTGATCATTTCATATAGTAATTTGTATGCTTTATTTGCATAAGTGTTGACCATCACCAGGATTGTTGGTTGAGGTCATGCCTTCTTTGTACTCTCAGTGATATTGTACTCTGGGCTTATTGATTTTCCCTGCAATATATGAGGCTTTCTATGATTCGGCTCTAATATTCTTGTTGTCAACACTGTCACTGCACGGACACCTTCACACTAGAACTGGGGGAATGAATTTCCCTAATGCACAGACACATGACATTGCATTCATATTCATATTGCATTACAGGTAATCTTTGAATAGTGTCTTATTTCCTGCTCTGTAACAGGGTACTTTTCAGGATTGAAGACCAGCACCCTCACCGCTATTCTACCCGCACCAACTGTCGAAGAATCATGGATCAAATGCAGAACGAGATGCAAGATGTGCGCGAGAAGCTCGCTCTCTTTATGCAGACCATGGAAGCTATTGCGAAAGGGCAGGAGAATTTGCAGGCCATGGTCCAGCCTCTGTTGGCTCGAAATGCTGGTCACGGTAATGAAGATCATCAGTCCGTACGGGTCGATACTGTTCATGGAGACGGCACACCCACGCCAGTGGCTCCGCCTGTAATCAATACACCTGCTGCTAATGTCAACAACGCTACCGCTGCTGCAAATGGTAACGTCGGAGCGGGAAATGAGACTGCTATCCATAATGTTGGGCTGGGTGATGTCAATTTGGGAGATAATCTAGGCGGCAACGGCTTTGTCAATACTGGATTCGGATTCAACGATCAGGGATTCGATAACACTGGGAAGTATGGCTTTAATGCTCAAGGCTTTGGGCAAGACGGTTATGGCGCGACCAATCAGGGTTACGGAGGCTTTGGAAACGAAAACGGTACTGGATTTATGGCTTTTGGTCCTGCTGGAGGTGTTCAAGGGTACGGCAACAGAGGGCGAGGTCCGGGGATGAATCAGATCAGAGCTGGACGTAATAATGGATATGATGGATATGGGGCTGGAAACGGTATGTGGCAAGAAGATCAGCAGGAGGACGCTTTCTCCGGCGGAGGTTTCGAAGGGCCGATGGATGACTCCCAGAAGATCAGAATGCTGGAAGAGCAGATGAGGGGAGTCCTAAACCAAAGTGCTGTGGGTTTGGACATGGCCACAATGGGGCTGGTACCTGGCTTGAGGGTGCCAATTAAATTCAAAGCTCCTACGTTTGACAAGTACAAAGGCGACACGTGTCCAAAAGTGCATGTACGAGCTTATTACAGAAAGATGTCTGCATACTCAACTGATGAAAGAATGCTAATGCATTTCTTTCAAGATAGTCTGTCGGGACCTTCCCTAGAGTGGTACATGGGGCTGGAGCCAACTGATATCAAGACATGGAAGCAATTAGCAGAGGCATTTGTAGCTCACTACAAGTATAACAACGACTTGGCACCCAATCGGGTCCAATTGGCCGGGCTGTCGCAAAAGAAAGGGGAGAGCTTTAAAGAGTACGCGCAAAGGTGGCGCGATATGGCTGCCAGGGTCCGTCCTCTGGTAGAAGATAAGGAAATGAATGACATGTTTGTCGGCACATTCACAGGTCTGTTTCATGATATGCTGTTTCACACGTCTCTGGCCAGTTTTTCAGACTTAATTCTGATGGGAGAAAAGATTGAACGTAACATCAAGCAAGGAAAGTTCCAAGTCGAGGAATCAACTGCATCTGGCAGTAATAGGAAAGCTTTTGGTGGGCGCCGTCAGGGCGAGGCAAGCGCAGTATTTGGAGGCCGAGGCCGGGGCCGAGGCAGGGGACGAGGTCAATATCGTCAGCCGCAGCAGGTGGCGAGTGTTACTATCCCGTATCAACAAACACCATTCCAGAAGCAACCACCGGGTCAGCAACAGCCAATGCAACAGCAGCAGCAGCCTCAGCAGGGGGCACAACAAGCTCAGCGAAGATTCCAGGGTAGTAAACCGAGAAGAGTGTTTGAGAAACCTCCCTCAACCTATGCAGACTTGTTGCAGACATTGTTGGGATTAAACCTGGTAGAGAAGAGAACTCTGGCACCGATAACAGGAGCTCCCCCGTTTGGTTACGATGCAAGCCGGCACTGTGAGTTTCATTCTGGGGCCCCGGGCCACGATATAGAAGGTTGTCATGCTTTTAAGCATGTTGTGCAGGATCTTTTGGACAATAAGACTATCAATTTCGGAACGGCAGGTCCGAATATAGTGCAGAAACCCATGCCTAATCATGGGGCAAATGCCATTCTAACTGAGGAAGGGTTGAATCTGATTATGAAGGTTGAAGACTTGAAGACGCCGCTGAGCGAGATAAAGAGCCGGCTGTTACAAGGGGGTGTTTTCCCAGGATGTAACGAGTATTGCTTAGAATGTTGGACCCTAGCTGGGGGGTGTGATGATTTGAAGAAAGGCATTCAGGCTTTAATCGATGAAGGCATATTGCAGTTTGACCAAGCAGCAACTGAAGAGCCCGCAGGGGCAATAATAGATGATCAGAATGATGTGGCCACGGTAACGATTCCTCGGAACACGATCACTATTGCAGCACCAGCTCAACGACCATCGATCACCATAACTAAGGCCGGGCCAATCCCGTACGAGAACACGAAAGCAGTCCCATGGTCGTATGGGTTGGAAGTATATTGTGACGGGATAAAAGTTGATGTTAACAAGCAGCCATCCGAGACTGTGGATAACGTTGTTGGTTCGGGAGGTATGACGAGGAGTGGTAGGATCTTTATATCCCCCGAAGTGGAGGCCGAATGACTAGCGAAAGGAAAAGGGAAAGCAGTTGAGAATGTCCCAGCGCAAGCAAGTGACAAAGAATCGGCATCGAAAGACGTAGAAGAGTTCATGCGCTTGATTCGAAAAAGTGATTATAAGATTGTGGAGTATCTGCAGCAGACGCCGTCCAAAATATCTATCCTGTCATTGCTGTTGTGTTCGGAAGCTCGCAGAAACACGTTGCTGAAAGTCCTGGATACTTCTTTTGTACCCCAAGACGTCTCCGTGAACCAGCTAGAAGGAGTATTGGCACATGTGAATGCAGGACACAGCTTGGGCTTTACCGATTTTGACTTGACTCCGAAAGGAAGAGATCACAATATGGCGCTGCACATATCTGTCGAGTGTAGAGGATCAGTAATGTCACACGTATTGGTTGACACCGGATCATCTTTGAATGTGCTGCCCAAGAAGGCGATGATGAAGTTGGATGTTAGAGGAATCTTGTGCACACCCAGCGATTTGGTAGTCAGAGCGTTTGACGGCACGCGGAGAACAGTCTTTGGATCGATTACACTGCCTCTGCAGGTGGGGCCGGAAGTGTTTGCAACTGAGTTTTATATCATGGATATACAGCCTGCGTACAGCTGCTTGCTTGGAAGGCCCTGGATTCATGGGGCAGGGGCAGTCACGTCCACCCTGCATCAGAAGTTAAAATATATGGTCGGAGACAGCGTGGTCACCGTGTGCGGAGAGGAGGACATCCTGGTCAGCCATCTGTCGTCATTTAAATATGTGGAGGTCGACGGAGAGATCCACGAAACACCCTGCCAGGCATTCGAAGGTTTGCGCATCAAGGACAAAGGCCCCGGGCCGAGCAAAGTGCCAGAGATAGCTGTCTCATCGTATAAAGAAGCTCAAGCTCTAGTAGAAGCAGGAGAAGCAAAGGGCTGGGGCAAAGTGCTGGACATTCCTGTGAAGATGGACCGGTTCGGGCTGGGATACCAACCGTCGTCATCCACTCCTTCCTTGGGGGCACCCCGTTTCAGAAAGCCAATCACCATCTCTGCCAGTGGAGTGTGCCACGAAACTGTCAATGCTGCTTCGGAGTCTGATGAAGGAGACAGCGACTGTGATATGGATGCCTGGATTCAGCCAAGCACGCCAGGACAAGGACTGTGCAACTGGTCTATTCAGGAGCTTGTTCCTGTGACTTTTAAACAGTAATGCTTTGCTTTATTAATTGTTGAATAATCTGATGTCTCGCCCGGGGCATCAAGATTTGCTTAGGGCTGTGTTGTTATGAACATTGCGTGTCAATCATTAAATAAATGGCGTTCTTTCATGTGCAAATACTGTAATCCCTGTCTTTCTTGTTTTATATTTTTTTCAATAAAATGGCAACGTGGTCGTTCGCTTTATACGCATTTTGAAGCGCTTAACCGTTCCTTTTGCAGGATAACATTTTCAGATGACATCCTTGAACCACCTATGACTCGTCCCGACTTTGAGCACCCGGTGTTTCAGGCTGAAGAAGAGGTTGTCGAAGATAGTGACGTTCCTGAAGAACTGTCTTGGTTGGTGAGGCAAGAGGAAAGAGCCATTCTGCCTCACGATGAGGTCATCGAAATTATCAACTTGGGGTCGGAGGGGGTTGAGAAGAATATTCGTATCGGAGCCGCACTGCAGAGCGATGTCAAGCGAAGACTGGTTGAAATGCTCCGAGAGTATAGTGATGTATTCGCTTGGTCATATGAAGATATGCCGGGGCTCGATACAGACATGGTTGTGCATCGCCTGCCACTGAAAGAAGATTGCCCGCCGGTCAAGCAAAAGCTTCGCAGAACTCGACCAGATATGGCAATGAAGATCAAAGAGGAAGTTCAAAAACAGTGGGACGCTGGCTTCCTGGCTGTGACAAAGTATCCCTCATGGGTTGCCAACATCGTACCAGTGCCAAAGAAAGATGGCAAGGTTCGAATGTGCGTGGACTATAGAGATTTGAATAAAGCAAGCCCAAAAGACGATTTTCCACTTCCTCACATTGACGTGTTAGTTGATAACACTGCTCAATACTCCGTATTCTCCTTCATGGATGGCTTTTCAGGCTATAATCAGATTAAAATAGCGCCAGAGGATATGGAGAAGACCACTTTCATAACGCCTTGGGGAACATTTTGCTACAAAGTGATGCCCTTTGGTTTGAAAAATGCTGGGGCAACATATCAGCGTGCAATGACGACTCTTTTCCATGACATGATGCATAAAGAGATCGAAGTTTATGTTGACGATATGATTGCCAAATCCCAGACGGAGGAAGAGCATCTAGTGAATTTGCTGAAGTTATTTAAAAGGCTTAGGAAGTTCAGGCTGAGGCTGAACCCTAACAAATGCACCTTCGGGGTGAGATCGGGTAAGCTCCTGGGATTTATCGTAAGCGAAAGAGGAATAGAGGTCGATCCTGCTAAAATAAAAGCAATTCAAGAGATGCCGACGCCTAAAACAGAGAAAGAGGTGCGCGGGTTTTTAGGGAGGTTGAACTACATCGCTCGGTTCATATCTCACCTAACGGCCACGTGTGAACCATTATTCAAGCTGTTGAAGAAAGATCAAGTTGTAACATGGAACGAAAATTGTCAAAAGGCGTTCGATAAAATAAAGCAGTATTTGCAGGAGCCTCCCATTCTGATACCCCCAGTGGCAGGTAGACCCTTGATAATGTATTTGACGGTTCTTGAGGGAAGCATGGGTTGTGTTCTCGGTCAACACGACGAGACGGGGAGAAAAGAGCATGCGATCTATTACCTAAGTAAGAAATTTACAGACTGCGAATCTCGATATTCAATGCTGGAAAAAACTTGTTGCGCGCTAGCCTGGGACGCCAAGCGTTTGAGGCAGTACATGCTGAATCATACAACCATGCTCATCTCGAAGATGGATCCTATCAAATATGTGTTTGAAAAGCAGGCGTTGTCAGGTAGAA
The DNA here is from genome assembly GCA_963859935.3 of Lathyrus sativus. Taxonomy (NCBI): domain Eukaryota; kingdom Viridiplantae; phylum Streptophyta; class Magnoliopsida; order Fabales; family Fabaceae; genus Lathyrus; species Lathyrus sativus. The sequence continues at coordinate 135,345,463 of OZ012736.1, read as the reverse complement.
TTGCCCGTTGGCAGATGGTCTTGACTGAATATGATATTCAATACGTCTCGCAGAAGGCTATAAAGGGGAGTGTGCTGTCTGAGTATCTGGCGGAGCAGCCTATCGAAGAGTACCAATCGATGAGGTTTGATTTTCCTGACGAGGATATCATGTACCTAAAGATGAAAGATTGTGAAGAGCTGTTGCCAGACGAGGGACCAGAGTTGGGTTCCAAATGGAAGATGATATTTGACGGAGCTGTGAATGCTTACGGTAGCGGAATAGGGGCAATCATCACCACGTCACACGGGTCGCACATCCCGTTTACCGCCCGACTGACCTTTGCTGTTACCAATAATGAGGCCGAATACGAAGCTTGTATAATGGGGCTTGAGGAAGCCATTGATTTGCGAATCAAGAACCTGGACGTATACGGAGACTCAGCTCTGGTCGTGAACCAGATCAAAGGGGAATGGGAGACACGGCAGCCCAATCTGATACATTACATGAATTATGCAAGGAGATTGTTGCCTTTCTTCGACAAGGTTGAATTGCATCATGTGCCGCGGGCAGAGAATCAAATGGCTGACGCCCTGGCCACTTTGTCTTCCATGTACAAAGTCAACTTCTGGAATGAGGCTCCCCGAATCATTATCTCTCGGCTGGACAGGCCAGCTTATGTATTTGTTATTGATGAAGCATCTGATGGCAAACCGTGGTATTTCGATATCCTTAATTTCCTGAAAAATAAAGAGTATCCGGCTGGGGCATCCAGTCAAGATCAGAAGACTCTCAGGAGGTTAGCGGGCAATTTCTATTTGAACCCGGACGGCGTATTATACAGAAGAAACCACGATTTGGTGCTGTTGCGTTGCGTGGACGAAAAAGAGGCAAAGTTGCTCATGGAAGAAATACACGAAGGTACCTTTGGTACGCATGCTGGTGGACATGCTATGACAAGAAAGCTGCTGCGGGCAGGCTACTTTTGGCTGACCATGGAAACTGATTGTTTCAAGTTTGTGAGGAAGTGCCACAAGTGCCAAATCTATGCTGATAAGATCCATGTGCCTCCAAGTCCTCTAAATGTGATGTCTTCGCCTTGGCCATTCTCTATGTGGGGAATCGATATGATTGGAAAGATCGAGCCGACGACTTCTAACGGGCATCAATTCATCCTAGTAGCAATCGATTATTTCACCAAGTGGGTAGAAGCGGCGTCTTATGCGAATGTAACGAAGCAAGTGGTGGCCAGATTCATTAAAAGAGATATCATTTGCCGATATGGGATTCCCGAGCGGATAATCACGGACAACGGTTCAAACCTGAACAACAAAATGATGAAGGAGCTCTGTCATAATTTCAAGATTGAACATCACAACTCCTCCCCTTACCGACCCAAGATGAATGGCGCTGTTGAGGCGGCCAATAAGAATATCAAGAAGATCGTTCAGAAAATGGTGGTGACCTATAAGGATTGGCATGAAATGCTACCTTTTTCTTTGCACGGTTATCGTACGACGGTACGCACATCAACCGGGGCAACTCCGTTCTCGTTAGTATATGGAATGGAAGCGGTATTACCATTGGAAGTTGAGATCCCTTCTCTGAGGGTGTTGCGAGACGTTCAGCTAGACGAGGCAGAATGGGTAAAAAACAGATTGAACCAACTGAGCTTAATGGACGAGAAGAGGCTAGCTTCTCTAGCATACGGTCGTTTGTACCAGAGCCGAATGAAGAAAGCGTACGACAAGAAAATACATCCGCGAAGCTTTCAGACGGGCGACCTTGTGCTGAAAAGGATTCTCCCGCCGCAAGCAGATCACAGGGGCAAGTGGACCCCCAACTACGAAGGGCCATACGTTGTCAGGAAAGTATTTTCAGGAGGAGCGTTGTTGTTGTCCACCATGGACGGAGAAGACTTCACGTCGCCTGTGAATTCGGACGCAGTTAAAAAATACTTTGCTTAAAATAGACCCGCTGGACAAAAAAAAAGAGAGTCCAGGCAAAAATGGGGCATCCCGGCGAACCAAAAACAGAATGAAAGGTTCGGGCAAAAATTAGGGATAAAATTGAAAAAAATGTACACCCGCGAAGTTGAAAACCTACACTGGGCGGCTTCGGCAAAAAAGGGTATCCCGGTGAACTGAAAACCCGTAAAGGGCGGTTCACGCAAAAGTTAGGGATTTGAAAAGCAAATGACTGCGGTCCGAATTTGATAATTGCAATAAGCATCAATACGGGAGAATACATTTGAGGAGCCAGTTATCGGATACAATCTCTTCAGAAGTGGGGATACCGGGAAAGCACTAGGGTCGGACGAGTCATGGGGGGATCAATTCATGGTGTTCATCTGTATCCCGTTGCCGACATGTGCACAAATTTAAGTTGTCGATATTTATGCTTCTTGTACATATTTCTATATTTGTATGTTTGCTTTGTGTAGCTTCCTCATTTCAGGAGTTACATCCCGTGTACAAAACTCCGCCCATTCAGGGGCCCGATCAATAAAATACGTTATTCAGTATTTGACACTGTTCTTTACTGTTTTGTGCATGATTAACGCCTAAGTTTGATGAAACTAGCATGAGTATAACGTCGCTGGCCCTTGCCAACAGTTGCTAGAGCCTTAAATTAACTGAAAACAACGTCACTAACCTGAGTTGATTTGGTTGCATAGGCTTGTCTTGTCTTGTTTGTGTTGTTGCAGGTTTCATAACCGTACGAGGAAGACGATCGAAAGATTGCAATAACGAAAGACTCAGCCTTCGCGCAGGTCATGCAGGTTCTTCCTGAAGAAGGACCGAACTCTCCAGCTAGTCGTAGCTTGTGCAAAAAAAAAGGATTGACGATTCCAAGATCGTAAGGCTATATTCAGACAGATTCAAATTTCCCCGCAGGGTCATTCACTCTCCCCCAGCGGAGTCAGTTAATTTTCCCCAAGAGAATCATCCCATCCCCAGCGGAGTTCTCTCCTTTCAGCAAATGTTCTTTCCTCCCAGTGGAACCCGGAGATCAAGACTCTCCCCAGCAGAGTTGGTGGTGGGTCCTGTCATTTATTTTGTCAGGGATACCGTGTAATATCAGTTCACTCTCCAGCAGAGAAGTCCAATCATACTTGGCATACCTGCTATTCCTCAGCAAAGCTATATTCCCCAGCAAGGGGTTACCTCAACAAGGTGTTTGGGTCGAGCTCCCAACTTCCCAGCATGGTTGACTTCGTCCTTCCAACATTTATTTTTGCTGGAATAATTCTGTAGCATCTGGCTATACCCAGCGGAGTTGGCATTAACTTCAGCATTTATTTTGCTGAAGCAGTTTCCGTATTATAGCAGTTCAGGTGAAGAGAGCACTTGCTCAAACGAACTACCAAAGACTCGAGATCTCGGCATGAGATATTCAATGATAATGTCAGCTCGGCAGTATTCCCCACAGAGTTACCAGGATAAGGTTCTCTTTATTTCCAAGCAGAGTTATTTGTCATCAAAAGGGGTTTCATGAATCAGAAGTTCAGAAGTTGCCTCCGGTCATCAGAACAGGCATCCGGTAGTTTGGTTTCCAGATATCCCCAGTAGAGTCCGCCTCAAACTCGCTGCCATGTCAGTGCTAAAGAAGTTTGTGGGTTGGGATCAATGAAGAATTAAGTCCTGACGTGGACAATTTATCCCTATAGTGACGGGATTTCTTCAGAAGTGGGTGTCCTAACGTGGACAGATTTATTTCCCCGGGTTGATGAGATGTGGTAGTCCGAACGTGGACAGAATCGGGTTCCCGGAATTGATGGAATGTGGAGTCATGATGTTGACAAAACTGATTACTCTTTGTGTTGGTGCCCTGACGTGGACCATTTACTCTCAGCAGTTATCTTTCTTCGTGTTGGCGAAACATGGGTCCTGACGTGGACAGATCAGACGGAGGTGCGAGTCCTGACGCGGACGAGTTTGGCTTTCTCAACAGAGGAGATGGGAGTCCTGACGTGGACAAGTTTTATTTCCCCAGCGGGTCGAAGATGCCTGAGTTCTGACGCCACCAAATCAAGACGAAAGATGGGGCCTGACGTGGATGAGTTTTATTCCTAACGTGGAAAGATGAGATTCCTTGCATGGAAAAATGGGTTTCCTTACGTGGAAAGATTGAGTCCTCACACGGACATATCAAGATTGATTCCTGACGTGGAAAGAAAGAGATTATTCCTGACGTGGAAGAGTTTAGTCCTGACGCGGACAGATCAAAGGAGTTATTCCTAACGTGGAAGAAGAAGATAGATTCCTTACGTGGAGAGATTGGGGTCCTTACGTGGACGAATTCAAGAAAAGTTGATTCCTGACGTGGAAGAATGATGTACTCCTTACGTGGAAAGTTGAGTCCTGACGTGGACAGGTTCAGAACCAAAGGTGGATTCCTTACGTGGAAAGGTGTAGTCCTGACGTGGACAGATACAGAAGAGATGATTCCTTACGTGGATGGTGCATTCCTAACGTGGAAGAGTTTATTCCTAACGTGGACAGATACAGAAGAGTTTATTCCATATCCATTAAAACTCCATGAACAGCCTATTATCAATCTTGCAAGAATTGGCACCCTGTCACGAAACTCCATGGATCCCTCTCAAACTTTCAGAAAACCTTCCTCTAACCTAGCATGTCATCCTTACACCTAGCAATCTAACAGAATGCACCTAATAAAGGATCTATGGTGGAAATTACCAACCTGTTAAAGATCAATGGTGAGTGGTGTTAGAGCTTGATCTAGCACTTGAAATCTTCTTTAAATGCTCCTCCAATGATGAATACCTTTCTGTTTGCAAGAATTGGGATAGATGAGGCTTGTAGAAGAAGAAATTGAAGCTTGCTTGATCTTGAAGGAATCTTGCAATGTCACTTTCTCTCTCACTCTCTCCAATGAACTCAGCAACTTTCACCAACCTTGATCTCATGGTGATTCATCCTTCTTATAACAATCAAAAGAAGAGTCTAGAAACTCATGGAAAGTGCTAGAATGTTATGGAAAATCTCATGAAATGATACATTGTATATCCCTTATCTCATGCCTTAAGCTTTCAATTTGGCTTTAAAATCTCCCCTTGTGAGATATTGAAAGAGAATGAGTGAAAAAGCAAGCCTTGGTTTTGCCTTATGTGAAGTTTCTCAAGTTGCCTTATTATGCAAGAATGAAAATTACAAAGCAACTTCCATTTTGAGACCTCAAACCAAAATTCTATTTCAACTTTTTTAACTTATAAGCCATTTTTAGGTCATTTTTACCAAATCATGAAAATCCTTGCTACAAGATTTTTCAATAACTCATGACCTATTTTCTAGGCTTAAAATCCCATTTTGAACAACTTTTATGTTTTGAGTTTTTTCATTTAAGGCTTGGAAATGGGAGATATGGCCTTTGCTTAAAATGACCTATAACTTCCAAATGACCAAAATACCCCTGTCTTGTTCAAACCATAAGTTGAGTTCTACAAATCCTATTAAGGACTTCTAGTACTCTCTAGAAAGCTAAGAAGATGCTCTTCAACATTCATGTTGACCACGAGGTAATAGGAATCATCCTACTAGGGCAAAAGTTGTCTGCAAGTTGGGTGACTTTCAAGGACCCAGATTCACACACCTCAGATGACCTATAATTTGTCAAAACCATAACTTGAGCTCTGCACCTCCTATCAAGGACTTCTACCACTCAAATTAAAGCTAAGATCAAGCTCTACAACATTCATGTTATGGGGAAGATGGGATATCAATCACATCTTGAGCTAAAACTGCCTGGAAGATAGGGATCAAATTAGGGTTTTTTCACTGACAATCCTTGGAAACCCTGACTTGAATCTTCTCAAACTCCTCATTCATGATGAGTTGGTCTAGGAATCATCCTTATAACATCTAAATACATCATTCCATGATCACATGGACCTTGGATTAGGTCTCAACCTTCTCCAAATCTTCAGCTGATCTAGAATTGACCCAGTCAAAACCCTAATTCTACCATTCATGGCTGAATCTTCTGAATCCTTGCACAATGACCTCTCTGGGCTTCATGATGACTATCAAGACATCTCATAGGCTTTCTCAAAGCATCAAGTTCATTCTCAAAGTCTCAGAATCATCTGAGGAGCTCCCACAACTCTCAAGTTATGAGACACACAACCCTGGTTTCAACCAATTCTCCTGAGGATCTCCTGAACTTCCTGATGAAGATATCAACCTTCAAACACTTGATGGATAAATAAATGTTGGTCAAATTTTGGGGTGCAACAGCTGCCCCTATTCAAACGGCTTGAACCTGACTGGGTGAGAAGCGAACGGCTCTCAGCCAATCAAGGTGCGAGACGGTTGAATACCGGTAAACCCGAAAATTTGCCAACTGCACGAGCACACAATACTCTGCGGGGAACAAATCTTTGAATACTGCAATACTAGCGGCACGACAACTAGCTGGAGAGATATCGATCTGACATCGCCGTTAGTTATCCATGTTAACTTCTTCTGACATCGTCTTCAGGCAACCAAAACATCCAACATCACCGCTGGAAGACTAAACCACCTGACATCACCGTCAGAAGCAGACAAAATTCGGAGGAACATCCAACATCGCCGCTGGAACACCAAATCACCTGACATCGCCGTCAAGAACAACCATAACTCGGGGAAACAAACATCCAACATCGCCGCCGGAGAACTAAATCTGACATCGCCGTCGATCAACCAAAATACCCAACATCACCGCTGGAGAACTAAATCTGACCTCACCGTCGGACAATCAAAATACCCCGCATCGCCGCTGGAGAACTAAATCTGACCTCGCCGTCGGACAATCAAAATACTCCGCATCGCCGCTGGAGAACTAAATCTGGCATACCCAACATCGCCGCTGGAAAACTGAATCTGACATCGCCGTCGGAAACAAACATCACTCTGAGAGACACTCGACGTTGCCGTCGTACAAACATCATCTCTGCTGGGGATTTAAAGAGTCTGACATCGCCGTCGAGCATAATCCTCCAACATCGCCGCCGGAAACCAACATAATCTGACCTCGATGTTGCACCCTAGAATTTGCCCAACCTTATTCACTTGGTTTATGTTTCATTATCATTAGCATTTGCATCTAGAGGCATGTACATAGACTAACCATCTGCATAGCATAAGCATAGCAAGACATTCAACAGGGGACCAATCATTATTCTCATCTCTAGAGGCCTATCAAGAGGTTATTATCCTAATTCCATCTCATTCAAGTCATCAGAAAAGAATTTGAGAGCAGAGAGTTCAGCAGATCAAGCCTTGAGCCTATCCCCTATCTGAGGGCATCTGAGGGTCAACAAGGTGGTTGTGAGCTGTGAATGGAAGGCATGGAGAGCATCTAGACATCATGAGAGGCTTAGAAAGTCATTTGGGGAGGAAAACAAGTTGTTGAGGTGACCACAAGAATTGCAGTTGAAGACAGTCAACTAGGGTTTCATCTGGGTCAACCCTAGGTCAACCCTAGGTCAATTGACTGATTGAAAGGCATTAAGGGTTATTGGGGAGATGTGGGGTCCATCATTTGACATGGAGAATAAGGATATGTTGTTATGCTAAGAAGAATTCAAGAGAAATCAAGGAGAGGAGGAGTTTCTAAATTAGGGTTTCTATGTAAAATCCCCTAGTTTAGGTCAAATTTCCAAGCAATATAAGTAAAAATGCAAGCTTCAAATGGATCCTTGGCCAACATGGAACTTGTATAGGATCTCAATACCTTTAATTTGAGTGGTGGAAGACACTAAGGAGATTTATAGAACTCAAGTTATGGTCCTTGCAAGTTACATGTCATCTGAGGTATCTGAACTTTTGTCTGTGAAAGTGACTTGACTTCCAAGCAACTTTTACCCCTCAATGAGATTTCAAATGAATTTCTGGTCAACATAAGAATTGTTCCCCATTGTCTTATCTTTCTAGAATGGTATAGTATGCCTTCATATGATGTGTGGAACTCAACTTATGGTCTTGGCAAGCAAAGGGTATTTTGGTCATTTGTGAATTACAGGTCATTTTAACCTATGTCTAAAACTCATACAAGGAGGCCTCAAATGAAAAAACTTACAACATCAAACTTGCTCCAAATGACATTTTGAGTCTAGAAAAGTGACCATGAGAGATTGTAAAGAATCATATCACAAGGTTTCAAAATTGGTGAATTTAATGAAGGAAAATGGCTTAAAAAAATGATATTTTTCATATCTTGGCCAAATGATGCAAAATTATAGGTCATTTTGAATGGAAAAGGCATTATAAAAACATTGGCTAAGGTGGAATTTTGAGCTTAGGTCATGATTTGTGAGTTATCCATGGTTGCTTGAATTGAAAGTAACATAATCCAAATTGAAAGGGAAAAGTGTAAGGGAAATTTCTCCAATGTTCTAGGAGGTTCTAATGCAACCTATATATTCATGTAAGCTGATTCATGCAAGGGGTTGGTGCTCTCATTTGTCAAAAGTCTCCATTTTCATCCATTTTCTTATTCTTCCATAAGATACTCAAACTCTTACAAATCTCTCAAAATTCTCACATCTTTGGATTGAATCATCATCATCATCATTCAAACCCTAGGATTCACATCAAGAAGTGGTTGAATTGATCAAGGATTACACCTATCATCTTCTTCTCTCCAACTTGCAAGAAGGATGGAATAGCATGATTCACAAGGATTAAGCACAAATCATTGCAAACAGAAGCATATTCATTCATTGGAGATCGTTTTCAGCAAGTATCAAAGGTTGAATTGAGGTCTAGCTACCATCACCATCATCAAGTGCAAGGTATGTAAACTTCTTCGAATCTCACTATTCTGGCTGGTAGAGATCATGTGGTTAGGATAATGTTGTTTAGAAACCCTAGAGGATCAATTCTTGAAGCTTAGGGATAGATTCATGGAGATCCATGACAGGTTGCCATTTCTGTTGGCTTCGAGAATAAGCTGTGTGTTGAGTTATAATCAATGTGATGAAGCATAGAATAATGAGGCAAGCATGTAGAATATCTGTGGATCATCAGGTTTGAGTTCTGGCAACTTTGACCTCAGGCAAGCATGGTGTGCCCTGAATTTCGTGCTCTCTGTTTGGAGTGTGCATTGAGAGTTAGGGAAAACTAGGATTAGACATGGATTCCTTGAGTTTTGTAGAGTATTTTAGGGCTTGGAGTTGTTATTTTTCATCAAGAAAGCATGGAGAACGAGTGGGTGGAACCTTCGTGCATGGAGTGCATGACTGAAAACCCTAGGCGCTGGAGGTTGAAGAAGGGTGGAGAGCCGTGCGATGGAGGTTGGACTCTTGACTGGGAGTGTCATCCAAGGGCCCACGTTTGATCTGAGTTTTGGTGGGAGAATTTGAAATCCCAAACGCACCGTTTCATTAATTGGGGGGGATTGGGCTCAGATAGCTATCCACACCCCCCAATTTCATAAGCCCAACGCGCTTAACTTGGTTTTCTTACTTTTCTCACCCCCTCCATTTTATTTCTTTATATTTTCTTTTATTTTCTTTAATTTTTTCATGCATCTTCTAAAATTCATAATAAATAGCAAAATCATCATTTTTAATTCATTCTTTTTGCATTATTTTCTTTAGGATGTCTAGAAAATTATAAAAAATAAAAATTGCATTTTATTTTTAATTTGATATTTTTCCCATATTTTCTAAATAAATGACATTGTAAATGGTTTCATTTCATACATGATTTTATTAATTTTTGTTCTATTAGATACTTTCATATTTTTCATCCATTCTTTTTAGGTTGTTTAGGTTAGACATTGAACTTGTAGATTCAATTTAGTTCCCATTTTTAGAAATTAAATTTAGGTGCTTAATGTAATTGTGAATAACATGAATAAAACTAGGGTTTTAGGTGATGACTTAGGAGATTTGATTCTTTTCCCTTAGGACTTAGGGTTTGACTAGTTTAGTTATGGGACTATAGGGGCTATGGGTAGTTATTAGATCCCCTTAGAAAAAGTTAGGATTCCCCTACTGCTATTAATACTCTGTATATATCTGATTGACTGGTGTGGTGTGCCCTCTGGGGATTATTGCTTGCTTGCTTGGGTATTGGGATTGTCTGGGGACTTGGGAGAGATGAAGACTTGAGGAGATGAAGACCATTAGAGACCCAGAGATTGAAGATCAACTGCCAGAGTTGAATAGGAGGTTATTTCTAGCAGCTGCTGAGGAGACTAGGGTCTAGGAGCTAGGCAGAGCTCTAGATTAGAAAGCTTGCTTCTCAAACATAGATGGCTTTGCCTGCCTCTATCCTTTCTCTATGATTCAAAGTCTCTTTCAAATATCCACCTCCTTCCTTTGGAAGGATCAGTGAATATATTTGAAAGATAGAACTTTTGAGAGGAAACTTTCTGTTCAATGTTAACAGTTGATGAACCACCATTGGTAGGTAATTAACTGTCTAACATTCATTCACCTCATCTGGTTGACTGATGTTCATCCTAGAGCCTGAGACTTGAAGAAAAGCCATTGCAGATGGAAGGCAGATGATCAAAGCCCTTACCTGAAGGCCATGAAGATAGAGACTGCTGCTGACTGAAGCTTGTAGCTGATTAGAGAGGACTTGAAGATGGATGATTCAGAGCTGCTGATGCTGTTTCTTTTGCTGTTGTATTTCATTGCTGATGTATTGATTGGTTTTCTGGACTGTATTGTTTGCTGTTTGCCCTGTTGGGTTGAAAGTGAAGCCTGTTCACTTTTGCCTATTGTTTTCTAGGTTCGAGGTTGAGTGGGACTCCCTTGCCTCGCTTGTACTGTTGCATCCATGCATTTTTACTGCTTTATTATACTTGTTATTGTCTCTGTTTCTGCCTATCCCGTAGGATCTCTGTTTCTCTCTGTGCAAGAGAGGAGCATGATAGACACTAGGTTTTAATCCAGGCATGATAACAATAGGTTAGTTTGATTCCCTTCGCAACCATAGGATAGAGTTCTGTCTCTTCTTTCTCAAGACAAACAGAAAAACACATAAAGATTTCAAACACAATAAAAGACACTTCTTCCGTAAAAGAATGTGGACTCATCAAAACGTCATTTTTGTCCGCTTGGACTGTTAATCAGAAAAAACCTTTTTCAGAAGGAATAAAATCAACCAAGACAGACTTGTGTCGTACGTGGCCCGAACTACGTTTGCTCTGATCTTTCATGCCGTGCGAAAGTACGTAGGCATAGGATGCGATATCCTAGCGAGCAACCGTCCCCTCCTTTCCCGTAGGTAGGCGAACTACGTTGACTCTGATTTCTCGTTCCAGGCGAGAATACGTAGGCATAAAGTGCGATACTTTGCCGAGTCATTTTTATTTTCATTTTATTTTCTTTTTAACCCTCGACCTATAGTTTAGATAGAATAACAATCCATACCCGAAAACAAGCGTGGATCTCGTCGAGTACGACGGACGTGAGGGGTGCTAATACCTTCCCCTTGCGTAACCGACTCCAGAATCCAGGTTTTGGTTGCGACGACCATACCTTTCCCATGTTGTGCGAGGTTTACTCTGAGCGTTTCCTTTCCCTCCCGTGGGATAAATAACGCACGGTGGCGACTCTTCTGTCAGCCGGCGCCGATTTTCGCAGTAGCGACACTCGCCGCCGAAACAAACCTAATCTGACCTCGCCGTCAAAAACAAACATCCGACCTCGCCGTCGAACACATTCAACATCGCCGTCGAACCGATCATAATCTGACCTCGCCGTCAAACAAACATTCAACCTCGCCGTCGAACACATCATAATCTGACCTCGCCGTCAAACAAACATTCAACCTCGCCATCGAACACATTCAACATCGCCGTCAAACCAATCATAATCTGACCTCGCCATCAAACAAACATTCAACCTCGCCGTCGAACACAAACATACATTCAACATCGCCGTCGAACACAAACATACTCTGACCTAGGGCTCACCCCTGGTAAATGGGGCAAAAGGTACACTTGCGTATTTGAAGCTACTCCGTTGGGCCTGAGAGGCTCAACCAAGCACACTCTGATCCGGGGTTCACCCTCAGAACCATAACGAACATCCGAATACTACTGCATACTGCCCATCGTAGAACTTCAACATCAGAACTATATGAAACCCTGGCCCCTGGCCACTTCCAGCTTCAGCTGGAAAAGATCTTCAAGTACTTCTGAAGATAAGCATCCTTGACCTTCAAGGATGGCAACTCTGCAGGAGGTATCTTCGACTTCAGTCTAAAGAAATGATCCTTGGCCTTCAAGGATACATGGATCTGCCTTCAGGCGACTCCGCCTCTGCTATTGAGTGTCCGAGACTTCAGTCAGGGATATACTTCGGCCTTCAGTCCGAAAAAATGAATCCTAGGTCGTTCATGACCTTGGGGGTAACCTTGCCTTCAGGCACCCTCGCTTCAGCTTGGGAAATCTATGACTTCAGTCAGAGAAATGGTATCCTGAGCCATTCATGACTCTACGGGGATTCAAACACTTTGCCTTCAGGAAAACTCCGCTTCAGCTGGAGAAACATCTTCGACTTCAGTCAGAAGAAACACTATTCACTGGATCGCGATCAATCATCACCTCAGGACAACTGACTTGGTCTTCAGGCCAACACGGATCACTTTGCAAACAAAAGCTGTATCTACAAATTTTTGAACTTTGTCTTCAGACAAGCGCTGATTCATCAGCATGGAAACCTGAATCCACAGGAACATTCTGATACCGCCTTCAGGCGTTTACGAGGTCAATCTTCAGATTAGACATCACTGTTGGAGCAAACATATCACGCTGCTAAGGACTTCAAGAATCATCTTGAACAAACAAACTCCGTCGGGCGCCTTCAAGAATCATCCTGAACCGATAACCTTTCTGGAGACATTATTCTGCTGGGTATTCCAGGAATCTTCCTGGGCAACTCCTGCTGGGGATGCTACTGGTGAGCTCAAGAATCATCCTAAGCAACCAACTCGGGAGACTGCGCTGAGGTCTTAAGAATCATCTTAAGCAAACTGCCCTGCTGAGGAATTCGAGAATCGTTTTGAACTGAAGACTTCGCTGGGGATCTCAAAAATCATCTTGAGCAAGCGACTGTGGGGATTACACCGGGGTTTTAAGAATCATCTTAAGAAATCGATCTCGTTGGGGAGAATGTCAGGAATCATCCTGAGCACCTGGTCTTTTGGTGGAGCACCTGTAAAACAAGAATGATAATAACCTAGATCATGCTTATGATGCGTATGCTTCGGCGCCATGCCCCACATGGTGGAAATGCTATGCGTTTATGCTAAATGCTATGCAATCATGCAATATGATGCGATCCCGTCAGCAAAATAAATGCCGAGGGGGAAATTCTCCTATCAAGGAGAAAGAACTACTCAGATAGAGGGATCATCCTGCTGAGGAGAATGTGGACACGCCAATATCAATTGGACTCCATCTGGGGAAATGATCTTCCTTTAACTGCTGCAGGGAAAACAACTTCTGTTGATCACCACAGAGGACGAGACTCCACGAGAACCTGGACCTGCTGATATCAATCGCGAGAATAAACTGCGCGGCCGTCTCGGCTACTCTTCTGGGGATAACCACTCTGTGGGGAAACAACTTCAGCTGCTTCACACTCCACTGGGGAAAAAAACAATCATGATCTGATCAGCTTCCAAGGACTCGGCTCTCTTGGACATCTGCAAACTCGGCTGAAGAAAGAGAAGTCATTCTGCTTCGCTGGAGAGAGTGCGATTCTGGGGAAATACCGCATCGGCTGTTCAATACTCTGCTAGGGAAAATCCACTCATGATCCCAACTGCTTCCAAGGATTCGGCTCTTTTGCGGACTCAGCCGGGGAGAGAAATCATTCTACTTCACTGGAGAGTACGACTCTGATGAGCAATTTCGATTTCGCTAGGGAAGAAAGAATCATCTGACTTCGGGGGAGAGTACAACTCTGCAGGGGAATACAGCTTCAGCTGTTCCAACACTCTACTGGGGAAGAGGGAATCATCCGACTTCGGGAGCGAGTACGACTCTGGTGGGGAATCTCAATTCCGCTGGAGACTTCAGTCTGGCACCATCAGTTGCTGCATACTTCGGCGTATGAACAATTTCCTACAAAACCTGCACTTGTGACCCGGTGCGGGGGGAGACACCTGCTTCGGCGACTTTACTGGGGAAAACACGAGCTTCGGCACCCGAACATTTCTATGAAATCTGCACTTGTGACCCGGTGCTGGGGGAAAAGAAATCTTGCTTCGCTGCTTGACTCAGTTGATGAGGTGACGTTCCTTCAGGATGCGTCTGCTTGGGGGAAGAGAATCATCTCTGCCAGGGGAGACATATCAATGCTCACTATCTTGCGCTCAGATTCTGCGGTGGAGAGACTACTGAACTCTGCTGGAGAAGGAGGGCTCGCCCTGCTTCGGGGATGCGCACGACACATCTTCTGGGAGGCGCTACACCTGCAACAACACAAACAAACAGACAAGATACCCTCCTCAAAGGGGCCTATCAAGGTTATTAACTCGTGACAATATTCAGGCAATTAATCATTTCAACAACCAATGGGCCTAGGCCCGTAAGTTTATGTATGCGCATTTTATCAAAACATCGGCGTTTTCATTCGCAAACAAAACAGATGAATGCTAAGCAGGCAAGCAGAATTGCTGAATAACATGCATTTTATTGATGGGGAACCCCTGAATGGGCAAAAATGTTTTACAACAGAGGCAAGCTCCTGGAATGAGGAAGCCGCGCAAAAATAAAACATAAATATACATCAGTATATACAAATGTCGGCAACGAGGCGTAGACGAACACCATGAGTTGATCCCTCTAAGACCCACTCGACCTCGATACTTCTCCGACGCTTCAGCTTCGGACGAGATTGAGTTGGATAAACGGCCCTCAGGTCCTCCAAACCACTAAACAATGAAGGTCCACACGTGGAACGCAGTCATTTGCTTATTCAAATCCCTAACTTTTGCATGAACCGCCCTTTACGGGTTTTCAGTTCACCGGGATACCCTTTTTTGCCGAAGCCGCCCAGTGTAGGTTTTCGACTTCGCGGGTGTACATTTTTCAATGTATCCCTAATTTTTGCCCGAACCTTTTATTCTGTTTTTGGTTCGCCGGGATGCCCCTTTTTTGCCTGGACTCTTTCTTTTTTTGTCTAGCGGGTCTCTTTCAAGCAAAGTATTTTTTAACTGCGTCCGCGTTCACCGGGGATGCAAAATCTTCACCATCCATCGTGGATAACAACAAAGCTCCTCCCGAGAATACCTTGCTGACGACATACGGCCCTTCGTAGTTCGGAGTCCACTTGCCCCGGTGATCGGAGTGTGGCGGAAGAATCTTCTTTAGGACAAGATCACCCGTCTGAAAGCTTCTAGGATGCACCTTCTTATCATAAGCTTTCTTCATTCGGCTTTGGTACAGGCGACCAAACGCAATCGATGCTAACCTCTTCTCGTCCATCAGGCTGAGTTGGTTCAAACGATTTGTAATCCATTCTGCCTCATCGAGTTTCACATCAACCAAAACTCGCAAAGAAGGAATCTCCACTTCTAATGGTAGGACAGCTTCCATACCGTACACCAAGGAGAAAGGAGTTGCCCCGGTCGACGTACGCACCGTCGTACGGTAACCGTGCAGGGCAAACGGCAGCATCTCGTGCCAATCTTTGTACGTCACAACCATCTTCTGAACAATCTTCTTGATGTTCTTGTTGGCCGCTTCAACGACGCCATTCATCTTCGGCCGATAAGGAGATGAGTTGTGGCATTCAAATTCGAACCATTATCAGTAATGATCCGCTCGGGAATTCCATAGCGACAGATGATGTCCTTCTTTATGAATTTAGCTACCACCTGCTTGGTCACATTAGCGTACGAGGCTGCCTCCACCCATTTGGTGAAGTAGTCGATAGCTACCAGAATGAAACGATGACCATTGGACGCGGTGGGCTCGATCTTGCCTATCATGTCGATGCCCCACATGGAGAACGGCCAAGGGGAGGACATGACATTTAATGGGCACGGCGGCACATGAACTTTATCAGCATAAATCTGGCATTTATGACATTTCTTCGCGAATTTAAAGCAATCTGATTCCATCGTCAGCCAGTAATACCCTGCTCTCAGGATCTTTCTCGTCATGGCATGCCCGCCGGCGTGCGTACCAAATGTGCCCTCATGGACTTCTTCCATGAGCATACTTGCCTCTTTCTCATCTACACATCTGAGTAGCACGAGATCGTGGTTTCTCTTATACAACACACCATCAGGATTGAGATAAAAGTTTCCAGACAGCCTCCTCAGAGTCTTCTTATCCTGGGTTGACGCACCCACAGGATACTCCTTAGTCATAAGGAAGGTCTGGATGTCGTGGAACCATGGTTTGCCGTCGGTGGCATCCTCGATTGCAAAGACAAATGCCGGTCTGTCAAGACGCGAAAGCACAATTCTTGGAGCCTCATTCCAAAAATTGACTTTGTACATTGAAGCCAACGTGGCTAAGGCATCAGCCATCTGATTTTCAGCCCTGGGTACATGATGAAGTTCCACTCGGTCGAAGAACGGAAGCAGCCTCCTGGCATAACTCATGTACGGCACCAAATTCGCTTGACGAGTTTCCCACTCCCCTTTAATCTGATTGATTACCAGCGCTGAGTCACCATATACGTCTAGATTCTTGATTCTCAAATCAATTGCCTCTTCTAGACCCATAATACATGCTTCATACTCCGCTTCATTGTTGGTAACTGGAAACGTCAGTCTCGCAGTAAACGGGATGTGGGATCCGTGAGGAGTCGTGATGATAGCCCCGATACCACTTCCATAGGAATTAACCGCTCCGTCGAATATCAACTTCCACTGAGACTTCCTATCTGGCCCCTCATCGGGCAATGGCTCATCGCAATCCTTTGCTTTGAGAAACATGATATCCTCGTCCGGGAATTCGAACTTCATTGGCTGGTAGTCTTCGATTGGCTGTTCGGCAAGGTAATCAGACAATACGCTCCCCTTAATGGCTTTCTGGGAGATTTACTGAATATCATATTCCGTTAACACCATTTGCCATCTGGCAATCCTGCCCGAAAGAGCCTGCTTCTCGAAGACGTACTTGATCGGATCCATCTTCGAAATTAGCATAGTGGTGTGATTGATCATATACTGTCGTAGACGTTTGGCGGCCCAAGCTAATGCGCAACACGTCTTCTCCAACATCGAGTATCGAGATTCACACTCAGTGAACTTTTTACTCAAATAATAAATGGCATGCTCCTTTCTGCCCGTCTCGTCGTGCTGACCGAGAACACACCCCATACTATTCTCCAGAACCGTCAGGTACATGATTAATGGCCGTCCAGCCACTAGGGGTATCAAGATTGGGGGTTCTTGAAGATACTGCTTTATTTTGTCGAATGCCTTCTGGCAATCCTCATTCCAAGTAATCGCCTGATCTTTCTTTAAAAGCTTGAACATCGGTTCACAAGTGGCCGTGAACTGAGAGATAAACCTTGCAATGTAGTTTATTCTGCCCAAGAAACCACGAACTTCTTTTTCTGTTTTCGGCGCTGGCATTTCTTGAATAGCTTTTATTTTCGCAGGATCAACTTCAATACCTCGTTCACTAACGATAAACCCCAATAACTTTCTGGACCGCACTCCGAAAGTGCACTTGTTAGGATTCAGCCTCAGCCTGAACTTCCTAAGCCTCTCAAAAAGCTTCAATAAGTTGACCAGATGCTCTTCCTCCGTTTGGGACTTTGCAATCATGTCATCAACATAGACCTCGATCTCATGATGAATCATATCATGAAACAAAGTTACCATTGCTCGCTGGTAAGTGGCCCCTGCGTTCTTCAGACCGAAGGGCATTACCTTATAGCAAAATGTTCCCCAGGGGGTAATAAACGTCGTTTTCTCCATGTCCTCCGGTGCCATCTTAATCTGATTGTAACCGGAGAAGCCATCCATGAATGAAAACACGGAAAACTGGGTTGTGTTGTCGACCAACACATCGATATGAGGCAACGGGAAATCATCTTTAGGGCTCACCCTATTCAAATCCCGATAATCGACGCACATGCGTACCTTACCGTCCTTCTTCGATACAGGCACTATGTTGGCGACCCACGGAGGGTAAGTGGTAACGGCTAGAAATCCTGCGTCCAACTGCTTCTGGACTTCTTCTTTGATTTTTACAGCCATATCTGGTCTCGTCCTCCTAAGCTTCTGCTTGACTGGAGGGCAATCTTCTCGCAACGGCAAGCGATGAACCACGATGTCTGTGTCAAGTCCGGGCATATCTTCGTATGACCAAGCAAAGACGTCACTATACTCTCGAAGCATCTCGACCAGTCTATGCTTGACATCCTTCTGCAGCGCAGCCCCTATTCTGACATTTCTGATGAGCTCTTCGGAACCCAGGTTTATGATCTCAATATCTTCCTCGTGAGGCAGAATAACCTTTTCTTCTTGTCTCAACAAGCGGGCCAACTCTTCCGGAAGGTCTTCGTCTTCATCAATCTCATCCTCGGCTTGATAGATCGGGCAATCGAAGTCGTAGTGAGCCGTAGAGGGTCCAGAGTCGATGTCATCTGTTATGTGGATCCTGCAATAACAAGGGTTAAGTTTAAAGCAAGAATATGCAGGTTATCACAAACCTCGTTGCCATTTTGCTGTTTTTCAAAATAAACATAAAACAGGAATAACAGAGAACACAATATTTGAGTACGAAGAAAACGCCTTTTATTTATTAACAAAATGCATGTACATAATCCAACAAGGCCCTAACAATAAAACCACTATGTCCCGGGTAGGACATATGGTTGTACAAAGATTGTAAAAAGCAAATCATTACTCTTCACTTGTCAGCTGGATAATCTCCTTGATGGTCCAATTGTTGAGGCGCTCGCCCGACTTGCTCGGTTGAAACCAGGCGTCAAGATCACAATCGCTATCCCCGCTGTCCTCAGACGCTGCGTTGATGCTTTCGAAAATCACTCCGCCCTTGGTGAATAGGATCGGCCCCTTCCCACGAGACGAACTGCTAGAAGAAGATGAAGCTTCAGCTTCAGGAGAATATCCCAATGCAAACTTATCCTGCTTGATTGGTATATCCAAAACATGCCCCCAGCCTAGGGTGGAACCGACTTCGATGACGGCCCGAGCTTCCTTAAACGAGGAGAGATTCATCTCTTGCTTCTCTACGACGACAGGAGCTACCTCTTTTACCTTGACGGCTTCAAATGCTTGGCAGAGAGTTTCATGGATCTCGCCATCCATTTCGACATATTTAAAGGATGACAAGTGGCTCACCATAATGTCCTCCTCACCACAGACGGTTACTATGCTTCCCCCGACAGCATATTTGAGCTTCTGATGCAGCATGGACGTCACGGCACCAGCAGCATGGATCCATGGCCGTCCTAAGAGGCAACTGTAGGCAGGCATGATATCCATGATATAAAAAACCGTATTGAACGTCTCCGGACCAACTTGAATCGGTAGGGTCAACTCTCCGAAAACGTGGCACTTAGTTCCATCAAAGGCTTTCACCACCAGATCACTGGGCGTGCAAAGCAATCCACGAGTGTCCAACTTCATCAATGCCTTCTTCGGAAGCACATTAAGCGACGAACCCGTATCCACCAGGACATGCGACATGATTGTGCCTCTGCACTCTATCGAGATGTGCAAGGCGTTGTTGTGATCTCTTCCTTTAGGAGTCAGCTCTAAATCTGTGAATCCCAGCCCATTGCCAGCATTAACATGGGCTACCACCTCTTCTAGCTGATTTACTGATATCTCCTGCGGCACGTAGGCAGCGTTCAATACCTTCAGTAATGCGTTACGGTGTGCTTCAGAACACAGCAACAAGTTAAGAATGGATATCTTTGACGGAGTCTGATGAAGATGATCTACAATCTTGTAGTCGCTCTTCTTGATTAATCGCATGAATTCTTCAGCATCTTTAACTAGCAAATCCTTCTCTTCCCCAGAAGGGACCTCTTCGATGGCTCTGCTTTTACCTTTTTCCGCAGCGTCAGCTCAGACCACTTTCTCTGCCGCAACCTCTGCTGGTGCAAACACTCTACCGCTTCGAGTGATACCGCTGACTCCGGCAAGATTCTGCACCGTCGATCCGTACGGCTCAAGCTCTAACTTCTGACCATTGCAATAGACTTCGGCGCCGTAATGCCATGGAACGGCGTTAGTACTCTCGAATGGGATTGGTCCGGCCCTGGTGATAGTGATAGTAGGCGGTCGGGGCGCAGAAATAGTAATAGGTTGACGAGGAATGCTGATGGTGGCAACTTCATCTGCCTGCTTCAGCACGACTTCCCCTGATGCACTTTCAACGCTCCGGCTGAACTGCAAAATACCCTCAGACATCAGACTTTGGATACCTTCGACCAGCTGCTCACACCCATCAGGAAGTGTAGCACAAGCCATACATAACTCTCCACATCCAGGGAAGAAGCCCTTCTTCAGCAACTTAGCCTTGACAAAACTAAGCGGCGTTTTCAAGTCTTTGACATCAGTCAGCAAGTCTGCACTCTCCTCAGTGATAATGGCGTTCACTCCGCCTCCCTTATGATGAGGCATAGGGCTTTTGGTAACGTTGGGCACACTATCAGAAAAGTTAATAACCTTGGCGTCCACCAAGTCCTGCACTTTGTGCTTAAAAGCTTTGCAATTCTCAATCGTATGGCTTGGTGCCCCAGTATGGAAATCACAAGTAGCATTGGCGTCATACCCCGGTGGTGGTGCCCCTGTTAAGGGAGCCATTGTCCTCTTTTGAACTAACTCAAGCTGAAGCAACGTTTGCAAGAGCTGTGCATACGACATAGGCGGCGCCTCGAAGTGACGGTTTGTCAGAGGAGCCCGATTCTGATATCTTCTATACCCCTGCTGATTCTGCTGCTGAGGCTGCTGCTGCTGCTGCTGCTGCGGCGGAGCAGCTGGGATATTTATGCTAGCAATCTGCTGCTGAGGGCCCTTGCCCTTTCTCCGAGCATTAGTGACAACACTGGCATCTCCCTCTCGACGCTTGCCAGCGTAAGGTTTCTTGCTACTTCCTCCAGCTGAGGATGATTCGCCTTGAATTTTTCCAATCTTTATACCGTTCTCGACATGCTCGCCCATAGTGATGAGAGCCGAGAATGTCCCAGACATGCCACTGACCAGCTTTTCATAGTAGATTCCAGGAAGGGTAGCCACGAACATTTGCACTAGCTCACGCTCAACCATCGACGGTTGAACCCGAGCAGCCAATTCACGCCACCGCTGGGCGTACTCTTTAAAGCTTTCATTGTTCCGCTGTGAAAGATTCTGAAGCTGAACTCGATTGGGGGCCAAGTCACTATTGTATTGATAATGGAGGACGAACGCTTCAGCGAGGTCTTTCCAGGTGCGTACAGTAGCGGGCTCCAGGCCCATATACCATTCGAGTGACGGACCAGAAAGACTATCTTGGAAGAAGTGCATCAGCAACTTCTCATCGTCAGAATAGGCGGACATCTTTCTGTAATAAGATCGAAGGTGGACACGGGGGCAAGTAGTACCCTTATACTTCTCAAAGACAGGCACCTTGAACTTATGAGGTACCTTAAAATCAGCAATCAACCCGAGCTTGGACATATCAACGCCCAATGTATTCTGATTTTCAATGTCTTTCATCTTGTCTTCCAGTGCTTTGAACCTGAGTCGAGCTTCAGCATTCAACTCTGCATCTATACCTCTCTGAGAAAATACGTCATCCTGACGGTCCTCGAGCCACGGTTGAGGCACCAACAGATTTCCGACACCAGCATTGCCGTTGACCGGCCCTATGTTAACATTGGCTCCCAGACTACCATTGCCGACGCCTGCCGCGTTGAGTCCGATATTAGCCATCAGATTGCCGTTAGCACTGCCGTTGCCCCCGGCAGCAGGAACAACATTCTGTGGAGCATCCACTGGAGGAGGAGTAGGCACGGCCCCGCCGTGAAGTATGCCATTACTATCAACCCTGGAGATCAGAGGTTGAACCAAAGTACGAAGCTGGTCCTGACCATTAGCGACCACCTGCATCAGTTCCATAAAACGGTCCATCCGTTCACGGAGCTCTTGAACATCTGACTGCACCTGGTCCATGATCCTTGTTTGATTAGCGCGAGTTGAGTAGCGGTGGATGAGTCTTTGATCAATCCTAGAGACCGGAAGCAGCTCGGAACCTGAAAAACCTGCAAAACCTGTTAACAATAAAGGTTAGGGAAAGCAATAAAATGTACACCATGCGAATATGCTTCATGCAAATGCATGCGTGTGTCTGTCTGCGCGGGAGGTTTTCCCCTGATCCTAGTGCCTTAGTGACGGTGCTGATAATAATAAGAGGAAGAAGAAATCCGAGCCCAATCATGGAAACATCAATCTCATATATATATGGAAAGGCCTGTCAAGGCAGTACACAGTATCAACGAGTACAAAACAGATCAACAGCATGACCTCAGCCAACAAGTCTGGTGATGGTCAGCATACATCAAAGATCAAAACAACAGGAATACAACTAGTCAAGTATGGCCACAGGCGCGATACTCTGCTAATAACTCCCTCGTCTCTGGATGATCTGGTGCAGTGAGCAACCCTTTGACGAGTAGTTCCCTCTGCATGATGGTATGCTGAAGCCCCTGAACTGAACTCTCCCAAGCTCCTTTGCCAAAGCAATCCTCCAGTTTCCGCTTCTTAGACTCAAACATCAGCTTATGCTCCTTCAGGTTAGCAAGAGCTTTGTTGAGACGGCTTTCGGCGGCGTATCTGCGGGCGGTCTCTTCATTAAACCTCCGCTCACTGTCCTTTACTTCGGCTTCCAGCATAGAGATCTGCAGCATCAGCTTGTCCTCTCGCTCCTTCCTGGTGGCCATGGAGGTCTTCCAATGCTGGTCGAACTTAGATATCCTCCGATATGCCTCCTCCAGATGCTGCTTCTTCGTAGCTAGTACATCATTAGCAGCCCTGAAGTCTTGACCCAAGCGTTCCCGATCAGCAATCTGCTTTGCCAAGTCTGCACCCAGTTGGTTCACCGACTCTGTTTGCTTTTTGAGAGCATGCACGGCTTCATTCCGCTCACTTCGAAGCTGAGCTAACTCCTTCTCTAATTCTGCGTTTTCCCGCCTCAGTTCATCCCGCTCAACTAATACCTGGTTGTGCTGATGAATGGACACAGTGGTAGGCTCTTCGACTGGTGTAGGACTCTCTGGTCTGACATGAGGGAATGGCATCCCTATAGCGCTGGCTCTGGCTCTGATCCAAGCTGAATAAGGAGGGTAGGCTTGGTTGTTGCTCTTTCCCAACAAAGGCTTTCCTCTCGTGCTGATATTGTTCCACGCATGCTGAAGCTTGGACAACAAATCCCCCTCTAGAGTACCCGTGAGGTATAGAGATTCCTGTACCTCTTCCTCCTTCGGTGGAGTCTTCAAAGCATATGCAAACTGATGAACTAGCAATGACGGATTGTAGTTGATGCAACCCTTCCTACCTATCAGAGGTACATTAGGAAACCCACTACAACTGAAGATCACCTCGGTGCCTAACCTGTCTCTGTCAACGAACCAATCAATATCTTCTGCCGACAAACTCATCAGACGCTCAGGCCACTCAGCTGTGGCTGCAGACAAGACGGAAGAACCCCTCTTGGGCAAATGACTATCAAACCACCTGTACAACAATGGTACGCAGCATGAGACATTCTTCCCTCTCCAGTTCTCATTCTTGTAATGCACTGAGTGATACACGTCTCCGATCAGAGTAGGGACTGGATTCCCTGAGGCGAAGATGTGGAATGCATCAAAGTCCACGAAATCAGGCATGTTGGGGAACAGGATAATGCCATATATGCATAAAGCAAGGATGGCATTGAATGCGTCCTAACATTTGTCCTTAGCACACTGCTGAGCCTTAGCTATCAGAAACTGCAAGGAGAACCCTAGAACCTTGTTCCAACTCGTCACCACTAACTCAGAAGCGCTCAAATGGAGTGAGGAAGCTAAACCAGCCAGATCAGGCTCAGCATCCATGTGGACAAAAGGCATCTGCCTTTTGATAGGCATACTCAGCATATCAGCATACTCTTCCAACGTCGGCGCGAGAACGAAGTCATGAAAAGTGAAACACCTCAAGGGAGGGTCATAAAACTGCAGAAGAGCATGTAACCCATTCAACTCGGACGTAGAAGGTTTGCAAACCAGACTAAGCAACCTGCCATAAGACTTCCTGAACCTATCCTTCACAGCATCCCCTGCCAGGGCTATCAAACCAGTCAGCTTCGACACGTCAGGGGTCGGGAACTTGTACGCAACAGTCTTCCTGAGCGAGGCCATAATAACAGTAGGAGGCGAGAAATCCTGGATCGGGGAAACGGTACCTGCAACATAGACACACGTTAATGGAATGCAAATGAACATGCGAACTAATGCAAAATGCAGGCATGCAATAATATATCCGGATAGCTGCTGTGGAGATTCTGTATCAACAGTCACTGATGAAAAGAAAACCCCCGGTGTAAGACCACTAATCTGATTTGCTGAGAATAACCATCTGATAGGACCGAGATCAAAATTCCGCTGTGTCAAGAATAAGTGCCTGATAATAAGGACCCCGGGTGCATGATCAGGAGATGTCTGCTGATGAAGTCTTCAGACCCCAAATCAAAAATCTGCCCTATCAAGAACAAACATACAACTGCTGATGAAGTCTTCAGACCCCACTCAAAATCTGCTCTATCAAGAACAAACAACATCTGCGGATGAGATCATCAGACCCCACTCAAAATCTGCCCCATCAAGAACAAACCACTGGCGACAATACTCTGATCAAAACCTGCTCTATCAAGAACAGACAAACACCCGATGATAAGATCCTCTGATCAAAAACTTGCTCTGTCAAGAACAGACGAGTCTGCAACTGAGAACCCTGGTACCAACATAAGTGATTCACTGTCAAGAAAACCAGGTGGTCTGAAGGTTAAAGTTTCCTGCAATAAACCCAGCCCGCTCACAGGTATGGACCTAAACTGACTCAAGGTACGGCATCCTATGCGTTCATCAGCGTCACAGACTTTCAAAACTGATGATACGATTCCCAGAAGGAGTGGCATCATCAAGTCTTGAAGAGGCCTCACTTTGTTGAATCACAAATGATCGGTCCCCAGAGTCGACAATCCACCAAACCAGCAACCGTCTCAACCCAAAGGGTTGAAAGTGAAGCCAACCGGATGAACCTCGTCTGAGCGTGGATTTCATGAGACACTAGTGCCTGCAAAGCAAGCACGCGCCCACTAATTTCCACTCTAAGTCTATGGCGCACTCAAGCCTGGGTCTGGCTTCTCACTCATCAGAACTCCCATCCCACAACAGCACAAATAATCATATTATACTGGAAATAAAATGCGGGAAATAAAGTGCGAGAAGTAAAAATGCGATAAATAAACGCAACCCAACAAGTAAACACACAAACGATAGGATTGACTCGCACAGGGAACCGTTGGAGTCCCCAGCAGAGTCGCCAGCTGTCGCTTGCGCGAAAATAAGGTGCCGGCATGACAGAAGAGTCGCCACCTTTCGTTATTTATCCCTCAGGACGGGAAAGGAAACGATCGGAAAAAACCTGACGAAAGAGGGTAAGAAAAGGTCATCGCAACCATTGTCTGGGTTCGGGAGTCGGTTACGCAAGGGGAAGGTATTAGCACCCCTCACGTCCGTCGTACTCGACGGGATCCTCGCTTGTTTGTTTACTTGGACGGGTTGGTTTTAATCTATCTACCTATCAAGGCTGGCTGAAAAAGAAAAGAAAAATGACTCGGCAAAGCGTCGCACTTTATGCCTACGTATTCTCATCAGAGAA
This sequence comes from Lathyrus sativus, assembly GCA_963859935.3. NCBI lineage: Eukaryota > Viridiplantae > Streptophyta > Magnoliopsida > Fabales > Fabaceae > Lathyrus > Lathyrus sativus. The sequence continues at coordinate 135,319,610 of OZ012736.1, read as the reverse complement.
TGAGAAATCAGAGTCAACGTAGTTCGGCCTACGAAGGATTGTGGGGAAAGGTAGCTCGCCAAGACTTCGCCATCTTGTGCCTACGTACTCTCAACAGGCATGAGAGATCAGAGCTCACGTAGTTCGGGAAACTACGGCTTATTTCCTGAAAGAAGTGTTTTTTTATTGTGTTTGCGATTTCAACCGCACTAGAGACTATGACCTGAGAGTGAATGCGTCGCATGTCACCCAAAGGGTACCATACTAAACATCCAGACTGTGGAAAAGAAACTCTCCCACAATCCTTTCTCAGATAGCTTAAGGCTCGTAACGTACGAAAGAAATCATTCATGATTACTGTATCTTAAACTGTTTTGAGATGAGAAGAGAACAGGCCCAACTAGGAGGGAGACTATCAAGTCCTACTGTTATCATGCCATGGATTCATCCTATGGTTGAGGTTTGAACAGGGAACTCCTAGAAGTTGTCATGCATAGGTTTCAACCTAAAAGTCTATCATCAAATCCTTATCAAAGGAAATGAGAGTTCTAAGGGATCATGTCAATGATACACCAAAACAGACAAAGCATCAGCTTAACAGTAAAATGCATGCAATGCAAGTGAGGGAGGAAATGTGTGTGGGGCTTCAGCCTCCACAAGCTCATCTCAACCTCAAGCCAGTCATGAGATAACAGTAATCATACTGAAAAAATAAACAACCTGCTATCAAGCAATAAACAGTAAACTGCAATCATACAGATAAAAGAAATGAAATGCCATCAGGCGAACAAACCACATGGGCAAGGGAGCTGGGCTCTACCGAATACCCGCAAGCAAAGCCACGCAATAACAATACAAGAAGAGGGAGAAACTCAACCTCTAATGCAATCATGCTCCTAGATTCTACTTATTCTAGATGAACTTATTCTAATGCAACAGACAAATCAAACAAAACACACAATACAGAAAAGAAAAACAGAAGAAAGCTTCAGCTCCTCCAGCAGCAACTCAGTCTTCGGACTTCAATCATCAATTGCTTTCCAGGTGTCAACCCTACAACATGAGTATCAACTCATCTTCTCCCCTTAAGCTTCAGCTTCTTTGATCAGCTCCACCTTCAGGCTTCACTATCTTCATGGATATTCAGGCATCAACTTGATCTTCACAAAGTCTTCAGACTTCAACAATCTCCAAGGGATCATCCTCTCCAAAGCTTCAGCTTCTATCTTCAATGGCTTCTAGATCTTCAGTCAAGTCTTCAATGCTCTTCATTGCTATCTTCAACAACCCAAATGCTCCATCAAACAAGATTCAGTCCACAAGATGAGGTGAGGATGTTAAAGTGCTCCCTGACTTCCAAAGGATGCCATTGAGGACTTAACATCAAAAGGAAAGGCTCTCTCAAAGTTCTACCTCATAGGGCAAGGTCACTAATCCCTCCAAAGGAGAGAGGTGACCCTTAGGGGACTTCATGTCATAGAGAGGGAAGGAGGTGAACAAGACACTCCTTGTTTATTGAATGAAATTATCCTATCTAAAGCTCTACCTATGTGCTTATGATCCTATAAATAGAACAAACAAAAGCTAAAACTAAGCTCCTCTGCAAGGCCTTCAAAGTCTTCAATGATGATCCACAAGGTCTTCAACTCAATCTTCAAAGCTCACACACTCAAAGGAGAAGAAAAGAAAGCAAAACAATACAAACTATGCCTTTAAGCAACACACATACTAACCATACATTCAAAAATCAATTAAAAATACTAAAATACTATATAATATTCTAGCAAAATTCTAGGGGATTCTATACATACTTACCCTTAACCCATATATTCCCCATACACTAATTTGGCCTATAAACCCCAAAACAAAATTGTTCAAATCTACTTATACCACCTAAAACCCTAATCTGAATACCTAAATGCCAAACAATCAAACTATATCAAATTTTCATCTACAAATTGTGAATTAAATCCTATAGGAACTATGGTTCAATACCTAACTATGCCAAAAAGAATGGCTCAAAAATCCTAAGGGAAAGTCCTAAAAGAAATTATACAAAATTGGGTATCAACTAAAATCAATTAAAAAGACTATTTACATAGAAAATATGCTAAAAATATTAAAAGAAAAATAAAATGGAATTTTATTTATTTACATTTTTCTAGACATGATTATGAATATGTGAAAAAAACAAGAAGTGAAAAATATTAATTTTTGAATTTTATATGATTTTTATAATATGCAAGAGAATAAAAGAAATTAAAATAAGGAAATAGAAGAAAAATGGGGATGGGGGGGTGAGAAAAGTAACTGCGCCCAGTTCAATTGCTGTTGGGCTAAGCATATGGGGGTGCGTGTAGCAGTCTGGGTTAGGCCCATGCGCTCAGAAAATTGATATGGAAAATCCACAGAAAATAAATACAAACACGGTGTAAATAGCATGTTTTTCACGTTGAAATCTGGATTGGGCCTCAGGGTGGGGTGTGAACATCAAATTTCCATCAAGCCCAGAACTCCTCATTAAACCAAACGCTGCGTTTTGGTTTTGTAATTTCCCTCCGTTTCTGAGATTCAATTGGAACCGTGCGATCAGATGAAGAAGTCAAATATCCAGGCTAATCCAACGGTGGGAGTTCATCGTCCCCAAAACACCATCTAGGGTTTCAGAAACCCTAACTCCATGCCAGAGTTTCCATCCATTCGTTCTCTCTGATCCCTCAATGAAATCCAAAACTTCCAAGAGCAAACTTGTGCTAATGATCACCATGAACACGACTATACCAATAGTTTTCCCTGAAACCCCTCATATCACTCTAACAGAACACACGAACGTTTGGGTTCCACCATGATTCTCTGAGATCAAACATAATAGAGCTTCAATCTAATGATGTAAACTTGTTCTCCATGTAACCCTAGCCATTCTAAACTATACCATATCCATTAAAACTCCATGAACAACCTATTATCAATCTTGCAAGAATTGGCACCCTGTCACGAAACTCCATGGATCCCTCTCAAACTTTCAGAAAACCTTCCTCTAACCTAGCATGTCATCCTTACACCTAGCAATCTAACAGAATGCACCTAATAAAGGATCTATGGTGGAAATTACCAACCTGTTAAAGATCAATGGTGAGTGGTGTTAGAGCTTGATCTAGCACTTGAAATCTTCTCCAAATGCTCCTCCAATGATGAATACCTTTCTGTTTGCAAGAATTGGGATAGATGAGGCTTGTAGAAGAAGAAATTGAAGCTTGCTTGATCTTGAAGGAATCTTGCAATGTCACTTTCTCTCTCACTCTCTCCAATGAACTCAACAACTTTCACCAACCTTGATCTCATGGTGATTCATCCTTCTTATAACAATCAAAAGAAGAGTCTAGAAACTCATGGAAAGTGCTAGAATGTTATGGAAAATCTCATGAAATGATACATTGTATATCCCTTATCTCATGCCTTAAGCTTTCAATTTGGCTTTAAAATCTCCCCTTGTGAGATATTGAAAGAGAATGAGTGAAAAAGCAAGCCTTGGTTTTGCCTTATGTGAAGTTTCTAAAGTTGCCTTATTATGAAAGAATGAAAATTACAAAGCAACTTCCATTTTGAGACCTCAAACCAAAATTCTATTTCAACTTTTTTAACTTATAAGCCATTTTTAGGTCATTTTTACCCAATCATGAAAATCCTTGCTACAAGCTTTTTCAATAACTCATGACCTCTTTTATAGGCTTAAAATCCCATTTTGAACAACTTTAATGTTTTGAGTTTTTTCATTTGAGGTTTGGAAATGGGAGATATGGCCTTTGCTTAAAATGACCTATAACTTCCAAATGACCAAAATACCCCTGCCTTGTTCAAACCATAAGTTGAGTTCTACAAATCCTATCAAGGACTTCTAGTACTCTCTAGAAATATAAGAAGATGATCTTAAACATTCATGTTGACCAAGAGGTCATAGGAATCATCCTACTAGGGCAAACGTTGTCTGCAAGTTGGGTGACTTTCAAGGACCCAGATTCACACACCTCAGATGACCTGTAATTTGTCAAAACCATAACTTGAGCTCTGCACCTCCTATCAAGGACTTCTACCACTCAAATTAAAGCTAAGATCAAGCTCTACAACATTCATGTTGTGGGGAAGATGGGATATCAATCACATCTTGAGCTAAAACTGCCTGGAAGATAGGGATCAAATTAGGGTTTTTTCACTGACAATCCTTGGAAACCCTGACTTGAAACTTCTCAAACTCCTCATTCATGATGAGTTGGTCTAGGAATCATCCTTATAACATCTCAATACATCATTCCATGATCACATGGCCCTTGGATTAGGTCTCAACCTTCTCCAAATCTTCAGCTGATCTAGAATTGACCCAGTCAAAACCCTAATTCTACCATTCATGGCTGAATCTTCTGAATCCTTGCACAATGACCTCTCTGGGCTTCATGATGACTATCAAGACATCTCATAGGCTTTCTCAAAGCATTAAGTTCATTCTCAAAGTCTCAGAATCATCTGAGGAGCTCCCACAACTCTCAAGTTATGAGACACACAACCCTGGTTTCAACCAATTCTCCTGAGGATCTCCTGAACTTCCTGATGAAGATATCAACCTTCAAACACTTGATGGATAAATAAATGTTGGTCAAATTTTGGGGTGCAACAAACACGAGGAAATAATAGATTCATCAACACGAATAAATCCTATCATCATAGGAATACCATTCTTGTACATATCTGATCTCATATTTCGTCAACACGAAGAAATCCTATCCACATAAGCGAAAATTGTCCTCATCAGGACACACATTCCGTCAACACGGAGGGAGTAATTCGTCAACACAAATACATCCTATCAACATAGGCAAAATTGTCCTCATCAAGACGCACACTCCGTCAACACGGAGGGAGTAAAACTTGTCCTCATCAGGACTCCATATTCCGTCAGTACGGGAAATCGATTCGTCAACACGAAGAAATCCTATCAACATAGGCATAAATTGTCCTCATCAGGACACACATTCCGTCAACACGGAGGAAACAATTTGTCAACACGAAGAAATCCTATCAACATAGGCATAAATTGTCCTCATCAGGACGCACATTCCGTCAACACGGAGGAATAAAACTTGTCCTCATCAGGACTCCATATTCCGTCAACACGGAGAAAGCAATGCGTCAACACGAATAGAAATTCTGTCATCACCGGAGTAACCTTATCCACCTCCGGACCCAAATTCCGTCGAATCACCAATAAATGCGAATCTGTCCACGTCAGGATTCACCTTTCGTCAACCCGAAGGAAGACATCTATTGGGGATTGTAACACGAGGAAATCACGGCGACTTCCTTGGGGAAAATGCTTTTGTCAAATGTCGGAACACAATCCACATACTCTGTTTATCAAGGGAGAATCATCTATCTGGATACTGGAAAGTTCATACATCTATACCCGCCTGCTTCATACGGGAGAATTCTTTATATTCGCTTGCTTCATACGGAAAAACTTATTTACATCCGCCTGTTTCTTACAGGAAAACATTTTGTATATAACTTCCTTGCCTGTTCGCAATAATAACTAACTCTATTGGGGTATTCTGGAAATGCCGGAACCTGAGTGTTCAACGAGCACAAAGTTTGAATCGTTCTATGCAATTAGCCGGAGTCTGAGCACTCAATGTAATAGCATGACCGCATCATAAAATGAATATATGTCGGAGTCGGGATACTCAACGAAATAACTGGGACCAGAATGCTCAACAAACTATTGGAACCCGAAAACTCAACAAAACAATCGGAGTCAGAATACTCAACGTAACAATCGGAGCCAGAAAACTCAACGAAAACATACCGGAGCCTGGATACTCAACAAAGATACACCGGAGCCTGAACGCTCAACATAACACATCGGAGTCTGAACACTCAACGAAAACATACTGGAGCCTGGGTACTCAATGAAACAACCGGAGTCAGAATACTCAACGTAACAATCAGAGCCAGAAGACTCAACGAACAACCGGAGCCAGAACGCTCAACGTCAACAAACATCGGAGCCAGAACACTCAACGAACACCAATCTGAATATCACAACTCCATGCTGGGGATAATACCTCTGAACAACTTTGGAAGATATGAGCCCAACTCCGCTGGGGGCAAGAGAAACTTAACCAAAATCTCTGTGGGGAATATAAGAAGATGAACTATGTCATCCCGTGTCTCACAGCGAGACCTCGAATATCTGGAAACATGTCTGAGCTTTAGAACTCCACACTCCTGTTGAGAAACACACCTGAAAGAAAAAGGTTAACTAACCTGATTTATGTTTCAAAATGCATATGTTTGACAATGGCGTAATGCTCCATACAGTATGGAAATGCTACGCGTTTTTGGTATATGCAAATATGACACTATATGCAAATGCACATGCAGGTTCAGACTGCTGGGGAAACTCTGATAAGCTTGCTTCATAAACACGAATGCTGAGGACAAATACCACCTTGCTGAGGAATGAATGGGTACCACCAAGCATTCCGGCAAAATAAATGTCAGGACATACAACCAACTCTGTCGGGGAGAGCTTTAAACCTTCGATTTCCACTGGGAGGAAAGAATAACACCTGCTGGGGAGAGGAAACTCCGCTGGGGAAGAAACGACTCTCTCGGGGAATATTAACCAACTCCGCTGGAAACAGGGAGTGACTCCGCTGGGGGAGAATAAACAAACCTACTGGGGATAGGGCACCCTTGCTGGGGATAATAACTGTCTGGGCACAGTTTACAACCCTGGAATTATCAATCCGATGAAAACTAAACGACTCCGTTGAGGATAAGGAATCCTTTTGGAGAAACACCACTGTCTGAGTACAGCTTACAGTCTTTAAAATTATCAAACCCTACTAAGGGTAAACGACCCTGCTGGGGAAAGTAAACCATCTGGCCCCAGTCTACAAACTCGGGACTGAGGATAGACATCCGGTGGGGAGCATTAATCTTGACCTGCTGGAGAATATCCTTTGGGGATAAGCTGCGACTAGCTGGGGAAATTGATCCTTCTTCAGTAAGGAATAATGTCATCTCAGCCTCGGGGAATGGAGTGTGACCTGCGTGGGGATTCGCATCATACCAAATCAAGTCTTTCACCACGAACCTCCGGATGGGGAAACATGAGTTCCATCCACCTTCTCGGAAATTTGCCCCAAAAAATACCCACATGCCCCAGTCTGAATACTTCGTCTTGAAAGGAAAAGCTAGCCATGGTGCTACTCACAATACCTTGCCCCTGAATCGGCACCAACCTTCTGATAAGGACTCCTTGATCTATGTACCCTGACGGTTAGATCTGAACTGTTTCTGCACGTCAAACCCCAAAAGGATGTCCCAACAAAATCTTTTGTTCTTAGGGTGATCTGCCCCGGTCTTGCAATAATCTTTTGCCCCTGATCGACTGATTCACGGATGTATGACTTTACTGGGGATAACCGAACGTGCCCAGTATGATTGGACTTCTGTACATCCGTGATGGGTCATACACGCCTGATGCTGGACAATATCGTGTCTGAATCCACGGCTTCTAGTTGAAGGGTCAATGGACGGTAACACGATTTCCCGACATTCGTCTCAAACTTGAAGATTGGCTGAATCTGCTCAAGTAGCTCTGAGTAACTCTGATAACACAGATAAGAACAGTTCCTTCGCTTCTGATATGCCCCGGCTCGTGGGAACCTCTGGGGGATAATCTGAAAATCTGTACCCTGATGGTTTGATATGAACTGCCCCAACATTCTGAACTTCAGAGAGATACTTCAAATCGAATGCCTCTCGAATAAAGAATAACTTCTGCGCTCTTAGGATGGCATTCCCCTGTCTGCAATGACTTTGCCTTAATCTGACTCTTGGGAAAACCCACTCCGAACCGAAAGCAACTTGCTACAATACGACCTTGCGATGGCTTGCCCCGGTGTTTGTACGACAAAAGGATTCAACCTTAATTAAACAACTATCAACATAGTTGGTTTCACTATCTCTGAAGTGACTTGCCCCTGCATGAGTGTTGAGCGACTTAACCTGCTCGGATCAAACACTGGAAGGATCTATCTTCAAATCACAGCATTCTGGATAATTGCCCCTGATTGGCTCTCGAGAAGATTCGCTTCTGATCAACTGCTTCTCAAACAAATTGTCCCGTAATCAACCGATGCTTCGAGACTGGTCCTCAAACCGACTGATTCTGAACTCACTGAAAGTTAATGCCCCAGATTTACAGGGTTTCACAACATACACCATTCTGATCCAGACTGTTGAATTATTCAATCCTGTTCGATTATTCCTTGTTGGAATTTCTTTCCTGTCAACTACTAACCTGCAAATAAAATTGTTCATTCCCGAATGGTAATTTTAATGCAGTGTTCATGCAAATTATGAAAAAATTGTGTTGTCACTCATTTACGTGTCATGATTGTGAGTGACGAATGAACCAAAGTTCAAGCGTAGTGCTTATGTGATCAGTGAAACAAGGATATGACTAGCAAATCAAGAGGGAGTCAGGTTACTCAACCTTATCGTAATGCGCTTTCAGAATAAACCTTGCCTCAATTAGGTCTTTTAAGGGCTCTATCGTGGTCGGGTTCACGGTTCGTGAAACAAAGGATATTTGGCTCAAATTATGATTTGTACCCACCCCTTCTCCGTGATGATCTCCGATCCTAAAGTTCAGTTAACTTGGCTCGAGGGCTCGCCTCTTCGAGAGGTATGTTGAATGATAAGAACCATAATTAAGGAACTCACAAGGTTTTTCTTTTTTAGAGTGACAGTTACTCCTTTTCCGTTTTCGGTGTCTGTATCCACACGACTTTGTCCTTGTTCGAGGATTTTTCTTCTTATATCCTTTCTTTTTCATTCTTTTGATTCCCTAATTTTTGCCTGGACTGACTCCTTTTGAGTTCTTTTCGATTCTCCTCTTGAAGTCCAGCGGGATGCCCTAATTTTTGCCTAAGTATTAGCTTTCCAGCTTTTTCTTTTTCTTTTTACTTAGCGGGCTCTCTTATTCTTTCTTTTTCTTTTGGAACAAAGTCGTGTGACACTGGTTGTCTTGATTGCTCCGAAAGGATTGTAACTGTCTCACTCCTGATTGGTGAGGTTTAACCATTGTGGTTGACGAGGCACGACCTCTTGAGAGGTATAAACTGATTGGTCCTCGAAAGGCAACACTCCTCTGTAAGACTTGAACACTTGGTCAAGCTAACTGACAACTACGCTACCCCGGGTTAAGATGTGAGGGTTTAAAAGTACGAAAAACTTCTACTTCCTGGCTCGAAGTGGTTAACAAGGGACTAACTCCTTATATCTCCAGTGTTTAGGGGGTTTGAACCAGTGCCTTGTACGTCATCGGCAAGGTTTTATCTGAAAGCATACGATCATCGGTTATGTGTATTCAGTTTCGTCATCCTCCCTCCAATCTTTGCTAATCATAGTGACAAAGTGGAATGAATAAAATGCAAGTGTCAGTGCAATGCAGTAAATGAGCGACAGCGACATGATTAATCCAGAAAAATGCATAGTCACTTTATCAATATTACCATTCGAAACAAACAATGTTTAACAGCAAGTAGTAACTAACAGAAAAGAACTACAAATGCAAATGATAGAGAAGTCTGAGGACTGCCAATGCTGAGGGCGCCCGCCTGTCTGGACCACTGGCTTCTCGAAAATAAACCCTCTGAATCTGCGAGCTCAGACAGCTGAGAGGTTGGTATGAACAAACAAACCTCCTTCTGGAAAGGAAATGCAATCTTGGTCGCTCAACTGTTGTACTTTTGCCTGAAAAGCTTTACAATCTTCAGTTGAATGCCCCGGGGACCCGCCATGGTAACCACACTGAGCGTGGGGATTGTACCCAGGAGGGTAAGGTTCTGGCACAAGCATAAGAGCTTTTAGGTTCCACCGAAGAACTCTGGATCAAAGATGGTCGCAACTGACTATACGACATAAGAACTGGGTGGGAATGAGCATTCCTTCGTTCCAAGTTGCTACGAGGTCTGTTCTGATTCTGGCGCTGATTCTGATAACCTCGGCCATGAGTCTGCTGATTTGCAAGGGAAGCGACATAAAGTTCTGAATATGGTGCCTGGGCACAGTTGTCTGTCCAGAATAACGAGACACAAAAGAAGAAGAACCAACAAATTTCACCGATTCACCTCGAGAATACCCAACATCTGGCACGATGGCATTGATCACAACTCCTTCTTCAGTTTGGTAGATGCCAGGAGACTCAGTTTCGCTAGCCTGACCGCTTGAAACGTTTTGAATTCTTCCAATTTTCACACTACACTCAAGGCATTCTCCTGCCCTTACCAATTCAGAGAAATTTGGTGCATTTCCAAGCATTCTTTTGAAGTACGGACCCTGCAGGGAGTCTACAAACATGCCCATTAACTCTCGGTCTAGGAGCGACGACTTCACTCTGGCAGCAAATTCTCTCCATCTCTGACCATACTTCCTGATAGGTTCATCTTTCTTTTGAGACAAATCTCGCAACTGCATGCGACTAGGAGCCATGTCTAGGTTATAATCGTACTGCTTCAGCAAAGCTCTGGCTAAACCCACCCATGATCGGATCTGATTACTCTCTAACTGCATACACCAACTCAGAGATGCCCCATTCAGACTATCCTGAAAGCAGTGAATCATCACCTTGTCGTCTTGCACAAACGAAGTCATTCTTCGGCAGAACATCACCCAATGTTACTTCGGACAGCTATCTCCTCTGTACTTCTCAAATCTCGGCGCTTTGAACTTAGGAGGCAGTACCGGGCCAGGAGCCAAACACACGTCTACAGCATTGAGGTTAGCAGCATCTTTAACTTTCAAGGCTTTCACTCCTTCTTCCAACACTTGGAGCCTTCTGTCATACTCAGGAGCTCTTGGGTCTTCATTCCTGACTACCGGGATCTGTCTTCGGATATTCGCCACAGGGAAAATAACACCTTGACTGTTGATAGGAGGAGGTCGTTCATTGCGGATAACAAACTGCTCACGTCGGTCTCTGTCCCTAACCGGAGGTTGCACAGACTGGTCTGCAATAAGGTTGTTCACTTGCGGAAAGTCTGCCTCGGAAGTAGAACCATACAGAGGGTTGGTCATCACAGTGAACCCTGACAAGGTATCAACAAACCAGAAGTTGCTCTCTGACGTAGCTACCAACAACCTTCAACGGACTTCACTGCTCAATTCTGCCCCAATCTATCTCAACCCCCTGGTCGTCTTCTACCAATCAACACTTGCTCAGACCAATCACCGGAGAATCACCCTCAGAATCAAAACAATGGCTGGATAAGAGCTCTGGCTAGCCGGAGAATGATATGTGTTGCACCCCAAAATTTGACCAACTCTCCTTTACCTAGCTTATGTTTCATTTCATTCACATTAGCATTATCATTTGCATTTCATTAACATGTATGCAGGAGATCAAGAGGTATGATTACCAATTAAGAGCTATACAATAGTTTGAAGCTAGCTAAGAAGGTTATTCAAGTGTTCAAGGGTTGATATCTTTGTCAGAGAAGTTAGAAGATCCTCAGAGAGAATGGTTGGAACCAAGAGTGTGTGCCTCATAACTTGAGAGTTATGGGGAAGCTCCTCAGATGATTCTGAAGCCAAGAATGTGGAATTGAAGCCTTGATAGAGCTTATGAGGTGTCTTGAAAGCCATCATAAAGCCTAGATAGGTCATTGTGCAAGTTTAAGAGAACTCAGCCATGAGTGGTGTAATTAGGGTTTGACTGGGTCAACCCTAGGTCAACTGATGATTTGGAGAGGGTTGAGACCTAATTCAAAGGCCATGTGATCATGGATTGATGCATTTAGATGTTATAAGGATGATTCCAAGGTCAACTCATCATGATTGAAGAGTTTGAGAAGTTTCAAGCTAGGGTTTCTAAGGCTTGACAGTGTAAAATCCCCTAGTTTGACCCCTAACTTCAAGGCAGTTTAGCTCAAGATGTGATTGTCATCTCATCTTACCCCCAACATGAAAGTTGTATAGCTTATTCTTAGCTTTAATTTGAGTACTAGAAGTCCTTGATAGGATTTGTAGAACTCAAGTTATGACTTTGACAAGTTACAGGTCATCTGAGGTATGTGAATCTGGGGCCTTGAAAGTCACCCAACTTGCATCAAACTTTTACCCAAGAAGGATGATTCCTCTGACCTTTTGGCCAACATGAATGTTTTTCCTTATCTTCTTATATTTCTAGAGAGTACTAGAAGTCCTTGATAGGATTTGTAGAACTCAAGTTATGGCTTTGATAAGTCAAGGGCATTTTGGTCATTTGGAGATTACAGGTCATTTCAAGCATAAGGCCATAACTCCTATTTCCAAGCTTCAAATGGAAAAATCTTCAACATCAAACTTGTTCAAAATGATGTTTTAAGGCTATTAAGGAGGTCATGAGATGTTGGAAATGCTTGTAGCTCATACTTGTCAAAATGGTCAAAATAAAGGAGGATTTAATGTATTAAAGTGACCTATTTTTGGGAATTTTCAATACATAACCAAAACAATGCAAGTAACCTACCAAATTGAATGGAAAAATCATTTTAGAAACAATGGAATTATTACAATTTTGATTTGAGGTCAAATTAAGGGACTTATCATAAGTTACTTGTAATCTAAGTTACACTTGCAAAACATAAGAGAGATCAATGTACAAGCTATCCAAGCATCCTAACATCTCATACATCTCATCTAAGGAGATTTTCAATTCAGAATTGGAGCTGAGAACAAGGGAAACATGGACTGGTGTGAGTATGGCTTGAAATGAGAAACCATGACATGAGATTTTCAAAATCTCCTTGGATGGTTCCAGAAGGTGCTAGAGGGTTCTGAATCATTCTATATATGGTTTAGAAGAGGTCCATGGAAGAGGTTGGTGAGAGTTGAGGGAGGAGAGAGAGTTGGGATTCAGAATTTGTTCATTGCAAATTGAAATCCATTCTTCATTTCTACACCATTTCAATCGATTCTTTCTATTGCAATCTCTTCCTTATGAGTTACTGAGTGATTCCATAGCAAATTGAGAGCAAGAACATGGTTGAATCGTGCATGAGCTTTTGAGTTCCACCTGCTGCAAGTCACTATCGGGTTTGGAGTTGCAAGCATCTTCCATCAATTCTTTTGCAAACAGAAGCTATATCTTGATACAAGGAACGATTCTGGAAGGATTGAAGTGTTGAAGTGAAGATTTGGCGCATCTGTTATTCAAGAAATCCCAGGTTTGTAACTTTCACCATACACCTTAATTTAAGCATTGTTAAGTCAAATTCTTAGGTTAGAATGGTTAGAGACAACTAGGGGATGGATTCTGGAGAGTTTGAGAGCATTTGGTTATGTTCAAGGTGATGACACCATTTTAGTTTGGATCAAGAACTTGGCGTATAGTGAGCAATAATATGAATTCTATAGGGGAAACTGATCAGTGTAATGTGATGAGCGTTTTAGACCAAGCAATTTCAAGATTGGAGACAATTGATTCTTGGTCAGAATTTTGATCCCCGATCGTGTTTAGGGTTAGAGAATATTTCAATTGTTTCTAAGACCATGGTTGTGTTCAGTGTGGAATTTAGAGTATATTAGTGCTTTAAACCATGTGTTTTGATGGAGATATGGTGAAGTTCGAATTGAGAAGGATCCATGTTTGAACTCTTGTTCTTCCCTCCATTTCCATGGCCAGAGGTAGGAGATGAAGTTTTCACCATTGGATGAGAGCTTAACCTTTGACTGGGAGAGGATCCAACTGCTGCATTTTGAAGTTGAATTGTGAAGGATTTCTGATGATGAAACGATGCGTTTCATTTATTCAGTGTTTTGGGCTTAGTGAGCTAAGCTCTATTCGCACCCCCTGATGGCCCAACCCAGATTTTGAACTGAAAATGATTACTATCCACACCGTGCGCTTCATTAGTTTAATTGGATTTTCTTTTAATTTTCATTTTATTCATGATTATTGTAAAAATCATAATTAATTGAATATTAATCCAATTAAACCCATTCCTTTTGCATATTACTCATGGTTGAGTCTATTATTTTTTGGAGAAAAAATATTTCCATTTCATGTAATTTCTGATTTAATTGGAATTTTGTATTTTAATTGATATAAAAATAGTTATGTTTGATGCATATTTTTGTGGAATTTTGTTTGATCTCATGGTGATGATTTTAAGCCTGATTTTCTGTGTGTGATGAGGTTAGACATGTATGATCCCATAGAATTTTTCTCACATTTTTGTGATGAAAATAGATGTGCTTTCTAGATTGATATTTACGTGCCTCCTTTTAGGGTTTTAGGTTTGATACCTTAGAATGTAGAATTTAGTTCTAGGTCTAATTTGATGATTTGATCTTTGAAACTAATGTGGTAGAGTCATGATTGACCTAGGTTCCCGTAGTAATTTTTGTAGGATTTTACAATTGATTTTGGTATTTTAGTTAGGACTAACTTTAGTACTAGGTTTTAGGTGATCCAAATTTACTAATTCAACTAGTTTGACTTCCCTAGTTCCCTTAGATTAGGATTTGTGCTTGGTTTGCCTTTGGTTGAGATTGAAGACAAGTTGAAGACAAGGTGAGGATGCTTGAAGTTGCTTGAAGTTGCTTGGAGCTTTGGATTTGTTGGTTCCTGAAGGTGTCTGATGAAGATTAGGAGATAGGACATAGGGAGAGCCTTGTAGTTAGAATGATTTCTTTCTCAAACATGGAAAGCATCTTGTGCTTCCATTCCTCCCAATGACTAAAAGTCCTTCTCAGATATTCACATCCCTCCTTTGGAAGGACGAGTGGCTTTATCTGGGAAGTAGAACTTTGAGGGAACCAGTCTCTCATAATGATGAACCCTTACAGGCTTCCTTTGGTTGTCAGTAAGCTGTTTATCATTTCTTCTCATCCTGTTAAATCAATTATCTTGGTTTGAGTATCTTGAAAGATGTTGGACTTGAGTCTGAAGATGAGGACTTCATTGAAGAGTGTGGAAGAGGATGATTCCTTGAGCATTGCCATTGCAGCTGAAGCTTGAAGAGCAAGAAGAGCATGTTGATACTTGAAGATCCAATAAAGACTGAATGAAGAGCTAAGGCTTACAGAATTGAAGGATGAAGTTGACACTTCCAGATGAGTGAAGACTACTCTGAGAAGCGGAGGCTTGTAGATGAAGAAGACCAAGTTGAAACTGATAAAGCAAAGAGAGCTGAAGCTTGAAGACTAAGTTGATACTTATGAAGAGGATTCAATTGAGATTGAGTGTAGAGCTGAGGCTTGAGGAACAAAGGACAAGTTGATACTTGTACACTGAGACTTGAGAGCCTGAAGGAATCTAATTGATACTTGTGGTTAAGAGCAAAGCCTGAGGGTGCAATTGACTGTAAAGCTTAAGCTTGGAGAAGTGAAGATAAGTTGAAACTTATTTTGAGGGGTTGAAACCCTGGAGAAGCAAATTGATATTTGTAATGAGAGAGGATAGCCTTGAAGGGTGATTGAAGTCTGAAGACAGGGTTGCTGTTAGCTTGGAGTTGGAAGAGGGGTTGATCTGCTTTCTTCTCTTGTTTGTTTTCTTTTTTGTGCTGATGTGTCTTGCTTGATTTGCTTGATGCATTAGACTAAGTCCATGATTAGACTGACTTTAATCTAGGAGCATGATTGCACTAGAGGTTGAGTTGCTCCCTCTGCTTGTATTGTTACTGTATGGCTTTGCTTGCGGGTATTCGGTAGAGCCCAGCTCCCTTGCCCATGTGGTTTATTCTGCTTGATAGCATGTTTTAGTTTTCTTCTGTATGATTGCAGTTTACTGTATGTTGCTTGAAAGCACTTATTTTTATCTCTTCAGTATGATTACTGTTATTCATATCTGGCTTGAGGTTGAGATGAGCTTGTGGAGGCTGCTGCCCCACACACATTTCCTCCCTCACTTGCATTGCATGCATTTTACAGTCGTTTACTGTTTACTGTTTAAGCTGATGCTTTATCTGTTTCCGTGTATCATTGACATGATCCCTTAGGGCTCTCATTTCCTTTGATAAGGAAGTGATGATTAGAACTTTAGGTTGAAACCTATGCATGATAACTTCTAGGAGTTCCCTGTTTCAAACTTCAACTATAGGATGAATCCTTGGCATGACAACATTAGGACTTGATAGTCTCCTTTTAGTTGAACCTGTTCGTTTTCTCTTCTCATCTCAAAACAGCTTAACATACAGTAATCATGAATGATTTCTTTCGTATGTTATGAGCCTTAAGCTATATGAGAAAGTATGGTTGGAGAGTTTCTTTTCAACAGTCTGGATGTTTATTATGGCACCCTTTGGGTGACATGCGACGCATTCACTCTCAGGTCATAGTCTTTAGTGCGATTGAAATTGCAAACATAATAAAAAACACTTCTTCCATAAAAGACAGAACAAAAACTTCAAACCTTTTTGCCCCGTGGGCCCATAATTCCAAGGAAACTTTTCTGAAGAAAAGAGTGTCGTTAAACTTCAGCGCCACTGCAAACAGGCTTTGTCCCTAACTGCTGGAACTACTGTTTAACCCTACTCGATAAAACAGATGAATCTGAATTCCCGTAATCCGTATTATCCCGAACTACGTAAGCTCTGATCTCTCATACCTGTTGAGAGTACGTAGGCACAATACTGATGTATTGGCGAGCCACCTTCCCCGTAACCCATCGTAGGTCGAACTACGTTGACTCTGATTTCTCATTCTCTGATGAGAATACGTAGGCATAAAGCGCGACGCTTTGCCGAGTCAGTTTATTTTCTTTTTAAGCCAACCTTGATAGGTAGATAGATAAACCAACTCGTCTAGTAAACACAACAAGCGTGGATCCCGTCGAGTACGACGGACGTGAGGGGTGCTAATACCTTCCCCTTGTGTAACCGACTCCCGAACCCAAACAACGGTTGCGATGACCTTGTATTATACCTTCTCGTCAGGTTTTTCCGATCGTTTCCTTTCCCGCTCTGAGGGATAAATAACGAAAGGTGGAGACTCTTCTGTTTTGCCGGCACCTTATTTTCGCGGAAGCGATAGCTGGCGACTCTGCTGAGGACTTGATAGTTTCCTGGGATCCAACGTCCCGTATGCGAGTCAGTTTGGGGATCTGACGTCCCCTGCGAGAGTCAATCCTAGCGCTTGTATGATTACTTGTTAGGTTGTGTTTATTTATCACATTTTATTTCCCGCACTTTATTTTCAGTATGATATGATTATCTGCGCTGTTGTGGGAGGGGAATTCTGATGAGTGAGAAGCCAGACGTAGGCTTGAGTGAACATAGAATTAGTTGTGGAAATTAGTGGGCGCGTGCTTGCTTGGTAGGCACTAGTGTCTCATGAAATCCACGCTCAGACGAGGTTCTCCCGGTTGGCTTCTTTTTCAACCCTTTGGGTTGAGGGGGTTGCTGGTTTGGAGGATTGTCGACTCTGGGGACCGATCATTTGTGATTCAGCCGAGTGAGGCCGCTTCATGAGCTGGTGATGCCACACCTTCTGGGTATCGTATCACCCCTCTTGAATGTCTGTGACGCTAATGAACGCATAGGATGCCGAACTTGAGTCAGTTTAGGTCCATACCTGTGAGCAGGGTTGGGTTTATTGCAGGAAACTTTGACCTTCAGACTACCTGGTTTTCTTGATAGTGAATCGGTTTTGTTGGTATCAGAGGTTCTCATCATCAGATATATGATTGTTCTTGACAGAGAAGAGCTTTGGTCCTGTACCAGCGGACCTTATATTCAGAGATGTGTACCTGTCCTTGATAAAGCAGGTTTTGATCAGAGGGTCTTATTATCAGATGTTTGTTCTTGACAGAGCAGAGCTTTGGTCCTATATCAGAGGACCTTATATTCAGAGATGTATATGTGTGTTCTTGACAGAGCAGATTTATGATTGGGGTTTGAGGATCCCATCAGCAGATGTATGGTTGTTCTTGACAGAGCAGATTTTTTGGTCCTGTATCAGAGGTCCTTATTATCAGATGTGTGTCTTGACAGAGCAAAGTTAGGGTCCTGTATCAGAGGTCCTTATTATCAGATGTTTGTTCTTGACAGAACAGATTTGTGGTCCGATACCAGGGTTTTCTTCTTATCAGAGATAGTGGCTGTTCTTGACAGAGCAGCATTATGGTTTTGTTGATACAAAATCTCCACAGCACAGTTGCCTTGATCTCCTGCTGCATGATTGCATTTTACATTTCCTTGCATACTCATTTGCATTTCATTAACGTGTGTCTGTGTTGCAGGTACCGTTTTCCCCGATCCAGGATTTCTTGCCTCCTACTGTATTGTTATGGGTTCTCTGAGGAAGACCGTGGCTTACAAGCTCCCTGCCCCTGATGTGGTTCAGCTGACTGGTTTGGTTGCTTTAGCAGATGATTCTGTGAGAGATGAGTTCAGAAAGTCTTACGGCAAATTGCTCAGTTTGGTTCGTTAACCTTCTGCGTTCGAGTTGAATGGGTTGCACGCTCTGCTGCAGTTCTACGATCCTCCGTTGAGATGCTTTACTTTCCAGGATTTTGTTCTCGCACCCACGCTAGAGGAATATGCTGATTTGTTAGGTGTGCCTATCAAGAGGCAGATGCCTTTTGTTCATATGGATGCTGAGCCTGACCTGGCTAGTCTAGCTCCTTCACTTCATCTGGATGCCTCCGAGTTGGTAGTGTCTAGTTGGAACAAGGTTCCCGGTTTCTCCTTGCAGTTCTTAGTGGGTAAGGCTCAATAGTGCGCCAAAGACGGATGTTGGGTCGTGTTCAATGCCATCCTCGCTCTGTGCATATATGGCATCATTCTGTTCCCCAATATGCCCGACTTTGTAGACTTCGACGCCTTTCGCATCTTTGCTTCTGGGAATCCAGTCCCTACCTTGGTAGGAGATGTCTACCATTCTATCCACTACAAAAATGAGAACAGGAGGGGCAAGAATGTCTCATGCTGTGTACCCTTGCTTTATAAATGGCTTGATAGTCATCTGCCCAAGAGGGGTCCCTTTGTTTCGTCTGCAGCCACAGCTGAGTGGTCCGAGCGTTTGATGAGTCTATCTGCGGAGGATATTGACTGGTTTGACAGGGATAGGTTGGGTACCGAGATTATCTTCAGCTGCAGCGGGTTTCCAAACGTGCCCTTGATAGGCAGGAAGGGCTGTATAAACTACAATCCGTCTTTGCTGGTCCGACAGTTTGCGTATGCT
Organism: Lathyrus sativus; assembly: GCA_963859935.3. NCBI lineage: Eukaryota > Viridiplantae > Streptophyta > Magnoliopsida > Fabales > Fabaceae > Lathyrus > Lathyrus sativus. The sequence continues at coordinate 135,300,401 of OZ012736.1, read as the reverse complement.
TTGAGAGCTCTGCCGAAGGATGAAGAGGTGCAGGAATCTCTGTACCTCACTGGTCTTCTAAAGGGGGATCTGTTATCTAAGCTTCAGTGCGCCTGGAATGGCATCAATAAGCGGGGAAAACCATTGCTGGGGAGAAGCAATAATCAAGCCTACACTCCGTATGTGACGTGGATCAGAGCCAGAGCCAATGCTATAGGGATGCCGTTTCTTCCTGCCAAGCAAGAAATCCCTCCAATGATTGGAGAGCCTACTACCGTGCCCATTCAGCAACATAATCAGGTGTTAGCTGAGCGAGATGAATTGCAGCAGGCAAACGAAGAACTGGAGAAAGAATTGGCTCAGCTCCGAAGCGAGAGAAACGAAGCCATTCATTCCTTCAAGAGGCAGAGAGAGCTGGTGAACCAGCTAGGGATAGATTTGACTAAGCAGATAGCCGAGCGTGAACACATGGGTCGAGACTTCAAAGCTGTCAACGATGTACTGGCCACGAAGAAGCAGCACTTGGACGAAGCGTATCGGAGGATATCCAAGTTCAACCAACACTGGAAGACCTCTCTAGCCACCAGGAAAGAGAGGGAAGATAAGCTGACGCAACAGATCTCCAAGCTGGAAGCCCAGGTGAAGGCTAGTGAGAACAGGTTTGATGAAGAAACCGCTCGCAGATATGCCGCTGAAGGCCAGCTCAATAGGGCTCTTGCTAACCTGAAGGAGCGCAAACTGACGTTTGAGTCCAAGAAGCGGAAGCTAGAAGATTGCTTCGACGAAGGAGCATGGGAAGATTCAGTCGAAGGTCTTCAGTACACCATTATGCAGAGGGAGTTGCTCGTCGAAGGGTTGCTTACTCTGCCTGATCATCCGGAAACGAAGGAGTTGTTAGAAGAGTTTCGCGCCCGTAGCCGTGCTTGACTATTTGTATTCCTTTTGTTTTGATCGTTGTTGTATGCTGACCATCACCAGGCTTGTTGGTCGAGGTCATGCTATTGATTCTGCTTATACCCACTAACATTGTGTACTGCCTTGATGGGCTTTCTTTATATATGAGATTGTTATTTCCATGACTGGACTCGGACTTCTTATTATCAGCACTGGCACTCAGGCACTAGGATCGGGGGATATCTCCCTAACGCACAGACACACGTTTGCATTTGCATAATGAGCACTTTGTCGTTTTTCCTAACCCTTTTGTGTTTTCAGGTTATTTCAGGTCGCTCCAGGATTGATCAGAGACCTATTCACCGCTATCCGACCAGAGCAAATCAAACCAGAATCATGGAGCAAGTGCAAACTGATGTTCAGGAACTCCGCGAAAGAATGGACCGCTTCATGGAGCTCATGCAAGCGGTCGCCAATGGCCAGGATCAGCTCAGAACCTTGGTTCAGCCTCTGATTTCAAGGGTCGATAGCAATGGCGTACTCCATGGTGGGACTGTACCTACCCCTCCACCAGTTGAAACACCACAGAATGGTGTCCCCGCGACCGGGGGGAATGGCAGTGCCAACGGAAATGTGATAGCTAACATGGGACTCAATGGTAACACGACGGGCATCGGTAATGGGAGTCTGGAAGCTAATGTCAATGTTGGGCTGGGCAACGACAATACAGGTGTCGGGAATCTGTTTGCGCCTCAGCCGTGGTTAGAAGATCGTCAAGACGATGTGTTCTCTCAGAGAGGTGCTGAAGGGAAGCTGACTGCTGAAGCACGTCTAAGGTTCAAGGCACTCGAGGATAAGATGAGAAACATTGAGAACCAGAACACCCTGGGTGTTGATATGTCCAAGTTGGGACTGATTGCTGATTTCAAGGTGCCTCCCAAGTTCAAGGTACCTGACTTTGAAAAGTATAAGGGCACCACTTGCCCTCGCGTCCACCTGAGATCATATTACAGGAAAATGTCCGCTCATTCTGAGGACGAGAAGTTGCTGATGCACTTCTTTCAAGACAGTTTATCCGGGCCCTCCCTCGAATGGTACATGAGTCTGGAGCCTACCAGTGTGCGCACGTGGAAGGACCTTGCTGAAGCATTTGTGCACCACTACCAATATAATAGTGACTTGGCCCCGAACCGAGTCCAACTGCAGAATCTGTCGCAGAGAAACAACGAATGGTTTAAGGAATACGCCCAGCAGTGGCGTGAATTGGCAGCCAGGGTTCAGCCGCCGATGGTTGAACGGGAGCTCGTGCAGATGTTCGTAGCCACCCTCCCAGGGGTTTATTATGAGAAATTGGTCAGAGGTATGTCTGGAACCTTCTCAGATCTCATTATCACGGGTGAGCACATTGAAAATGGGATCAAACTCGGGAAAATTCAAGGTGAGTCATCCTCCGCTGGAGGAGGCGGAAAGAAACCTTATAGTGGCAAAAGACGAGAAGGAGAAACGAGCGCTGTGACCAACGCTCGAAGGAAGGGTAAAGGCCCTCACCAACAGGTGGCCAGTATAACTATCCTGGCAGTTCAACAACCACAACAGCAGCAGCAACCGAATCAACAAGGGTACAGGAAGTACCAGAACCGGGCACCTCTGTCGAGCCGTCACCTCGAGACACCGCCCATGTCGTACGCTCAACTATTGCAGACTCTGCTTCAGCTACAGTTGATCCAGAAGAGAACTTTGGCTCCCTTGACAGGGGCACCTCCGCCAGGGTACGACGCGAATGCAACTTGTGAGTTTCACTCAGGGGCACCAGGCCACACAATAGAGAACTGCAAAGCCTTCAAGCATGAGGTGCAGGACATGGTGGACGCTAAGATCATCAACTTCTCCGATAATGTGCCAAATGTCACGAAGAACCCTATGCTGAATCATAGGGGAGGTGGAGTAAACGCCATTATTGAAGACGAGAGTTTGGATTTGTTGACTGACGTCAGAGATCTGAAGACGCCGCTTAGCTTCGTTAAAGCTAAGTTGATGAAAAGAGGTTTCTTTCCAGGATGCGGAGAACTGTGTATGGGCTGTGCTACTAGTCCTGATGGATGTGAACAGTTGGTAGAAGGAATTCAAAGTCTGATGACTGAAGGGATTTTACAGTTTAGCCGGAGGGCCGAATGTGGATCGGGAGAGGTAGTGCTGAAGCAAGATGATGAGGTTGCCACCATCACCATCCCTCGCCAGACGATAACTATTTTTGCACCCAGGCCGCCCACAATCACCATCACCAAAGCTGGGCCAATACCGTTCGAAAGCACTAATGCTGTCCCATGGCATTATGGGGATGAAGTCTACTGCAACGGACAGAAGTTGGAGCTAGAGCCGTTTGGGTCGTCTGTGGAGAACCTAGCGGGCGTTAGCGGAATTACTCGTAGCGGAAGAGTGTTTGCACCACCTGAGGTCATGGCGGACAAGGCGGATATAGTTGATGCAGCCGATAAAGGTAAAAGTAAAGTCGTTGAAGAGATCCCGCGTGGGGCAGAAAAAGACTTACTTGTTAAAGACGCCGAGGAGTTTATGCGGTTGATTAAAAAGAGTGACTACAAGATTGTGGATCATCTCCATCAGACACCCTCAAAAATTTCCATCCTGAACTTGTTGCTGTGTTCTGAAGCACACCGCAACGCGCTGTTGAAGGTGTTGAACGCCGCATATGTACCGCTGGAAATATCGGTAAATCAGCTAGAAGAGGTCGTAGCCCACGTAAATGTTGGAAATGGGTTAGGGTTCACCGACCTAGAGCTGACGCCGAAAGGGAGGAACCACAATAGCGCCCTGCACATCTCGATAGAGTGCAGAGGAACAATTATGTCTCACGTGTTGGTGGACACGGGGTCGTCACTCAATGTTCTTCCGAAGAAGGCATTAATGAAGTTAGATACTCGCGGAGTGATTTGCACACCCAGTGATCTGGTTGTGAAGGCGTTCGATGGAACCAAACGCCATGTTTTCGGGGAGGTGACCCTGCCAATCCAAGTCGGGCCGGAAATGTTCGACACAATCTTTTACATTATGGACATCATGCCTGCCTACATCTGCCTCTTGGGTCGGCCGTGGATCCATTATGTGGGTGCCGTGACCTCCACGTTGCACCAGAAACTCAAGTATGCTGTCGGAGGTAGCATCGTGACTGTTTTTGGCGAGGAAGACATAATGGTGAGCCATTTGTCGTCCTTCAAGTATGTTGAGATGGATGGGGAAATCCACGAGACCCTATGCCAAGCGTTCGAAGCCGTTAAAGTGAAGGAAGTAGCTCCTGTAGTCGCTGAAAAGCCAGAGATGACTCTCTCTTCTTTCAAGGAAGCCCGGACTGTTGTCCAAGCCGGATCTGCCCCAGGCTGGGGGCGAGTTTTGGAGATACCTAACAAGCAAGACAGGTTTGGGTTGGGATATTCTCCTGGAGCTGAAGCTTCTTCTTCTAGCAGTGCGTCTCGAGGTAAAGGGACGATCCAGTTTACCATTGGCGGGGTGATATTTGAAAGCGTCAACGCGGTGTCTGAAGACAGCGGAGATAGCGACTGTGACCTCGACTCTTGGATCCATCCAAGCAAGCCAGGCGAGGGCCTTACCAACTGGTCCGTCAAGGATATCATCCAGATGACAAGCGAAGAGTAATGGTTTACTTTTTTCCAATCATTGTACAACCCTATGTCCTACCCGGGGCATAGTGGTTTTATTGTCAGGGCCTTGTTAGATTATGTACATGCATTTTGTTAATAAATCAAAAGGCGTTTTTCTTCGTATTCAAATATTGTGATCTCTGTTATTCCTGTTTTATATTTGTTTTGAAAAACAATAAAATGGCAATGGGGTTTGTGCTAACCTGCACATCCTTGTTTTAAACATAACCCTTGTTATTGCAGGATCCACATAACAGATGACATCGACTCTGGACCTTCTACGGCTCACTTCGACTTCGATTGCTCGATCTATCAAGCCGAAGAATAGATTGATGAAGACGAAGACCTTCTCGAAGAGTTGGCCCGCTTGTTGAAACAAGAAGAGAAAGTTATTCTGCCTCATGAAGAGGAGATCGAGATCGTGAATCTGGGTTCTGAAGAACTCGTCAGAAATGTCAGGATAGGGGTTGCATTGCGGAGCGATGTCAAGCAGAGATTGGTCGAGATGCTAAGAGAGTATAGTGACGTCTTTGCTTGGTCATACAAAGATATGCCCGGACATGACACTGACATCGTGGTCCACCACTTGCCGCTGCGAGAAGTCTGTCCTCCCGTTAAGCAGAAGCTTAGGAGGACGCGACTAGATATGGCCGTTAAGATCAAAGAAGAAGTGCAAAAGCAGCTTGATGCTGGCTTCTTAGCGGTCACTACTTACCCTCCGTGGGTCGCCAACATAGTGCCTGTACCGAAGAAGGACGGTAAGGTACGCATGTGCGTCGATTATCGGGATTTGAATAGGGCGAGCCCTAAGGATGATTTCCTGCTGCCTCATATCGATGTGTTGGTCGACAACACAGCCCAGTTCTCCGTGTTTTGGTTCACGGATGGCTTCTCCGGTTACAATCAGATCAAGATGGCGCCGAAGGACATGGAGAAAACGACGTTTATCACTCCTTGGGGAACATTCTGCTACAAGGTAATGCCTTTAGGTCTGAAGAACGCAGGGGCCACTTACCAACGAGCAATGGTTACTTTGTTTCATGACATGATTCATCATGAGATTGAAGTCTATGTTGATGACATGATTGCGAAGTCCCAAACGGAGGAGGGACACCTGGTCAATTTGCTGAAGCTTTTTGAGAGGCTTAGGAAGTTCAGGTTGAGGCTGAATCCTAACAAGTGTACTTTCGGAGTACGGTCCGGAAAGTTACTGGGGTTTATCGTGAGTGGAAGAGGCATCGAGGTTGATCCTGCGAAGATTAAAGCGATACAAGAAATGCCAGTTCCAAAAACAGAAAAAGAAGTTCGTGGTTTCCTGGGCAGAATAAACTACATTGCAAGGTTTATTTCTCAGCTCACGGCCACGTGTGAACCGATGTTCAAGCTTTTAAAGAAAGATCAGGCGATTATCTGGAACGAGGATTGCCAGAAGGCATTCGATAAGATAAAGCAGTATCTTCAGGAACCTCCAATCTTGATACCCCCAGTGGCTGGACGGCCATTAATCATGTACTTGACAGTTCTTGAGAATAGTATGGGGTGTGTTCTCGGTCAGCACGACGAGACGGGCAGAAAGGAGCATGCCATCTATTATTTGAGTAAAAAGTTCACTGACTGTGAATCTCGTTACTCGATGCTGGAGAAGACGTGTTGTGCACTAGCCTGGGCTGCCAAACGTCTACGATAGTACATGCTCAATCACACCACCATGCTGATTTCGAAGATGGATCCGATCAAGTACGTCTTCGAGAAGCAAGCGCTTTCGGGCAGGATTTCCAGATGACAAATGGTGTTGACGGAATATGACATTCAGTACGTTTCCCAGAAGGCCATCAAGGGAAGCGTATTGTCTGATTACCTTGCCGAACAGCCAATCGAGGATTACCGGCCGATGAAATTTGAATTCCCTGATGAGGATATCATGTTTCTCAAAGCGAAGGATTGTGATGAGCCGTTGCCCGACGAGGGGCCAGATAGGAAATCCCAGTGGAAATTGATATTTGACGGGGCAGTTAATTCCTACGGAAGTGGCATTGGGGTGATCATCACGACTCCCCACGAATCCCATATCCCGTTCACTGCGAGACTGACGTTTCCGGTCACCAATAATGAAGCGGAGTACGAAGCATGCATCATGGGTCTAGAAGAAGCAATTGATTTGAGAATCAAGAACCTAGACGTATATGGTGACTCGGTGCTTGTGATTAACCAGATTAAAGGGGAGTGGGAGACTCGTCAATCGAATTTGGTGTCGTACATGAATTATGCCAGAAGTCTACTTCTGTTCTTCGATCGAGTGGAACACCATCATGTACCCAGAGCGGAGAATCAGATGGCTGATGCCTTAGCCACGTTGGCTTCGATGTATAAAGTCAATTTTTGGAATGAAGCTCCAAGAATTGTCCTTTCTCGTCTTGATAGACCTGCATTCGTCTTTGAGATCGAGGAAGCCTCTGACGGCAAGCCATGGTTCCATGATATCCAGACCTTCCTTATGACTAAGGAGTATCCTGCGGGAGCGTCAACCCAGGATAAGAAGACTCTAAGGAGGCTATATGGAAATTTCTATCTCAATCTTGATGGAGTTTTGCATAAAAGAAACCACGATCTCGTGCTACTCAGATGTGTAGATGAGAAAGAGGCGAGTATGCTCATGGAAGAAGTCCATGAAGGCACATTTGGTACGCACGCCGGCGGGCATGCTATGACGAGAAAGATCCTGAGAGCAGGATATTACTGGCTGACGTTGGAGTCGGATTGCATTAAATTCGCGAAGAGATGTCATAAATGCCAGATTTATGCTGATAAAGTTCATGTGCCGCCGTGCCCGTTAAATGTCATGTCCTCCCCGTGGCCGTTCTCCATGTGGGGCATCAACATGATAGGCAAGATCGAGCCTACTGCATCTAATGGTCATCGCTTCATTCTAGTAGCTATCGACTACTTCACCAAGTGGGTGGAGGCAGCCTCATATGCTAATGTGACCAAGCAGGTGGTGGCTAAATTCATAAAGAGGGATATCATCTGTCGATACGGAATTCCCGAGCGGATCATTACTGATAATGGTTCGAACTTGAATAACAAGATGATGAAGGAGCTGTGCCAGAGTTTCAAGATTGAACACCACAACTCATCTCCTTACCAGCCGAAGATGAATGGCGCCGTTGAAGCGGCCAATAAGAACATAAAGAAGATTGTTCAGAAGATGGTTGTGACCTACAAAGATTGGAACGAGATGCTGCCATTTGCACTGCACGGTTATCGTATGACGGTACGTACGTCAACCGGGGCAACTCCTTTCTCCTTAGTGTATGGTATGGAAGTTGTCCTACCGTTAGAAGTGGAGATCCCTTCTTTACGAGTTTTGGTTGACGTGAAACTCGATGAGGCATAATGGATTAAGAACCAACTAAACTAACTCAGCCTGATGGACGAGAAGAGATTAGCATCGATTGCGTATGGTTGTTTGTACCAAAGCCGAATGAAGAAAGCTTATGATAAGAAGGTGCGTCCTAGAAGCTTTCAGACGGGTGATCTCGTCCTGAAGAAGATTCTTCCTCCACACTCCGATCACCGGGGCAAGTGGACTCCTAATTACGAAGGTCCATACGTCGTTAGCAAGGTTTTTTCGGGAGGAGCTTTGTTATCCACGATGGATGGCGAAGATTTTGCATCCCCGGTGAACGCGGACGCAGTTAAAAAATACTTTGCTTAAAAAATGACCCGCTGGAAAGAAAAAGAATATCCAGGCAAAAATGGGGCATCCTGGCGAACCATAAAAAAGGAAAAAGGTTCGGGCAAAAATTAGGGATATAAATCGAAAAATGTACACCCGCAAAGTCGAAAACCCGGATGGGCGACTTTGGCAAAAAAGGGTATCCCGGTGAACTGAAAACCCGCAAAGGGCGGTTCACGCAAAAGTTAGGGATTTGAAAAATTAAATGACTGCGTTCTGCGTGTGGACTTTCATTGTTTAATGGTTTGGAAGACCTGAGGGCCGTTTATCTGAATCAATCTCTTCTGAAGCTGAAGCGTCGGAGAAGTATCGAAGTCGAGTGGGTCATAGAGGGATCAACTCATGGTGTTCGTCTACGCCTCGTTGCCGACATTTGTATATACTGATGTATATTTATGTTTTATTTTTTGCGCGGCTTCCTCATTCCAGGAGTTTGCATCTGTTGTAAAACATTTTTACCCATTCAGGGGTTCGTTATCAATAAAATTTATACTATTCAGCAATTCTGTTTGTCTGTTTAGCATTTATCTGTTTTGTTTGCAAAAAAGAACGCCGATGTTTTTGACAAAATGCACATACATAAACTTACTGGCCTAGGCCATTGACTGTTGAAACAATGAATTACTTGAACATTGTCACGAGATAATAACCTTGATAAGTCCCTTTGAGAAGGGTATCTTGTCTGTTTGTTTGTGTTGTTACAAGTGTAGCATGGTTCAGACGGTGCGCCGTATGCGCCCCCAAGCAGGATGATTTCTCCTTCTCCCGCGGAGTTCAGCAGCCTCTCCCCACAGAGTCTGAACGTGAGATCGTAAGCGTTGATACGTTCCCCAGGCAGAGAAGATTCTCTCCCCCATCAGATGCATCCTGAAGGAACGGCATCTCCCTAGCTGAGTCAGGCGCCGAAGCGTGTGTTCATCCCCCAACACCGGGTCACAAGTGCAAGTCTCGCAGGAGACAATTCACTGAAGTGTGCAGCAATCGATAGTTCCAGACTGAAGTCCCCAGCGGAATTGAGATTCCCCACAGAGTCGTGCTCTCCCCCGAAGCAGAATGATTTCTTCTTCTCCAGCCGAGTTTGCAGATCCCCAAGAGAGCCGAGTCCTTGGAAAACAGTTCGGGCCATGATTGGTTTTCCCCAGTAGAGTGTTGAATAACTGATGCTGTATTTCTCCACCGGAGTCGTTGTCTCCAGAAGGGTTAGCCGTGAAGGCCGTGCAGTTTATTTCCGCGATTGACATCGCTCTCCTCAGCAGGACCAGGTTCTCGGAGAGCCTCGTTCCCCGGCAGCAGTCAACTGAAGATCATTTCCCCATGCAGAGTCCGATTGAGATTGGCGTGACCTTTTCTCCATGGCAGGATGATTCCTTCCTCCACCAGAGTGGTTCTTTCTCCTTGACAGGAAGATTCTCTCGTCGACATTTATTTTGCTGACGAGGCCGTAGCATTTTGCATGATTGCATAACATTTTGCATGAGTGCATAGCATTTCCACCGTGTGGGGCATTGTGCCATAGTCAAGCACATTCATACTAAACATGAGCTAGGTCGTTACCGTTCTTGTTTTGCAGGTGTTCCTCCGCAGAGTCGCCTGCTCAAGATGATTCTTGAATCCCCTGCAGAGCCGTTTGCTCAAGATGATTCTTGAATCCCCCGCAAAGTCGCTCGCTCAAGATGATTCTTGGATTTTTTCCCCAGCAAGGTCGTTTGCTTGAGATGATTCTTAAAATCCCCAGTACATTCGCCAGAGTTGGTTGCTCAAGTTGATGCTTAGAGTCTCCAGTAGAGCGTTTGTTCAGGATGGTTCCTGAAATCTCCAGCGAAGTCGTTTGCCATGATGATTCTTGAAGTCCCCACGGGGTTATTCGTTCAAGATGATTCTTGATTTCCTCAGCAGAGATGATTCACCCAGAATGATTTCTAGATCCCCGAAGCAGAGTTACTTAATAGTTCTCCAGAATCCCCAGCGGAGATGCGTCATCCCTAGCAGGTTTCTGAATAGCGAAGTTGAAACTTCCCTCGAAGACTTGATGATTGAAGTCCGACCATATTGACGAAGCTATTATCCCAGCTGACGCGGAGTACCTGATGGCGAAGGTTTGAGTATCCCCAATTGGTTCATGATTGACCGAGAATTCTATTCCCGACTTACTGATGAAGTCCGGCTGACGCCTAAAGATTTCTTCGAATGCCCGATGGCATGATTAACTTGATTGTTGACCTGATGAGTCCCGAGGAACCGATGCTTGACGGCGTGATCGACCATGTATTACCGGTTACCATGTGACCGATTTCCTAGCTAGTTGTCGTGTGGCTAATATTTCAGTTTTCGAAGATTCGTTCCCATCAGAGTACCGTGTACTTGTGCAGTTGGCAAATTTCCGGGTTTGTTGGTATTCAACCGTCTCGCACCCTGATTGGTTGAGAGCCGTTCGCTTCTCACCCAGTCAGGTTCAAGTCGTTTGAATAGGGGCAGCTGTTGCACCCCAAAATTTTACCAACTCTTCTTTACCTAGCTTATGTTTCATTTCATTCACATTATCATTATCATTTGCATTTCATTAACATGTATGCAGGAGATCAAGAGGTATGATTACTAATTAAGAGCTATACAAGAGTTTGAAGCTAGCTAAGAAGGTTATTCAAGTGTTCAAGGGTTGATATCTTTGTCAGAGAAGTTAGAAGATCCTCAGAGAGAATGGTTGGAACCAAGAGTGTGTGCCTCATAACTTAAGAGTTATGGGGAAGCTCCTCAGATGATTCTGAAGCCAAGAATGTGGACTTGAAGCCTTGAGAGAGCTTATGAGGTGTCTTGAAAGCCATCATAAAGCCTAGATAGGTCATTGTGCAAGTTTAAGAGAACTCAGCCATGAGTGGTGTAATTAGGGTTTGACTGGGTCAACCCTAGGTCAACTGATGATTTGGAGAGGGTTGAGACCTAATTCAAAGGCCATGTGATCATGGATTGATGCATTGAGATGTTATAAGGATGATTCCAAGGTCAAATCATCATGATTGAAGAGTTTGAGAAGTTTCAAGCTAGGGTTTCTAAGGCTTGACAGTGTAAAATCCCCTAGTTTGACCCCTAACTTCAAGGCAGTTTGGCTCAATATGTGATTGTCATCTCATCTTACCCCCAACATGAATGTTGTAGATCTTATTCGTATCTTTAATTTGAGTACTAGAAGTCCTTGATAGGATTTGTAGAACTCAAGTTATGACTTTGACAAGTTACAGGTCATCTGAGGTATGTGAATCTGGGGCCTTGAAAGTCACCCAACTTGCATCAAACGTTTGCCCAAGAAGGATGATTCCTATGAACTTTTGGTCAACATTAATGTTGTTCCTTATCTTCTTAGCTTTCTAGAGAGTACTAAAAGTCCTTGATAGGATTTGTAGAACTCAAGTTATGGCTTTGACAAGTCAAGGGCATTTTGGTCATTTGGAGATTAAAGGTCATTTCAAGCATAAGGCCATAACTCCTATTTCCAAGCTTCAAATGGAAAAATCTTCAACATAAAACTTGTTCAAAATGATGTTTTAAGGCTAGTAAGGAGGTCATGAGATGTTGGAAATGCTTGTAGCTCATACTTGTCAAAATGGTCAAAATAAAGGAGGATTTAATGTATTAAAGTGACCTATTTTTGGGAATTTTCAATACATAACCAAAACAATGCAAGTAACCTACCAAATTGAATGGAAAAATCATTTTAGAAACAATGGAATTATTACAATTTTGATTTGAGGTCAAATTAAGGGACTTATCATAAGTTACTTGTAATCTAAGTTACACTTGCAAAACATAAGAGAGATCAATGTACAAGCTATCCAAGCATCCTAACATCTCATACATCTCATCTAAGGAGATTTTCAATTCAGAATTGGAGCTGAGAACAAGGGAAACATGGACTGGTGTGAGTATGGCTTGAAATGAGAAACCATGACATGAGATTTTCAAAATCTCCTTGGATGGTTCCAGAAGGTGCTAGAGGGTTCTGAATCATTCTATATATGGTTTAGAAGAGGTCCATGGAAGAGGTTGGTGAGAGTTGAGGGAGGAGAGAGAGTTGGGATTCAGAATTTGTTCATTGCAAATTGAAATCCATTCTTCATTTCTACACCATTTCAATCGATTCTTTCTATTGCAATCTCTTCCTTATGAGTTACTGAGTGATTCCATAGCAAATTGAGAGCAAGAACATGGCTGAATCGTGCATGAGCTTTTGAGTTCCACCTGCTGCAAGTCGCTATCGGGTTTGGAGTTGCAAGCATCTTCCATGAATTCTTTTGCAAACAGAAGCTATATCTTGATACAAGGAACGATTCTGGAAGGATTGAAGTGTTGAAGTGAAGATTTGGTGCATCTGTTATTCAAGAAATCCCAGGTTTGTAACTTTCACCATACACCTTAATTTAAGCATTGTTAAGTTAAATTGTTAGGTTAGAATGGTTAGAGACAACTAGGGGATGGATTCTGGAGAGTTTGAGAGCATTTGGTTATGTTCAAGGTGATGACACCATTTCAGTTTAGATCAAGAACTTGGTGTATAGTGAGCAATAATATGAATTCTATAGGGGAAACTGATCAGTGTAATGTGATGAGCGTTTTAGACCAAGCAATTTCAAGATTGGAGACAATTGATTCTTTGTCAGAATTTTGATCCCCGATCGTGTTTAGGGTTAGAGGATATTTCAATTGTTTCTAAGACCATGGTTGTGTTCAATGTGGAATTTAGAGTATGTTAGTGCTTTAAACCATGTGTTTTGATGGAGATATGGTGAAGTTAGAATTGAGAAGGATCCATGTTTGAACTCTGGTTCTTCCCTCCATTTCCATGGCCAGAGGTAGGAGATGAAGTTTTCACCATTGGATGAGAGCTTGACCTTTGACTGGGAGAGGATCCAACGGTTGCGTTTTGAAGTTGAATTGTGAAGGATTTCTGATGATGAAACGATGCGTTTCATTTATTCAGTGTTTTGGGCTTAGTGAGCTAAGCGCTATTCGCACCCCCCTGATGGCCCAACCCAGATTTTGAACTGAAAATGATTACTATCAACACCGTGCGCTTCATTAGTTTAATTGGATTTTCTTTTAATTTTCATTTTATTCATGATTCTTGTAAAAATCATAATTAATTGAATACTAATCCAGTTAAACCCATTCTTTTTGCATATTACTCATGATTGAGTCTACTATTTTTTAGAGAAAAAATATTTCCATTTCATGTAATTTCAGATTTAATTGGAATTTTGTATTTTAATTGATATTAAAATAGTTATGTTTGATGCATATTTTTGTGGAATTTTGTTTGATCTCATGGTGATGATTTTAAGCCTGATTTTTTGTGTGTGATTAGGTTAGACATGTATGATCCCATAGAATTTTTCTCACATTTTTGTGGTGAAAATAGATGTGCTTTATAGATTGATATTTAGGTGCCTCCTTTTAGGGTTTTAGGTTTGATACCTTAGAATGTAGAATTTAGTTCTAGGTCTAATTTGATGATTTGATCTTTGAAACTAATGTGGTAGAGTCATTATTGACCTAGGTTCCCATAGTAATTTTTGTAGGATTTTACAATTGATTTTGGTATTTTAGTTAGGACTAACTTTAGTACTAGGTTTTAGGTGATCCTAATTTACTAATTCAACTAGTTTGACTTCCCTAGTTCCCTTAGATTAGGGTTTGTGCTTGGTTTTCCTTTGGTTGAGATTGAAGACAAGTTGAAGACAAGGTGAGGATGCTTGAAGTTGCTTGGAGCTTTGGATTTGTTGGTGCCTGAAGGTGTCTGATGAAGATTAGGAGATAGGACATAGGGAGAGCCTTGTAGTTAGAATGATTTCTTTCTCAAACATGGAAAGCATCTTGTGCTTCCATTCCTCCCAATGACTAAAAGTCCTTCTCAGATATTCACATCCCTCCTTTGGAAGGATGAGTGGCTTTATCTGGGAAGTAGAACTTTGAGGGAACCAGTCTCTCATAATGATGAACCCTTACAGGCTTCCTTTGGTTGTCAGTAAGCTGTTTATCATTTCTTCTCATCCTGTTAAATCAATTATCTTGGTTTGAGTATCTTGAAAGATGTTGGACTTGAGTCTGAAGATGAGGACTTCATTGAAGAGTGTGGAAGAGGATGATTCCTTGAGCATTGCCATTGCAGCTGAAGCTTGAAGAGCAAGAAGAGCATGTTGATACTTGAAGATCCAATAAAGACTGAATGAAGAGCTGAGGCTTAAAGAATTGAAGGATGAAGTTGACACTTCCAGATGAGTGAAGACTACTCTGAGAAGCTGAGGCTTGTAGATGAAGAAGACCAAGTTGAAACTGATAAAGCAAAGAGAGCTGAAGCTTGAAGACTAAGTTGATACTTATGAAGAGGATTCAATTGAGATTGAGTGTAGAGCTGAGGCTTGAGGAACAAAGGACAAGTTGATACTTGTACACTGAGACTTGAGAGCCTGAAGGAATCTAATTGATACTTGTGGTTAAGAGCAAAGCCTGAGGGTGGAATTGACTGTAAAGCTGAAGCTTGGAGAAGTGAAGATAAGTTGAAACTTATGTTGAGGGGTTGAAACCTTGGAGAAGCAAATTGATATTTGTCATGAGAGAGGATAGCCTTGAAGGGTGATTGAATTCTGAAGACAGGGTTGCTGTTAGCTTGGAGTTGGAAGAGGGGTTGATCTGCTTTCTTCTCTTGTCTGTTTTCTTTTCTGTGCTGATGTGCCTTGCTTGATTTGCTTGATGCATTAGAATAAGTCCATGATTAGACTGGCTTTAGTCTAGGAGCATGATTGCACTAGAGGTTGAGTTGCTCCCTCTGCTTGTATTGTTACTGTATGGCTTTGCTTGCGGGTATTCGGTAGAGCCCAGCTCCCTTGCCCATGTGGTTTATTCTGCTTGATAGCATGTTTTACTTTTCTTCTGTATGATTGCAGTTTACTGTATGTTGCTTGACAGCACTTATTTTTATCTCTTCAGTATGATTACTGTTATTCATATCTGGCTTGAGGTTGATATGAGCTTGTGGAGGCTGCTGCCCCACACGCATTTCCTCCCTCACTTTCATTGCATGCATTTTACAGTCGTTTACTGTTTACTGTTTAAGCTGATGCTTTATCTGTTTCCGTGTATCATTGACATGATCCCTTAGGGCTCTCATTTCCTTTGATAAGGAAGTGATGATTAGAACTTTAGGTTGAAACCTATGCATGATAACTTCTAGGAGTTCCCTGTTTCAAACTTCAACTATAGGATAAATCCTTGGCATGACAACATTAGGACTTGATAGTCTCCTTTTAGTTGAACCTGTTCGTTTTCTCTTCTCATCTCAAAACAGCTTAACATACAGTAATCATTAATGATTTCTTTCGTACGTTACGAGCCTTAAGCTATATGAGAAAGGATTGTTGGAGAGTTTCTTTTCAACAGTCTGGATGTTTAGTATGGCACCCTTTGGGTGACATGCGACGCATTCACTCTCAGGTCATAGTCTTTAGTGCGATTGAAATTGCAAACATAATAAAAAACACTTCTTCCATAAAAGACAGAACACAAACTTCAAACCTTTTTGCCCCATGGGCCCATAATTCCAAGGAAACTTTTCTGAAGAAAAGAGTGTCGTTAAACTTCAGCGCCACCGCAAACATGCTTTGTCCCTAACTGCTGGAACTGTTGTTTAACCCTACTCGATAAAACAGATGAATCTGAATTCCCGTAATCCGTATTATCCCGAACTACGTAAGCTCTGATCTCTCATACCTCTTGAGAGTACGTAGGCACAATACTGATGTATTGGCGAGCCACCTTCCCCGTAACCCGTCGTAGGTCGAACTACGTTGACTCTGATTTCTCATTCTCTGATGAGAATACGTAGGCATAAAGCGTGACGCTTTGCCGAGTTAGTTTATTTTCTTTTTAAGCCAGCCTTGATAGGTAGATAGATAAACCAACTCGTCCAGTAAACACAACAAGCGTGGATCCCGTCGAGTACGACGGACGTGAGGGGTGCTAATACTTTCCCCTTGCGTAACCGACTCCCGAACCCAGACAACGGTTGCGATGACCTTGTCTTATACCTTCTCGTCAGGTTTTTCCGATCGTTTCCTTTCCCGCTCTGAGGGATAAATAACGAAAGGTGGCGACTCTTTTGTTTTGCCGACACCTTATTTTCGCGGAAGCGACAATATGCAATATGATGCAAACATGCAATGCAATATGCAGCAAATACGGGATCACAGCCCCCACAATCTCTGAATATTGCTGCGCTGCTGGCTGAGTACGTTCGCTCTGACGAGAAGACCAAAATACCGGGTTGTCTGGAAGTCAAGTTTCCTGCAAAAACCCTCCCACTCACGGGTATGGACCTAAACTGACACAAGTTCGGCATCCTATGCGGTCATCAGCGTCACAAACTTTCAAGGCTGATGATACGATACCCAGAAGGTGTGGCATCATCATATCCTGAAGAGGCCTTACTTAGCCAACTTCCAAATGATCGGTCCCCATAGTCGATAATCCAACTAACCAACAACCCCTTCAACCCAAAGGGTTGAAAAAGAAGCCAACCAGAAGAACCTCGTCTGAGCGTGGATTTCATGAGACACTAGTACATGCAAAGCATGCACGCGCCCACTAATTTCCACTCTAATTCTAGGTGCACTCAAGCCCAGGTACGACTTATCTCTCAATCAAAGAACCCCTTCATACCCATAACAATAATAACAATAATATAATGCTGAACGTAAAATACAGAAACGTAAATCCATACAAAACCCACGACGGGAAAACAAGCACTAGGATTGACTCGCGTAGGGAACCGTTGGAGTCCCCAGCAGATTCGCCAGCTGTCGCTACTGCAAAAATCGGCGCCGGATGAACAGAAGAGTCGCCACCGTGCGTTATTTATCCCAAAGGAAGGGAAAAGAAACGCTCAGAGTAAACCTCACGCAAAGACGGGAAAGGAATGGTCATTGCAACCAAATCCTGGATTCGGGAGTCGGTTACGCAAGGGGAAGGTATTAGCACCCCTCACGTCCGTCGTACTCGACAGGATCCACGCTTGTTTTCTAGTACAGATTGTTATTCTATCTACTCTACAGGTCTGGGTTAAAAGAAAATCAAGTAACTCGGCAAAGTATCGCACTTTATGCCTACGTATTCCCGTCTGGAACGAGAAATCAGAGTCAACGTAGTTCGCCTACCTACGGGAAAGGAGGGGAAGGTTGCTCGCTAGGATATCGCGTCCTATGCCTACGTACTTTCATACAGCATGAAAGATCAGAGCAAACGTAGTTCGGGCTACGGAAGACACAGATTTGTCTGACTGTTTTTTATCCTTCTGAAAAAGGTTTTCTCCTGATTACGGGTCCAAGCGGACAAAAATGACACTTTGATTGGTTTTCAGTCTTTTATGCAAGAACTGTCTTTTATTGATGTTTGAAATCTTATTACTGTGTTTTGAATGATTTTGAGATAGAAGAGAAAGAACTCTAAAACCTAGGGTTTAAAAATGGGAATCAAAACTACCCTAATGTTGTCATGCATGGATTAACACCTAATGTCTGTCATATTTCTCTCTTGCGCCGAGAGAAACAGAGATCCTAGGGGATAAACGGAAAAGAAACAGCATATATACAGTAAAGCAGTAAAATGCATGAGATGCAGCAATACAAGCGAGGCAAGGGAGTCCCACTCAACCTCGAACCTGAAAAACAACAGGCAAAGTGAAACAGCTTCACTTCAAACCCATGGGAAAATTAACAAATAATACAGCAAAGAAAAATAAACCCCAAAACCAGCTCTGACAGCACACCAACTCCTACAGCAGCAGCTCTGAAAAACACCCAACTCTGATAGTTGATTAACAGCAAAACAATAATATCTTCAAGTGAACCCAAAGATCAAACTCCAATGGCCTCCAAGCTTTAGGTAAGCTCTATCTTCAAGGCAAGCACTCCAGAAGAGAATCACTTAACATAATAAGTTGGAATGATAAAACAACTTATTGACAACCAAAGGAAGCCTATAAGTGTTTATCATCATGAAATACTGGTTCCCTCAAAGTTCTACCTCTAAGGTAAGGCCACTTATCCCTCCAAAGGAGGGAGGTGAATACCCTAGAGGGACTTTTAGTCATTGGGAGGAATGGAAGCACAAGAAGCTATCCATGCTTGTACAAAGAATTTAGTCTATTCGAAGGCTCTGCTTATCCCTATCTCCTATGTCTTCAAAACATCTTCAAGCACAAGAATATTCATGCATCCACTTTGATCTCCATCTTCAATCTTCTCTTATGCTCTTTCATGCTCCACAAGCCCTCAATCCAAACCCCATACCCCTTAGCAAAGCCCAACCCCAAGCAAACAATACGAAAGCCCATAATGGCCACACCAAACAATCACACCATCTATAAAAATCAAGTAAAATAGTAGTATATTATTAAAAATCCTAAAATTAATTCTAAGGGGATTTATACATCTACCCTACATACCCTATATGTCCCAGCTCCTAATTCAAGCTAAAAACCCAAAATCTAAGTGTTATGATGCACCTATGTCCAGTTTAACCCTAATTCTAGTCACCCTAATGTTCTTGGTTCAAAACTAAACAAGATTAAATCACAAAAATGTGAGATAAATCTCTAAGATAACCTAATACTCTAATCTAACCATAGGAAAAATAATCACATCAAAATATGAAAAGAAATGGCTAAACAAAATTCAACAAAATGGATATACAAACTAAAATGCAATAAAAGCAACTAAATGTGGAAATTCACAAAAAATATAAAAAATGATTAAAATGCTACTTTTATTTTTTGATAATTTTCTTGAGACATTAACGAGAATGAGAAAAAAAATCCCATGTGAAAATGACTATTTTTGAATTTAATATGAATTTCTAAGTAAACTATATGCAAACATGAAAGAAAAATGAAAATTCAAACAAAATTAAAAAACAGGGGTGGCAAAAGTAATTCCTACAGTTCAGAAACTGATTGGGCCCAGGAGGGGGGTGCAGGCAGCAAAACGCACTAGGCCCATTGTTATTCCAGAAAACTAAAAAAACCATAACTGAAAAATAATAGGGGGGGGGGGCAGATAGCACATATTCGCCTTGTTATTCTACTTGGGCCCCAAACAGGGGGTTCAATCAGCAAAGCAATAGGCCCAAACCAAAACGCAAAGGGGAGAGGGGGTGCCACGAGAAACAAAGGGGAGATGTCCAGCAATCTTCGCAACTGGGCCTAAGCCCTAACCCAATCCCATCCTCAGCATTAGCCACACAAAACACTAACTCCACTAACTCTCCCTCACACCGCTACTGTTCATCTTCCCTAACCCAGAAACCCTAAACGGCGCTCTCATTCTCCCTCTCTGAAACTCCCTCAATCTCTCAAACGCACCACAAAACCTCCTCAGTTTCCATTCCCAAATCATCCTCACTAAACCTTACGTCCTACCGGTCAATCTAACCCTAGATTCTACCCTACCTCCACCTCAAACCTATCAACCACGAAACCTAGATCTGCAGCTAAATAACAAACTATGGAAGTGGTGGTTTCAAAGAAAAGAACCTGGGCGAAGCTGTGGAGATGGTACCGTCTGGAGAAAATCTGGAAGTTCTCCTGACGATCTTGAAGGAGATCGCTGGCGAAGTAGCTTGGTGATCGTCGACGGTGAAGGAAACGGAGCACTGGACGGAAGGGATTCTTTTGACGGAGATTGCATGTTCTTAAAGTTGAAGGTCTTGGATCGGAAGGTTGATGAACGAAGATCTTGATGATCCGCGAAGGTATGAAGCGAAAATCTGGAACGCGATGCGATGATGAACCTTGAAGTTGGTGATGAACTGAATCTGGAAATCAATTGAAGGCAGTTGAATGTTCTTGAGGAGAGTTGAAGGAGGATGAACACACAGAGTTCAAAATCGTATGAACCTGTTGAACATTTCTGGAAAACTTTCTTGAACGTTTGATTGAAGATCGTTGGAGTTCGTTGAGGATTAATGAATCTGGTAACGAACTGGAAACAATTTGTGAAGAACTCCGTTGATGAACACATGATTTGATCAAGCTTCCGGAAACAACTTCTACGAAGGATCTCATCAAGGATGAAGATGCATGCGTTTCTGGTGGATTTTTGATGAAGAACCTGTTGAATCTATGAAGAACTCCGTTGAAGATCATGAACGGAGGATGAAGTTCTGTGGCGGATGCAAGAACAAATGCATTTTTCTGGCAAGCTTGAAGATTCCGGCGAGTGGTTGCGGCGGTCGGAGATGGTTAGGGTGGCCGGAAGTGAGCGGTTGGGGTGGCCGCCGACACTTGCATGCCGGCCGGTGAGGAGCTCCGGTGAGAGGTGACGGGTGGACAAGTGGCACAGAGAGTGAGGGAGAGGGAGCCACGTGTGATTGGAGGATGCATGCATGAAGCCAAGTGGCATGAGAGAGTGAGTGGAGAGTGTGCGAGGTGGCACACTCTGAACGCATGCAAAAATGAAGTGGCTGGCCCAGTGGACTAACGCGTGGCAGGGTATTTATGTGACACTTGACGCTGGACTAGGAATTGGGCTTTTGAACATTTTCTGGATAAACGGCCCAATATGGATTAAACTCTGATTAGTGCATTAAACATGATTAATTGATGATCACTTGACTTAAACTCACAGACCTAATTAATCCCTAAACCCAAAACGGCATTAATAACAGTAAACCCTAATTAACTCCTAAAAAGACGAAATTAACCCTAATTATCCTATTTACACTAGAAAAAGATATTTAATATCTAAAAATCTATTTAACATCCTAATTAAATCTATAACAATCAATAAAAATCTATAAAAACAAAAACCTATTAAATTCTATACTAGATCTATAAAATCAATACTAAAACTAATAAAACTATATTATTCTAAAAACTATTATCTATTAATATTCTAAAAATCATATTAAAGTCTATTTAAAAAAAAGGGATATCTATTTAAAAATCTAAAAATCTATTAAAAAAAAATCTATTAAATTTTAAAAATCTATTTACCTCTATAAAAATCTATATAAAAATCTATTAAACTCTAAAAAAACTAACCTATTTAATATCTATATATAAAAAATCCATTAAATGCATTAAAAATATAGAAAATAAAAGAGAAAAAACTGAAAATTGCCAGGAGGCCGATTAAATCGACTAAAGAACAATTGCGCAACCGCAGCGAAACCCGGGCACCGAGATGGCCTGAAAACCAAGGGAACGAGCACCAATTCTCAAAATACGCTTATCTAAACCGGCCTGAACTGCCTGAAACACCAGGGGCTGCAATCCCGATAAAATCGATCTGACTGACAAAAATGCAATGCATGCAATATATGAATGCGAATGCAAAATGCGTCGAAACATAAACCAGATACGGGAACCGGTTGGTCAAATTTCGGGGTGCAACAGCTGGGGAACCAACGACTCTGCAGAGGAAACATAATCAACCACTGAAATTGAATCTCGCTTCACCGAGAAAAACAGCCTTGAACGGCCCCCTAGGACACCAAAATCCTTCTAGGGCACAAAATACTCATTTGCAAGTGGAAACTTCACTAGGGAAGAATCAAAATCCAACCTGTCGGGGATACTCAGCTGGGGAATAATCTACCTCCGCTATAGATTGCTTCGTGAGGGAATCGGTACCAACCTCTGCTTGGGGCAAGTGAGAAATAAACTCAACAATATCAACCTCTGATTAGGGAATGAGTCAATGATCCAGACTCTAAGGGGAAAGGAGCCAGAAACTTGGACTCTGTGGGGTGATAACATTACATTCTCCCCATTGCTAGGGAAATAAACCCAAATCCGTTTATCAGGGAAACCTTTAATCTCAACCCACTAGAGAGACACAATCAATCTGCTGGGGATGGCTATACTATTCCGGGGATATCAATCTTGACCCGCTGAGGATAATCTTGATCCTGCTCTGATAAAGGATAAGTGTCATCTCAACTTGCTGCAATCTCAAACTGCTGAGGAGAAACAATCTTAACTGCACATCTCTGCTGAGGAAATCTTCCTGATTTGACAACATCACCCTAAGGGAATACAGAATACCAATCATGGAGAACTAAGATCATTCGAGCCTCGTGTCGGGGAATGTGATAACATATGAACCACTGGTAATTATCGTGCCAAGAGACTTTTTTTTTGATTTAGGGATATGAATAGGTTTATGGTGATAAGGATTTGTTTCTGGTTACCAACAAAAGATGGGTTTAAAAGGGAAATACTAGACGAGAACTAGCATTCAAGGGTAGACTACCAGATGAGTACTGGTGTCAAAAAGGGTTTAAGTTGTCAGGCGAGAACTGACTTCTGGGTTTTGGTATTAGACAGAAACTGATTTCTAGTTTGCCAGACGAGAACTGGATTTTGGAACTGTGTTAGCCAGACGAGAACTGGTTAAACAGTGGGTTAAAGAAAGGTGACCAGACGGGAACTGGTTAACAAGCTGACATGAACCAGATGAAAACTGGTGTTTACTGACGGGTTGACCAGACGGGAACTGGTTTGAAGGTTTTCCAGACGAGAACTAGGGTTTGGAAATGTTACAAGGTTTTGACTGGTAATAGGTTTAGGCTGTGGGATAACGATCCAATGACAGCAAGGCCTTTTCGGAAGGTTAAGGTTATTTGATGAGGGTAATGGCACGATTCCTCGACACTTAACTCTTACTGAGGAGAATAAACTCGATCGAGTAACTGCCCCAGTGTAATTCAACTTGCCCCGGTCCGATTCTTTGGGAAAGAGTTCACCTTGAGAAGAACATAGCTTGCCATGAGACGACCTCGAGATGGCTTGCCCTAGAATCTGTACAACAAAAAGATTCATCCTTGATTAACCAACTCTCAGCATGGTTGGCTTCAATGCACTTTTGAAGTAGCTTGCCCCTGAATGAGCGTCGAAGCGACTTAACCTGATCTGATTGAACACTGGAGGGATCCACCCTTAACTCAAAGAAACTCTGGGCGATCTGCCCCTGATTGGGCCTCAAGATGATTCACTTCTGATCAACTGCTTCTTGAATGATTGGCCCCATAATCAACTGATGCTTCGGGACTTGTCCTCAGACTGATTGATTCCATACTCTCTGGATGTCAATGCCCCAGATTCACAGGGTTCAAAGTATACACCTTTCTGATCCAGACTGCTGAATGCTTCAGTCCTGTTTGACTATTTCCTGTTGGAATTTCCTCCTTGTCAACTACTGACCTACAATTAAAATTGTTTTTCCATGAATGGTAATTTTAATGTGGTGTTCATGGAGATTTTGAAAGGAATGTCACTTGTTAAATGTTGTGAGTGACGAATGAACCAAAAGTCCAAACGTAGTGCTGGTTTGATTAGTGAAAAATACAACAAGGATATGATTAGCAAATCATGTAGGAGTCAGGTTACTCAACCTCATTGAAGTACGCCTTCAGAATAAACCCCGCCTCAATTAGCTCTTTTAAGGGTTGTATCATGGTCGGGTTCACGGTTATTGAAACAAAGGATATTAGGCTCAAAGTTTGATTTGTACCCACCCCTTCTCCGTGATGATCTCCAATCCTACATTCAGTTAACTTGTCTCAAGCACTCACCTCTTCAAAAGGTTTATTGAATGGTAGGAGTGATGGTTAAAGAACTCACAAGTTCTTTCTCAGTGAGAATTACCCCTTTTATCTTTTGTGTCTATAGTCTCACGACTTTGTCCTTGTTTGAGGATTTTTCTTTTGAGATGCTTTCTTTTTATTCTTTTATTCCCTAATTTTTTCCTGGAATGACTCTTTTCGAGTTCTTTTTCTTTTTGAAGTCCAGCGGGATGCCCTAATTTTTGCCTAAGTATTTGCTTTCTAGCTTTTCAACTTAGCAGGCTTTCTCTTTTTTTTTCTTTTTTTTTTTCTCGAAACAAGTTGTGTGACACTGGCTGTCTTGATTTCTCGGAAAGGGTTGTAACCGTCTTACTCCTGATTGGTGAGGTTTACCCATTGTGATTGATGAGGTACGACCTTTTGAGAGGGATTGTGATTGGTCCTCGAATGGGGACGCTCCTCTATAAAATTTGAACGCTTGGTCAAATTAACTGAAAACTACCCTGCCCCAGGTTAAGATGTGAGGGTTTAAAAGTCCGAAAGAAACTCCTACTTCTAGGCTCGAAGTGATTAACTAGGGACTAACTCCTTATATCTCCAGTGTTTAGGCGATTTGAAACAATGCATGTACGTCATCAGCAGGGTTTTATCCGAAAGCATACGATCATCAGTTACGAGTATTTAGTTTTCGTCATCCTCCCTCCAATCTTTGCTAATCAATAGTGATAAAGTGGAGTGTATAAAATGTGCAAGTGTCTGTGCAGTGCAAAAAAATGAGCGAAAGCAACATGATTAATTCAGAAAAATGCATAATCACTTCATTAATATTACCATTCAAAACAACAATGTTTAAAAGAAAGTAGTAACTAACAGGAAAGAAACTACAAATGCAAATGATAAAAAGTCTGAGGACTGCCAATGTTGAGGACGTCTGCCTGTCTGGACCATTGGCTTCTGGAAATGACCCTCTGAATCTGCGAGCTTAGATAGTTGAGAGGTTGACATGAACAACCAAAACTCCTTCTGGAAAGGAAATGCACCCTTTGTCGATCAACTGCTGCACTTTTTCCGAAAAAGCCTTACAATCTTCAGTCGAATGCCCTCTGGATCCGCCATGATATCCACACTGAGCATGGGGATTGTACCCAGAAGGGTAAGGTTCTGGCACATGCTTAAGAGTCTTAGGCTCCACCAAAGAATTCTGAACCAAATGTGGCAAAAGCTAGCTGCACGACATAGGAACTAGATGAAAAGGAGCAATCCTTCTTTCCAAATTGTTACGAGGCCTGTTCTGATTCTGGAACTACTTCGGATAACCTCGGCCACGGGCTCGTTGATTTGCTTGAGGAGTGAGCCAAAGTCTCTAATGTGGTGCCCTAGGCACAGTTGTCTGTCCAGAATAACAAGACACAGAAGATACTGACCACTGAGAAGATGAAGAACCAAAAGATTTCACCGATCCACCTGAGAATAACCAACATCTGTCATGATTGCATCAATCATAACTTTTTCTTTAGTTTGAGACCTAAAGAGAGATTCAGTTTCACTAGCCTGACTGTTTGAGACATCTTGAATTCTTCAAATCTTAACGCCATTTTCAATGCGTTCTCTTGTCATTACCAATTCAGAGAAGTTCGGCGCAATCCCAAGCATTCTTTCAAAGCATGGGCTCTACAAGGAGTTTATGGACATATCTGCCAACTCTTGGTCTAGGAGCGGTGATTGCACTCTGGAAGCAAATTCTCTCCATCTCTGAACATACCACCTGAAAGGTTCATTGCTCTCCTGAGACAAATCTTGCAACTGCATGCGACTAGGATCCATATCAATATTATATTCGTACTGTTTCAGAAAAGCCTTGGCTAAATCCACCCATGATCGGATCTGATTACTCTCTAACTGCATATACCAACTCAGAGATGCCCCAATCAGACTGTCCTAAAAACAGTGGATCATCAACTTGTCATCGTGCACAAATGAACTCATTCTTCTGCAGAACATCACCAAATGTTGCCTCGGGAAACTACCCCCTTTGTACTTTTCAAACCTCGATGCTTTGAAATTTGGAGGTAACACTAGGCCAGAAACCAGACACATGTCTGAAGCATTGAGACCAACAATATCTTTAACTTCCAAGGCCTTGAATCTTTCCTCCAACGCATGAAACCTTTTAGCATACTCAAGAGCTGTCAGGTCTTCAGTCTTTACTATCAGAACCTCTCTTCTGGACTTCGGCACAGAGAAAACAGCATCATGATAATCTGTGGTATCAAGAGAAGAAGAACGTTCGCTCCAGACAACAAACTGTTCATGTAGACCCTGGTCTTTAACAGAAGGTTGTACAAGTTGAGCTTGAGTCAGGTTGTTCACTTGCGGAAGGTCTTCATCAGGCAGAGAACCATACAGAGGATTGGTCGTCACAGTAAAACCTGACAAGGTATTAACATTCTGGAGGTTGTTCCCTGTCATAGCTACCAACAACTCTCAACTGACTTCACTGCATAACGCTGCTTGATTCTGCTTCAAACCACTTGGTCGTCTTCCAACAATCACCACTTGCTCAGAACCAACACCGGAGAATCATCCTCTGAAGCAAAACAAAGGCTGGATAAGAGCTCTGGCTAGCTGAAGAATGCTATGCAAAAATGATGCAAAGATGCTTATGCAAATGCAATGCAAGATGCAACAAACACGGGATCACAACCCCCACAAAGCTCTGAATACTGTTGCGCAGCTGACTGAGTAAGTTCGCTCTAAAGAGAAAACCAAAATACCGGGTTGGCTAGAAGTCAAGTTTCCTGCATAAAACCCTCCCACTCATAGGTATGGACCTAATCACTGATAAGGTTGGGCATCATATGCGTTCATCAGCGTCACAAACTTTCAAGAAACGATGATACGTTCACCATTTCTGGTTTGGCATCATAATCTCCTGAAGAGGCCTCACTTAGCTGACTCACAAATGATCGGTCCCCAGAGTCGACAACCCTCAGATCCAAAATCCTTCGAGCCCAAAGGGCCAGAAAAGAAATCATCAAAGAGAATCTCGTCCGAGCATGAATTTCATGATGAACTAGTACGAGCAAAGCAAGCACATCCACCATTACTCTCCACTACTAATGCTAGGTGTGTACTCAAGCCTGGGTTTTGGCTTATCTCTCAAAGGAACAGCCACCCAACAATACAATAACAACAAATAATAATATAGTGCGGAAAATGTAAATACAACAATATATAAAATGCAACACACAAAATAAAAACACCCAAAGACAAGCAAACAAGCGCTAGGAATGACTCGCATAGGCGATAATCCTGCCCCCAGCAGAGTCGTCAGCTGTCGCTACTGCGAAAAAAGAGGCGCCAACAATTACAGAAGAGTTGCCATATATCGTTATTTATCCCAAAAGATGGAAAGGAAACGATCAGGAAAAACCTAGCGAAAAGAGATAAGATTGGTCATCGCAACCAAATCTCGGGTTCGGGAGTCGGTTACGTAAGGGGAAGGTATGAGCATCCCTCACGTCCGTCGTACTCGACGGGATCCACGCTTGGGTTTTCTAATCTATGGGTGAAAAACAATCTAATCTACGGCTGCTAAAGCTAAACGAAAAGAACTGACTCGATAGAAAATCGCCGCTCTATGCCTACGTATTCCCTCGTGCAATGAGAAAGTCAGAGTCAACGTAGTTCGGGAAACTACGGGGGGATTGCTCTCCAAGACATCGCGTCTTATGCCTATGTATTCTCATCTGGCATGAGAAATCAGAGCAAAACGTAGTTCAGGCTAACTACGGGACGAAAGGGTGTTTTCGATCACACGGGGGTGAGAGAAAAGATTAACGATACTAGCGTACGCATTCTAGAAGTTAGGTGTATGCTGCTCGACCATTGGAGACTTAGGCGTTACCTGTTTGCGGTAGAATGGACGTAGTATGTCATTGGTTTAAAGGTACGGGAACCTACGGGTTCTAGAACTACGGTCTGGTCTCGATTGCGCTAGGGCATGAGAAAGGGAAAGATTAGTCGTTAGCGGGAAAATCTCGATTGCACGGTAGCGAGAGAATAGAGAAGTTAATTGTTAGTGTGCTCGTCAAGACATCACGTCTTGTGCCTACATATTCTCATCTGGTACAAGAAATCACAGTAGCTGTAGTTCAGCTAACTACAGGAAACGGGGAAAAGTGCTCGCTAGGATCATCATAATCCTATGCCTACGTACTCTCAACAGGTATGAGAGATCAGAGCAGCCGCAGTTCAGCCAACTACGGAAAAACGGACTCGATTGCACGGGGGCAAGAGAAGGGATCTCAATCGCTAGGATGCGAGAGAAAAAGGGGGTCTCAATCGCCAGGATGCGAGAGAAAAGGTTCGAAACGGGACGCACATGCCACGTCCTAAGACGTAGGAGCGAATGCGTCGTATATCACCCAAAGGGTGTACACTAAACACTCTAGACGAGTGAGAGGAAGACCCCACTAATTATTTCCCACGTATCTAACGCTTACGACTCACAACACTCGACGGTTGAATAAAAGAGATGAAATAAAAACAATGTTACCGAACGGAGTGGTTCCGTTGACCCTTGACTTTTGCGTGAAAGCTCCATTTCCAAGCTTTTCCTCTTCTATGATCCTTGATGATGATGTTTCGAATCTGAACCAATGTGACGTTGAACCGTCGTAGCTCGACTTATAAATGGAAGTCAAGCTATAAGAGGTTGCGTATTGATTTCCGTGTCAAAGACAAGATAGAGAAATGATATTGCAAATCATTCTCCAATTGAATCATGTCACACGGACCAAACTAGAAGAAAGTCAAGATAAAATCAGAAGGAGACGAGAAAAGAGGAGAGAAAGAAATGGTCTCATATCCTACATTATCCATCAACCAATTGATTAATAACGAATTACAGAGGTCTCATCATTGAACAAAACAAAAATGAAAATGCGAAAAGTCCAATAACAAATAGAAATTGAATTCAACTTCTACAAATTGACAATAAACTTCTAATAGAAAGCTCTAAAGAAATTAAAAGGAAATAAGTATGGAAAATAGAATATAAAACTATATACATAAAATATATACATATAATATTCTAAAAGAAAAAAAATATAAAATACTATGAAAATAGTAAAGTAATATATACATTTATTTAAAAAAAGTGTATTACAAAACAATATACAAAAAATAAAGCACAAAAGGGGTGCAACAGTCCAGAACAGGGGTGGATTGGCCAAAATTCAGTTGGGCTTAAGGGTTGTAAAGCCCAAATCAATAACACCACAACAAACAGATGGGGGTGCGTGACTGGATAAGGGGGTGCAGTTTAACAAACAGACAAATGGGCTTTGATCCACAATCAGCAAAATAACACCAAATAGGGGGGGGTGTAATAAGGAATACGGGGGTAA
This sequence comes from Lathyrus sativus, assembly GCA_963859935.3. Lineage (NCBI taxonomy): Eukaryota > Viridiplantae > Streptophyta > Magnoliopsida > Fabales > Fabaceae > Lathyrus > Lathyrus sativus. Next base: position 135,271,098 of record OZ012736.1, on the reverse strand, counting down.
AGTCTGAAACAAATGGGCCAAAGCCCACTAACCATCTCAAGAGGTTCCATGAAAACTTTTCTTCTACCTCATTTGGCCAAAACGAAAACCTTCTTCAACTTCTTGGCAAACCCTAGTCCAGAAACAAACTTCTGCCGTTGCCGGTCAAAAAATTCCTCTCATCTGTCCTCTGAACTTCTTCAACCAAACCTCTCTAACTCTCCAAACCGAACTCATAAACAAACTCTCCAGTTCTTCTCTTTCTCCTATCTCATGCTCTCCTGAAACAAAACCACAAAACCAGCCAACAAATAATCAACACTCAAAAATCCATGGGCAAAGATAATGATGTACGTTAGCTGTGGTTCGCGAGTGAAGGGGACTGCGATTGGAAGTTTGTTTTGAAGTTAGGATGTGAAGGTGAGATAATACTTAGAAGGGGGGGGGGGTTGAATAATACTTAGTGTTGGTACTTTCAGAAACTTCTGTAGAATTATGCTTTGAGAAACTCTTCAAACAATATTCTTCTTTGCTTCAGATGCTTCAGCTTCAAATGCTTCTGATTAACTTCAGATGCTTCTGACTCAGAATGTTCTGGAGCTTCTTGCTTCAGATCCTTCTAGAGACTACGCTCAAGATCTTCTGTAAGGAGCAATCAGATTCTTCTGTAAGATGCATCTGGCGCTTCAGAGTCAGGATAGCTTCTTGTATACAATACAAATTTCCTTCTAGAGAGTTAATTTCATTTCAATCTGCAGTAAAACTCTCAAACAAATTTTAGAGTATATAATTCTTAAATATAAATTTCCTAACAGTTATCATCAAAACAAAGAGTTATTATTAAGAACCAATCTGTGTTCTAACAATCTCCCCCTTTTTGATGATGACAAAAAGTATCAGAAATTTTATTTAACTGAACATAAAGAATTATAACTCCCCCTGAGATGATGAATCTCCCCCTGAGTTAAATATGAAAAAGGAATAGAAACTTCCCTTTTGTCTTGAGTAATCTTCAGAGTTAGATCTTGTTTGTTCTTATAACAATTTAGGGTCAGAATGTCTTGCAGATATAAGATTCAGAGTTTGATAAAAGACAAATGATCTGAGAGACTCAGAGATTCTTTTATAGAGTGTTCTTATCAAAAGTTCTGAAATAGTCAAGTTAAATATTAAAAAATGTCTGAAGATTCATTCTAGTGAAGTTATATTAAACAGTTCAGATCTTTATTTTCTCCCCCTTTTTTGTCATAAGCAAAAAGTAAAAACTTTAAAAAAGACAAATAAAAGGAACAATACATAAGATAATTCAATGGAGAAAACTGATTCATTCAAAATAACAGAGCAAGAGTACATAGGTAAACATCAGAAGATATAACAATAAAATTCAGATGCCAACAACAGATGCAAAAACAGTAGAATGAAAAAAAATCTAAGAGTGTTTGGACAAAAGCATCTTCAATAGATCTGTAACAATTTACTTCTGATAAATATCATTTGGACAAAAATCCATACCAATATTTTTCAGAATAAAATTGAATCTATCTTCAACAAGGGGTTTTGTAAAAATATCTGCCCATTGATGATCTGTATCAACAAAGGCTAAATTTATGATTCCCTTCTGAACATAGTCTCTGATGAAATGATGCTTAATTTCTATATGTTTTGCCTTAGAATGTAAAATGGGATTCTTGGACAAACATATAGCAGAAGTATTATCACAAAAGATAGAAATGTTACTCTAAAAAATTTGATAATCTTCTAGTTGACTCTTCATCCAGAGCATCTGCGTACTACATCCAGCAGCAACAATGTATTCAGCCTCTGTGGTTGAAAGTGCAATTGTGGGTTGCTTCTTGCTGTACCAGGAGATTAAATTTCTTCCTAGAAATTGACAACTTCCAGAAGTACTTTTTCTTTCCACTCTGTCTCCAGCGTAGTCAGCATCACAGAATCCAACTAATTTGAAATCATCAGATTTTCTATAACACAAACCCACATTAGAAGTACCTTTCAGATACCTTAGAATCCTCTTGACAGCTATCAAGTGAGTTTCTCTAGGATCTGATTGGAATCTAGCACACAGACAAACACTGAACAATATGCCAGGTCTAGAAGCAGTAAGATAAAGAAGAGAGCCAATCATACCTCTGTAGAGCTTCTGGTCTACTTTCTTACTTACCTCTTCTTTGCCAAGTGAGCTAGTAGGATGCATTGGAGTCTTTGCCAGCTTGCTGTCAGACATGTTGAATTTCTTCAGAAGTTCTTTAACATACTTTGTCTGATGTATGTAGGTGCACTCTGGAGTTTGATTAACTTGGATTCCTAGAAAGAATCTGAGTTCTCCCATCATGCTCATTTCAAATTCTGCCTGCATACATGTAGCAAACTCCTTTCCAAGCATAATATTTGTTGATCCAAAAATAATATCATCTACATAAATTTGGCAAATTAGAAGATCTTTCTTAATTGTTTTACAGAATAGAGTTGTATCCACTTTTCCTCTGATGAAATTCTTCTCCAGAAGAAAATTGCTCAATCTCTCATACCAAGCTCTGGGAGCTTGTTTTAATCCATATAGAGATTTCTTTAATTTGAAAACATGATCTGGAAATTTTTCATTTTCAAAACCAGAAGGTTGGTGGACATAAACTTCTTCTTCTATAATACCATTAAGAAAGGCACTTTTAACATCCATCTGATACAGAGTGATGTTATTTTGTGCAGCAAAGGAAATAAGAAGGCGTATAGATTCTAACCTTGCCACTGGAGCATATGTCTCAGTGTAATCAATACCTTCTTGCTGACTGTACCCTTGAGCAACCAGCCTTACCTTATTCCTCTCAACTTCTCCTTTCTCATTTAGTTTATTTCTGAAGACCCATTTTGTACCAATTATATTGAATCCTTAAGGTCTTTGAACTAGATCCCATACATCATTTCTGCTGAATTGATTTAGCTCTTCTTGCATGGCAATAATCCAATCATTGTCTTGCAGAGCTTCTTCTACAGAAGATGGTTCAATTTCTGACACTAGTCCAAATAGTGATGCTTCAGATGATCTTAGAAAGGATCTTGTTCTGATGGGATCATCCTTCTTTCCAATAATGACATCCTCTGGATGAGAAGCTTTAATTCTGGATGATGATCCTCTGATAGTTGACTCTTCAGAAATGTTTAGATTATTCATTTGAGAAGGTAAGGGAGTAGCATCTGGAGTTGCTTCTGGTTCCTTCACTTGAGTTTTGTGTGCTTCTGGAACTTCAGAGTCAATAAAGACTACTTCTCTATCTGCAGAGTTATCAACCTGCTTTGGCTTTTCAGAGCCGAGCTTATCATCAAATCTGACATGAATGGATTCTTCCACAATCTGTGTCTCAGTGTTGTATACTCTGTAGCCTTTAGAGCGTTCAGAATATCCAAGCATGAAACACTTCTGTGCTTTGGAATCAAACTTGCTCAGATTTTCCTTAGTGTTTAACATATAGCAAATACATCCAAAAGGATGAAAATATGAAATGTTGGGCTTTTTGTTCTTCCACAGTTCATAAGGAGTCTTCTTCAGAAGAGGTCTAACAGACACTCTGTTCTGAATATAACAGGCTGTATTGATTGCTTCTGCCCAAAAATGTTTTGCCAGATTTGTCTCATTGATCATGGTTCTGGCCATTTCTTGCAAAGTTCTGTTTTTCCTCTCTACAACCCCATTCTGTTGTGGAGTTCTAGGACAGGAAAAATCATGAGCAATGCCATTTTCAGAAAAATATTTTTCAAAATATTTATTTTCAAATTCACCACCATGATCACTTCTGACTTTTATAATTTTAAAATTCTTTTCATTCTGGACTTGCTTGCAGAAGTCAAAGAACACAGAATGTGACTCATCCTTGTGTTTTAAGAACTTTACCCATGTCCATCTGCTAAAGTCATCAACAATGACTAATCCATACTTCTTGCCTCTGATGGATGCAGTTTTCACTGGTCCAAACAGATCAATATGAAGTAGTTCTAGTGGTTTAGAAGTAGAAACAACATTTTTTGATTTGAAAGATGTTTTTGAAAACTTCCCTTTCTGGCATGCTTCACAAAGAGCATCTGAAGTGAACTTCAGATTAGGGAGTCCTCTAACAAGATTAAGTTTATTAATCTGAGATATACGTCTCATATTAATATGGCCCAATCTTCTGTGCCAGACCCATTGCTATTCATTAACAGACAAGAGGCATTTAACATTTTGAACTTTAAGTTCTGAAAGATTTATTTTATAAATGTTGTTTTTCCTCTTACCACTAAATAGGATAGAGCCATCCTTCTGACTAATAGCTTTACAACATTTTTGATTAAAGGTAATATCATAACCATTGTCACTTAATTGACTTATGGACAATAAGTTATGCTTTAACCCTTCAACAAGTAAAACATTAGTAATAGAGGGAAGTTTACCATTTCCAATAGTGCCAGATCCAATGATCTTGCCCTTCTGGTTCCCTCCAAACTTCACGTCACCTCCAGATCTAAGTTCCAGGCTTTGGAACATAGACTTTTCTCCTGTCATGTGTCGTGAGCATCCAGAGTCCAGGTACCATGATTGGTGTCCTGACCTTGCTGCTAAGAACATCTGCAACAGGAATTATTTTGTTTTTAGGTACCCAGATCTTCTTGGGTCCTTTGGGGTTAGTTGGTTTGTAGGTTTGTCTAAACTTCTGTTTTACAACATAATGTTTATTCTGACTTGCCTTGTGTTTAAACACATAAGTATTCTTCTCAGAGCTTGTGTGTTTAATGTCATTCAAGTGACCAAATTTGAATTGAGAATACAGAGGTGTCTTCTTGATGAAAAGTTTGTCAACAGGTTTTGGATTGCTTCCAGATGAAGATTCATATCCAATACCTCTTCTATTGTTTCCACTAACACCATAGATCATAGAAGCCATCTTGCTTTTGTCTATGCTCTTAGTGAGAAATCTATGAAAGCTAGAGTCATATTTTTCTAAAATATTTTCACATGACTTAGTCTCAGATTCAGATTCTTGTTGAGTTATTTCAAAGTCATTTTTAATTTTCAGATTTATTTCTTTTTGCTCAACAAGTTCTGTTTTCAGAAGATCAATCTCAGATTCAAGATTGCTTTTCAGCTTCTTGTATTTGAGTTTGATATTGTTATAACTTTTAAGAACTTCTGTTAAAACTTTAATGAGTTCTTCTTTGGTAAGTTTAGCCATTACCTCTTCTGCGTCATCATCAGATTCAGATTCTGATTCATATCCTGAGGTACCTTCCTCTTGATCCTCTGTGTTGGCCATCAGTGCAACATTTGCACATTCTTCTTCTGATTCAGAAGATGATTCACATTCATCTGAGTCATCCCATGTTGCCATCAGAACCTTCTTCTTTTTGTTAAACTTCTTCTTGGGTTTTTCTTTCTGAAGTTTGGGGCAATCATTCTTGTAGTGCCCAGGTTCTTTGCACTCATAGCACACAACTTCTTTCTTGGCAGATCTTCTGTGTCCAGAAGATTCCTTTCTGTTATTAGATCTTCTGAAGTTGTTGAACTTCTTTCCCTTGTGCTTCCAGAGTCTGTTAATCCTTCTGGACAGCATGGATAACTCATCTTCTTCTTCAGAAGAAGATTCTTCAGAGCTTTCTTGAATGACCTGCAAAGCTTTAGCAGTTTTGTTAGATTTTAATGCAACAGATTTACCTTTTTCTTTCTTCTGAGGTTCATCTTCCTCAAGCTCAATCTCATGGCTCCTCAGTGAGCTGATGAGTTCTTCTAGAGAGATCTTGTTCAGATCTTTAGCCATATTCAAGGCAGTCACCATTGGTCTCCATCTGGTAGACAAACTTCTTTTGATTTTCTTTACATGATCTGATGTAGAATATCCCTTGTCCAGAACTTTCAGCCCAGCAGTGAGTATCTGAAATCTGGAGAACATGGCTTCAACAGATTCAGAGTCTTCCATTTTGAAAGCCTCATACTTCTGAATCAGAGCCAGAGCTTTTGTCTCCTTAACTTGAGAATTTCCCTCATGAGTCATTTTTAGGGATTCAAACATATCAAAAGCAGTCTCCCTGTTTGTAATTTTCTCATACTCTGTATGTGAAATTGCATTCAATAATATAGTCCTGGCTTTGTGGTGATTTCTGAAATCTTTCTTCTGAGCATCTGTCATAGATTTTCTGTCAATCTTTTTGCCATTCCCATCTGTGGGATGTACATATCCATCTATGACTAGATCCCACAGATCAGCATCATATCCTAGGAAAAAACTCTCAATTCTGTCTTTCCAGTAGTCAAATTTCTCCCCATCAAACATTGGGGGTTTGGTGCTGATCCTATCCCTCTCTTCATATTTATTGTTAATATTGGACATTGAATTATCAGCCATGGTAACAAATAAATATATATCAAAGTATTTCTCTCTGGATCTTTACTGACACTGTTAAGTGGTAGCACACTCAGAACCGGAGCTCTGATGCCAACTGAAGGTGAGATAATACTTAGAAGGGGGGGTTGAATAAGTATGAAAGATTAAGACTTAAAAAAATAATCACACAATTATTTTTATCCTGGTTCGTTTAAACAACTACTCCAGTCCACCCTTCCTAGAGTGATTTGCCTTTCTCAACAAGGACTTAATCTACTATTAAATCAAACTGATTACAATAGTAACACCTAAGAACAACTGTTCTTAGTCTTCTCAAGAGCTACTGATTCCAACTGAATCCTCTTAAGGAAAAGCCTTTACAATCAATGTAAATTAAATACAAGAGTATTAATGCTTCTATAAAGCTTTTATCACAACAGTGATTTTTCTCTTAAGTTTAAGTACAATAAATTCTAAGAAGAATATGAAAGAATGAGAGCTTAGAATAATATGATTTCTTTTAAGCAAATTGTGTAACTGAAGAATGTAGTGAAGTTCTCCTTTTATAGGCAGCTGATCCAAGGATGCTGAGCGTTGAAAAGAGAGTCCCAAAAAGTTTGAGCCTTTTTGTCTTCACATCAAGTGACCTTTCCTAGAAGTAGATGACACAGAAAAATCCTTTTTGTCTGTGTAAGTGTGTCTAGCACAAATGAGGAAAGAGACGTTGAATAACTCCAACGGATATATTCTTGAATATTACTTCTTCAGTTTTCAGCAAGTTCATCAGAGTCTGAATGGATCAGAGTCTTCTAATGATATTCAGAACTTTGTTGTATTAGAGTCTTCTGCAGCATGTGTACTTTCAGCGTGTTGATCATCAGAGCATATTTGACACAGAACTTCAGTACTTGGCAGCGTTGGTACTTTCAGAAACTTCTGTAGAATTATGCTTTGAGAAACTCTTCAAACAATATTCTTCTTTGCTTCAGATGCTTCAGCTTCAGATGCTTCTGATTAACTTCAGATGCTTCTGACTCATAATGTTCTGGAGCTTCTTGCTTCAGATCCTTCTGGAGACTACGCTCAGGATCTTCTGTAAGGAGCAATCATATTCTTCAGTAAGATGCATCTGGCACTTCAGAGTCAGGATAGCTTCTTGTATACAATACAGATTTCCTTCTAGAGAGTTAATTTCATTTCAATCTGCAGTAAAACTCTCAAACAAATTTTAGAGTATATAATTCTTAAATATAAATTTCCTAACAGTTATCATCAAAACAAAGAGTTATTATTAAGAACCAATCTATGTTCTAACAGGATGGTCTTCTAGGTTTCATGTGATTTGGGAATGAACAAATCGTGATGATTGAGATTGTTTGTTGAATGTTGTTGCGGTTGAGGATGATGAGAGTTGAGTGATTCAAAAGATGGATATGGAGAGGCGAGGTTATGATCTGTAGTTTGGGATGGTATTTTGAATGTTAATGGATTGAATCTGAGGTTGAAGAATTTGTTGTTGTTTGTGAAGATTGATTGATGACGAAAACAAGTTTGTAGATTCGGATCGTGTGAGGTGAAGTAGGATCGAAGGGGTTTAATGTGTTTACGGATGGTGTTCGGTGGTGATTATGGTGGATCTGTGGTTTGCATGTTTAAATCTGGGGACACGAAGGTGATTGAAGGTGAATATTGATGAATTGTTGAAGGTTATGGTCTCAGATCTCGAAAATTGCTTGAAGGTTGGTTGAAGGATGATAGTTGAGCGGATGAAGGTCTAGGAAGTGTTGTGGAAATTCTGGGAAATCATGATGAAGTTCATGAAAAAACTGGAAAATATGTATGAACACATAAAGGTTTTGATGAATCTGATGAATGTCGTATGAGTTCTGGAAAGCGTTTGGTGAAGATTGATGAACATGATAAAGATCATGTTGAATTTCTGGAAAAAGGTTAAGAACGTGATGAACGCATGAACACTCTATGAGTTTTCCGGTGGGATGGATGAGTTTTTCGGTGTGCTGGGCGGCCGTGTGATTTTGCCGGCGAAATGGATTAGTGTTTGTCTTAGGATGCGTGCCGCCAGCCATGAGAGAGAGTGAACAGGGCTATTTATAGCCCTGACACTTGTCAGCGACCTGATGCATTGAGACTGATTAAAGCTGCAAGATTAGTTAGCAAACTTAAAGATTAATGACAAAGCTGCACAATATTGAATGTTGAGAAACTAATTGCCAAAGTTAATTAATATAAAATGCTAATTACAACTAAACTAATATTACACTAACTAAAATTACTAAAAACAAATCTTGCTAATATTGAAAAGCTGATTAGAACCAAAAGTTAATAATGCAACGTGTTCTTTTGAAAAGCCAAACAATTAACTAAAATAAAACTAATTAAACTTAATCAATTAATATCCTAATTAAATCTAGATATTAAATTCTAATAAACTATTAAAAACTAGAAAAAGCTATTTAAAAGTTGAATCTAGTTAAACTCTAAAGAGAAATTAAAAACTATTTAGTTATAAGAAAAACAATTTAAAAAAGAAAAAATAAAAGATAAAATCTAATTAAAATCTAAAATCTATGTCCAAAAATTAAGAAATAAATTCTAGAAAATTAAATCGGTGAATATAAAATGCGAGAATGCAACAAAATAAACGGTAACAAAACCGGATACCGAAATACTACCGAAACCAACAGTGTAAACTGAATCACCGGGCAGAGCGCAAATTGCACAATAAAACTCCTTATCTGAAACGGTTGAATCGTCTGAAACACGATAGAAAGGGCTGTAATCCCGATACATTCAATCCGACTGAAAAAATGCACAATATGCGATATGCAGATGCAAATGCAAAATGAGACGAAACATAAGCCAAATTGCGAGAAACGGTCACTACAACAGAATTGACTTTTAGCAGCGCACACAAAGACAGCGCTTTTAGGAAAAGCGCTGCTAAAGAGTAATAAAAAAAACAGCATAGCTAAGACAACCCTTTTTAGAAGCGCTGCTAAATGATAATAAAAAACGCTGCTAAATGGTAATAAAAAAAAAGAAAAAAAACAGCATACCTAAGACAGCGCTTTTTAAAAAGCGCTGCTAAAAAGGCTACACTAAGAAAGCGCTTTAAATAAAGCGCTGCTAAATGTATGGGCTAAGACAATGCTTTAATAAAGCGCTGCTGTAGGTCGGACCTAAGAAAGCGCTTTTCTAAAGCGTTGTTGTAGGGTGTGCCAAAGAAAGCGCTTTCCTTCAAAAAGCACTGCTATATGGTTTTCAAAGAAAGCGCTTTTTAAGCGCTGCTGTAGGTATTAAAATTAACACAAAATTAAGTTAAAATATATTACAAAATTTTTTAAAGAACTAAAACAGAACCAGAATCGCGCGTATACTTTCTTCAGTTTTTCTTTCTCCTCCAGCGAACCAGAATCCTATTTGCATTTCTCCTCCTCCGTCCGTTTCACTCCTCTGTCCGACCGACGCCCACCTCCGTCCGACACACAAAGTAGCACATTTCGCCTCCACTGTTACGGTATTTCCGCCATTGTTATGACATTTTTCTGGATTAAAAAAATAGTATTGCATTTTTCTGGATTAGAAGATGTTAGTGTTACTTCTTTATGAGTTATTTACTTGTTTTTGTTGATACTATTGATGAGCATTACTCTTTTGATATTGGTTTGAGTTTTGTATACAAGGTGTTTGTTGAAATGCCACAATGAATTTGTTTTTGTTAATCTTGAAGTTTATTTATTTTCCATGTCATAGTTGCCAATAATGCATGCATGGAGACTACACCAAATCAAGTAATAGAACATAGCCACCTTATTCAAATTAATCAAATCTAGGGAGATAATTATTATAGAGTCATTTTGAGCATTATAAAATAGTTTAGAATAGTTTTATATGAGTATTATAGAATAGTTTAGTTTAGAGTAGTTTAGAGTCATTTTAGAGTACTTTAGAATAGTTTAGAGTCATTTTGAGCATTATAGAACATAGCCACCTTATTGATTTTGAGTATCACATCAAGTAATAGAATAGTTTAGAGTCATTTTGAGCATTATAGAACATAGCCACATTTGATGAGTATTATATGAAATAGTTGTTTTTTGAGCATTTTAGAGTACTTTAGAATAGTTTGAAATACTTTAGAGTCATTTTGAGTTGTGGAAATTATTATAGAGTTGTTTAGAGTTTGCCTTGAGGACTCTATTGCGTTAAAGACAAATATTGTAACCCTTTTGACGAGTTATGAGAAGATATAAATAATTAGTTAATATGAGATGTATATGAGATTTATTAGTTAATATGAGAAAATAGATAAAATAGAAAAAATAATAATATGATTTATTGGTATTATAAAATGATTTATATTTTAGTATAATTTTTTAGAAAGAAATCAAGAGCTTTTAAAAAATAAGATCATATTTGTCGTGCATTCTTTTACACCAAAAGGATTAAATATTGTTGATTTACTGTTAGTTGAAAAATTAACTTACTCGAATAATTTCATATATTTGTTAATTTCGTTGTTGATGTTAATTTCATATATTTGTTAATTTCATATATTTACTGTTAGTTGAAAAATTATTTAATGCTGATGATATTATTAATTTTGTCTGTTATAGGGGTTACCTGTGAAGAGCAAGGTTGTGATCGTTTCGAAGCATCCTACTGTGTAGCTTTCTTAGAAGTTAGTGATTTCTTTACAGGTATTCTCCACATTTGTTTAACTTTCTTAGTTTAGTTTAGACTACTCAATTAGTATGGATAAAAAATGGATGTCTTCCAATCGATTGTCTAAAGAGTACGAGAATGGGGTATCGAAATTCGTTAAGTTTGCTGTTGAACACGCTAAAGACCCCAGTAGGATCACATGTCCTTGCTTAGGTTGCTGTTATGGGCGTCGAATTGACACCGTTCAGTTGGAATCTCATTTAATGAGACATGGAATTGATCGAAGTTACACATGTTGGACATTACATGGTGAGATAAGTAACGAGAATGTTGAACCCCGGAATAATACGACATGTGCTTCAAAGGACAATGGCAGAGATACATATGATTGTGATCGAGTCGAAGAGATTGCAGAAGCACTTGAAGAAGATCTTCAAGATTGTCCCAAGATGTTTGAGAGGTTGGTAAGCGATGCAGAGAAACCGTTGTATAAAGGTTGCACTACTTTCACAAGATTGTCCGCGGTATTAAAGTTGTACAATTTAAAGGCGGGTAATGGATGGTCGGATAAAAGTTTCACAGAGTTGTTAGCCCTACTTCAAGAGATGCTTCCGGAGGATAATGTTCTTCCCAATCGAACCTATGAAGCTAAAAAAATGTTATGCTCTATTGGCATGAGCTATGATAAGATACATGCTTGTCCAAATGATTGCATTTTGTTTCGAAATGAATATGCATCATTAAACGAGTGTCCTAAATGCGGTGTACCTCGGTATAAGAAAAAGTTGTCACCAGCAAAAGTATTATGGTATTTTCCTATAATTTCGATATTCAGACGCATATTTCATAGTGAAACAGATGTAAAACACCTGACTTGGCATGCAGATGATAGAATTGTAGATGGGAAGTATCGACATCCGGCAGATTCACCACAGTGGATGAAAATTGATAATGATTATCCTGATTTTGGAGAAGAAGCTAGAAACCTTCGCTTGGCATTATTGACTGATGGAATGAATTCGCATGGTCTGCAGAGTATCTCACATTCCACATGGCCTGTAATTATTATGATTTATAACCTACCTCCATGGCTATGTATGAAGCGTAAGTACATGATGTTATCTATGTTAGTTTCTGGCCCTAAACAACCAGGGAATGACATAGACGTATACCTGACACCTCTAATCGAAGACTTAAAGAGTTTGTGGGAGAACGGTGTGGAGGTTTATGATGGATATAGTAAAGAAAGTTTCAATTTGAGGGCGATGGTGTTTGGCACAATTAATGATTTCCCAGCATACGGAAATCTATCGAGGTATAGCATTAAAGGTCAATGTGCATGTCCTATCTGTGAAGAAAACACAAATTGGACGCGGTTGGAATTTGGTCAGAAGAATGTCTTTCTTGGTCATCGTAGATTCTTAAATTCTAGTCATCACTACCGTGGGTGGAGAAAAGCATTCAATGGAGATTCAGAACAACGTAAAGCTCCACCTACATTGACCGGCGAACAAATTTTTGAAAAGGTGAAAGATGTGAGTACTAAGTTTGGCAAGCCTTTTGCTCATACACTTGTCACGCGTGGGTGGAAGAAGAGGTCAATTTTGTTTGAGTTGCCGTATTGGAAGTCGTTGTATGTAAGACATTTTCTTGATGTTATGCATATTGAAAAAAATGTATTTGAAAGTGTTATTGGTACGTTACTCAATATACAAGGAAAGTCTAAGGATGGCCTTAAAGCAAGAAAGGACTTGGTAGCAATGGGAATAAGGAATGAATTAGGACCCTTGAAGAAAGGAAACCGCACATATCTACCACCTGCTACTTATACTCTATCTAGAAAGGAGAAAAAGATACTGCGTAAGTTTCTGAGTGAAGTTAAAGTTCCAGAAGGATACTCTTCAGATATTAGAAGACTTGTTTCTATGAAAGACCTTAAGTTAAAAAGTTTAAAGACACATGACTGCCATGTTATAATGGAACACTTTCTACCAATAGGTATACGTTCTATTTTGCCAGAAAAAGTGAGAGGCGCAATAACTAAATTGTGTTTTTTCTTTAGGTCAATCTGTAGTAAGGTGATAGATCCTGCGATCTTACCAACATTGCAAAGAGAAATAGTTATTACTTTGTGCGAGCTTGAAATGTATTTTCCTCCATCATTTTTTGACATAATGGTACATCTAGTTGTTCATCTTGTGAAAGAGACACAACTGTGTGGACCTGCCTATATGAGATGGATGTACCCTGTTGAACGTTATATGAAAATATTGAAAGGGTATGTGAAAAACCGAAGTCGACCAGAGGGATGTATTGTTGAACGATACATTGTTGAAGAAGCTATTGAGTTTTGTACTGAATATTTGTCCAACGTTCAATCCATTGGCCTCCCAAAATCTCATGTTGTTGAAAAAATAGATGGTAAACAGTTAATTAGAAATAAAGTTGTGACAGTTTCAAGGGATGAACGGGAGAAAGTGCATTTGTATGTTCTGCACAATGACATTGAGGTTGAGCCGTATGTTGAAATGCACAAGGACGTTCTCCGAGGTTTAAATCTGAATAGAAATGAAAATTGGATAGTACGTGAGCACAATCGAAGTTTTATAACATGGTTCAAGGAGAATATTTTTTCAAAGTTTTATTCTGATCCCGCTTCAATAACAGAAAGGTTGAGATGTTTAGCATATGGTCCAAGTTTGCATGTGTTTTCTTATAGCGCATACGCAACTAATGGATACACATTTTATACCAAGGAACAAGATGATAAAAGTACAATGCAAAATAGTGGTGTCACCGTGCTTGCCGAAGCAATGCACATTTCCTCGTATTATGGGGTTATCGAGCGCATTTGGGTGTTTGATTATGAGAAGTTTCAGATTCCTATCTTTGGATGCAAGTGGGTTGAAAATAATAGTGGCATACAAATGGATAAATCAGGTTTTTTGAAAGTGGATCTTAATAAGGTGGGGTACAAAGATGAGCCTTTTATTCTAGCCACGCAAGCTAAACAAGTGTTCTATGTCACTGATCTGACAAGTACGAAATGGTCTATAGTTCTTTTTTCCAACAAAGTAATCGATGATAACATTGGAGAAAAGGGGGATGTTTATGTTGAGAATGAATCTTATATTATAGATTATCCAGATGAGAATATTAGAGCGGATGAATCATATATTAGAAATGATCATAACGAGGGAATTTGGATCAATCCATCTGTCTGTGTTGTTAAGAGACAAGTAAACCCCGTTACAACGAAAAAAAGAAAGAGATGTTAAAGGTACTTGTTACATGTTTTTCTTATTTAGACATGTCTTATTTATACCATGTTTTTGTTATTTCTTATTTATACCATGTTTTTCTTATTTACACATTTTTTATGTATATATTTGTTATTTACATATTTGCATGTCATTCATTTGATACTTTGGTTTTTCTGAATTACAGGTATATATATTATGGCCAGCAACGAGGAAACATCACATGATGGAAAACAAACAACAAAAGACGTGGAAGGCGATATTAAAAGAGGCATAACAATTATGAAAAAAATCATCCGTGCGAGAGATAAAGGAGTAAAGTATGATGTCCATTGGAATGAAAGAGACCATTTAGTTGAGCCTAACGGTGCGTTGCTAACAAGTTACATAGGAGCACTTATACGTTCGCAAGTTCCGATTACTTGCGATAATTGGAGAATTGTTTCATTACAACCGGCTAAAGATAAGATTTGGACCGAGATTCAGGTATAATATTGGAATTGTTTAATTATTGTTGACATTTACGTCTTTAAATTAAATATACTAACATGTTATATGTATGTGTGTTTGTTTGCAGAGATCTTTCAATATTGAAGATCGTAGGAGAAAATATTGTATTCAATTGGCCGGAAAACGCTTGAGGGGATTTAGAGCGTTTTTAACAAACAAGTTTCTAAAAGATTCTGAAGGAAACTTTGTTGACTCAGAGCGTCCGATGAAGTACGCGGATTTGATTTCGGAGGAAGAATGGGAGACGTTTGTTGCAAAGCGAAGATCAAAAGAATTTGAAGTAAGTACAGAAAGGGCATCAAATCCCGCATATCCATACAGAAAGGGTTATTTTCAAACATGTCACATTTTGCGCTTACTTTTTTCAAAAATGTCACATTTTGTACTTAACTTCCAATGGTGGAAGTTATGTGTTATTTTTGACTTTTTTTTCAAAAATGTCACTTTTTACATTTAACTTCCAATGGTGGAAGTTAGTGTTATTTTAGGCTTTTTTCAAAAATGTCACATTTTGTACTTAACTTCCAATGGTGGAAGTTATGTGTTATTTTTGATTTTTTTTCAAAAATGTCAGTTTTTCCACTTAACTACCAATGGTGGAAGTTAGTGTTATTTTAGGTTTTTTTTCAAAAATGTCACATTTTGTACTTAACTTCCACCATTGGAAGTTATGTGTTATTTTTGACTTTATTTCAAAAATCTCACTTTTTGCACTTAACTTCCAATGGTGGAAGTTAGTGTTATTTTAGGCCTTTTTCAAAAATGTCACATTTTGTACTTAACTTCCAATGGTGTAAATCGTCAACGGGTATATACTTCCAATAGTATATACTTCTTCCATGTACAGGAGTTCTGATAAACTTGTTTTTTCAGGTTGTTAGTGGCGTAAATCGTCAACGGGCATCAAATCCCGCATATCCATACAGAAAGGGCCGGTTGGGATATGCACGATTAGAAGAAAAAATAGTAAGTACATATAAATGCTTTAATATGATATATTTATAAAAAATAGTAAGTATATATAATAGGATACAATGCTTTATTATCCGTCTTAATGCGTAGTTGGAAGAGGAGAAGAGTGATGCGACATCTCTTCCGGACCATGTGTTGCACCCTAAAATTTGACCAACCGGGTCCCGTATCTGACTCGATGTTTCGACGCATTTCGCATTTCGCATTCACATACTGCATATAGTGCATTTTCTCAATCATGGTGATTTTATCGGGATTACAGCCCTGTTGTCGTATTTCAGGTATCTCAGACCAGTCTGGATAATCGGAGGTTATTTTGGGAAGTTGCGCTTCCTGGGTGTTTTCAGCTTACGCTGTAGTTTTTGAGGACATTCCGGTGTCCAAGTTTTACCGCTGGTTCCGCTTCGGTCTCGATCTCCTGTTTAATTGAATAAATTGTTTTTCATGGCTTTATTAGGGTTTATTGGTCTTTTTCTATCTTTAAATAGATTTCAAATGCATTTTAGGATATATTCTCTCTTTAATAGATAATAGGAATTAAATAGATTAATATACTTTTTTTGTTCTTTTATAGAAATTAGTATAGATTTTATTTTTTAGATATTATAGATTTTTCTTTTTAAATAGGTTTTCTTCTTTTGATTAGTTTTAATAAGGTTTTAGATATATTAGATATTATTAAATCTTCTTTTAGATATAATATGATAGATTTTTTCTTTTAATAGGATTTAATAGATTTTCAGAGTTAATAGAATCATTTAGTTTTATTAATACAGATTTTGTGGACATTAGATGATTGATAGATTTTTTTAATAAATTAGAATTAATTGTTTTTCAGTTTTAATTGGAATATTAACCCATTTCAGTTTTACCAATTAACTAATCCATTAGTCTTTCCACTTAAATCCTCATTGCATTAATCACGTTTTCACTTAGTCCACTAATCCATATTATTTCCATTTAATCATTTTCATTAGTCATTTTAATCCATAATAGTCCAATTATCCGTTCCTTAATCCATCAGTTTTGTTGGGCCTCATTATCCATTTTCCAGTCTAAAAGCCCAAGTTCAAAGTCCAGAATTAGTCAAAGTGTATAAATTCAGTGATACACGTGTAATTCACTAGAGACCCCACCTCACAATTCCACTTCACATCAGAATCTGCCACGTTTTCATTCTCCAATCTCTCACACTCTGCCACACAACCTCACACGTGTTACGCATGCATACTCCCCCGTGACACCTGTCTGCACCCAACCTTCGCCGGAGCTCCACCGGTTGCATGGCCGGCGGCCATGCAACCACCGCGTCTGAAACCCTAACCACCTCGCCGGTCACCTCCCAACTTCTTTCGGCCGCCGTAACAGTCATCGGAAAATCCAAGTTCGCCGGAAAACCATTTCTTGCCCAGAAATCTCCAGAATCCTCATTCCTTCATCTTCTCCGATCCACTTCCGATCAAGATTCATCAGTTCATCAATAATTTTCCAGATCCTTCAGACTTTCAAAGATTCATCGCAACTTTCATCATCAGTTCTTCATCAAGATTTTCCTGAGATTTGCCAGAAACACGTCCATCTTCATCATCAGATCTTCAAACGTTCAACTCATCTTCAAGAACTCCCATCAACATTTTCCAGATTTATCGCCATTAATCAAGAACTCCATTCAAAAAAATCATCAATCGTCATGAATGTTCATCAGATTTTCCAGAAGATCTTCATCGATCTTCATGGAACATTCAACCGATCATCAGATCCGTTCACGAATTTTCATGTTCGTCACGAGTTCCAGAATCGCCTTCAGATCAGTCAGGCTCTTCAAATGACTCCATGCATGTTCATCGCTCGACAGATCTTCAAGAACCACGTCATTTTCCAGACGAGCATTCATCAATCTTCAATGGATCTCCTTCAATATTCCGTCCATCTCCTTCAATATTCCTCAAGAATCGTCAACAAGACTTCAAGAACGCTCAACAAGATCTCCGTCAGAACTTCGTGCATGTTCATCTAGCAGATCTCCTGAAAATCCTCCAGACTCTTCAAGCATCTTCCAGAAGTCTATAGCCAGGCTCGTCCAAGATCCAACGCAATCGTCATCTTCAGAATTCCAGATCACCTTCTCCAGATGTTGCGTCAAATATCATCATCGTCGATTCTTCGTCAGGAACTTGATTCTTCAGAAGGCTTCATAAATTACTTCAAAGTGTACCACCCTC
Source organism: Lathyrus sativus (assembly GCA_963859935.3). Classification (NCBI taxonomy): domain Eukaryota; kingdom Viridiplantae; phylum Streptophyta; class Magnoliopsida; order Fabales; family Fabaceae; genus Lathyrus; species Lathyrus sativus. The sequence continues at coordinate 135,253,104 of OZ012736.1, read as the reverse complement.
GTTTCCATACGAACGACTTTGATGAGATTATGACCGAGAGGGAGACTAAGAAGATTGAGAGAAGGAGAGTTTGGTAGAAAGAGTTTTGGTGGGGAATGTTTGAGCGAATCTGGGAGACTGAGAGAGAGGCTGAGAGTGAGAGAGTGGAGCGGCGCAAGAGGGTTTGCGTGAACAGTGATTAGGGGAGACGAATGGATTAGGGTTTTTTCTGAAGATGGGTGGTGGCTTCACATGGCTTGGGCCTCAAAAGCCCAACGAGGAGTTTTGCTACACACACCCCGCGTTTTGCTCACCAAACCCCCCACCCCATGCATACATTTTCTTTGGTGAAATGGGCTGGGCCCAATACGAGATTGCTGGCTGGACTACCCCCTGTTCCACTTCTGCACCCCCTCCGTTTTTTTGTTTGGCTGTTGGCTTGTAATGGGCTGGGCCCAATTCTGTTTGGCTTTTTTTCTGCTGCATCCCCTGAACTGCAGTCACCCCCCCCCCCTTTGTATTTTTTGTTTTTTTTCTTATTTTCTTTGTTTAGAGGAAAAAGAAAAGAATATTGAATAGAGGAAAAAGAAAGGAATATTGAATAGAAAAAAAAAAGAATAAAGAGTATTGAAAAAAGAGAAAAGAATACATGAGAAAATATTGAAAAAAGAAAGAGAAAAAGAGTGAAAAATATGTTAAAAAAGAAGAGAAAATAGAGAAAAGAAATATTGAGAAAAAGAAAATAAAAATATTCAGCTTCACTTCAATTCTTTTAGGATAATTTTTCATGGAGTTCATTTTTAGAGATAGTTTTAAAAGTCCATTTGTTAGGGGACTATTTTTCATTTGATTTTCCATTATAGATGGATAGGATAGTTTCTAGGAGTTTATTCCCAGCATTCGATCATTGTAACCATTTTTTCAGAATATCAATAAAACGAGATTTGAGCTGTGGTCCCGAAAGTAGCCGAACTACAGCTGCTCTGATTTCTCGTACCAGACGAGAATATGTAGGCATAGGATGTGATATCCTAGCGAGCATACTAACGACTAAGCTTTTGTTCTCTCGCTGCTGTGCGATCGAGACTTTCCCGCTGACGACTGAGTGTTATCCCTTTCTCTTGCCCGAGGGCATTTGAGACCTGACCGTAGTTGTTCCCATAGGTTCCCGTACCTGTAAAACCAGATTAATTTCTCACTGCTGTGTGAGAACACCTAGATTAGTCGTAGTTAGCCTGAACTACGTAAGCTCTGATCTTCCATGCAGTGTGGAAGTACGTAGGCACAAGACGCGAGGTCTTGGCGAGCCGATTTCCCTGTAGTTTCCCGAACTACGTTGACTCTGACTTTCTCTCTTGAGAATACGTAGGCATAGAGTGCGACGCTCTATCGAGTCAATTCCCTTCCGTTTAGATTTAGCAGCCGTAGATAGATTGTTTTTGCATCCTTTAGACAACCCAAGCAAGCGTGGATCCCGTCGAGTACGACGGACGTGAGGGGTGCTAATACCTTCCCCTTGCGTAACCGACTCCCGAATCCAGGTTTTGGTTGCGATGACCATACCTTTTCTCGTTTTTTGCGAGGTTTACTTCGAGCGTTTCCTTTCCCTCCTGTGGGATAAATAACGCACGGTGGCGACTCTTCTGTCAGCCGGCGCCGATTTTCGCAGTAGCGACAGCTGGCGACTCTGTTGGGGAATGCGACGGTTCCCTATGCGAGTCTCATCTGCTGGGGATCCAACATCCCCTGGCTGCTAAGGACTGCGATAGTCCTTATGCATGTGGGATCCAACGTCCCCTAAGAGAGTCAATCCTAGCACTTGTTTGCTTGTCTATTGGCTTTATTTATTGATATTATCTGTTGCTGTTGTGCTATTGGGGTGTGACGGGTGTTCTATGATTGAGTGAGAAGCCGGACCTGGGATTGAGTGCACCTTAGACTTCGAGTAGAGATTAGTGGGCGCGTACCGGCTTTGCTTGTATTAGTGTCCCGCGAAATCTACACTCAGACGAGGTTCTTCTGGTTGGCCTCTTGTCCCACCCTTTGGGTGGCTCGGGTTGCTGGTTAGTTGGATTGTCGACTCTAGGAACCGATCATTTGGAAGTTAGCTAAGTGAGGCCTCTTCAGGATTTGATGATGCCACTCCTTCTGGGAATCGTATCGTCAGTCTTGAAAGTCTGTGACGCTGACGACCGCATAGGATGCCGTACCTTGACAGATTTAGGTCCATACCTGTGAGTGGGGGGTTTTTTTGCAGGAACCTTGACTTCCAACCTACCCGTTATTTTGGTCTCTCTTCAGAGTGAACGTACTCCGTCAGCAGCGCAGCAGTATTTAGATTTGTGTGGGGGCTGTGGTCCCGTTGTTTGCTGCATCTTGCATATCATGTGCATAACAGTGTTGCATCATATTGCATATCATCCTCCCGTTAGCCAGAGTTCTGATCCAGCCTTTGTTTCCTGAAGGTGATTACCCGGAGTTTGGATTGAGCAGCTGTTGATTGTCAGAAGACGACCTAGGGGTTGAGTAGATTTGAGCAGAATCGAGCATTGAAGTCAGCTGAAGATTATTGGTAGCTATGTCTGAAGGCAATTTCCAGTCCCCTAATACCTTGACAGGGTTTACTATGACGTCCAACCCTCTGTATGATTCTATGGAAGACTTCCCGCAAGCGAACAACGTTACTGCAGACCAAGTTGTACAGCCTTCTGTTGAGAACCGAGATCGACATGAGCAGTTTGTTGCCCGAAATGAGCGTCCTCCTCCTGTTAACAATCAAGGTGTTGTTTTCCCTGTGATGAATTACCGAAGAGATATTCCAATGGCCAGGACCGTAGATCCAAGAGCTCTTGAGACGGATAGAAAACTCCGAGCGTTGGAAGAGGGAATGAAAGCTTTGAAAGTGAAAGATGCTGTTAACCTGAATGCTGCAGATATGTGCTTGGTTTCTGACCTGGTGTTGCCTTATAAATTCAAAGTGCCGAAATTTGAGAAGTACACGGGAGATAGCTGTCCGAAGCAACGTTTGATGATGTTCTGTCGAAGAATGACTTCGTTTGTGCGAGATGACAAATTGATGATCCATTGCTTTCAAGATAGTCTGACTGGGGCATCTTTGAGGTGGTATATGCAGTTAGAGAAGAATCAGATTCAATCATGGTTGGATTTAGCCAGAGCTTTTCTGAAGCAGTACGGTTATAATTTAGACATAGCTCCCCATCGCATGCAGTTGCAAGAACTGTCTCAAGAGAATAATGAACCTATCAGGAAGTATGCTCAGAGATGGAGAGAATTTGCTGCTAGGGTGCACCCACCGCTGTTAGACCAAGAGCTGACAAGCATGTTTGTAGATTCCCTACAAGATCCGTACTTCGAAAGATTGCTCGGACTTCCGTTAGGTTTCTCTGACGTGGTAACATTAGGAGAACGCCTTGAGTATGCCATAAGAACTGGGAAAATTCAGATTACTTCAAACGATCAAGCAGGTGAAACTGAATATCCTTGTGACTATCAGAGTGAAGAAGGAGTTGTGATCAATGCAGTCATGCCAAAGGTTGAATATCCTCGAAGCGAATCAGTGAATTTTGTTGGTTCTTCATCTTATCAGAGATCAGTACCTCCTGTGGCTTGTTACACTGAACAGACAGCCGTGCCTAGGGCACCATATCAGGAATCTTATGTCGCTTCCTTTGCAAACCAGCGAACTCGTGGTCGAGGTTATCAGAATCAGCGTCAGAATCAGAATCGACCTCGCAACAATTTGGAACGAAGGAAAGCTCCTTTTCACCCAGTGCCTATGCCGTATAGCCAGCTGCTACCATCTTTGATCCAGAGTTCTTTGGTGGAACCTAAAGCTCTTAAGCCCGTTCCAGAACCTTACCCTCCTGGGTACAATCCCCACGTTCAGTGTGGTTACCATGGTGGCTCTCCAGGGCATTCGACGGAAGATTGTAAAGCATTTCAGGCGAAAGTACAACAGTTGATTGACCAAGATCGCATTTCCTTTCGAGAAGGATTTCTGTTTGTTCATACCAACCGCTCAGCTGTCTAAGCTCGTAGACTCGGAAAGTATTCCCCAGCAAAGGAGCCAGTGATTCAGGCAGGCGGGCGCCTCGACATTGGCAGTCCTCAGACTTTTATATTGTTTGCATCTGTAGTTTTCTTTTCTGTTAGTTACTACTTGCTGTAAACATTGTATGTTTCGAATGGCGATATTAATAATGTGACTATGCGTTTTTCTGAATTAATCATGTCGCTGTCGCTCATTTATTGTATTGCACTGACACTTGCATTTTATTCACTCCACTTTATCATCGTGATTAGCAAAGACTGGAGGAAGGATGACGAAACTAAACTCATAACCGATGATCGTATGCTTTCAGATAAGACCTCACCGATGACGTACAAGGCATTGTTTCAAATCCCCCAAACACTGGAGATATAAGGAGTTAGTCCCTTGTTAACCACTTCGAGACAGGAAGTAGAAGTTTTTTCGGACTTTTTAAACCCTCACATCTTAACCTGGGGCAGGGTAGTTGTCAGTTAGCTTGACCGAGCATTCAAGTCTTACAGAGGAGTGTTGTTTTTCGAGGACCCAACACAATGCATTTTTCCCCAGAGGTCGTACCTCGTCAACCACAATGGTTAAACCTCATCAATCAGGAGTGAGACGGTTACAATCCTTTCGGAGTAATCAAGACAACCAGTGTCACACGACTTTGTTCCAAAAGAAAGAAGAAAGAAAGCCCGCTAAGTAAAAAGAAAGAAAAACTGGAAAGCTAATACTTAGGCAAAAATCTGGGCATCCCGCTGGACTTCAAAAGAAAAAAAACGAAAAGAACTCCAAAGGAGTCAGTCCAGGCAAAAATTAGGGAATCAAAAGAACGAAAAAGAAAGGATATCAATAGAAATTTTTTCCCAGCGAGTCACAAAGTCGTGTACACAGCACCGAAAACGAAGAAGGAGTAACTGTCACTCTGGAAAAGCCCTGTGAGTTCCTTAGTTGTGGTTCTTACCATTCAGCATACCTCTCGAAGAGGCGAGCGCTTGTGCCAGGTTAACTGAACCTTAGGATCGGAGATCATCACGTAGAAGGGGTGGGTACAAATCAAAATTTGAGCCAAATATCCTTTGTTTCATGAACCGTGAACCCGACCACGATACAACCCTTAAAAGACCTAATTGAGGTAGGGTTATTCTGAAAGCGCATTACGATAAGGTTGAGTAACCTGACTCCTTCTCGATTTTCTAGTCGCATCCTTGTATTTTTCACTGACCACGTAAGCACTACGTTTGAACTTTGGTTCATTCGTCACTCGCAATTATAGCATGTAAATGAGTGACAGCTCAAATTTTTTCAAAATCTGCATGAGCACTGCATTAAGATTACCATTCGTGAATAGAAAATTTTAATTGCAGGTTAGTAGTTGGCATGAAAGAAATTCCAACAGGGAATCGTCGAGCAGGACTGAGTAATTCAGCAGTCTGAACCAGGATGGTGTATGTTGTGAAGCCCTGTGAATCCGGGGCATTGACTTCCAGTGAGTTCGGAATCAGTTAGTCTGAGGACAAGTCCCGAAGTATCAGTGGATCAGGGGCAGTGTGCTTGAGAAGTAGTCGATCAAAAGTGAGTCTTCTCGAGAGCCCATCAGGGGCAGTTATGCAGAACGTGGAGATTTGAAAGCAGATACTTCCAGTGGATAATCAGATCAGGTTAAGTCGCTAAAACGCTCATTCAGGGGCAAGTCACCGCAAAGAGTGTTGAAACCAACTGGGTTGACAATTGTTTGATGGAGGTTGAATCCTTTTGTCGTATAGATACCAGGGCAAATAATCTCGAGGTCGTCTCGTAGAGAGCTGTTCAGAGCAGGTATTCCCAAGAGTGGGATTGGGGCAAATTGAATTGTACTGGGGCAAGTTATACAAGCAAGTTGTTTATCCCCAGCAAGAGTTGAGTATCGGGGAATCGTGTCAATACCCTTATCAAAAAACTTGAACCTTTCAAATAAAAAGAGCCGTGTTTTCGGTGGATTGTTATCCTACAGTTTAAATCTGTTACGTGTCAGAACTTCGTAATCAAGTCGTTTCCAAAGCCCAGGTCTCGCCTGGCAAACCGGTGACCAGTTCTCGTCTGGCCCATGCTTCCGTAAATACCAGTTCTCGTCTGGTACCCGTCTTTGTTTAACCAGTTATCGTATTGGCGATCTTTTTCCGTAAACATCAGTTCTCGCCTGATGCATGTCAACTTCCAACCAGTTCTCGTCCGGTTGTTTTCTTTTCTTTAACCTATTGTTGTATTAGTTCTCGTCTGGTACATGTCAGCTTTCAGCCAGTTCTCGCCTGGTTGTCTTTTCTTAGCCTATATCCAGTCAGCCCGTTTGACGTTCAAAACATGAAAACCAATTTTCGTTCGATAACCTAATCTATTTTGCTATCAATTCTCTCTTGGCAGTCTACCTTTGAATGCTAGTTCTCGTCTAGTATTTTCCATCTTGTTAATAACCCGCTTTTATCTAGAAAAACCAAAAAATGTGTAAATACCCGATACAGTAATATTGTCACGTTTCCCGATATGAAGCTTAATGGATACCAGTTCCCCGATTAATGTTTGAATACCGTATGGATGTTGTTAAATCAGAATTACTCCTCTTCAGCAGTTGAAAGTTGTGTATTGTTCCCGGAAGAATTGAGATTGCATTTTATCCCGCATCAGAGTAGGATCAGGAGTATCCTCAGCAGATTAAAATTGATATCCTTGATAGTAGGGTCATTTCCAGCAACGTGTTGTGCGCAATCAACCCCAGTTTGAGTCAATCCCCACAGAGCACAATCAGTTGCCAATGATTTGAAGAGAGCATCCCCAAGCAGAGTTGTTTCTTCTTTCTCCCCAAGCAGAGTTGCCTTTCCTTTCCTCCAGCAGGATGGTTATCCCCAGCGGATTTGGTTTCCCCTTTCCAGCATTTATTTTGCTGAGATGATTCTGTGATACCAGGTTACCTTCATGTGGAGTTGACGTTGCCTTTGGCATTTATTTTGCCAAACGGTTTGCAGACCTGGTGTTCTCTGGCAGCTAGAGCTTACATTAGCATTTGCATATATCGTCAGATTTGCATCTATCAAAACGTATAACATATTCATGCCGTATGGGGCATTGCATTTACAAATACATAGCATATTCATGCCGTATAGGGTATTGCAGTGACAAACGCATAACATTTACATGTCATATAGGGCATTGCATCATTTCAAGCATACGCATGTCGAAACGTAGACCAGGGTGGTTACCTATTGGCTTTCGAATTTGTTCACCTGTAGAGTTGTTTGGTTAAGCTTCTCCTCTCCCCCGGCGGAGTGATTTCTTCACATTTGGTTGTTACGTCAGCATCGGAAAAAAAAAAAAGAAAGATTGACACATATCGAACTTCTGAAGCTGCCGCCTTCGTCGAATTAGGTGCCAGGCAGTTCAATTCAGAATTCCCCAGGAGAGTTTCCTCAGGTTCGCCGTGAACCATGAGTCGACAGAAAAGATCCCATAACAGATGGGAAGGTGTGCTTTTTTGAAGCATTATTCCGAAGAATCAGTATCTGTGGCGTCACACAGGTGATTGATGTGAAAAAACAGCAGAAATTTTATCAGATAATTGACCAGTTGGTGCCGTGACAACCAGACTTCAGTTTATTAGACGCTATTTCTCAAGCAGCTTTGCAGTTTATTTTTGCGGTTGGCAAATTCCAGGGTTCCATTTATATTCAACCATCTTCTACCTTTGAATGATCAAAGGCTGGGCGCTCTTCAACCATTCAGGTCCAAGCTGCTTGAATAGGGGCAGCTGTTGCACCCTAAAATTTGACCAACCGGGTCCCGTATCTGACTCGATGTTTCGACGCATTTCGCATTTCGCATTCACATACTGCATATAGTGCATTTTCTCAATCATGGTGATTTTATCGGGATTACATCCCTGTTGTCGTATTTCAGGTATCTCAGACCAGTCTGGATAATCGGAGGTTATTTTGGGAAGTTGCGCTTCCTGGGTGTTTTCAGCTTACGCTGTAGTTTTTGAGGACATTCCGGTGTCCAAGTTTTACCGCTGGTTCCGCTTCGGTCTCGATCTCCTGTTTAATTGAATAAATTGTTTTTCATGGCTTTATTAGGGTTTATTGGTCTTTTTCTATCTTTAAATAGATTTCAAATGCATTTTAGGATATATTCTCTCTTTAATAGATAATAGGAATTAAATAGATTAATATACTTTTTTTGTTCTTTTATAGAAATTAGTATAGATTTTATTTTTTAGATATTATAGATTTTTCTTTTTAAATAGGTTTTCTTCTTTTGATTAGTTTTAATAAGGTTTTAGATATATTAGATATTATTAAATCTTCTTTTAGATATAATATGATAGATTTTTTCTTTTAATAGGATTTAATAGATTTTCAGAGTTAATAGAATCATTTAGTTTTATTAATACAGATTTTGTGGACATTAGATGATTGATAGATTTTTTTAATAGATTAGAATTAATTGTTTTTCAGTTTTAATTGGAATATTAACCCATTTCAGTTTTACCAATTAACTAATCCATTAGTCTTTCCACTTAAATCCTCATTGCATTAATCACGTTTTCACTTAGTCCACTAATCCATATTATTTCCATTTAATCATTTTCATTAGTCATTTTAATCCATAATAGTCCAATTATCCGTTCCTTAATCCATCAGTTTTGTTGGGCCTCATTATCCATTTTCCAGTCTAAAAGCCCAAGTTCAAAGTCCAGAATTAGTCAAAGTGTATAAATTCAGTGATACACGTGTAATTCACTAGAGACCCCACCTCACAATTCCACTTCACATCAGAATCTGCCACGTTTTCATTCTCCAATCTCTCACACTCTGCCACACAACCTCACACGTGTTACGCATGCATACTCCCCCGTGACACCTGTCTGCACCCAACCTTCGCCGGAGCTCCACCGGTTGCATGGCCGGCGGCCATGCAACCACCGCGCCTGAAACCCTAACCACCTCGCCGGTCACCTCCCAACTTCTTCCGGCCGCCGTAACAGTCATCGGAAAATCCAAGTTCGCCGGAAAACCATTTCTTGCCCAGAAATCTCCAGAATCCTCATTCCTTCATCTTCTCCGATCCACTTCCGATCAAGATTCATCAGTTCATCAATAATTTTCCAGATCCTTCAGACTTTCAAAGATTCATCGCAACTTTCATCATCAGTTCTTCATCAAGATTTTCCTGAGATTTGCCAGAAACACGTCCATCTTCATCATCAGATCTTCAAACGTTCAACTCATCTTCAAGAACTCTCATCAACATTTTCCAGATTTATCGCCATTAATCAAGAACTCCATTCAGAAAAATCATCAATCGTCATGAATGTTCATCAGATTTTCCAGAAGATCTTCATCGATCTTCATGGAACATTCAACCGATCATCAGATCCGTTCACGAATTTTCATGTTCGTCACGAGTTCCAGAATCTCCTTCAGATCAATCAGGCTCTTCAAATGACTCCATGCATGTTCATTGCTCGACAGATTTTCAAGAACCACGTCATTTTCCAGACGAGCATTCATCAATCTTCAATGGATCTCCTTCAATATTCCGTCCATCTCCTTCAATATTCCTCAAGAATCGTCAACAAGACTTCAAGAACGCTCAACAAGATCTCCGTCAGAACTTCGTGCATGTTCATCTAGCAGATCTCCAGAAAATCCTCCAGACTCTTCAAGCATCTTCCAGAAGTCTATAGCCAGGCTCGTCCAAGATCCAACGCAATCGTCATCTTCAGAATTCCAGATCACCTTCTCCAGATGTTGCGTCAAATATCATCATCGTCGATTCTTCGTCAGGAACTTGATTCTTCAGAAGGCTTCATAAATTTCTTCAAAGTGCACCACCCTCGTTTCCATACGAACGACTTTGATGAGATTATGACCGAGAGGGAGACTAAGAAGATTGAGAGAAGGAGAGTTTGGTAGAAAGAGTTTTGGTGGGGAATGTTTGAGCGAATCTGGGAGACTGAGAGAGAGGCTGAGAGTGAGAGAGTGGAGCGGCGCAAGAGGGTTTGCGTGAACAGTGATTAGGGGAGACGAATGAATTAGGGTTTTTGCTGAAGATGGGTGGTGGCTTCACGTGGCTTGGGCCTCAAAAGCCCAACGAGGAGTTTTGCTACACACACCCCGCGTTTTGCTCACCAAACCCCCCACCCCGTGCATACATTTTCTTTGGTGAAATGGGCTGGGCCCAATACGAGATTGCTGGCTGGACTACCCCCTGTTCCACTTCTGCACCCCCTCCGTTTTTTTGTTTGGCTGTTGGCTTGTAATGGGCTGGGCCCAATTCTGTTTGGCTTTTTTTCTGCTGCATCCCCTGAACTGCAGTCACCCCCCCCCCCTTTTGTATTTTTTGTTTTTTTTTCTTATTTTCTTTGTTTAGAGGAAAAAGAAAAGAATATTGAATAGAGGAAAAAGAAAGGAATATTGAATAGAAAAAAAAAAGAATAAAGAGTATTGAAAAAAGAGAAAAGAATACATGAGAAAATATTGAAAAAAGAAAGAGAAAAAGAGTGAAAAATATGTTAAAAAAGAAGAGAAAATAGAGAAAAGAAATATTGAGAAAAAGAAAATAAAAATATTCAGCTTCACTTCAATTCTTTTAGGATAATTTTTCATGGAGTTCATTTTTAGAGATAGTTTTAAAAGTCCATTTGTTAGGGGACTATTTTTCATTTGATTTTCCATTATAGATGGATAGGATAGTTTCTAGGAGTTTATTCCCAGCATTCGATCATTGTAACCATTTTTTCAGAATATCAATAAAACGAGATTTGAGTTGTGGTCCCGAAAGTAGCCGAACTACAGCTGCTCTGATTTCTCGTACCAGACGAGAATATGTAGGCATAGGATGCGATATCCTAGCGAGAACACTAACGACTAACCTTTTGTTCTCTCGCTGCTGTGCGATCGAGACTTTCCCACTGACGACTGAGTGTTATCCCTTTCTCTTGCCCAAGGGCATTTGAGACCTGACCGTAGTTGTTCCCATAGGTTCCCGTACCTGTAAAACCAGATTAATTTCTCACTGCTGTGTGAGAACACCTAGATTAGTCGTAGTTAGCCTGAACTACGTAAGCTCTGATCTTCCATGCAGTGTGGAAGTACGTAGGCACAAGACGCGAGGTCTTGGCGAGCCGATTTCCCTGTAGTTTCCCGAACTACGTTGACTCTGACTTTCTCTCTTGAGAATACGTAGGCATAGAGTGTGACGCTCTATCGAGTCAATTCCCTTCCGTTTAGATTTAGAAGCCGTAGATAGATTGTTTTTGCATCCTTTAGACAACCCAAGTAAGCGTGGATCCCGTCGAGTACGACGGACGTGAGGGGTGCTAATACCTTCCCCTTGCGTAACTGACTCCCGAATCCAGGTTTTGGTTGCGATGACCATACCTTTTCCCGTTTTTTGCGAGGTTTACTTCGAGCGTTTCCTTTCCCTCCTGTGGGATAAATAACGCACGGTGGCGACTCTTCTGTCAGCCGGCGCCGATTTTCGCAGTAGCGACACCATGTTGTATGGAAGGCTGCCCGTGTGGGACGAGATGGAGTCGTTCAGGAAGAAGTTCAACAAGTCTTTGAACAATGTGTAAGTACAACATTATCTTTGTCAGTAACTGATCAAAAGTGTGTAATATATTTATATATGTTTTTATCTATATTTCAGGAGACTCTGTCCCATACCATAACTCCCGCCGAGGACAATGATTGCAGGAGCTTACTGAGTCGGGTGCTGAATATTCCTGAGTATTCTGGGCGTGTGAGGGGTAAGGGATTTTGTGTCACTCTATCCAAACTATATAAGCAGCCAAAGAAAAAAAATTCAACCAATAAAGAAGTGATGAAGACTTTGGAGGAATTGAAAGCGCAAATCCGTGAATTACAGAAGGATAAGGAGAGATACATGGCGGAAAGACGCGCTCCAGAGGGTAGAGCTACTAGTGACAAAGATAGTACCGGTTGTCCAATGAAGCTTCCAGAGGTGATTGTATATATTACATTGAAATTAATTTAGCACACTTTACTTAATTGACACATTAACTGATCATTATTTGTTTAGGGCATTTCACTTTGCCGGCTATATTTATCGTCACCTACTCATCGAATGGTTGGCAAGGGAAAGGTGCATAACTTTCTGGGAGACTTACTTCACCATAAATCGCTCCCTTCTGGATTTTTGAAAGTATCTATTGATATTGCATTAGAGGGGAGTGTGTTGTTGCCTATACCAGATGATATTTCAGGCGCAACAGTGGTGGGAGACGCAGTAGGATCGTATGTGGCATGGCCGACAAATATGATTTGCATAGATGATGAGGTAGGTTGAACCTTTTAATACTCAAATGTTTTATGATTCATACATGAAAGTTATTCTTACATCTACATTTTCTTATTTACATGATGATCTTAGACTCCTACAAAATCCAAATCAAAAGATGATAGAATTGTTGTGCGGGATACCAATTCAGCTGCATCAAAGAAACAGGTACTACTACAGTTACATGACTATCTTGTTATACAATATTAATTACTGAACTTATATATAACTTTTAGGTTCATGATCAGCAGTCGCAACAAGTCAGCAAGGGTAAGATGCCTGAAACTTCCAAGGTTCCCAGAAAAGCAATTGTTCCTCGATTTAGGATGTGCCTTGAAACATATGTCGAAACATCAGATGCGCCTGAGGGTGGCGTCCGTCAAATACATATGGAGGCAGGTATTTTCGGTTTTGAATATCCCGAAACAATTGCTAAGGAGGATTTTGATCAGGTTTTCAACCATTCTGAACTGGGCGTCGGTGTTATGCATTCATACATCAGGTACTTCGATCCATTTTAATTAAATAATTGAACATTTTAAAATTTGCTCGTTTAACTTAATATTCTAATGTTGATTATGTTTTTTTAGGTTCTTGTATGACAAGTTATTGGTCCCGAATGAATACTTCAGTATTCGCATTCTTATCTGCTAGCTGTGTCAACTCACGTATAATAGACCAGTCACCAGATACAGTCAAAGAGTACACAGTGCAAAGATTTATGTGCGCGACTACAGAGAAGTTGTTCTTGTTGCCATATAACACTGGCCATGGGTTAGATTTTATTCTAAATTCATTTATTATAATTGTTCGATTTTTCCCTTTCTATATATATAACATTTCCGTCTAAACTATTGTCTTATTTTATAGTGGAAATTGGTTGTTGATCGCAATTAATCCGACGAAAGAAATAGTGTATTATATAGATTCATTGGATGGCGATACAACAAAATATGAAAATCTGAGGAACTTTGTTGATACGTAAGTGATGACATATACTGTTGTCTTTAATTATATATCTTTATTTATTATGTGACATTGTTCTAAATATGCGTTTATATTATGTTAGAGTTATACAAATATTCAGAGCACAAAAAGATGCAACGGTGCCAAAAAGTAAGGCTAACAACATCAACTGGATCAGAGTGGAGGTATATTCTCGCATGTTTCTACTTGATAAAACTATTTAAACTATATATCCGGATAAATGTTCGTTTGTTTTTTCCATTTACAGTGTCCTCGGTAGTGCAATGGTATTGACTGTGGATATTTTGTATTACGCTTTATGAGGGAAATTATTCTTTCTAGTCAACTTGAGATTTCAGTCCTGGTATGGATCAATTCATTATATAAGTTATATGATTCATTTTGATAATTATCCGATACTTCATCTGAGTAATTAGTTTTAAACTTAAATCTTATTCGATCTGTTATATTATGTAGTATTATGATGAATTCAAGTGCGCTACTTACACAAAAGCAAAATTGGAAGAAATTAAAGAGGAATGGTGTTAATTTATTCTTGGGTTGAGAATTGTATAGAGTTATCGGATTGGAAGACTTGTAATTATATGTGAATTGAATGTATTTGTGTTGTTGTAATTCTGAGGATCGAATTTTGTTGTAACATATTTAAACAGGTTTATGTGTATATTAAAATGTTTATGAACAAAGTCATGAGTTACAATGTATCCAAAGTTTTGAATTGTACATATAAGGCCAAAGTTTGAATTGTATATTTAAGGCCAAAGTTTGAATTTTATTTATAAGGCCAAAGTGCTGAAATAAAGGCCTGAATTATAAGCAGGTTTGTGTAATATAAGCAGGTTGTTGGTAAAATATACAAAACAGGGTGAATATTTTATAAAAAAAATATTTTAAAATTTGGGACATTAGACAGCGCTTTTACATAAAAGCGCTGCTAAAGGTCACAAATATTATGCTACAAAAGCGCTGCTATTGGTTTGGAGGGGGGGGGGGGTCTAAGGCAGCGCTTGTAAAAAGCGCTGCTAAAGGGTGGGCTATGGCAGCGCTTTTGCAAAAGCGCTGCTAAAGGGGGGGTCTAAGACAGCGCTTTTTGAAAGCTCTGCTAAAGGTGGGGATGGTTGGGGGAATTATGCAGCGCTTACAAAAGCGCTGCTAAAGGTGCTGCTGAAGGGAGCTTTTAGCAGCGCTTTTTCATTGAAAAAAAGCGCTGCCTTTACCTTTAGCAGCGCCACTTTTGGCAGCGCTTTAAAGCGCTGCTAAAGGCCAAAAAAAGCGCTGCTAAAGGTCTTTTTTGGCATAGTGGGTTGGTCAAATTTTGGGGTACAACACGGAGTTGTCGACTTTACATCATATTATTGTAGATGTGTAACCATGCTGCCATAATGTTGTTATGGTCACCGTCTAATCTTACAAGCTATCAAAAAGTTGCATCAAGCTTATGGCGTGGAAGGAAGTAGTTTGAAGTGCTGAAAGTTGTTATTTTGCTGCGACACATGTGTTGTACCCCAAAACTTGACCAACCATTTCTAGCAATTTGGCTTATGTTTCGTTTCATTAGCATTTGCATCTGCATATCGCATACTATGCATTTTTTCGGCCGGATTAATTTTATCAGGATTACAACCCTCTTCTCGCGTTTCAGACTATTCAAACCAATTCTAATAAGCAGGTTTATTTTGGGAAGCGGTGCTCTTCCCGGTGTTTTCAGTCTATGCTGTTGTTTTGAGGATATTTCGGTGTCTGCATTTTTACCGGTTATTCCGTTGCGTTCTCGCACTTTTATTCACCGATTTAATTTTCTAGATTTTATTTTGTTAACTTTTAGCATAGAATTTAGATTTTTGATAGTTTTATCCTTTATAGATATTATTAGAGTTTTAATAGATTTTAAATAGTTTTTTCTATTTTTAGAGTTTTCTAGAAATTAATTGTTTTTAGAATATTAGGTTTTATTTAATTAATCTAGGTTAGTTTGGTTAGAAATTTGGATAGAGATTTAATATCAAAATATTAGTTTTATTTTAGTTAATTGCTTGGGTCTTAATAAGGTCACGTTAGCATTTAATCAATTAGCTTTGTTTTGATATTAGTTTTAGTTAGGCTGTTGGTTCAGCTTTATTAAATTTTTTTCAGCTTTAATTAACTAATCAGCTTTAATATGTCATTAATCTGTCATTTGCAGCTTTAATTAGTCTTAATTTCGCAGGCCACTTGTCCATTAATCAGGCCCAATCATGCCATTGATGCGCCACTTGTCAGAAGGCTATAAAGCCTGCACTCTCTCTCATGATGACAGACGACCCCACTAACTGACACATCACCCTGCTAGGTGGCGCCCTCACGCGTCTCACATGCAAACCCACCAGAACCTCGCCTGAGAAATCAAACGCGGCCCAAACTCACCGGAATACCGCCAGAAAACTTATACGGTTCATCAAGATCTTCAAAGATCCTTACCCTACCTTCATTGATTTCCCAAATTTTCACCAACTCGTTTGAGATCTTCAACCGTGTTCTTCGACGATCATAACAACCTTCAAGAACTCCACTCGTTTTCCCAGAGATCTTCGAGAACATTCATCAAACTTCAAGAACATTCATCAAGATTCATACGAATCTTCATCATCCGTTCACCTTTCTCCAGATTTCATCACACGTTCATATGACCTTCAACCGTTTTCCAGATTTTTTCAAGCAAAGTTCATCCAACCTAGATCTACCTCATAGAAGCTTCATCTTCGTCATGAAGATCTGATAGATCTTCAACATGCAAACAACTATGAACTCCAGATCTTCATCATGAATCCGTAAATCAATATCAACATCTTCAAGAAACTCTAGATCAGAAACTGTCAACAAGCAACGATCCATCATCTTCAAACCTTCATGCACTTTCCAGAAATCCTCCATAACCATCAACCTCCGATGCAATATTTAACTAACCTTCTAACTCCCTCAGTTAACATGCAAATCCTCACAACACTGAAACTGCAACCGTAATCAACACAAGCTTCCGAATATGTAACATGTGTTTCAAGTTCGTTTGGTTTGATTTCAAGATTTACAGGTTTGTGGTGTTTAAATTGGAAGAAGGATATGAGCACAAGATTGATGAGGTTCTCGTGTTGATGGAAGGAAAATATGGAGGAAGAAGCAGAAAGTTGAGACAGTGAGGGGCAGAGGTTTCAGACGGAGGGAGATTGAGAGGCAAGAGGTGGAATTAAGTTTTCTTTTGACCAAATGGAGAAGACACAGAAGCTGCTCGGACACCTCAAAGGGGTTAGTGGGCTTCGGCCCATTTTTTACATTTTGGACCATACACCTCCGTTATCCTTCATCACACATAGAATATTATATTCTATATTCAAATTCAATTTCCTTTTAATATTTGTTTTAGAACCTTATTTTTCTATTAGAAGTTTTATGTCAACTTTAGAAGTTGAATTCAATTTCCATTTGTTATTGGACTTTTAACACCATTTTCATTTTGTAGGTCGATGACGAGACCTCCGTAAACCGTTATTAATCGACTTGTTGATGGATAATGTAGGATTCGAGACCACTTTTTCTCTCCTTATTTTTTCTTCTTCTTCTGATTTTATTTTGACTGTTATTCTGTGTTGGTCCGTGTGACACGATTCAATTGGAGAATGATTCGAAATATCATTTCTCTATCTTGTCTTTGATACGGAAATCAATACACAACCTCTTATAGCTTGACTTCCATTTATAAGTTGAACTACGATGGTTCAGCGTCACATTGGTTCTGATTTGAAACGGCATCATCAAGGATCAAAAGAGGAAAAGCTTAGAATGGAGCTTGCACGCAAAAGTCAAGGGTCAATGGAACCACTCCGTTCGGTAACATTGTTTTTATTTCATCTCTTTTATTCAACCGTCGAGTATTGTGAGCTGTAGCGTTAGATACGTGGGACTTAGCGTGTGCGTCCCGATCTGAACCTTTTCTCTCACACCCTGGCGATTGAGACTTCCCCTTTTCTCTCACATCCTTGCGATTGAGATCCCTTCTCTTGCCCCCGTGCAATCGAAACCATTTTTCCTGTAGTTAGCCGAACTACGACTGCTCTGATCTCTCATATCTGTTGAGAGTACGTAGGCATAGGATTGCGATGATCCTAGCGAGCACTTTTCCCGTTTTCCTGTAGTTAGCTGAACTACAGCTGCTCTAATTTCTCATACCGGATGAGAATATGTAGGCACAAGACGCGACGTCTTGGCGAGCACACTAACAACTAATTTCTCTTTTCTCTCGCTTCTGTGTGATCAATACTTTCCCGCTGACAACTAATATCCCTTTCTCTTACCCTAGTGCAATTGAGACCAGCCTGTTGTTCTGAATCCTTTAGGTTCTTCGTACCTTTAAACCAATGACATACTACGTCCGTTCTACTGCAAACAGGTAACGCCTAAGTCTCCAATGGTCGAGCATCATACACCTAACTGCTAGAATGCGTACGCTAGTATCATCAATCTCTTCTCTCACCCCATGTGACCGAGAACACCTTTTTGTCCCGTAGTTAGCCTGAACTACATTTTGCTCTGATTTCTCATGCCATATGAGAATACGTAGGGATAACACGCAACATCTTGGCAAGCAAATCCCCCCGTAGTTTCCCGAACTACGTTGACTCTGACTTTCCCATTGCACAACGGAATACGTAGGCATAGAGCGCGATGCTCTACCGAGTCAGTTTTTTCGTTTAGCTTTAGCAGCCGTAGATAGACTGTTTTTCACCCATAGAATAGACAAACCAAGCGTGGATCCCGTCGAGTACGACAGACGCGAGGGGTGCTCATACCTTCCCCTTACGTAACCGACTCCCAAACCCAACACATGGTTGCGATGACCTGTCTTCTCCCATTTTCGTCAGGTTTTTTCTGCTCGTTTCCTTTCCCTCCGTTGGGATGAATAACAAACGGTGGTGACTCTTCTGTCATTACCGGCACCTTTTTTCACATTAGCGACAACAGGATCAAGGTATTGCGAAACTGAGCGAGAAAATGTTGTTGTTGCTTAAACTTGTAACCTACTTGTTACACCAAGAAAATCCGACGACACCGCAACCTGCACATAAATTAACAGCAATCCCAAAACCATAGGCAGTACAAATGCAAAAATCTATGAAAACAAGACTGAGGACCGCAGAAATTCAACTTTCATAAATCTCGACACCACCGGAAACGCATAGCTCACAGCACACACCATAAACGCTGGCGAAACCTAATATAACATGTGTCGCTTGCGCGAAAATAAGATGTCGGCATGACAGAAGAGTCGCCACCTTTCGTTATTTATCCCTCAGAGCAGGAAAGGAAACGATCGGAAAAACCTGACGAAAAAGGGTAAGACAAGGTCATCGCAACCATTGTCTGGGTTCGGGAGTCGGTTACGCAAGGGGAAGGTATTAGCACCCCTCACGTCCGTCGTACTCGACGGGATCCTCGCTTGTTTGTTTGCTTGGACGGGTTGGTTTTATTCTATCTACCTATCAAGGCTGGCTGAAAAAGAAAAGAAAAATGACTCGGCAAAGCGTCGCACTTTATGCCTACGTATTCGCATCAGAGAATGAGAAATCAGAGTCAGCGTAGTTCGCCCTACGAAGGATTATGGGGGAAAGGTTGCTCGCTACGATGTCGCATCCTATGCCTACGTACTTCCACACAGCATGGAAGATCAGAGCAAACGTAGTTCGGGAAACTACGGTTTATTTCCTGAAAGAAGTGTTTTTTTATTGTATTTGCAATCTCAACCGCACTAGAGACTATGACCTGAGAGTGAATGCGTCGCATGTCACCCAAAGGGTACCATACTAAACATCCAGACTGCGGGAAAGAAACTCTCCCACAATCCTTTCTCAGATAGCTTAAGGCTCGTACCGTACGAAAGAAATCATTCATGATTACTGTATCTTAAACTGTTTTGAGATGAGAAGAAAGCAGGCCCAACTTGGAGGGAGACTATCAAGTCCTACTGTTATCATGCCATGGATTCATCCTATGGTTGAGGTTTGAACAGGGAACTCCTAGATGTTGTCATGCATAGGTTTCAACCTAAAAGTCTATCATCAAATCCTCATCAGAGGAAATGAGAGTCCTAAGGGATCATGTCAATGATACACCAAAACAGACAAAAGCATCAGCTTTAACAGTAAAATGCATGCAATGCAAGTGAGGGAGGAAATGTGTGTGGGGCTTCAGCCTCCACAAGCTCGTCTCGACCTCAAGCCAGTCATGAAATATCAGTAATCGTACTGAAAATAAACAGCATGCTATCCAGCAATAGACAGTAAACTGTAACCATACAGACAAAAGAAATGAAATGCTATCAAGCAAGATAAACACGTGGGCAAGGGAGCTGGGCTCTACCGAATACCCGCAAGCAAAGCCAAGCAGTAACAATACAAACAGATGCACTCATGCTCTTGGACTGAACTTATTCTAGATGAACTTAGTCTAATGCAGCAGACAAATCAGACAAAACACACAATACATCAAAGAAAACAGAAGAAAGCTTCAGCTCCTCCAGCAGTAACCCAGTCTTCAGACTTCAAAGATCACCTGCTTTCCAGGCATCAACCCTACAACATGAGTATCAACTCATCTTCTCCCTTGAGCTCCAACTCCTTTGATCAGCTCCACCTTCAGGCTTCACTATCTTCAGGGATCTTCAGGCATCAACTTGATCTTCACAAAGTCTTCAGACTTCAATAATCTTCAAGGAATCATCCTCTTCAAAGCTTCAATTTCTATCTTCAATGGCTCAAATGCTCCAGCAAACAAGATTCAGTCAACAAGATGAGGTGGGGATGTTACAGTGCTCACTGACTTCCAAAGGATGCCATTGAGGACTTAACATCAAAGGAAAGACTCTCTCAAAGTTCTACCTCAAAGGGTAAGGTCACTAATCCCTCCAAAGGAGAGAGGTGAATACCCTTAAGGGACTCTATGTCACAGAGAAGGAAGGAGGTGAACAAAACACTCCTTGTTTATTAAATGGAAGTATCCTATCTAGGGCTCTGCCTATGCACCTGTAAACCTATAAACAAACAAACAAAAGCTATGCTAACTCCTCTGCAAGGTCTTAAAAGCTTCAATGATGATCCATAAGGTCTTCAACTCAATCTTCAAAGCTCACACACTCAAAGGAGAAGAAAAAACAAACACAACAATACAACTTATGCCTTTAAGCAACACACCTACTATCCATACATTCAAAAATCAATGAAAAATACTAAAACACCATACAATATTCTAGTAAAATTCTAAGGGATTCTATACATACTTACCCTTAACCCATATATTCCCCATACACTAATTTGACCTATAGATCCCAAAACAAAATTGTTCAAGTCTACCTATACAACCTAAAACCCTAATTAGAACACCTAAATGTCTAACAATCAAACTACATCAAATTTTAATCTACAAATTGAGAATTAAATCCTATATGAAACTAGGGTTCAATACCTAACTATGCCAAAACGAATGGCTCAAAAACCCTAAAGGAAAGTCCTAAAACAAATTGTACAAAATCAAGGGTTAACTAAAACATATTAAAAAGACTATTTACAAGAAATTATGCTAAAAAATATTAAACTAAAAATAAAATGGAATTTTATTTTTTATTAATTTTATAGACAAAATCATGATTATGTGAAAAAAAGAAGAAATGAAAAATATTGATTTTTGGATTTTTTATGAATTTTATAAAATGCAAAGAATTAAAAGAAATTAAAATAAAAGAATTTAAGAAATAAAGGGGAGGGGGGTCTCAAAAGTAACACGCCCCAGCTTATTTTGATCATTGGGCCAAATCAGGGGGGTGGGAATAGAAACAAATGCTGAGGCCCAGGTTTATTACTCAATCAAAACGGTGCGTTTGATTTAGTTGTGCGCTGCGTTTTGATGCTTCAGTCTCCCTCCATTTCTGAAATCAAATAATGGCCGTGCGATGGACTGAATTAGTCAAGGATCTGAGGCAATCCAACGGTGGACCTTCATCGTCCCCAACTCAACCCTAGGGTTTGCAGAAACCCTAACCCCATGCAAGGATCTTCTTCAAGCTCGTTCTCACTGATTACCCAATGAAACCACAAACTTCCAACGGCAAAAATGTTCTATTAATCCCCAAGAATACAATGATACCAATAGACTTCCCTGAAACCTCTTGAATCATCCTAACAGAGAGCTCCAACATCATGGTTTCAATTCTTTCCTCTGCTATCGATCTTAAGGGAACTTCAAACTAGTGATCCAGAATTATTCTACATGCTTCCCTAACCAAATTACTCAATACCATATCCATTAATGCACACAAAATAGCTTGCTATCAATTCTGCAAGAAATGGTACCCTGCCTCGAAACCTCATGAATCTTCCTCTAATTCTCAGAAAATGGTCCTCTACCCTAGCTTAACCAGTCTAAACCTAGAACTATGGTGGAATGCACATAAATTAGGTGATACGATCAAGATTACCAACCTGTCAAACTCTAATGGTGGATGTGGTTCCACCCCAATCCAATGTATGCAACCTTCCCTGATTGATCTCCAATGGCAGATATGGATTCTGTATGCAACAAGATGGATGAACAAGGCTTGAATCTTATGTTTGATCCCAATATGCACTTCTTGCAAATTCTTCAAAACAGCTTCAAACCTCCATGGATCTTCCTCTATCTCAGTATGCAATCAATCACAAGGATCAGAGTAGTGTGTTTGTGGAGAAGAAATGAATGAAAGTGGAAGAGAATGAAGGTTTGATGTGAAATTGCAAATGGAAGGATCTCACTTTTTCACACTCTAATCTCACCACTCACCAACAATTATCACCAACCCTGGCCAAATTGTGATTCACTCTTCCTATAGCAATCCATGGAATGATCTAGATCCATCTAGAAACTTGTGGAAAATGCTAGAAAGTTTTAGAACTTCTCATGAAATGATACATTGGATATCCATGATCTCAAGCCTTAGGCTTGCCAAATTGACTTTAAAATCTCCTTACAAGAGATATTGAGAAAGAATGAGTGAAAAACATGCATTTCCTTGCCTTTAGTGAAGCTTTGTTTAGTTGCCTTATTATGCAAGAATGAGAATTACAAAGTAACCCCCATTTCTAAGCTTCAAATCAAAATTCTACTTGAACCATTGTTTTTAAAATAATGTTTGGAGTCAAAATGACATATTGGATGACCCATTTTGGATTTGTACATCTCCTAAACCAATTTCCAACTTCAACTTTTTCAACTTATAAGCCATTTCTAGGTCATTTTCACCCACTCTTGTAAATCCTTGCTACAAGCTCTTTCAATAACTCATGACCACTTTTCCAGACTTAAAATACCATTTTGAACAACTTTCCTGTTTTGAGTTTTTTCATTTGAGGCTTGGAAATAGGAGATATGGCCTTTGCTTAAAATGACCTATAACTGCCAAATGACCAAAATACCCATGTCTTGTTCAAACCATAAGTTGAGTTCTACAAATCCTATCAAGGACTTATAGTACTCTATAGAAATATAAGAAGATTCTCTTAAACATTCATGTTGACCAAGAGATCATAGGAATCATCCTACTAGGGCAAAAGTTGTCTGCAAGTTGGGTGACTTTCAAGGACCCAGATTCACACACCTCTGCTGACCTGTAATTTGTCAAAACCATAACTTGAGCTCTGCACATCCAATCAAGGACTTCTACCACTCAAATTAAAGCTAAGAACAAGCTCTACAACATTCATGTTGTGGGGGAGATGAGATATCAATCACATCTTGAGCTAAAACTGCCTGGAAGATAGGGATCAAATTAGGGTTTTTTCATTGACAATCCTTGGAAACCCTGACTTGAAACTTCTCAAACTCCTCAATCATGATGAGTTTGTCTAGGAATCATCTTTATAACATCTCCATACATCATTCCATGATCTCATGGCCCTTGGATTAGGTCTCAACCTTCTCCAAATTTTCAGTTATCCTAGGGTTGACCCAGTCAAAACCCTAATTCTACCATTCATGGTTGAATCTTCTGAACTCTTGCACAATGACTTCTATGGACTTCATGATGGCTTTCAAGACATCTCATAGGCTTTCTCAAAACATCAAGTTCATTCTCAAAGTCTCAGAATCATCTGAGGAGCACCCACAACTCTCAAGCTATGAAGCACACAACCCTGGTTTCAACCAACTCCTCTGAGGATCTCTTGAACTTTCTGATGAAGATATCAACTTTCAAACACTTGATAGGTAAATAATTGTTGGTCAAATTTTGGGGTGCAACAGCTGCCCCTATTCAAACGGCTTGAACCTGACTGGGTGAGAAGCGAACGACTCTCAACCAATCAAGGTGCGAGACGATTGAATACCGGTAAACCCGAAAATTTGCCAACTGCTCAACTCGTCGAACACTGGAATAATAGCTGCACGGCAACTATCTGGAGAAATACTGATCTGACATCGCCGTCAGAAACAAACAATACATCCAACATCGCCGCTGGAGAACTAAAGAACCTGAATCACCAAAATGCCCAACATCGCCGCTGGAGCACGAAACATCCAACATCGCCGCTGGAAAACTGAATCTGACATCGCCGTCGGAAACAAACATCCTCTGAGAGACACTCGACATCGCCGTCGTACAAACATCATCTCTGCTGGGGATTTAAAGAGTCTGGCCTCGCCGCCAGACGTTCACCCTCGCCGTCGAACAAAAACATTCAACCTCGCCGTCGAACAAACGTCCAACCTCGCCGTCGGAAACAAACGTGATCTGACCTCGCCGTCGAATCCAAACGTTCAACCTCGCCGTCGAACAAAACATGATCTGACCTCGCCGTCAAATCCAAACGTTCAACCTCGCCGTCGAACAAACATCCAACCTCGCCGCCGGACAAAACATGATCTGACCTCGCCGTCAAATCCAAACGTTCAACCTCGCCGTCGAACAAACATCCAACCTCGCCGCCGGACAAAACATGATCTGACCTCGCCGTCAAATCCAAACGTTCAACCTCGCCGTCGAACAAACATCCAACCTCGCCGCTGGAGAAAATATGACATCGATCAACTCTAACCTGGGGTTCACCCCTGGTAAATGGAACAAAAGGTACACTTGCGTGTTTGAAACCACTCCGTTGGGAATGAGAGACTTAACCGAGCACACTCTGACCTGGGGTTCACCCTCAGAACCATAACGAACATCGGAATACTGCTGCACAACTGCCCCACCGCCGAACTTCAACACTAAAGATATATGAAACCCTGGCCCCTGGCCACTTCCAGCTTCAGCTAGGAAAAATCTTCAAGTATTTCTGAAGATGAATGAAACCCTGGCCCCAGGCCACTCCAGATCCGCTGGAGAATCTTCACGTTCTTCTGAAGATAGATGAAACCCTGCCCGTCGGCCATTCCAGCTTCAGCTAGAAAAGATCTTCAAGTACTTCTGAAGATAGACATCCTTGACCTTCAAGGATGTAAATTGTGCCCGTCGGCAACTCTGCAGGAGGTATCTTCGACTTCAGTCTAAAGAAATGGTCCTTGGCCTTCAAGGATACATGGATCTGCCTTTAGGCAACTCCACCTCTGCTATAGAGCATCCGTGACTTCAGTCAGGGATATATTTCGGCCTTCAGTCCGAAAAATGAATCCTAAGTCATTCATGACCTTGGGGATAACCTTGCCCTTAGGCACCTTCGCTTCAGCTTGGGAAATCTATGACTTCAGTCAGAGAAAAGGTATCCAGAGCCATTCATGACTCCACGGGGATTCAAACACTTTGCCTTCAGGCAAACTCCGCTTCAGCTGGAGAAACATCTTCGACTTCAGTCAGAAGAAAAACTATTCACTTGATCGCAATCAATCATCACCTCAGGATAACTGACTTGGTCTTCAGGCCAACACGGATCATCTTGTTATATCTACAAACTTTGGAACCTTGTCTTCAGCCACCTGTTGATTCATCAACAAAGAAATCTGACCTTCAGGAACCTTCTGATACCGCCTTCAGGCGCTTACGAAATCCATCTTCAGATTAGACATCGCTGCTGGAGCAAACATATCACGCTGCTAAGGACTTCAAGAATCATCTTGAACAAACTCCGTCGGGCACCTTCAAGAATCATCCTGAACTGCTGACCTTTCTGGAGACTTTATTCTGCTAGGGATTCCAGGAATCCTCCTGGGAAACTCTTGCTGGGGGACGCTACTGGGGAGCTCAAGAATCATCCTAAACAAACAACTCGGGAAGCTGTACTGAGGTCTTAATAAACATCTTAAGCAAATGGCCCTGCTGAGGGATTCAAGGGTCGTTTTGAACTGACTTCGCTGGGATCTCGAGAATCATCCTGAGCGAGCGACTGTGGGGATTACACCGGGGTCTTAAGAATCATCTTAGGAAAACGACCTTATTGGGGAGAATACCAGGAATCATCCTGAGCAACTGGTCTCTTGGTGGAACGCCTGTAAAACAAGAATGATAGTAACCTAGGTCATGCTTACGATGCGTATGCTTCTGCGCCATGCCCCACACGGTGGGAATGATATGCGTTTATGCTAAATGCTATGCAATCATTCACAATGCTATGCAATCCCGTCAGCAAAATAAATGCCGAAGGGGAATTCTCCTGTCAAGGAGAAAGAACTACTCAGATAGAGGAATCATTCTGCTGAGGAGAAAACTGCACGCCAATATCAATCAGACTCTTTCTGGGGAATTGATCTTCCGCGGACTGCTGCATGGAAAACAACTTCAGTTGATTACTGCAGGGGACGAAGCTCTACGAGAAACCAGACTTGCTGATATCAATCGCGAGAATAAACTGCGTGGCCGTCATGGCTACTTTTCTGGGGATAACCACTCTGTGGGGAAACAACCTCAGCTGCTCAATGCTCCCCTGGGTAAGAGGCCGATCATGGTCTGATCAACTTCCAAGGACTCGGCTCTCTTGGATATCTGCAGACTCGGCTGAGGAAGGAGAAGTCATTCAGCTTCGCTGGAGAGAGTACGACTCTGGGGAAATACAACATCAACTGCTAAACGCTCTGCTAGGAAAACCACTCACGGTCTCAACTGCTTCCAAGGATTCTGCTTTTCTGCGGACTCAGCCGGGGGGAGAAATCATTCTACTTCACTGGAGAGTACGACCCTGGTGAGGAATTTTAATTTCGCCGGGGAAGAAAGAATCATCTGACTTCGAAGGAAAATACAACTCAGCAAGGGAATACAACATCAGCTATTCCAACACTCTACTGGGGAAGAGGGAATCATCCAACTTCAGGAGAGAATATAACTCTGGTGGGGAATTTCAATTCCGCTGGAGACTTCAGTCTGGCACCATCAGTTACTGCATAATTTGGCATGAGAATAGCTTCCTGCGAAACCTGCACTTGTGACCCGGTGCTGGGGAAGACACCTGCTGCGGCGACTTTACTGGGGAAACACGAGCTTCGGCACCCGAACATTTCTACGAAATCTGCACTTGTGACCCGGTGCTGGGGAAGAAGACATCATTCTTCGGTGCTTGACTCATCTGATGAGGTGACATTCCTTCAGGATGCGTCTGCTTGGGGAAGAGAATCATCTCTGCCAGGGGAGACGTATCAATGCTCACCATCTTGCGTTCAGATTCTGCGGAAGAGAGATTACTGAACTCTGCTGGAGAAGGAGGGCTCGCCCTGCTTCGGGGATGCGCACGACACATCTTCTGGAAGGTGCTACACCTGCAACAACACAAGCAAACAGACAAGATACCCTCCTCAAAGGGGCCTATCCAGGTTATTATCTCGTGACAATATTCAGGTAATTAATTGTTTCAACAATCAATGGGCCTAGGCCCGTAAGTTTATGTATGCGCATTTTGTCAAAAACATCGGCGTTTTCATTCGCAAACAAAACAGATAAATGCTAAACAGGCAGGCAGAATTGCTGAATAATGTGCATTTTATTGATGGTGAACCCCTGAATGGGTAAAAAATGTTTTACAACAGAGGCAAGCTCTTGGAATGAGGAAGCCGCGCAAAAATAAAACATAAATATACATCAGTATATACAAATGTCGGCAACGAGGCGTAGACGAACACCATGAGTTGATCCCTCTAAGACCCACTCGACTTCGATGCTTCTCCGACGCTTCAGTTTCGGAAGAGATTGATTCAGATAGACGGCCCTCAGGTCTTCCAAACCACTAAACAATGAAAGTCCACACGCGGAACGCAATCATTTGCTTATTCGAATCCCTAACTTTTGCGTGAACCGCCCGTTACGGGTTTTCGGTTCACCGGGATACCCCTTTTTGCCGAAGCCGCCCAGTGTAGGTTTTCGACCTCGCGGGTGTACATTTTTTCAATATATCCCTAATTTTTGCCCGAACCTTTTATTCTGTTTTTGGTTCGCCGGGATGCCCCTTTTTTGCCTGGACTCTTTCTTTTTTGTCCAGCGGGTCTCTTTCAAGCAAAGTATTTTTTAACTGCGCCCGCGTTCACCGGGGATGCAAAATCTTCACCATCCATCGTGGATAACAACAAAGCTCCTCCCGAGAAGACCTTGCTGACGACATACGGCCCTTCGTAATTCGGAGTCCACTTGCCCCGGTGATCGGAGTGTGGCGGAAGAATCTTCTTCAGGACGAGATCACCCGTCTGAAAGCTTCTAGGACGCACCTTCTTATCATAAGCTTTCTTCATTCGGCTTTGGTACAGGCGACCAAATGCAATCGATGCTAACCTCTTCTCGTCCGTCAGGCTGAGTTGGTTCAAGCGATTCGTAATCCATTCTGCCTCGTCGAGTTTCACATCAACCAAAACCCGCAAAGAAGGAATCTCCACTTCCAACGGTAGGACAGCTTCCATACCGTACACCAAGGAGAAAGGAGTTGCCCCGGTCGACGTACGCACCGTCATACGATAACCGTGCAAGGAAAACGGCAACATCTCGTGCCAATCTTTATACGTCACAACCATCTTCTGAACAATCTTCTTGATGTTCTTGTTGGCGGCTTCAACGGCGTCGTTCATCTTCGGCCGGTAAGGAGATGAGTTGTGGTGTTCAATCTTGAAGCTCTGGCACAGCTCTTTCATCATCTTGTTATTCAAATTCGAACCATTATCAGTAATGATCCGCTCGGGAATTCCATAGCGACAGATGATGTCCCTCTTTATGAATTTAGCTACCACCTGCTTGGTCACATTAGCGTACGAGGCTGCCTCCACCCATTTGGTGAAGTAGTCGATAGCCACCAGAATGAAACGATGACCATTGGATGCGGTGGGCTCGATCTTGCCTATCATGTCGATGCCCCACATGGAGAACGACCAAGGGGAGAACATGACATTCAAAGGGCACGGCGACACATGAACTTTATCAGCATAAATCTGGCATTTATGACATTTCTTCGCGAATCTGAAGCAATCCGACTCCATAGTCAGCCAGTAATACCCTGCTCTCAGGATCTTTCTTGTCATGGCATGCCCGCCGGCGTGCGTACCAAATGTGCCCTCATGGACTTCTTCCATGAGCATACTTGCTTCTTTCTCATCTACACATCTGAGTAGCACGAGATCGTGGTTTCTCTTATACAACACTCCGTCAGGATTGAGATAAAAGTTTCCAGATAGCCTCCTTAGAGTCTTCTTATCCTGGGTTGACGCACCCGCGGGATACTCCTTAGTCATAAGGAAGGTCTGGATGTCGTGGAACCATGGCTTGCCGTCGGCGGCATCCTCGATTGCAAAGACAAATGCCGGTCTGTCAAGACGCGAAAGTACAATTCTTGGAGCCTCATTCCAATAATTGACTTTATACATTGAAGCCAACGTGGCTAAGGCATCAGCCATCTGATTTTCAGCCCTGGGTACATGATGAAGTTCCACTCGGTCAAAGAACGGAAGCAGCCTCCTGGCGTAATTCATGTACGGCACTAAATTCGCTTGACGAGTTTCCCACTCCCCTTTAATCTGATTGATTACAAGCGCTGAGTCACCATATATGTCTAGATTCTTGATTCTCAAATCAATTGCCTCTTCTAGACCCATAATACATGCTTCATACTCGGCTTCATTGTTGGTAACTGGAAACATAAGTCTCGCAGTAAACGGGATGTGGGATCCGTGAGGAGTCGTGATGATAGCCCCGATACCACTTCCATAGGAATTAACCGCTCCGTCGAATATCAACTTCCACTGAGACTTCCTATCTGGCCCCTCATCGGGCAATGGCTCATCGCAATCCTTCGCTTTGAGAAACATAATATCCTTGTCAGGGAATTCGAACTTCATCGGCTGGTAGTCTTCGATTGGCTGCTCGGCAAGGTAATCAGACAATACGCTTCCCTTAATGGCTTTCTGAGAGACGTACTGAATATCATATTCCGTTAACACCATTTGCCATCTGGCAATCCTGCCCGAAAGAGCCTGCTTCTCGAAGACGTACTTGATCGGATCCATCTTCGAAATTAGCAT
Source organism: Lathyrus sativus (assembly GCA_963859935.3). Taxonomy (NCBI): domain Eukaryota; kingdom Viridiplantae; phylum Streptophyta; class Magnoliopsida; order Fabales; family Fabaceae; genus Lathyrus; species Lathyrus sativus. Next base: position 135,223,286 of record OZ012736.1, on the reverse strand, counting down.
AGTGGTGTGATTGAGCATATACTGTCGTAGACGTTTGGCGGCCCAAGCTAATGCACAACACGTCTTCTCCAGCATCGAGTATCGAGATTCACACTCAGTGAACTTTTTACTCAAATAATAAATGGCATGCTCCTTTCTGCCCGTCTCGTCGTGCTGACCGAGAACACACCCTATACTATTCTCCAGAACCGTCAGGTACATGATTAATGGTCGTCCAGCCACTGGGGGTATCAAGATTGGAGGTTCTTGAAGATACTGCTTTATTTTGTCGAATGCCCTCTGGCAATCCTCATTCCAAGTAATCGCCTGATCTTTCCTTAAGAGCTTGAACATCGGTTCACAAGTGGCCGTGAGCTGAGAGATAAACCTTGCAATGTAGTTTATTCGGCCCAGGAAACCACGATCTTCTTTCTCTGTTTTCGGCTCTGGCATTTCTTGGATAGCTTTTATTTTCGCAGGATCAACTTCAATACCTCGTTCACTAACGATAAATCCCAGTAACTTTCCGGACCGCACTCCGAAAGTGCACTTGTTAGGATTCAGCCTCAGCCTGAATTTCCTAAGCCTCTCAAACAGTTTTAATAAGTTGACCAGATGCTCTTCCTCTGTTTGGGACTTTGCAATCATGTCATCAACATAGACCTCGATCTCATGATGAATCATATCATGAAACAAAGTTACCATTGCTCGCTGGTAAGTGGCCCCTGCGTTCTTCATACCGAAGGGCATTACCTTATAGCAAAATGTTCCCCAGGGGGTGATGAACGTCGTTTTCTCCATGTCCTCCGGCGCCATCTTGATCTGATTGTAACCGGAGAAGCCATCCATGAATGAAAACACGGAAAACTGGGCTGTGTTGTCGACCAACACATCGATATGAGGCAACGGGAAATCATCCTTAGGGCTCGCCCTGTTCAAATCCCGATAATCGACGCACATGCGTACCTTACCGTCCTTCTTCGGTACAGGCACAATGTTGGCGACCCACGGAGGGTAAGTGGTAACGGCTAGAAATCCTGCGTCCAACTGCTTCTGGACCTCTTCTTTGATTTTTACAGCCATGTCTGGTCTCGTCCTTCTGAGCTTCTGCTTGACTGGAGGGCAATCTTCTCGCAACGGCAAGCGATGAACCACGATATCAGTGTCGAGTCCGGGCATATCTTCGTATGACCAAGCAAAGACGTCACTATACTCTCGAAGCATCTCGACCAGTCTATGCTTGACATCACTCTGCAGCGCAGCCCCTACTCTGACATTCCTGACGAGCTCTTCAGAACCCAGATTTACGATCTCAATATCCTCCTCGTGAGGCAGAATAACCTTCTCCTCTTGTCTCAACAAGCGGGCCAACTCTTCTGGAAGGTCCTCGTCTTCATCAATCTCATCCTCGGCTTGATAGATCGGGCAATCAAAGTCGTAGTGAGCCGTAGAGGGTCCAGAGTCGATGTCGTCTGTTATGTGGATCCTGCAATAACAAGGGTTAAGTTTAAAGCAAGAATATGCAGGTTAGCACAAACCTCGTTGCCATTTTGCTGTTTTTTCGAAATAAACATAAAACAGGAATAACAGAGAACACGATATTTGAGTGCGAAGAAAACGCCTTTTATTTATTAACAAAATGCATACACATAATCCAACAAGGCCCTGACAGTAAAGCCACTATGCCCCGGGCAGGACATAGGGTTGTACAAAGATTGTAAAAAGCAAATCATTACTCTTCACTTGTCAGCTTGATAATCTCCTTGATGGTCCAATTGTTGAGGCGCTCGCCCGGCTTGCTTGGCTGCATCCAGGCGTCAAGATCGCAATCGCTATCCCCGCTGTCCTCAGACGCTGCGTTGATGCTCTCGAAAATTACTCCGCCCTTGGTGAATAGGATCGGCCCTTTCCCACGAGACGAGCTGCCAGAAGAAGATGAAGCTTCAGCTCCAGGAGAATACCCCAATCCAAACTTATCCTGCTTGATTGGTATATCCAAGACATGCCCCCAGCCTGGGGTGGAACCGACTTCGACGACGGCCCGAGCTTCCTTAAACAAGGAGAGATTCATCTCTTGCCTCTCTGCGACGACGGGAGCTACCTCTTTCACCCTGACGGTTTCAAACGCTTGGCAGAGCGTTTCATGGATCTCGCCATCCATTTCAACGTATTTAAAGGACGACAGGTGGCTCACCATGATGTCCTCCTCACCACAGACGGTCACTATGCTGCCCCCGACAGCATATTTGAGCTTCTGATGCAGCGTGGACGTCACGGCACCAGCAGAATGGATCCATGGCCGACCTAAGAGGCAACTATAGGCGGGCATGATATCCATGATATAGAAAACCGTATTGAACGTCTCTGGACCAACTTGAATTGGCAGGGTCAACTCTCCGAAGACGTGGCGCTTAGTTCCATCAAAGGCCTTCACGACCAGATCACTGGGCGTGCAAAGCAATCCACGGGTATCCAACTTCATTAGTGCCTTCTTCGGAAGCACATTAAGGGATGAGCCCGTATCCACCAGGACATGCGACATGACGGTACCTCTGCACTCTATTGAGACGTGCAAGGCGTTGTTGTGATCTCTTCCTTTAGGAGTTAGCTCTAGATCTGTAAAACCCAGCCCATTACCAGCATTAACATGGGCCACCACCTCTTCCAGCTGATTTACTGATATCTCCTGCGGCACGTAGGCAGCATTCAATACCTTCAGCAAGGCGTTGCGGTGCGCCTCAGAACATAGCAACAAGTTAAGAATCGAGATCTTTGACGGAGTCTGATGAAGATGATCTACAATCTTGTAGTCACTCTTTTTGATTAGTCGCATGAAATCTTCAGCATCTTTAACCAGCAAGTCCTTCTCTGCCCCTACAGGGACCTCTTCGACAGCTTTACCTTTACCCTTGTCCACAGCGTCAGCCCTGACCACTTTCTCTGCTGCAACCTCTGCTGGCGCGAACACTCTACCGCTTCGAGTGATGCCACTGACTCCGGTAAGATTCTGCATGGTCGATCTGAACGGCTCAAGCTCTATCTTCTGACCATTACAATAGACTTCGGCGCCGTGATGCCATGGAACGGCATTAGTGCTTTCGAACGGGATTGGTCCGGCCCTGGTGATAGTAATAGTAGGCGGTCGGGGCGCAGAAATAGTAATAGGGTGACGAGGAATAGTAATGGTAGCGACTTCATCTGCCTGTCTCAGCACAACCTCCCCTGATACACTTTCAACGCTCCGGCTGAATTGCAAAATACCCTCGGACATCAGACTTTGGATACCTTCGACCAGCTGCTCACACCCATCAGGAAGTGTAGCACAAGCCATACATAACTCTCCGCATCCAGGGAAGAAGCCCTTCTTCAGCAACTTAGCCTTGACAAAACTCAACGGCGTCTTCAAATCTTTGACATCAGTCAGCAAGTCCGCACTCTCTTCAGTGATAACAGCATTCACTCCGCCCCCCTTATGATGAGGCATGGGGTTTTTGGTAACGTTGGGCACGCTGTCAGAAAAGTTGATAACCTTGGCGTCCACCAAGTCCTGCACTTTGTGTTTGAAAGCTTTACAATTCTCAATCGTATGGCCTGGTGCCCCAATATGGAACTCACAAGTAGCATTGGCGTCATACCCCGGTGGTGGTGCCCCTGTTAAGGGAGCCAACGTCCTCTTTTGAACTAATTGGAGCTGAAGCAACGTTTGCAAAAGCTGTGCATACGACATAGGTGGAGTTTCAAAATGACGGTTTGTCAGAGGAGCCCGGTTCTGATATCTTTTATACCCCTGCTGATTCTGCTGCTGGGGCTGCTGCTGCTGCTGCGGTGGAGCAGCTGGGATATTTATGCTAGCAATCTGAGGCTGAGGGCCCTTGCCCTTTCTCCGAGCATTAGTGACAGCACTGGCATCTCCCTCTCGACGCTTGCCAGCGTAGGGTTTCTTACTACCTCCTCCAACTGAGGATGATTCGCCCTGAATTTTTCCGATCTTTATACCGTTCTCAACATGCTCGCCCATAGTGATGAGAGCTGAGAATGTTCCGGACATGCCACTGACCAGCTTTTCATAGTAGATTCCAGGAAGGGTAGCCACAAACATTTGCACTAGCTCGCGCTCAACCATCGGCGGTTGAACCCGAGCAGCCAATTCACGCCACCGCTGGGCGTACTCTTTGAAGCTTTCGTTGTTCCGCTGTGAGAGATTCTGAAGCTGAACTCGGTTGGGGGCCAAGTCGCTATTGTATTGATAGTGGAGGACGAACGCTTCTGCAAGATCTTTCCAGGTGCGCACAGTAGCGGGCTCCAAACCCATATACCATTCGAGTGATGGACCAGAAAGGCTATCCTGAAAGAAGTGCATCAGCAGCTTCTCATCGTCAGAATAGGCGGACATCTTTCTATAATAAGATCGGAGGTGGACCCGGGGACAAGTAGTACCTTTATACTTCTCAAAGACAGGCACCTTGAACTTATGAGGCACCTTGAAGTCAGCAATCAACCCGAGCTTGGACATGTCAACGCCCAATGTGTTCTGATTTTCAATGTCTCTCATCTTGTCTTCCAGCGCCTTGAACCTGAGTCGAGCTTCAACATTCAACTCTGCTTCTACACCTCTCTGAGAGAATACGTCATCCTGATGGTCCTCCAGCCACGGTTGGGGCACCAACAGATTTCCGGCACCAGCATTACCGTTGACCGGCCCTATGTTAACATTGGCTCCCAAACTACCATTGCCGACGCCTGCCGCGTTGAGTCCGAGATTAGTCATCAGATTGCCATTAGCACTGTCGTTGCCCCCAACAACAGGAACAACGTTCTGTGGAGTGTCCACTGGAGGAGGAGTAGGCACGGCCCCTCCATGCAGTATGCCATTACTGTCAACCCTGGAGATCAGAGGTTGAACCAGAGTACGAAGCTGGTCTTGGCCATTTGCGACCACCTGCATCAGCTCCATAAAACGATCCATCCGTTCACGGAGCTCTTGAACATCTGACTGCACCTGGTCCATTATCCTTGTATGATTAGCGTGAGTTGAGTAGCGGTGAATGAGTCTTTGATCAATCCTGGAGATCGAAAGCAGCTCGGAACCTGAAAAACCTGTCAACAATAAAGGTTAGGAAAAGCAATGAGATATACACCATGCAAATATGCTTCATGCAGATGCATGCGTGTGTCTGTGTGCATGGGAGATTTTTTCCCCCGATCCTAGTGCCTTAGTGCCAGTGCCGATAATAATAAGAAGACAAAGAAATCCGAGCCCAATCGGGGAAACATCAATCTCATATATATATATATATGGAGAGGCCTGTCAAGGCGGTACACAGTATCAGCGAGTACAAACAAATCAACAGCATGACCTCAGCCAACAAGTCTGGTGATGGTCAGCATACATCAAAGATCAAAATAACAGGAATGCAACTAGTCAAGCACGGCCACGGGCGCGATACTCTGCTAACAACTCCTTCGTCTCTGAGTGATCTGGCGAAGTGAGCAACCCCTAGACGAGTAGTTCTCTCTGCCTGATGGTATGCTGAAGCCCCTGAACTGAACTCTCCCAAGCTCCTTCGCCAAAGCAATCCTCCAGCTTCCGCTTCTTAGACTCAAACATCAGCTTATGCTCCTTCAGGTTAGCAATAGCTTTGTTGAGACGGGCTTCAGCGGAGTACCTGCGGGCGGTCTCTTCATCAAACCTCCGCTCATTGTCCTTTACTTCGGCTTCTAGCTTAGAAATCTGCAGCATCAGCTTGTCTTCTCGCTCCTTCCTGGTGGCCATGGAAGTCTTCCAATGCTGGTCGAACTTAGATATTCTCCGATATGCTTCCTCCAAATGCTGCTTCTTCGTAGCTAGTACATCATTAGCAGCCCTGAAGTCTTGACCTAAGCGTTCCCGATCAGCAATCTGCTTTGCCAAGTCTGCACTCAACTGGCTTACCGACTCTGTTTGCTTTTTGAGAGCATGCACGGCTTCGTTCCTCTCACTTCGAAGCTGAGCTAACTCCTTCTCTAATTCTGCATTTGCCCTCTTCAATTCATCACACTCGGCTAATACCTAGTTGTGTCGATGAATGGACACAGTGGTAGGCTCTTCAACTGGTGGAGGACTCTCTGGTCTGACATGAGGGAATGGCATCCCTATAGCGCTGGCTCTGGCTCTGATCCAATCTGAATAAGGAGGGTAGGCTTGGTTGTTGCTCTTCCCCAACAAAGGCTTTCCTCTCGTGCTGATATTGTTCCACGCATACTGAAGCTTGGACAACAAATCCCCCTCTAGAATACCCGTGAGGTACAGAGATTCCCGTACCTCTTCCTCCTTCGGTGGAGTCCTCAAAGCATATGCGAACTGACGAACTAGCAATGATGGATTATAGTTGATGCAACCCTTCCTACCTATCAGAGGTACGTTAGGAAACCCACTACAACTGAAGATCATCTCGGCGCCTAACCTATCTCTGTCAACGAACCAATCAATATCTTCTGCCGACAAGCTCATCAGACGCTCAGGCCACTCAGCTGTGGCTGCAGACAAGACAGAAGAACCCTTCTTGGGAGAATGACTATCAAACCATCTGTACAATAACGGTATGCAGCATGAGACATTCTTCCCTCTCCGGTTCTCATTCTTGTAATGCACTGAATGGTAGACGTCTCCGATCAGAGTAGGGACTGGATTCCCTGAGGCGAATATGTGGAATGCATCGAAATCCACGAAATCAGGCATGCTGGGAAATAGGATAATGCCATATATGCATAAAGCAAGGATGGCGTTGAATGCGTCCCAACATTTGTCCTTAGCACACTGCTGAGCCTTAGCTATCAGAAACTGCAGAGAGAACCCTGGGACCTTGTTCCAGCTCGTCACCACTAACTCAGAAGCGCTCAAATGGAGTGAAGAAGCTAAACCATCCAGATCAGGCTCAGCATCCATGTGGACGAAAGGCATCTGCCTTTTGATAGGCACACCCAGCATATCAGCATACTCTTCCAATGTCGGTGCGAGAACGAAGTCATGAAAAGTGAAACACCTCAAGGGAGGGTCATAAAACTGCAGAAGAGCATGTAACCCATTCAACTCGGACGTAGAAGGTTTGCAAACCAGACCAAGCAACCTGCCATAAGACTTCCTGAACCTATCCTTCACAGAATCCCCTGCCAGGGCTATCAAACCAATCAGCTTCGACACATCGGGGGTCGGGAACTTGTATGCAACAGCCTTCCTGAGAGAGGCCATAATAACAGCAGGAGGCGAGAAATCCGGGATCGGGGAAACGGTACCTGCAACACAGACACACGTTAATGGAATGCAGATGGGTATGCAAACTAATGCAAGATGCAGGCATGCAATAATATATCCAGGTGGCTGCTGTGGAGATTCGGTATCAACAGTCACTGATGAGAAGGAAACCCCGGTGTAAGACCACTAATCTGATCTGCTGAGAATGACCATCTGATAGGACCGAGATCAAAATTCTGCTCTGACAAGAACAAGTGCCTGATAATAAGGACCCCGGGTGCAATATCAAGGAATATCTGTTGATGAAGTCTTCAGACCCCAAATCAAGATCTGCCCTATCAAGAACAAACCACTGATGATAATACACTGATCACAGCCTGCTCTATCAAGAACAGACAAACACCCGACGATAAGATCCTCTGATCAAAAACTAGCCCTGTCAAGAACAAACATATCTGCAACTGAGAACCCAACATAACTGATTCACTGTCAAGAAAACCAGGTAGTCTAAAGGTCTAAGTTCCCTGCAATAAACCCAGTCCCGCTCACAGGTATGGACCTAGACTAACTCAAGGTACGGCATCCTATGCGTTCATCAGCGTCACAGACTTTCAAAACTGATGATACGATTCCCAGAAGGAGTGGCATCATCAAGTCCTGAAGAGGCCTCACTTAGCTGAATCACAAATGATCGGTCCCCAGAGTCGACAATCCACCAAACCAGCAACCGTCTCAACCCAAAGGGTTGAAAGTGAAGCCAACCGGATGAACCTCGTCTGAGCGTGGATTTCATGAGACACTAGTGCCTGCAAAGCAAGCACGCGCCCACTAATTTCCACTCTAAGTCTATGGTGCACTCAAGCCTGGGTCTGGCTTCTCACTCAATCAGAACTCCCATCCCACAACAGCACAAATAAACATATTATACTGAATATAAAATGCGGGAAAATAAAGTGCGAGAAGTAAAAATGCGATAAATAAACGCAACCCAACAAGCAAACACACAAACGATAGGATTGACTCGCACAGGGAACCGTTGGAGTCCCCAGCAGAGTCGCCAGCAGTCGCTTGCGCGAAAATAAGGTGCCGGCATGACAGAAGAGTCGCCACCTTTCGTTATTTATCCCTCAGAGCGGGAAAGGAAACGATCGGAAAAACCTGACGAAAAAGGGTAAGACAAGGTCATCGCAACCATTGTCTGGGTTCGGGAGTCGGTTACGCAAGGGGAAGGTATTAGCACCCCTCACGTCCGTCGTACTCGACGGGATCCTCGCTTGTTTGTTTGCTTGGACGGGTTGGTTTTATTCTATCTACCTATCAAGGCTGGCTGAAAAAGAAAAGAAAAATGACTCGGCAAAGCGTCGCACTTTATGCCTACGTATTCTCATCAGAGAATGAGAAATCAGAGTCAACGTAGTTCGCCCTACGAAGGATTATGGGGGAAAGGTTGCTCGCTAGGATGTCGCATCCTATGCCTACGTACTTCCACACAGCATGGAAGATTAGAGCAAACGTAGTTCGGGAAACTACGGTTTATTTCCTGAAAGAAGTGTTTTTTTATTGTATTTGCAATCTCAACCGCACTAGAGACTATGACCTGAGAGTGAATGCGTCGCATGTCACCCAAAGGGTACCATACTAAACATCCAGACTGCGGGAAAGAAACTCTCCCACAATCCTTTCTCAGATAGCTTAAGGCTCGTACCGTACGAAAGAAATCATTCATGATTACTGTATCTTAAACTGTTTTGAGATGAGAAGAAAGCAGGCCCAACTAGGAGGGAGACTATCAAGTCCTACTGTTATCATGCCATGGATTCATCCTATGGTTTAGGTTTGAACAGGGAACTCCTAGATGTTGTCATGCATAGGTTTCAACCTAAAAGTCTATCATCAAATCCTCATCAGAGGAAATGAGAGTCCTAAGGGATCATGTCAATGATACACCAAAACAGACAAAAGCATCAGCTTTAACAGTAAAATGCATGCAATGCAAGTGAGGGAGGAAATGTGTGTGGGGCTTCAGCCTCCACAAGCTCGTCTCGACCTCAAGCCAGTCATGAAATATCAGTAATCGTACTGAAAATAAACAACATGCTATCCAGCAATAGACAGTAAACTCTAACCATACAGACAAAAGAAATGAAATGCTATCAAGCAAGATAAACACATGGGCAAGGGAGCTGGGCTCTACCGAATACCCGCAAGCAAAGCCAAGCAGTAACAATACAAACAGATGCACTCATGCTCTTGGACTGAACTTATTCTAGATGAACTTAGTCTAATGCAGCAGACAAATCAGACAAAACACACAATACATCAAAGAAAACAGAAGAAAGCTTCAGCTCCTCCAGCAGCAACCCAGTCTTCAGACTTCAAAGATCACCTGCTTTCCAGGCATCAACCCTACAACATGAGTATCAACTCATCTTCTCCCTTGAGCTCCAGCTCCTTTGATCAGCTCCACCTTCAGGCTTCACTATCTTCAGGGATCTTCAGGCATCAACTTGATCTTCACAAAGTCTTCAGACTTCAATAATCTTCAAGGAATCATCCTCTTCAAAGCTTCAATTTCTATCTTCAATGGCTCAAATGCTCCAGCAAACAAGATTCAGTCAACAAGATGAGGTGGGGATGTTACAGTGCTCACTGACTTCCAAAGGATGCCATTGAGGACTTAACATCAAAGGAAAGACTCTCTCAAAGTTCTACCTCAAAGGGTAAGGTCACTAATCCCTCCAAAGGAGAGAGGTGAATACCCTTAAGGGACTCTATGTCACAGAGAAGGAAGGAGGTGAACAAAACACTCCTTGTTTATTGAATGGAAGTATCCTATCTAGGGCTCTGCCTATGCACCTGTAAACCTATAAACAAACAAACAAAAGCTATGCTAACTCCTCTGCAAGGTCTTCAAAGCTTCAATGATGATCCATAAGGTCTTCAACTCAATCTTCAAAGCTCACACACTCAAAGGAGAAGAAAAAACAAACATAACAATACAACTTATGCCTTTAAGCAACACACCTACTATCCATACATTCAAAAATCAATGAAAAATACTAAAACACCATACAATATTCTAGTAAAATTCTAGGGGATTCTATACATACTTACCCTTAACCCATATATTCCCCATACACTAATTTGACCTATAGATCCCAAAACAAAATTGTTCAAGTCTACCTATACAACCTAAAACCCTAATTAGAACACCTAAATGTCTAACAATCAAACTACATCAAATTTTAATCTAAAAATTGAGAATTAAATCCTATATGAAACTAGGGTTCAATACCTAACTATGCCAAAAAGAATGGCTCAAAAACCCTAAGGGAAAGTCCTAAAACAAATTGTACAAAATCAAGGGTTAACTAAAACATATTAAAAAGACTATTTACAAGAAATTATGCTAAAATATATTAAACTAAAAATAAAATGGAATTTTATTTTTTATTAATTTTCTAGACAAAATCATGATTATGTGAAAAAAAGAAGAAATGAAAAATATTGATTTTTTGATTTTTTATGAATTTTATAAAATGCAAAGAATTAAAAGAAATTAAAATAAAAGAATTTAAGAAATAAAGGGGAGGGGGGTCTCAAAAGTAACACGCCCCAACTTATTTTGATCATTGGGCCAAATCAGGGGGGTGGGAATAGAAACAAATGCTGAGGCCCAGGTTTATTACTCAATCAAAACGGTGCGTTTGATTTAGTTGTGCGCTGCGTTTTGATGCTTCAGTCTCCCTCCATTTCTGAAATCAAATAATGGTCGTGCGATGGACTGAATTAGTCAAGGATCTGAGGCAATCCAACGGTGGACCTTCATCGTCCCCAACTCAACCCTGGGGTTTGCAGAAACCCTAACCCCATGCAAGGATCTTCTTCAAGCTCGTTCTCACTGATTACCCAATGAAACCACAAACTTCCAACGGCAAAAATGTTCTATTAATCCCCAAGAATACAATGATACCAATAGACTTCCCTGAAACCTCTTGAATCATCCTAGCAGAGAGCTCCAACATCATGGTTTCAATTCTTTCCTCTGCTATCGATCTTAAGGGAACTTCAAACTAGTGATCCAGAATTATTCTACATGCTTCCCTAACCAAATTACTCAATACCATATCCATTAATGCACACAAAATAGCTTGCTATCAATTCTGCAAGAAATGGTACCCTGCCTCGAAACCTCATGAATCTTCCTCTAATTCTCAGAAAATGGTCCTCTACCCTAGCTTAACCAGTCTAAACCTAGAACTATGGTGGAATGCACATAAATTAGGTGATACGATCAAGATTACCAACCTGTCAAACTCTAATGGTGGATGTGGTTCCACCCCAATCCAATGTATGCAACCTTCCCTGATTGATCTCCAATGGCAGATACGGATTCTGTATGCAACAAGATGGATGAACAAGGCTTGAATCTTGTGTTTGATCCCAATATGCACTTCTTGCAAATTCTTCAAAACAGCTTCAAACCTCCATGGATCTTCCTCTATCTCAGTATGCAATCAATCACAAGGATCAGAGTAGTGTGTTTGTGGAGAAGAAATGAATGAAAGTGGAAGAGAATGAAGGTTTGATGTGAAATTGCAAATGGAAGGATCTCACTTTTTCACACTCTAATCTCACCACTCACCAACAATTATCACCAACCCTGGCCAAATTGTGATTCACTCTTCCTATAGCAATCCATGGAATGATCTAGATCCATCTAGAAACTTGTGGAAAATGCTAGAAAGTTTTAGAACTTCTCATGAAATGATACATTGGATATCCATGATCTCAAGCCTTAGGCTTTCCAAATTGACTTTAAAATCTCCTTACAAGAGATATTGAGAAAGAATGAGTGAAAAACATGCATTTCCTTGCCTTTGGTGAAGCTTTGTTTAGTTGCCTTATTATGCAAGAATGAGAATTACAAAGTAACCCCCATTTCTAAGCTTCAAATCAAAATTATACTTGAACCATTGTTTTTAAAATAATGTTTGGAGTCAAAATGACATATTGGATGACCCATTTTGGATTTGTACATCTCCTAAACCAATTTCCAACTTCAACTTTTTCAACTTATAAGCCATTTCTAGGTCATTTTCACCCACTCTTGTAAATCCTTGCTACAAGCTCTTTCAATAACTCATGACCACTTTTCCAGACTTAAAATCCCATTTTGAACAACTTTCCTGTTTTGAGTTTTTTCATTTGAGGCTTGGAAATAGGAGATATGGCCTTTGCTTAAAATGACCTATAACTGCCAAATGACCAAAATACCCCTGTCTTGTTCAAACCATAAGTTGAGTTCTACAAATCCTATCAAGGACTTCTAGTACTCTCTAGAAATCTAAGAAGATGCTCTTCAACATTCATGTTGACCAAGAGATCATAGTAATCATCCTACTAGGGCAAAAGTTGTCTGCAAGTTGGGTGACTTTCAAGGACCCAGATTCACACACCTCTGCTGACCTGTAATTTGTCAAAACCATAACTTGAGCTCTGCACATCCTATCAAGGACTTCTACCACTGAAATTAAAGCTAAGAACAAGCTATACAACATTCATGTTGTGGGGGAGATGAGATATCAATCACATCTTGAGCTAAAACTGCCTGGAAGATAGGGATCAAATTAGGGTTTTTTCACTGACAATCCTTGGAAACCCTGACTTGAAACTTCTCAAACTCCTCAATCATGATGAGTTGGTCTAGGAATCATCTTTATAACATCTCCATACATCATTCCATGATCTCATGGCCCTTGGATTAGGTCTCAACCTTCTCCAAATTTTCAGTTATCCTAGGGTTGACCCAGTCAAAACCCTAATTCTACCATTCATGGTTGAATCTTCTGAACTCTTGCACAATGACTTCTCTGGACTTCATGATGGCTTTCTCAAAACATCAAGTTCATTCTCAAAGTCTCAGAATCATCTGAGGAGCACCCACAACTCTCAAGCTATGAAGCACACAACCCTGGTTTCAACCAACTCCTCTGAGGACCTCTTGAACTTTCTGATGAAGATATCAACTTTCAAACACTTGATAGGTAAATAATTGTTGGTCAAATTTTGGGGTGCAACAACATGCGCCAAAATTGTGAACAACCACAACATACAGTATCAAAAAACACAATGACATTAAAATTAAGACTATTAAAATTAAGAACGTAAATTCTAACAAAAATATATTAAAAATAACAACAGCAGCTGGTATACTCGATCACGCCCATCATCTGATAACATCAAAATGAAACGAGAGGCGACCTCCTTTTGCAAATCTGTCCGTCTTACTTTCGCCTTTGTTGTTACAGCTTCGACGATGGCTTATGAGTGAATCTTCATGTGGTTATTGTCGGTGTTTATTGTTGGATCGAGTGTACAAGATTAGCCATCTGTGCATACAACACCAGCTGCTCCTTTGTAATGTCAGACATGTGAGCCACCAATGCCTCCACTAACTTGTAGTTATCCATAGCAGTGCTTGGAATGATCTTTTCATCTTGCAACTTCCTTCGAAGATAGAGTTTGAGCATCAACCATATCAACGGTATAATAGATTTTCTCTTGCGGTTGTCTAGCATTGAAAGAGCTTCACATTCAAGACGGTGCAAACTCCACTCTAACTTCTGACACGGTGTTCCATAATACGAAATAACTTGACAACGTGAACACTTGCTAAGGTTATTTGTTATGAAACAACCATCACACCTTTTGTGAGTTGAAACACAAACATAAGGCTCTTGACTAAGAATCATCTCCCCTGGGTAGATCTCTTTGCTGGAGGTAGGATCTGGGCGAGTGAAAAGAAGGATGTGTTATGGTGGTGATGTGACGGAAAGAAAAGGGAAAGGGTGAGGGTTTCAGATTTGACGGCGAGGAGGAGAATAAGGTTTTCGGAAGAAATAGTGGAGAAGAAGGGATGAAGTTTCGCGGTTTGGTTTCGGAGATGGAAGAAGAAAGGTTTCGCAGATGCTTGATGGTTTGTGAAGAAGGTAGATCGAAAAAAATATTTAGGTTGGCGGTGAGAAGAATGGAAAAAAATATGAACGGTGAGGGTTTTGCGACGAAAAAAAAATGAAGAGGAAGAAGAAAAGGGTTTTTGGTCGGAAGATGAAGAGTAAGAGATGGTGGCTGACGGAGATAGGGTTTCAAAGCATTGAGGGGAGATGATGAGTTTAATGAGGAGAAGAAAGGGGTGATGAGGTGTTTCTCAACTTGGCAAGAGGTGAGTCGCGGCTGAGGAAGAATGTGGCGGTGGTGAGAAAACTGTTTCGAAAAAGGAAATGGAGGCGAAAGGAGAAGATGGGTTGGGGAAAGGGTTTGAGTGGAGTAGAAGAAGGTGAATAGTGGCTCGGCGGCTAGGGTTAAGGAGAAAGATGATGAACAGTGACAAACCCTAATCCTTCTATTTATCCCCCTTTTCAACCGTGATTTTTCTTTTCCTATTTTTACTTAATTTTCCTGCTTTTAATTTTCATTTAATTAACAACTCTTTACTATTTTTTTTTAATTTCTAATTAATTCTAAATTAAATTTTAATCTTAATTAATTAACATAAAAATCTAAATTCTATTTCCTAATTAAAATCTAATTAATTAAAAAAACTAAAATCTTTTTTCTAAATGAAATTCTAATTAATTAAAAAATAAAATCTTATTACTATATTATATTAACATATTATGATATATAAAAATGCCACATGTCATGCTCTTATTGGGCCTGGATGAAAAATTTTTTTTGAAAACTCACCATTTATTAAATAAATGTGCTAAAAAATGAACATGCAAGCCTGAAAAAATTCACATTAATTATTTTGATGTTTTTTTGATGAAAATCTATAAATAAATCGGGGAAAAAAATAAAAATCGAGCAACGGAGGTGCTTAAAAGATTAAAATCGAATGCACATAGAAGATTAACGTGAAATGGATAACTTGAAAAGATACAACACTCAGTCATTTTTTAGAATCGACCAGGACCGGTAAAAGGCTCGTACTGGTCAACAGTGATTAAAAGTTAGTCGAGAGATAAGATGAGTGCGCTAGGTCGAGTTTAAAGGGAGAGTAGGTTAAAACACCAGCGTCTGCAAGCTTAAATTCGAGACTTTTCAATCGTTAATTTTTTTCCGTATACTCGAGACACAATTTAGCCAGTCCGTCTGCACATCCAAGAAATTTGTTCTGGCTAATCCTTTTTGTGAATTATCCGCGATAAAATGCACGCTATGCCGTACAAAATTTCACACCACACCGCACACATACTTGTCTTGATAACCTGACCCGATCCTTGATTCAATCTTGTAAGGCCTTGGCTTAAACAACACAAAACAAAAGGTACAAATCTATATGCACAAATGGTAGATGACATGAATAATGGATATGATGCACAAATGATGAAAATGCTATGAAACGCACAAAAAGCGGTTCAGGGTCAAAATTAGGGTGTAACAGTAACCTCTACATCATCATCAACAGTAGCATTAGGCTCGACATCAAGAGTGTCTTGAGTATATCGAATGATTCGCTTCAAGAAAAACATATGTTGTGTTTTCATATCATGCATAAACAAATACATTTTCTTTATGGCATAAGTGATATCAGGTCTTGTAAGAGTCAAATATTGAAGTGCTTCAGCAAGACTATGATACTGAGTGGAATCATGATATGGATTTCTAGAAGATCCACTTGGTTTGGCTTTTGTGTTCACTAGTGTAGCATATGGTTTGCAAGAAGACATACTCATGTGCTCAATAATTTCTTCTACATATTTCTTTTGTGATAGAAAAGACCTCTTTTGTGTCTGGTAACAAAAATAGCTAAAAAGTAACTAAGAAGACCTAAATCCTTCATAGAAAATTCAAAGTCGAGTTTAGTTATGATGGATTGATGAATGGAATCTAAAAAGGCAACCAAAATAATGTCATCCACGTAGAGAATGATATAAGCTATATCATTACCTTAAAATTAGATAAATAAAGAATGATTGGAGATACTGTGAGAGAAATCCAAGGTAGCAACATAGTTAGTAAACCATTAATACCAAGCATGAGGTGCATGTTTAAGTCTATAGAGTGACTTTGTGAGCAAGTATACGTAATCAGGATGTTAAGGATTGCAAAAATATGATGGTTGATGCAAGTAGTCAATTTCATCAAGATTACCATGCAACAATGTGTTCTTGATAATTTTTTATGAACATGATGATTTTGATAAAGTAATAGTGAGTATCGTTCAAATAAAGGCTGGTTTGACTACGAGATTGAAAGTATCACCACAATCAATACCATTTTGTTGACTAAAACCATCACCTACAAGTTGAGCTTTGTACCTCTCAAAGGATCCATCAGATTTCTTTTTATGCTTGAAAACTCACAAACTTTGAATAATATTAGCATTACACGTACAAGGTACTAAGTCTCACATCTTATTTTCGATAAGAGCATCATATTCGTCTTTCATGGTCATTTTCCAACTATGATCATGTAATACATGAATGTGATTGGCAGGCAATGGAGAAATAAAGTTTAGAGATGAGGAATGGAGATTAAAAAGTTTGCGAGATTTAAAATTTTCATGTCATGCTCAGGTGGACAATATAGTGAAATAATTGGGTTAAAAATTAGTAGTAAAGCCAACTATGAAGACATGATGAAATTTTGTGTATGCAATGACATTTGTTGGGAGGTAGGGGCTATAGTAATGGAATTTGAAAACAAGGTGGTTGTGGTCGATGGAGTAATATTTTGAGTAGATGAGAGTTAATTTGTTGTAGTAGTATTTTAATGAGAATAAATTGGATCGACGTTAAAAAAAAAGGTGTGTGGTTTGTATCTGTAATTTTATAATTAGAAGTTGGAGAAACATTTAAAATAGAAAAATAAAATACATTTTCTTTAAATGTTACATACCTCAAAATAATTATTTTATGACTTGACCATTCATAATATTTATAAAGTCTCTAATTTGATAAATAAATACAAATGAATATATATTTGTTAAATATAAAAGATATTCATATATTTTAATGATTTTCTCTACATGTGAAAGTTAATGATCTAACTACTCTTAGAAGAATCATTTGTTGATTCTTGTATCAAAACTTACAATGAGTCTTTATACATTAGAAATGTGGACCTATATTTGCATGATTGAAAAAAGACAGTTGAGTGTACATTCGAAAGACACGAGGGGCAACCTATAATTATTAATTTATGAACCATATTCATATTACATTATTAAAAAAATTACTACCTTAACCACACGGAACCCACTTAATTAGTAAAGTTAATTGCTAGCAAGATAACCAATAGTTGATCAAATCTCACATTGATTGCAATAATACAAATTCTTGTTGGGGGCATCTATTTGGCTAATGGCTAGTACGTATTTGTCACTTTTCACACAAATGTTATCTTTATTATAATTAGTCTAACATGTCAATTTACCATGGAATTGAATCTATTCGTTTAAATTAGACTAATCTCAATATAATAGCATTGAAATTAAAGAGAAGACGGGTAGGGTATGGTATGGTATGGTATGGTACCCACGTTCATCATAACCTCTCATTAAAAATTAAGCATGATTTCATCATCACTAACTTCACTTAGAGTGGATAATACTCCTTTTATTTTAAAATTAGTGTCGTTTAAAGTTTTTTCATAAAATTAAAAAATACAATAATATTATCACAAAATATTATTTTTTTATTAAATTAATTTTATTAAAGTATTGAAACTAGTGTAAAAAATAATAATTAAATGATACAATAGAAAAATTTATAATCATTGCTACATGAGAAAGGCAAACATTTTAAAATAAATTTTATTTGTTATAACGACAGTCATTTTAAAATGAAGGGAGTAAATGACTGCTGTTTTAGAAAAAAAAAATTTGTTTTAAAATGAATGTCATTCTCACTTTTTAATATAGTAATAATTATTATTTTTTCAATTGTGTTATTTAATTATTACTCTCTACACTATTTCTAACTTATTAATAAGACCAATTTAATAAAAGTGTAATATTTTATGATAATATAATTACATTTTTTAATCTGTGTGCAAAAAATTTAAACGACAATTATTTTAAAACGAAAAGAATAATATTTATTATCAAAACTTCCATTTAAGAACCCAATCCAACAAATGACAACACTTTTTTTTCTCTTTTTAAGAAAAAATATGATTAATCATGGATACTCCATCCATTCTATATTATAAGCAAAATTTACTTTTTAAATACATTGAATAATTAATGTATCCGATCTATATCGAATACATTAATTATTCAATGTATTTAAAAAGTAAAATTTGCTTATAATATAAATCGGATACATTAATTATTCAATGTATTTAAAAAATAAAATTTGCTTATAATATAAAACGGAGGGAGTAAATTAATATTAATTTACTAATTTTTAATCAATATTATGAAAGAAGGTAGTATATTAGAAAACTATACAATACTTTTCATAAAATTATAGTGAAAAAAATATATGCTCTTTTTAAGAAGGGTTGCAAAGTGATAAAATATTGGATAGACTTGAGAGAATTATTAAAAAATATATATTGTTTAGAGCAGAATTATATGCATTAAGCTCACATAAATTAGTAGTTTTATGTCATTTTGTTAATTTTAATTTCTCGAATGTTATTAGATCCATTAAATATTAAATATGGTAAGTATTTAGTTGTATTCAGTTTTATGAATGGAGATGTTGGATTTAAAAATGTCTTTTTTTTTCCTTTTATTTCATGTAGTTGGATAACTTAGATATCAGTATTGAAGACTGCATGAAAGATAACTTTGCAACACACACCTCTCTTATGACTCTGTAGTTTGCTGCCATGACAACTTTCTCCTCATAGAACATAGTTTCTGCATGTATATATCTTCCTCACCCTTAAACTCCTACTAGCTCTAAAAATATTGTTGTCAACACCTCTTTTCTGCTTATGCATATATCTCTATTCATTTCCTTCACCACACAAAGGAAAGC
Source organism: Lathyrus sativus (assembly GCA_963859935.3). Lineage (NCBI taxonomy): Eukaryota > Viridiplantae > Streptophyta > Magnoliopsida > Fabales > Fabaceae > Lathyrus > Lathyrus sativus. The sequence continues at coordinate 135,204,077 of OZ012736.1, read as the reverse complement.
ATACCCACAATTCAATTATCTACTCCACCACCATCAATGATGCAAGGCCCAAGCGGAAGTTGACCCAACCAGCATGGATGAATGATAATATACTTTATTAGTTAGTATTTGTTATTTTGTTAAAAAGGGCTTAAGCCCACTTGTCTTAGATTCTGAATATCAGGCCCATTAAGTATTACCTTTGTAAGAAAAACCCTAGTATTTATGCTGTGGTTTTAGAGAATGAAAGGAGGAAAATTTTTATCTTTAAATTTATTGTCTTAGGTTTTAATGTTTCTCTCTTGTCCAATGGTGTTTGCTCTTATTGGATGATAGCTGCAGATTCTTAACTCTATCATTGGTGCTTTCATTTCTTTCCTCAATGCCTCCAAAAATAACAAACCCAACCCCTAAAGACCTCGATGAATCCACCCAACACACTAACCTTCGTTTGGATGATCTCATCCTCTCCAACAAAGCTATGGAGTCTACCATGGAACACAACAATGAAAATATTGCTTTACAACTGGGACAGCTGGACAGCAGCATCGATGCAAGGATAAAGGCTGGGTTTACGAAATTCAGCACACTCTTGACACAACAACTACAGCAACAATTTGCTTCCATGACAGCAGCTGCCCAGCAAAACAGATCTACACCTCAAGGTAACTCTAGCCCTCTTTCTAATCAAACCCACTATGCTAGTACTGTTCACAACCCATCAGCCCCTCTCCAGCAAAACACTAGACTCACCACTTCCACAGTTTCAACCTTTTTGCCCAACCCCACTGGTGCCGAAAGTGTGACTATCAACACTACCCTTCCATTTCTACATGTTCCTTTGCCTATGACACAACCCCTACAGCAAACCTCTTCCTCCCAAGTGCATTTTTCAACCCCACCGCAATCTACTGTTCCACTATTTCAATCAGCTTTCACACCTTACTACACAACCCCCTTCCAATCCCCAATCACACAAAATCATCACACTTTCCCTACTTTTGTCCAACACCAGCCCCAAAATTTTCATGGCCCACGTACCCCGAAAATAGAACTTAATGGCTTTGATGGTACTAATGCTCTCAACTGGCTATTCCAATCTGAACAATTTTTTGGTTTCTATAATGTCCCAATGGAGCAAAGACTCCCTATGGCTGCATTTTACATGAAGGGTGAAGCCCTAGGATGGTACAAATGGATGTTTCAAAGCCACCAACTAACAGATTGGCCCACATTTGCAAGAGCCTTGGAGCTGCGTTTTGGCCCATCTACCTACGAAAATCACCAGGCACAACTTTTCAAATTGCGGCAACAAGGATCTGTGACAGATTACCAAGCAAGTTTTGAAAAAATAGCTAACCAGGTCCTTGGCCTACCACCTGAGGCAATGCTCAATTGTTTTATTTCAGGATTAATTCCAGATATCCGTAACGAGATTGCCATCCATCAACCATATTCTCTATCTCAGGCAGTGGGTTTAGCCAAATTAATTGAATCCAAAATAAAGGATTTTAAACAAAAATTTTCTAGACCTAACAACAATTATCAATTTTCCGCTACTGGCACAAAGTACACTTCTCCAAAATTCCTGTCCACTACAACAATTACCACCCCTACCCCAATTACCACCCCTACCCCAACCAATCACCCCAACCCAAATTCCACACACCGTTTGCCCATTCGCAAAATCACCGCGGCTCAACGCGAAGAACGCAGAGCCAAAGGCCTTTGTTTCAACTGTGATGAAAAATTTATTCCAGGGCACCGTTGCACTGCAAGAAATTTTTTACTACTTATGGATGATGAAGAAGTCACTACTATTTCTACTATATCAGTCGAGTCAACTAAAACAATAGAAGAAATTCCAGCTGCGGAAGACACTTATTTTCAGCTTTCACCCCAAGCGGTGAGTGGGCAATTTTCCCCTATAACTCTGGAATTTAAAGGCATTTTGGATGGTTTACAAGTCACTATCCTAATTGACACCGGCAGTACTCACAACATCCTTCAGCCCCGAATAGCCCAACATCTTAAAATACCCACTAAACCGATCCCAAATTTCTCTGTTATGGTTGGTAACGGGTCACAACTGAGTTGCAGTGGTTTATGCCCTCAAGTCCCAATCCACTTACAAAACCATTTGTTTTACATCCCACTCTACTTGTTGCCAATTGAAGGGGCCGACGTGGTTTTAGGGATGGAATGGCTGCGAACTTTGGGCCCTATCCTTGCGGATTTCTCAATTCCTAAACTTTCTTTTACCCATAACAATAAGGATATCACTCTCACGGGTGAGCCCACCATGTGTCCCACCCAATCCACTTTTCACCAGTTCTGCCACCTCCTTCATACTGACTCAATAGCCTCCATTCACCTCTTAATATACCAACATTCGCAGGAAGTTCAAACCGAACTGACTATTGAAATCCTCAAGGCAATCGAAAATATTTCCCCCACACTACAACCAGAAATTACAACCATCCTGCACTCCCATGCCTCAATTTTTCAACCACCCAAAGGTTTACCACCATACAGACCACATGACCACCGCATTCCCCTTGAGCCAAATTCTAAACCAGTTAATGTTAAACCCTATCGCTACCCCCATTCCCAAAAAGAGGCCATGACTACCATCATAAATGACATGCTTAAACAGGGCATTATTAAACCCAGCAACAGCCCCTATTCCTCCCCTGTGTTACTGGTGCGAAAAAAAGACGGTACTTGGAGATTTTGTGTAGACTATCACGCACTCAATGCGCTAACTATTCGTGACCGTTTTCCCATCCCAACCATTGATGAGCTATTTGATGAGTTAGGAACTGCATCTTTGTTTACAAAGATTGACCTGCGGTCAGGCTATCACCAAATCAGAGTCTCACCTGAAGACACTCATAAAACAGCATTCAGAAACTTTGACGGGCACTACGAGTTATTAGTTATGCCTTTTGGATTAACTAATGCTCCTAATTCTTTTCAAGCGGCAATGAATGACCTGTTGCGACCTTTCCTAAGACGGTTTGTGCTTTTTTTTTGATGATATTCTCATTTACAGTTCTTGTTTAACTGATCATGTGCATCACTTAAAGTTGGTTTTAGAATTACTTTCTACTAATCAATTTTTTGCTAAATTATCAAAATGTGTTTTTGCTGTCAAAAGTGTTGCTTATTTAGGTCATGTTATATCTGCTAAAGGTGTAACCCCAGATCCATCAAAGATTCAAGATGTTTTGGATTGGCCAAAACCACGATCACTCACGACACTCAGGGGTTTTTTAGGCCTCACCGGCTTTTATCGACGTTTTGTCCGTCATTACGCCTCACACGCCGCTCCGCTCACCGATTTATTACGTTTCACTAAATTTACATGGAGTACAACAGCAGATACAACATTTACAATTTTAAAATAGAAAATGACAGAAACTCCAGTTCTTGCTCTTCCGGATTTCACAAAGACCTTCACTTTAGAAACAGATGCCTCAGCCGTTGCAATCGGCGCTGTCCTTTCTCAGGATGGTCACCCGTTGGCCTTCTTCAGCAAAAAAATGTGCAATCGTCTACAAGCTTCGTCTGTTTACGTCCGAGAAATGTATGCAATAACAGAATCTGTAAAAAAAATGGCGTCAGTACTTAATAGGGAGACACTTTTATATCTTTACAGATCAAAAAAGCTTGAAGAACCTTTTGGTACAAACAATCCAGACACCAGAGCAACAAAAATGGGCAGCTAAACTACAGGGGTTCAGTTTCGAGATTTTCTACAAACCTGGGAAAAATAATCAGGTAGCGGACGCCCTTAGTCGCCGACACACAGAAGAAGAGTCGGCCTTGTTGACGTTTTCGTCCCCAGTCCCCACCATCGTTCAACAGCTACGAGATTACTACCAAAAAAACAAAGAGGGTCAAGATTTCCTCAATAAATACAACTCAGATCCAAGTATGCAAGTGTTATTCAATTTCAAAAATGACCTGATGTTTTATAAGGAGAAATTATACGTTCCTCCACGCCCAGAGTTTCGCCAGCAACTTCTTCAGGAATTTCACTCTTCAGTTACCGGGGGACACTCAGGTATTCAACCCACCCTTGCTCGAATATCCGCTTCTTTCAACTGGCCAGGCTTGCACACAGACATCAAAACCATGATTCAAAATTGCTCCATCTGCCAACGTAACAAGTACCTACCAACCAAAAAACAAGGTTTGTTACAACCATTAGACATTCCACAACAAGTATGGGAGGATTTGACTATGGATTTCATAACTCACCTACCATCTTCGTTTGGCCACACAGTAATATGGGTCATATGTGACCGTTTAAGCAAGTTCGTTCACTTCCTTGCTTTGCCTACCCACTTCACCGCTCCGGACCTTGCTCGGCGGTTCATCGCTGACATCTGCCGTCTCCACGGTGTCCCAAAATCCATTGTGTCGGATCGCGATCCTTTATTCATGAGTGCTTTTTAGAAGGAACTCTTTTGGCTACAGGGCACGACCTTGAAACATAGCACAGCTTATCACCCAGAGACAGACGGTCAAACCGAGGTGGTTAATCGAAGTTTAGAAACTTACCTTCGTTGTTTCACAGCGGATCAACCCAAAAGGTGGTTTAAGTTTCTGCACCTTGCGGAATACTAGTATAACACGTCGCATCACTCAGCCATCGGCATGACTCCCTTCGAAGCCATCTACGGAAGAACCCCTCCAACAATTCTTGACTACGTCCAGGGCTCATCCACAAATGTTTCCATTGACAACCTGTTAACCCAGAAACAAGAAATCATTCAGACTTTGAAAGCAAACTTGAAACGCAGCAAACAAATAATGGCAGATCAAGCTAACAAGAAATGTGTAGACTGTACCTTCGAGGTCGGAGACCTTGTGTTGCTCCTCCTACAACTGTATCGCCAAGGTTCGCTCCAACGACGCTCGTCACAGAAACTCGCGTCTCGCTACTTTGGGCCCTTCCCTGTCTCATGTCGCGTCGGATCCGTGGCGTATGAACTAGAACTCCCACCATCTTCAAAGATCCATAACGTATTTCACGTATCCCAACTCCGCCGCTACCGTGGCTCCGATGTTGCGGCTGATTTCATACATCTTCCACCTGAACAACACATGGACACACGAAACACAGCGGTTAGAACTCCGACAGGAAAAGAACTAATGAATCACAAAGAAGAAATCCCTACCTTTGAAGACCCTCATACAGTTTCTGAATCCACGAACCAAGATACGAGTCTCAGAACAAACGATGCCGAGGAAGTATACGCGGAAGGGAAGCCAAAGAACTCTGCACAAACGAAGAACAAATTGAGAGCTCCTAATGGTGATGACATTTTAACACCTCCGGGACAAGTACAACCCCAACACGTTAGTATTTCTATGTCAAAAGAAGGTTTAAGTGGTTTTGATGAGATTTCCAAAACACCGCTTGCGCTGCCCAAGAATGCGTTTTCCGAAGTACACATGCAACCATTGGATGCTCAACGGACAGATCGTTTTCGTTCTCCCTCTGCCACGCGTCCTACCAGCTGTATCCCACTTTCCCCACTTTTGGACTGCCCAAGGATTTCTGGGACCCACAAATCTTTTCCCTAGGCAGCAGCACATGAGGATGTTTTACCTACAGGTTTCCTCAAATCTCCAACTCCATCCATCTCTCTTGGGCCACGAAAATCTAATGGGCCACCCAATACAACACCACATGTCAACAAACAAAACACTAACCTTGAGGACAAGGTTGTTTTTGGGCCAGATAGTATTGATGCAAGGCCCAAGTGGAAGTTGACCCAACCAGCATGGATGGATGATAATATACTTTATTAGTTAGTATTTGTTATTTTGTTAAAAAGGGCTTAAGCCCACTTGTCTTAGATTCTGAATATCAGGCCCATTAAGTATTACCTTTGTAAGAAAAACCCTAGTATTTATGTTGTGGTTTTAGAGAATGAAAGGAGGAAAAAATTTATCTCTAAATTTATTGTCTTAGGTTTTAATGTTTCTCTCTTGTCCAATGGTGTTTGCTCTTATTGGATGATAGCTGCAGATTCTTAACTCTATCAATCACCACTTTCTTTTCCCCAACTCCAACCTACCTTACACTATGCACACTTAACTTTTACAGTTGTCTGAACCACTCCATTTCAATCACATTACACTCAACAAAATCACGTATTTCCCTCTTTTTTAAAATAAAAATACTAAGTGAATTTTGAAAGTTTGGAAAATCCTTAACTGTTTCATATCAGGTTTAAACCTAGAAATTTGAAATGACATAACTATCCAACACCCTTACTCTATTTCATAAGTTATGGGATTTGCCAAGTTAATTTAGGCCAAGCTGAAAGATTAAAAACCTAAGTTTACTAAACCCTCAAACCAAAAACCTAGCCCTCCTTAATCCTAAAACCAATTTCAAAAACCATTTTATCTCTTTCCAAACACCGCCACACCATATAGACCTAACATTACATATAATACAAACACAATCCCAAAACATTTAACTATACGACAAATTAAAGCATCTCAACAGGAAGAGCAAAGAGCTCAAGGATTATGTTTTAATTATGATAAAAGTTTTGTTCATGGCCACAAATGTGCAGTAGGAAAATTCCTTTTACTCATGATAGAAGAGGATGATCCAATTGAAACTCAAGAGACTGATGAAATTACTGACGTAGGGGATGTTAAAATAGAGGAAATGTAATTTCAACTTTCAGCTCAAGCTCTTACATGGTAATTTTCCCCCAAAACTCTAAAGTTTAAAGATTTACTTGATAGTTTATATGTAACTATCTTATTTGACATTGACAACAATCTTAACATTCTCCAACCCAGAATTTCCTAACATCTCTACAAAACATATACCAAATTTTTCTATCATGGTGGTATAATTATAATGTACATGAATTTGGACAACCAATATGAAATCACCCATATAACAGAGTGTCCGAATGATTTTCAAAAGTGCGTAATGAAATCCATTGATAAATCTTCCCAAAGTTGTGATGGTATTTCCAATGGTTGTAACAATCTTTGTTTCTTTGTTGGAAGATACTTGTTGTGTTGACAAGTGTGGAAACTCAGAACAAATTTTTTAACACCCTTGTATAGGCCAAGCAAAAGAAAAGAAGTTGAGATGCGAGAGAGTGTTGGTTTAAGGCTCGAGTTCCCCGCCAATGGTGGCTGTAAAAACTGTAAATTTAATGAATTTGTCTACCAATGAATTTATGTAGAATTATGAAGTTTAATTAATAAGTATAATTTGTACAAAATCTATACAGATTATTTTGATCAATCAATGTTAGAATATGTAATTCATTGTTTTGTAGTAAAGACTGTATTCAACTTAGATGTGTTCGACCTAGTCGAAGTAGTGAGTCTAATAAAAGTTAGATGTATTCGACAAAGTTGAATACAACATGTAGTTGCCAAATTGGGTAAGCATGCGTTATACTGAGTCGAACGATGCAGCTTGTATGTTTTGAATTGCCGATATATAGGTGACGTTGTAAATTAAATGTACATCAATTTCACTTTAATGTAATTCCCTCTTTACATATAGTCTCTCTCTTCTCCTTTATTCTTCTTGAAACCCTAATTGTTCCAACAAGTTGGTATCAACGAGCCCGACTGTGATTCAAATAGAATATGTAATGGAAAATGGTAATACAACATCAACACAATTTCCAATGAATATACATGTTTTCAAATGCGATAACTACAAGAGGTGGGTTGCACGTATGAAGGTCATCTTCAGATTTCATGATGTGGCTAAAATCGTGAATGATGGAGTATCTGCATTGGAAGCAAATGCAAATGATGTTCAGAAGGCTATGCAAATGGAACAAAGAAATAAAGATGGAAAATCTCTTTTCTTGATTCACTAGTGTGTGGATCCTAACATGTTCGAGAAAATCATTAAAGGAGAAACGTACAAAGGAGAATAAGACAATTTAAAGTACTTGTACGTCGGAGATGAAAAACTGAAGAGGTTGAAATTGTAGATGCTCATAAAGCAATTTGAGATAACACGGATGAAACAAGATGAATATGTTACTGCTTTCATCTCAAGATTAGTGTTACCCATAAACCAGATGAAGGCGTGTGGTGAATCGATCAATGATTTGCAGAAGATTGAGAATGTGTTGAGATTTGTGACTACAAATTTTGATTATATTGTAATGTCTATTGAAGAGTCCAAGAACCTAGCTGAGGTGAAGTTAGAAGAACTTCAAGCTTCATCGTAGGCTCAAGAGATAAGGCTGAAAGAGATGAACTTAGAAAGGGATAAGGTGGTTGAACAGGCATTGCAAGCAAGATTCATTAAGAAGTCTGAAAAAGAAAAGGTAAAGAAAAGAATGATTCCTACAAATGATGAGAAGTCATGCAAGAAATCAAAGAATCACTTTGATTCAACCAAAAAAGTCATAGGAAACAAGTAATCAGGGAAGAAAGTTGACATGAAGGAGGTGCAATGCTACAACTGTCTAAGATTTATCTATCATGCTCGAGATTTTCAAACAAAGAAGGAGTCAAGAGCTAAAGATAATGATGAATTGCAATATGCACATGTTAGAGGAAGTAACTATGATGATATGCTACTTATGAAAAATATGGAGTCGAATAATGAACAAACCGATATGTGATACCTTGATTCAGGATGTAATAACCACATGACTAGCAATAAAAACAGGTTCACTAAGTCAGATGAATTAGCTAAGAAAATGACCAGGTTTGCAGATGGCTGGCATGCCACATCAAGTGGAAAAGGAAATATAGATGTGGTGAGAAAAGGTGGTAAGAGAGCCAGTATTACTTACATAATATATGTACCAAATGGTATAACATGAATTTGGAAGAAAATCTTATGAAGGTGTATAATGGTGAAGGAATGATGATCATAAAGGCACCATTGGCAGATAAAAAAAGCTTCAAATTTGAGATCAACACGGTTGATCATTAATTGCCGACATTTGTATATTTTATTACTTTTCTTGTTTTTCAGCAATTGCCTGTTCTCAGGAATTGCATCTGAATTGTAATTCGCCTATTTACAGGCCTTTCAACAATAAAGTATTCACTTCAGTCAAAGAGCTTTCTTTTTCTTGTCCGTTTTACTATTTTGTTTGCGAAATGTCTATTATTTTGGTAAACATTGCAGGTACAAGCGAGAGGTTGTACAGAGCATAACGAAAGTGCTGACTTTTCTTGAGCGGCAAGTATCATGGATGGTAATTGAGGTAACCATTTCACATATAGAACATTCCTGGTATTTCCTTACCCTCAACAGTAAAATCGCAGCAAATGGAAGTTGTTGTCAGCCGGGTATTCTCAGCAAGTTAAGTGTGATACTTCCGGCAGAATGGACTTGTTCCCAACAGGTTGAATGCAGTCAGGCATGAGCAACGGGGATGTTTTCTTACCATAGCAGAGATTTTGTTTCCCCAGCGAAGGGTCGTCTTCTCTCTCCGGCAGTGGTTGTTTCCTCTCCCCGGCAGAGTCCGGTTATCAATCAAGTTTGAAGTGTTGTATCTCCAGCAGAACAAAGCTTTGTCTTCGTGAGAAAGTGAGTTTCCAGCAGGGTGGAGTTTCTTCCCAGCAGAGCAAGATAGAAGTGGTTCCCTCAGCGGCAGGGTGGTTTGTAAACGAGTTTTCTTCTCCAGAGGAGGCAACGTCGGTGACGCCTTTTCTCAACCGGGTCGGTATTCAGGATTTTCTCTAGCAGGGTGCAATGCTGATTCCCTCGACAGAGTAAGTGGTAGAACAGGAGTGTGGGAATTCCCCAGCAGAATGGAGTTCCTAGTAGGAGTATCTGATATTCCTCAGCAAGACATGTTGATACTCGATGTAATCCCAAGAAGAGTGGATTCTTTCCCAAGTGGGATGAAGTTTTTTGGGATGCCAGTCAGGGATGATTTCCCGAGCGGAATAAAGTCAATCTCGGCAGTTGGCCGTATTTCTCCCGCAAGGTCGATTTCCTTAACAGAAGAGGTTTGATTTAAGCAGAGGGTTTCCTGTTTCCCAGCCGAGTTTTTCGATTCCCTAGAAGAGTTGTATTCTGGAAGGCCATCCAGGGTATTTTCTCAGCAGGATATGATTTGATCCCCAACGGAGTGTATTTTTTGTTCTTGAAAGAGCAATACACTAGGTTTTGTTCCAAGAGGCCATCCAGGGCTTGTTTTCCCAGTAAGTCCAGTTTGCTGGAATGTGCCAATTATCCCCGGCAGGGTTGTTTTCTCTCCCCGGCAGAGTGGGTATCTTTTTTCCCTAGCATTTATTTTGCTAGGGTGGTTCTTTCGCATTTGCATTTTGCATCAGAATCCTCCCAAATGCGTAGCATTTCCATTTCGTATGGATCATTACGCCATTTTCAAACATACGCATGTGAAACATAAGCCAGGTTGTTATCACTGTGTTTCAGGTGTTTTCCCTGGAGAATTGACCTTTTTGCCCTTGGTATCCAGACCATGGCAGCTTCTGTTAGCCTGTGTGGTATCCAGACCCCGACTTATGTTACTCCCCAGCAGTATCATCGGATTTCAGCTGATTATGTTGTTTTGAGACTCATGTGGTAGTCCGACCAGGATGAGTATTTGTGATGAATGTCCCTATCCGTCGAGTATCCAGACTCCGGTCAGTCCCCAGTTGTTGATGTTTTCCTCTTTCCGTCGAGTACCCAGACTCCGGTAAGGACAGTTGTGGTATTCCGACCATGGTGATGTCAGACATATGTTCTTTGTACGTTGAGTATTCAGATTCCAGTCAATGTCGTTGAGTATCCAGACTCCGGCAAACCTCTGTTTGCAGAAGTGTATTCCTACGTCGTCGAGTTTCCAGGCTCCGGCAGACTTCATTGATTCATTTTATCCGTGCAGTATTCAGACTCCGGTAGTTTGAGATGGTATTCTTAAACTCACATGGTGTCCATACCATGGAAGCTCCCGTTAGCCCGCGTGGTATCCAGACCCCGGCTTGTGTTATTTCCCCCCAGCGGTGTCGTCAGATGTTGATGGGTGATATCTTGGCAAACTCAGGTGGTATTCAAACCATAATGAATGTTTTATCGTCCGTCGAGTATCCAGACTCCGGTCAATCTTCTTCGAGCATCCAGGCCCCGGTTATTTCGTTGAGCAATCAGGCCCCGGTTTCTCTGTCGAGTATCCCGACTCCGGTTATTTCGTTGAGCAATCAGGCTCCGGTTTCTCTGTCGAGTATCCAGACTCCGGTTATCTTCGTCGAGCGTCTAGGCTCCGGTTATTTCGTTGAGCATTCAGGCTCCGGTTTCTTCGTCGAGCGCCCAGGCTCCGGATATTTCATTGAGTAATCAGACTCCGGTCAACTTTCTTCGAGTACCCAGGCTCCGGTAAATCCCTAGTGAAGTCGCAAATTTCGTTGAGTATCCAGGCTTCGGTTGTCGCGTCGAGCATCCAAGCTCTGATTTTTTTTCATTGAGTGTTCATACTCCGTTCAGTTTCCGATTTGTGAATCCCTTTTCTGTTGAGTACCCAGTTTCGATCATTTTTGCTGAGCATTCAGGCTCCGGTTCGCTCGTTGAGTACCCAGACTCCGGCAATTCGTGTATTGATTCACCTCGTCCGTCGAGTATCCAGACTCCGGTCATTACATCGAGCATCCAGGCTCCGGTTCCTTTATTCATCGAGTATTCAGACTCCGGTCATTACGTTGAGTATTCAGACTCCGACAAATTTCGTCGATTCATTCTGTGCATTGAATATTCAAATTCCGACAATGTGAGGTATTACCCTTGCAGCTGATATGGTATCTAGACCATGGTACACTTTTTGATGAACGTGTTCATCTTGTTATGAATTTCCCCACAGAGTTACTTGGTTAAGTTTCTCTTTGTCCCAGAACAGAGTTATTTGTTTAAATTTCTCTTGTTTTCCCCGCCAGAGTTGCTTGATTAAGTTTCTCTCTTCCTCAGCAGAGTATATAGATGTTTATCAGTTCAGCTACTTCCGGAGATTTCTATTCCCAATCAGAGTTTGCAGTTTATTTATGCAGGTGGCAAATTTCCGAATTCTTTAGTATTCAATCGTCTTTTACCTTGACTGTTTGAAAGCCGATGCTCTAATCCCTTCAGGTTCAAGTCGATTGAATAGGGGCAGCTGTAGCACCCCAAAATTTGCCTTTTCATCTTAACATTAAGTGGCTTTTGTTTCTTTGCATTTTGCATTTTTTGCATATCATAGCATTTGTTCTCGAGGCATGGTATCGAGGTATTCCGGTGGCTCAAGTTCATTTCGGCGTAAAAGACTGAACAACGAACAACGAGTATCAGAGGCTCTGGCGTTTATTTTGCCCAGCGGTCAGGCGGCCGATTTTATTTTATTTTGCAGGAGGACAACAGTTTAAAAGCAGCATTCAGACTCATGTCAAGCATTTTTACAGTGATAATGTTCAAAAACAAGATTCAGAAGCTTAATGGAGCTCCAAAACAGTGGAAACAGGGCAAATGGACAGATTTCCCTCCAAAAGGCGCAAAATTCAAAAATTTGAAGGTGTTAATCGGTTAACGCATATGGTTAACCGATTAACCAAGGCAAAATCAGGCCAGATTTGAAATTTTGAAGGCGTTAATCGATTAATGCATATGGTTAACCGATTAACTAGTGCAATTTTTGCCTCTGTACGTGATTTTTCAATGCAGAGCCGTTTGAGGTCCAATTTTGATCACTTAAATTCAAATTTGTCACTTGGGAAGGATCTAGAATCATTTCATAATTTCATTTCCCTCCAAAATCCCATTCCTCATCCCAAACCAAAATTCACAAGCCAATTTTCAAGCCTCTCATTTGGATCCAAACCTAGGTGATATTTAAGTGATTCACTCCAAAACAAAGCTATCCAATTTTCATTTCTCACTCTCATTTTTCAGAATTCATCTCAATTCTCTCAAATTCTCTCAACTTTTCAATTCCAAAAGCCTCACTCAAAGCTCTCTTTCATTGAATTCTTTGATTCTTCATTGAAATCAATGAATTCTTGAGCTCAAACCTCCATCCTTCATCTCCATTAAAGTGATTTCTTTATCCAATTTTCGTTCACAATTGGATCCAGATCTGGAATTGATTTTGGAAGTGATTATTTGGCTTATTTTGGATTAATCTTGAAGGATCTCCATTGCTACAACAAGAATTGGTGTGGATCTTGAAGTATTCCAGACATCTAGCATCGGATCTGTGCAATTCCAGTTAATTCAACATTAACCGAAGCAAATCTCCGCTTCGAAGGTTGGAATCCTAGATCCATAGCATTTTTGAGCTTATTTGCATGTTCATGATGATTTTCATATTCGATTGAATTTTGGTTGACATGATTGTGGATGTTGTTGTTTGGATCTGTTTGCATGCTGTTTGAATCATGATTTGCTGGTTTAATTTCGTGATTAAGTGATTATGCGATCATCCGGTTGATCGGATAAGTGCTTATTTGCTGCACATGCTGTTCTGTTTCTGATTTTCTGCTGTTGGCACATATGGTTAACCAATTAACCATTACAAATTTCCAGATTTTTCAAAGTTTTCATAGCGTTAATCGGTTAACGCATATGGTTAACCAATTAACTAGTTCAAAATTTCAAATTTTTTTAAACGTTAACAGTGTGTTAACCGATTAACCCCTGGGGTTAACCGATTAACACTGTGCCAGTGGGTCTGTTTTGCTGTTTTTCTTGCATATTTGAATACCGTTTCACTTTGAATCATCGTAATTCGATATGTTGCATTAAAAGTGAAATGTCTTGGGATATATGTCGCTGTTTTGGTTGTTTAATCGAGATTTCACCGACATTCGTGTTTTTCCACTTGAATGCATGCTTATGGATGTGGTTCAAGGTGATGATCTCTCGCATGTTCATTTGCTTTCATTTATTTTGCGCTTTCCTTCCCATGTTTGCATCATTTTTGCATCGCTGTTGAGGTTGAGACGCGCTTGTGGCGGCTTTTGCTCAACACTTTTCTTCCTCCCTCCCACCATTCTAAGTGTGCATTTTCATGGTTGCATCTTTTACTTGTGATTGAATTTACTTGGTTCTTTCTTGTGCTTTTTGCCATGATCCCCATAGGGTTCCTAGTTCCTCCGTTTAGGATGGGAGTAGGAGAGAAATTAGGTGTTTAATCCAAGCATGCTAACATTAGGGTAGATGTTCCCCCTCTTTTATCCCAACCTTAGGACCATTTTGCATGACAACGTTAGGGCCGATTTTCCCTTCGACCTTTCGTGCGTCTCTCTTCTCATCTCAAAACAATCCTAACTCATCTAATAAATGCGATAAACGTTACGCGCTACGAGCCTTAAGCTACATGGGGAATGATGAGTGAGGGGTCTTCTCTCACTTATCTAGAGTGTTTAGTGTACGTCCCGTTTGGGGGCAATACGCGACGCATTCGCCTCTATGTCATAGTCTTTAGTGCAATGTGAATCACAATCCGAATTAATTCACTTCACTAAAAAACGCAAAGAAAATTTCAAACCTTTTTCCTTCGGGATTAATCAGAAACCTTTTTTTAGAAAAGAGTGTTGTTAAGCTTCAGTTCTACCGCAAACAGGCTTTGTTCCTAACTGCTAGAATGGAGGTTTAACCCTACTCGGTTAAAACACTTGAACCAGCCCGTGGTTTCGTGTTAGCCCGAACTACGTTTGCTCTGATTTCTCATGCCAGATGAGAATACGTAGGCACAAGACGCGATGTCTTGGCGAGCAACCTTTCCCCCTTTTTTGCTTGTAGTTAGCCGAACTACGTTGACTCGGACTTTCCCATTGCACGAGGGAATACGTAGGCACGGAGCGGCGATGCTATGCCGAGTCTATTTTCTTTTCTCTTTGTCCTGAAGCCTTTAGCGTAGATAGTTAAACACACCCTTAGATAGACAACAAGCGCGGATCCTGTCGAGTACGACAGACGTGAGGGGTGCTAATACCTTCCCCATGCATAACCGACTCCCGAATCTAGGACTTGGTTGCGATGCCCTTGTCTTTCCCTTTTTCGTTAGGTTTTTCCGATCATTTCCTTTCCCTCTCTTTGGGATAAATAACGAAAGGTGGCGACTCTTCTGTTTTCCACCGGGTGTTTTTCGCAGTTGCGAAACTACCAAATCAAAGGAGAGTGGGAGACTCGACAAGACAACTTAATCCCATATAGAGACTATGCAAGAAGACTACTACCTTTCTTCAATAGAGTTGAATTCCACCATATTCCTCGTGACGAGAACAGGATGGCAGATGCTCTGGCAACGTTGGCTTCCATGATTTTAGTGAACTGGTGGAACGATTGTTCTAGGATTAATGTAAACCACCTAGATAGACCTACTTACATATTTGTTGTAGAAGATGTTGAAGATAATAAACCTTGGTATCATGACATTGAAGTGTTCCTTCGAAAGCAAGAGTACCTGTACGGGGAATCCAACAAGGATAAGAAAACATTGAGAAGTTTGGCTGGTAATTTTCTCCTGAGTAATGACGTACTGTACAAACGAAACTTTGACATGGTTTTTCTAAGATGTGTTGACAAACGGGAAGCAAGCATGTTAATGACAGAAATTCATGAAGGATCTTTTGGCACTCACGCTAATGGGTACGTCATGGCTAAGAAACTCCTGAGAGCAGGATACTATTGGATTACAATGGAGTCTGACTATTATAAGTTTGCTAAGAAATGTCACAAATTTCAGATTTATGCGGACAAAATTCATGTACCTCCAATTCTACATAATGTTATCTCGTCTCCCTGGTCGTTTTCCATGTGGGGCATTGATATGATTATTATGATATAACCGAAAGCGTCTAATGGACATTGCTTCATCTTAGTAGCGATTGATTATTTAACTAAATGGGTCGAAGCAGCTTCCTTTGCTAATGTTACCAGGAATGTGGTTCTTAAGTTTATCAAGAATCAGCTCATCTGCAGATATTGGGTGCCGAGCAAAATCATTACCGACAATGGGTCCAATTTGAACAATAGAATGATGAAAGAGCTATGTGAGGAATTCAAGATTGAGCATCATAACTCTTTTCCTTACAGATCGAAGATGAATGGGGCCGTTGAAGCTGCTAATAAGAATATAAAGAAGATTGTTCAAAAGATGGTTGTCACATACAAAGGCTGGCATGAAATGCTCCCGTTTTCTTTACATGGATATCATACTTCGATGCGCACGTCGATAGGAGCAACTCCATTTTCACTTGTTTACGGTATGGAAGTTGTACTCCCGGTAGAAGTTGAGATTCCTTCTATGAGGGTTCTGATGGAAGCCAAGCTCTCAGAAGTCGAATGGTGTCAAAGCCGATACGACCAACTAAACCTGATTGAAGAAAAGAGAATGACGACATTGTGTTATGGTCAATTATACCAACAAAGGATAAAAAAAGGCGTTCGATAAGAAGGTTCTACCCCGCGAATTCAAAGAAGGTGACCTTGTGCTCAAGAAGATTCAATCATTCCTTACTGATACTCGAGGAAAATGGGCTCCAAACTATGATGGTCCATATGTTGTTAAGAAGGTTTTCTAAAGAGGTGCCCTGATGTTAGCAACCATGGACGGAGAAGAAATCACTCGCCCAGTGAACGTAGATGCAGTCAAAAAGTACTATGCTTAGAAAGTAGGAAATTTCAATTTTGGTTTAGGAACATATGGGTTATTATTCCGCTGATGTAATTGTTATTATCATTTTCCAACATTGTAATAATATAATGGAGTCATACCCTTTTGGTGACTACCATTCAATCAAATAAAATCAAATTTTTAGACAATCCTTACTTTTTACTTATGCAAATAAATGTTTTATTTTGATAGCAAATTCTGAACAAGTTTAAATCATTTCAAAACTTTTGCGTGTGTTTTACTTAATACATGAATAATAAAATGGACATTCACGGATGTTTATTTCATCCTTGGAAAATATCAAGCTATGTTTCTCGTACAAGATTCCCTTTGAAGAGGATATTTATTTTATCCCCACCAATGATGATTTCTACAATGAAGCGGATATTTATTTTATCCATAAAATCTAATCCCCGCAAAGCGACTAGATTCATCTGGACAATTCTGCAAATGAAGTCAAAGTACTATTCCCCAGAGAAGGTTCTGAAGCTATACCATCCCAATGATGTTTTGATCTGTGAAGATTTGGCTGAGTATCCTTGTCTGAGATGTTTATTTCATCTCCATTTCCTTTTTCTCGTTGTTTTGTCTGCATGATCATTGCATGTAGATACATGGCATATTTGCATCTTGTGTTTGTGCGTTTGCTTGTTCTTTCAGTTTGGCCGGGTTTATCCCCAAGTGATTGGATTTGTTTTCTCCCTCCAGTTAAAGTCGTCAGCCCTAGGCAGAAAAGCACAACATTTCTAAACTCCCTGCTGAGTTTGATCCTCGTGGAAGACGATCACTTTAGTTTTCTTTTCCATTCTTAGATAAGATAAACCCCAATTGAGTTCATTCCTCACTGGACAAAGTCTCACTTGACCGTTTCTCTTCAGTTACTTCCTGAATGGAACTTTGGTCCTTGACAATCACAACTTTGAGTATCTCTAGGCTTTTAAACTTGGATTGAGCGTGCATTTATTTTGCACTTTGACTCCACATAAATAATTTGTTTAAAGATCACCATTAAAGACAAAATATATCTCCACCATTGTTACAACATTTTCTTGAAACTTATACTAAGACAACAAGTGGCAGCCTCTTTATTTGAGCAGCTTGTTTTGTTCTTAAGTTTTATATTTGGATGGCAAATGGTAGTCTCTTTTCAAGACAGTTTGTCTATTCCCAGCAAAGTATCAAGATTATCATTTTTTCTTCCATCAAATGGCATCTCTCCGAATATCCTTCAGAGAAGTTTGTTGAAGACATTACAAGTATTTCACTTTATTTGAGAATCCCTGTTACAGGATTTTATTTGCTCCGCTGCAATTTTCAAACTACATCAATATTGCTCCTCAGTGATGTTCTCCCCAGTGAGTTCACTATTCAATTTTCTTCCATCAAATGGCATTTCCCCATCAAAGTTTTCGAATCTCTAGTAAATTATGGATTCTCACGGAAGTCGTAGATCCCCAATGAAACTCAAATACCCTTTAAAGATACACTCCCATGAGTATTCAATTTTCCAGGAAGAAAATGAGACCCATTCATGGCATACAACCTTGAAGTGTGGGGAGGTTTATTTTTTACCCTTTTCAAGTGGAATACTTGATTAAAGAAGAAACTGATACCCGTTCATGGCATACAACCTTGAAGCGTCGGGAGGTTTATTTTTTTACCCTTTTCAAGTGGAATACTTGATTAAAGAAGAAACTGAGACCCGTTCATGGCATACAACCTTGAAGGGTGGGGAGTTTTATTTTTTTCAAGTGGAATACTTGATTAAAGAAGAAACTGAGACCCGTTCATGGCATACAACCTTGATGCGTGGGGAAGTTTAGTTAGCATTTCTAAATGCGTCATCTAGCTAGACAAGCTGGATCATTTTTAGTTTGGTTATTACCTTTGCTTAGGCCAACATACATTTTATGGTAGGTAATACACCGTACCATATTGTACAAATACCTTTGCTCAGGCTACCAGAGCTGGTAATAGGTCATCTTTCCTCTTAATATTACCTTTGCTTAGGCTGTCATACGGTTGATAGTAGGTAATATGCGCCTTTGTTTCAATTAGATGTCTTTGCTTAGGCTACCGCGAGTTGGTAGTAAGTCATCCCTCAAGGTTTAAGTTTCTCGCTCGTTGTTTGAACTATCACATTCCTGATAATAAATGCTATACACCTTTATTTTGATGGAGACACCATACGTTTAAGCTATCCCCAGTGGAGGTTGTTTGTCTCTTCCCTACTGGACTCAAATCTTCTCCCATGGAGTTTTTCTTTACCGAGTTTGTTCCTCGTTGTTTTCCTTCCTTTGTTATTTCATCGCTCTTCGCATACAGTCCTCCCCCTGTGACATCATTCCCCTCAGGATCTTTGTCTTGCATTTCATATCATATCCTCGCATATCATATGCATCTCGTGGCATCTTAGGGACAAAAATTCGTGCAATGTTTGTAGTTAAGTATCTCCTATCACGTTGAGACGGAGATTTCAATCTCTATATCTCCGGACATAAGAAACTTAAATAGGGGCATCTGTCATACCCTAATTTTTGAACCTAAGATCTCACCTCTTCGCGCATCATCTTGCATACCATCTTCAGGACGCGAGTCTTGTGTGTGTTTATCAGGGCTAACCAGTTTATGCAGGCAAAATATTTTCAAAAGTATAAGTTCATGCAGTCAAGCATTACAGGGACATGACCAACGCATTCACATTCAAAGATGCTAGGGTTGGGCCTTTTTCTTCATCATTGTTTCAACTAAGAATATTCTGAATTTAAGATTCGTCTTTCATAGCTTCTTAGAATAGTTTAGATTCAGGATTATTGAATTCATCCATAATGATGAGCACGAGATCACTTGCATATTCAAGCAATTTTAGTTGCATCAAGGTTTAAAGTTTTCATATATGTCCACAAAAGCTCATTTCAAAGTCAAGATATGATTCATCTAATTACGATATTTCCTACTTTCAAATTAGCAAATAGTAGTCCATACTTCACCATGAGCATTACAAATCCAAGACTTCAAATTTCAAGCTCAACAAAATACATTCATTCTAAGCTCACGCACAAGTTCAAGTTAATAGCAAAACTCACAAGTGCAAGTATAAACAATCCAAGTTACAAGGCCTAAGTTACCTTTTTCAGACTCAATTTCAAGGACAATCCCCATTAAATTCCATGACATTTATCTCAAAAGGTGCAAGTTTGAATAAATACAAATCCTTGGCAAGGTACAAGATTTAAGTTTCACATGAATTCCTAAAAGATTCAAGACTCCCTTGTTTCTTGTAATTTCCAAAAATCAAGGTTCAAGTTATAAATACAAATTATATCACAAAGGTTTTTTGTTATCCTAAATCCAAGCTTTTTAAAACTTAATCAATCCATAACATTATTAGTCTGTTTGAAAAACCTATTGTTGTAAAGTACCCGATTTCATGTTCAATGGTCACTTCTCTCTATAATTCAAATATCACTTCAAGTTACAAAATAAAAAATGCACAAGGTTTATAGCTCTTCAAAATGAAAGAAAGGTCATGCGAGTTCATAATATAATTTGGAATCCAAAAGTTTCAAATACACAAAGGTCTCTACATCCTTTCCTTGCTTAAAAAGAAAATTACAAAGATTGGTTAAAACATAAAAATTCCATGAATTATTACATATTTCAAGTTCAAGAAAACTAATCCCAAATCATAAACCTCGCTTACCAAATCGCTACAAAGAAGCACCAAGTTCAAATTATAGTAAACATCCCAAAATTCCTACGAAGAGAATTCAAGGTCTTAAAGATCAATGGAATTTACATATCCAAGGTAATTCAACTAGTTTCAAGAGTCTTGACCTGTCCCATATTATGCAAAGAACTACTGAAACTACAAAAGGTCCCGTTGACAAAACATTCACATTAAGCCTCTGCGTACTAATTACATGTAAATCGCAAAAAAAATAACTTCAGGTTTCACAAAGAAGTCGCTAGCGAAGACCTAGCCCATCACTTGAAAGATCCTCACTCTGAAATTGCTTAAGCCGCTAGCAAACATGGTGTTGGCGTAACGGAGACATTTGAGAGAGTGTTACGCATTATCCTCTACTAGGTTCTTTGATCCAAAACCTCCTGCAACATAAGCCTCATTATCTAGAGCAGCTTCAAACCCTATTACAAAAACCAAGTCGTGCATAAAACAAGGTACAACATACCCATTCAAATTCATTTAAAAAATGAGCAAGGAAAGAAATTCAAAGAGTGTCTGAACATGTCGATGTGACCATCATAAGAACGTATTAACAATTGTATAGGCTCTTTCCAAAGTGAGCTTTCAACAAAATTACAACAGCCAGCTTCTTCTCCTTTAAACAAGACCAACATTTAAACATAAAATAGATAAATTGGGTGCATCGTGCGTCTCTACATTGACATTGACCAGGATAACATTGTTTAAATCGACACTTTGATTCCAACACAAACCTCAACGTGATCAGATAAGAGAAGGAAACTTCATCAGCCTTAGTGTTGCAGACCCGTATCAATTCAACTATGAACGATGTGAAAGGAAATAACTTACCTTTCTTGGTGGTTCGACGATACTTGTCAATCAACCATTAGACGCCAACCTTTGATCAACCTAGGTACCGTTATTCCCATGCTATCGTTTGCAATCTTGTCAAACCAAATAAAGTGGACTTGAGTTGCTTGTGATGGCTAAACATCAAAGAACCCTAATACAAACATAGTCCAACGTGATATAAAAGAAAGAAGAGAAAGAATCAAAGAAACGAAACTTTTGAAATATAACAAATTCCAACAACAAGAAATCATAGAGAGAAGAAGATGAATGATCAGAGTAAAAAGGAGCTTACTCAAAACCGAAAGGTTGCTTGTGCACCCCGAGATTTGTTCATGATTCTTTCACTCCTGTTTCAACTCTGTTAAAGGCCAATTTTAATCCATCTCATGCTCCTTCTAACCATCACAAAGACACTAATGTTTTCTTGTACTATAAATCCATCAAAGAGGTAGAATAATGCATTAAAAAATTGACAACTTCCAAGTCAAAAATGGCAAGTTTATGAATCACGATCAAAAACCATTGTCGCTACTGTGAAAAAGGTACCGGCAAAGACAGAAGAGTCGCCACCTATCATTATTTATCCCAAAGGAGGGAAAGGAAACGATCAGAAAAAACCTAGCTAAAAGGGATAAGGTCGGTCATCGCAACCAAATCTCGGGGTTCGGGAGTCGGTTACGCGAGGGGAAGGTATTAGCACCCCTCGCGCCCGTTGTACTCAACGGGATCCACACTTGTTTTTTTATCTGACGGGTTGTTTATCTATCTACCTATCAAGGCTGGTTCAAAAGAAAAGAAAAAGGAATCGACAGAGCACCGCAGCTCTGGGCCTACGTATTCCCTCGTACAATGGGAAAGTCAGAGTCAACATAGTTCGGCTAACTACGGGTAATGGGGGAAGGTTGCTCGCCAAGACATCGCATCTTGTGCCTACGTACTCTCAACAGGTATGAGAGATCAGAGCTAACGTAGTTCGGGATAAAACGGAACACAAGCTTGTTCAACTATTTTTTTTACCCGAGTAAGGTTAACAAATAGTTCCAGCAGTTAGGGACAAAGCCTGTTTGCGGTAGAACTGAGAGTTAACAACACTCTTTTTCTGAAAATATTTTTCTAGGTTAAAGGGAGCCTCAAAGGGCAAAAGCAGTTTGTTGTTTGTTCTTGTCTTTTATCGGAGAAGTGTTTTCTTGGATGAATGTTTGTAATTCATACTGCACTAGAGACTATGACTTAGGAACGAATGCGTCGCATATCGTCCTAAGGACGTATACTAAAAACTCTAGGTAATCGAGGAGAAGCCCCCTAATCACCACTTCCTAAGTAACTTGAGGCTCGTAACGTATGGTACAAATTAGCCTTTATTAAGTGCATTACTGTTGTTTTGAGATGAGAAGAGAGAAAAGGACTCTACAGGGGACTAATTACAACCCTAATGTTGTCATACAATGATGGTCCTAATGTTGGGTTTGAAAGGGAATCTATCCTATATGTTGTCATGCAAAGGATTCATCCTAAAGTCTATCATCACTCCTTAAACAAGGAAGTGAGAGTCCTAAGGGAACATGCAAAGGGGAAAAAGAAACACAACTATCAAGCAGATGAAATATAAAGTAACTGGATGCAGATGCAATGCAACAGTACAAGCAAGGGAGACAAGCTCAACCTTAGATGCAAACATGGGATGCAAACAGAGATGCATAGAGAAAACACACAAGCAAAGGGACACTAGCTCAACCTTTAATGCAAACATAGCAAGTATGAAAGACAGATAAACTTACGAGCAAAGGGAGACTAGCTCAATCTTTAATGCAATCATGCACCTAAACAAGAGTATCTACATATGCAAGCCTATCCTAATGCAACACAGCAAGCAGGCAATGAAATCAATCCATCAGGAGAGAGATAAACTAGATGAGCAACAAGGAAATCATCCCAAGGCCACATTAGGTTTAGATGTGTATCAACACAAGAGTCCATCTGAGGCTCAACCTCTTTATGGAATGCACAAAGTACTTCCTAAGGAAGACCAGACTCTCACAAGAGGGATCCTGAGATAATAGGACAGATGAAAGTGAGAAGGTATGTACAAGGTACTTGAGTCCTCAAGGCTCAAACTTCTCATGGAATGCACAAAGTACTTCCTAAGGAAGACCAGGCTCTCACAAGAAGGATCCTGTGTCATAGGACTTGGAGGAGAAAAGGAGCATAGTGTGAACCTAAGGAACCAACCATGTCATTGAATGCCCATCAAAGGTTCAAACTTCTCATGGAATGCACAGGGTACTTCCTAAGGAATACCAAGCTCTCACAAGAAGGATCCTGTGAATGTAGGACTTGAGAAATGAAAAGAATAATGATGGGAGACATAGTGAAAACCTAAGGAGGTCACCATGTTCTCAACCAAACTCATCATTCAAGGATAGTCCTCAATGGTTCAACTTCTCATGGAATGCACAGAGTACTTCCTAAGGAAGACCATGCTCTTACAAGAAGGCTCCAAATATCATAGGACTATGCTTTAGGATAATCATGAGAAGAAAGAAAATCATTCAAAGGCATCCAAGGAACCCTAAAAAGCAAAGCTCTAAAGGACATCTATCCTAATGGAGCTATGGATATGATAAGGACTTGAAAACTACCCTACAAAGGTCTCAACTTAGGTACTAAGGGTTCATGTAATGATTGGGTGTCTAAGGATTGTCTTAAGATCACTTAAAGGCAAGACTAGGTGGAATGCTAAATTGGGGACACCCTAACATCAGCCAGAATGTAAAATCTATTAAAAATAGGAAAACAAGTTCTAAAATCCTAATAATATTTCTAATGGATCCTAAATATGTTAGGAAGTTATGGTAAAAATTTCAGGTCAAGATTCCAAGTCTAGGTACACTAACAGAAAGCTAAACCATGATATGTGCTATAGGGGATGCAAATGGGGAAGGTTCTAAAAATCTACCTTAAACCCTAATCAAACAGCTCCTAAAAATTAGAATAAAAATACTACAACATCATACAATGTGTCTAGAATCAGCATGAAAAATATTAGACATTCATTTGATGTATCTATCAAGAAATAAAATCAGCAAGATGAATATGTCAATGTCACATTTATTAAAAGTACATAACATGAAAAATATGCAATTGAATGGAAAATAACCAGAAACTCAAAATAAAAAATATGACAAATAAATACACATGTCAAGGCATACACCATATTTTTCTCATGATTTATTGGAGCAATTATCATTTTTTAAAAGAATTAAAATGAAACAGCATTAAAATGATATGAAAATAAAAGAAAAGAAATTAAAAATAAAATGGCTGGGGGTGCAGTTAGTAATTATATCACGTGTGATTCTATTGAGCTGCTACGCTAGGGGGTGCCAACATCAATTGGAGGCCCAGGTCCATCAGGACTTAAGTGAATCTCAGCAATCCCATGCGTTTCAGTCAATATGGTGTACGGTGCGTCTTAATCATAACCATCTAACCACTTAGTTACCCGATTCAAGGGTTAATATGCTGCCACGAGGTAAAACTAAGTCAACCAAAATGAAAATGAATCACGGGCGTTGGATGAGAGGAAAAGTATTAGGATCTAATGGTCATGGTTGCATCTGGGATTTTCAAAAGGGAAAGGGATGGAATACACCAGACAGTGGAGGGACTCGTTTCAGACGGCGCCCGGAGCATCTCCGGTCGTCTTCTACCTTTCGCCTGTGACTGTAGCGGTTTCCATAACTCACCAAAATCTAAAATTAATTACACGGATTAACTCGCCTCATCATGTAGATCATGATTCTACCATTTGTTTTCACTTTTCTTGCCTAAATCGCTTAAAACGAAAGCCACTAAGGTTGAAGGTCATATCAACAATAATTACAAACGACCATGGAAACTATCCTAAATCCATCTATGAGCCTATGGGAGTGTAAATCTACAATAATGGCGCGTGATTGTATCAAGAACAAAGAGGAATTGTGAAAAATAATTTACCTATTGGAGCACCTCCAATGGGCCTTCAGATGATGCTCAAACTTGTGGAAAATGTGCAGAATCCTTCACTAATCATGAATGGAGCTTCTGCAATCCTTGATTTGGCTTGAAAGTGGCTTAATCTTCAAAAACTATTTTCCATTTTCCTCCACTTTTTTCTAACTGAACTCTGTTATTCTTGGCTCTAAAATCTGTTATTTTCTGTTGGGAATGATCAGAGGATTATATACAATGGATATGGAATAGTTTGCAGTCCAATAGAAGCCCATGAGAGTCCAATTGCAAAATCACAAATTTCCACTTTTGAAGCTTTGTGATATTCATGAAAACAGAGCTTGAATCCTTCTAATTTTGCTCATTTCATTTGCTTGAGGTGTATGGAACATGGATGGCTGAGATTGAAGCCTTGAAAGTGAGCCAATGGTAGATTTGAATTATGTTACTTCAAGATGAAGTAACCTTGAATTTGGCCATGGAAATGAGCTCAAACTTGGTTGATAATGTTTCCATTGTATTTAGAACATTCTTTGGACTCAAAAAACGCACAAATATGACATGGATTGATTTAATTGGCATTAGATCCAAACTAGCCCTTTTCAAGCTTCCTTTCATGAAATTTTCTTCACACATTCTCCAATCCAAGCCAATTCAATGATTCCTTGAGGTTTGATTGAGCAAATAATCCCATTTTGAGCAACTTTCAAGTTGGACAAATTTTCATTTGAGGTATGCAAAGTGGTGAAATGGACCTGTAATCCAAAATGACTTATAATCCAAGTTTCCCAAAATACCCTTGCCTTGCAAGCTTGACATATTGAGTTCTATAAATACAATCAAGGACCTATAGTACTCTTTGGAAAGCTAAGAATATAAGGAACAAAATTCATGTTTGGGTCAAGGATAGGTGAGGTCTCCTTCTAGGTCAAAAATGGCATGGAAGTTGTTTGATTTTCAAGTACCAAAGTCACATTCATCTGATGACCTGTAACTTGTCTGCTTCATAACTTGAGTTCTATATATCTTATCAAGGACTTCTAGTACTCAAAAGAAGGCTAATAACATGCTCTAAAAGTCTCATGTTGGAGTCAAGGTCAAATGTGTGAAGGCAAAGTATCTACCAACACAAGCGTGCCTCTGGTTTTTGATGATGACAACTTGCTAAGAGATATCCTTCTTTCGTTTAAATCATTCACGCTACTTATGATTCAATTTTTACAATGACGTAATGCACAAAAAGCTGTAGAAATTTATGTTTTTGCAGATTTTTGAACCATGAGCCGACCATACCGTCAGCACACAGTTTCATTCAGTTCACACGGCTCAGCGCATGAAGGTCATGCGTCGACCGTTAACTTGGCGCATGCAGGTTTAAGAATCAGACGGCTCAGCGCATGAAGATCATGCGTCGACCGCTGACTCGGCGCATGACAGTTTGAGTGTCACACGGCTCAGCGCACGCCGACCCTATGGTCGACCGTTCGCGCGCAGAAACAGAAATTCTGCTATGATTCATTGATCTGTCAACTGTCTGTTTTGTATATTACTATAAATAGCTGTCTTTTCAATTTTAACAAAGAACATTTTTGAAAGCATTGTGAGAAAGTGTTCAGGTCAAGAAACGTGAAAGAGGTGCATCAGTGTTCTTCATCTTCATCGTTCAATCAACTCACAAATCCTCAAATTACAGATAATCAATTTTTTTGCTGCGGTTTGTGGTTTGCTCGACGGTGATAAGGTTCGAACGCGTGATTGAAGATCCGGTTCGAGTGGAAGCTGGTGCAGGTGTTTCTTGGGAGAAAACCTTTGAGGTTTTACCTATCAAGACTACAGGTTTTGAAGGCTTTTGTTACGGAATCGTCGGTTCAACAATCAAGCGAGTGCGAAGGTGATTGATTAGCGGAAGGTTGATCAATCTAGTAGCTAGGGCGTTGAAAGGTTGAAGACGTTCCGGGTTCAATTTGGGTGTGTCTAAGATCAGCCGTGCCGAAGGTTTGATCAACGGAAGAGTTGTCAATAAGGTGGCTGCAATCGGAGGTCATTCACATCAAATTGGAGGACTTGATTCATCTTGAATCAAGGGGCAAGAAGTGGTAGAAATTATCAGCAACATTGAGATTGTTTGTATCAATTGTCTATCGATTCTTGTGTATAACTGTTCTACCAAACAGGTGATATCTATTCAATACATATCTCAATTCTCATTGTAGAATTGAGGGCAGACGTACCCCAACGCGAGGACGACTGGGGGAACTGCCTCATCAAATCTTGTGTTCCTTTATTTTCTGCATTTTCAATTACAGCTTAAAAATTAAGTGATTCTAGAATAAGTGATTTTGTCAAATTGTAGTATTGATTGAGTGAGTTGGTGAAACACTGTTTTTTAACTACTAAGTACAATAGAAATACTGTACTAAGGCTTTTTCAATCACTCATTCAACACAAATATCATTTAAGGTATTTGTGCACACCAACTGTTCGACAAAAGTGCTGAACTAAAATTGCCTTAATTTTGCTGCTAGTTTTGGTGTAATTTTTGATCATTGGAATAAGGAAATAGTACGAGTGAATCACATCTGAGTTTTGCATAAAAGTGTGTAGTGATTTACTATCCGTTATCGTCTTAAATTCATCTGCTTGACGCATATCCGGCTCTCCAATAGTTGTTCGTTTTAGACTATATTTTCCAAGGCCGCTTCCGCATTTGAAAACAATTTTGAAAACCAATTTTATTGGTAGCGCCACTCAAATTTTTAAAAGGGATCTATTCAACCCCCCCCCTTCTAGATCCGTGCCTTAGTCTAACAAGTGGTATCAAGAGCTCCGGTTCTCCGGTGCTTCAAATACAACATTGATAGAATAATGGCTAACGAACCAAAAGGGGCGTACAATAGAGCTCCCGTTTTTAACGGTGAAAATTATAGCTATTGGAAAGACTGTATGCGGGTGCACATTAATTCCATAGATAGAAAGATATGGAACGTTATTCTCAATGGTCCGATTGAAATAACCATGACAAATGAGAATAACGAAGTTGTGCCAAAGCCCGAAGCACAATGGACCGACGACGATGAGCGAAAGTATAATTACGATTGGAAAGCTAAGAACATTCTAATCTCCTCATTAGGTGTAGATGAATACTACCGTGTATCCCATTGCCCTACGGCTAAGACTATGTGGGATGCACTACAAATTGCCCATGAGGGGACAAACGATGTTAAGTTGGCTCGAATCAACACTCTTATACAAGAGTTTGATCTCTTTTTCATGGAGCAAGGGGAAACCATTGCTGACATGCAAAAGAGATTTACTCATCTCATAAACAGATTACATTCACTAGGAAGACCTATTTCCAATGATCTTGCTACTAATAAAGTTTTGAGATGTCTTAGCAGGGAATGGCAGCCGAAAGTGACCGCCATCAAAGAGGCAAATGATCTTACGGTATTAGACCTGACTACATTGTTTGGCAAACTACAAGAGCATGAACAGGTACTCTTGAGTCTTGACCAACATGAAAGGAAAGAAAAGAAGGACAAAGTAAAGATGAGTGAAAAGAAGTCCATAGCTCTTAAGGCTTCTTCCTCGAAGTCTAAAGCAAAAGAGCAAAGTGATTATTCTTCAAGCGACGACGAAGAAGAAGACATAAATGAGGACATGGGGCTGTTCGTTAAACGGTATAACCGGTACGTGAGAAAGAACGGCATCCAACATTCGGAGAAGAACCTGGTAAATTTCCGAAGGCAATCAAGGTTCTCCAAAGATGACAATCAAAAAGGCAAAAAGACTAGAGGAACGTGCTATAAATGTGGAAAGCCCGGTCACTACAAACCGGACTGTCCAATGAACAACAAGGGAAAAGAAAAGGAACAATCGAAGTCACATAAGAGAGCATCAAAGCCTAGGAGGGCGTACATCGCGTGGGAAAGCGACAGTGATTCTTCCTCCTCTAATGAAAGCTCTAGTGATGAAGAAGAGTCCGTGAATCTATGTCTCTCCGCAAATCAGAAAAAGAAAAAGAAACAGGTACGTCACTCTAGATATAATATGTCATCTAATATGTCTCATTCCGAATTACAAACCGCATTCGATGTTTTACACAAGGAAGCAACTGAAGCCTTTAAGAAACTTGCTTCTAATAGAAGAATTTTTACATATTTAGAGCACAAAGTCTTAGAGTCCGAAAAGAAATTAGAGGACCTTAAGGCTTCCATTGTGAAAGATAATGAATCGGATTGTAAGGACAATAGTAATCCTTTCAACTTTGGTTGTGATACTTGTCATATTTGGCAAGGTGAGGTTAGAAACCTTAAGGCCAAATTAGACAAGGCACTTGAACCTAAAATTACATTTGCAATCGATAAAAAGGATTTTAGAAAAAGTATGATAAACCCATATCAAAAATATGCATATGTAATTAGGGATCAAGCAAGTGAAAGTGATTCTAATGTCGACTTTGTATGCTTTTACTGTTGCAAGAAAGGCCACTCCATTGGTAAATGTCGATTTAGGAGATTTCTTGTTCCTAAAGGCATCTACCAATGGTTGCCCAAACGCAACCGTCTTGTCGCTAACCTATTAGGACCCAATATGCCATTGGGTACCTCCCTTTTCTAAGTTATATTTTGACAGGTGAAATGTGTCGAGTCCACCGAGAGAAGATGGGTTCTTGATAGTGGGTGCTCAAGGCACATGTCTGGAGACATATCCTTATTCATAGACTTCGTGGCTAAGAAGAAAGGGTATGTAACATACGGTGATAACAACCGCGGAGCGATACTAGGTAAAGGTAGTATAGGTAATCCCTCCTCTACTACAATTTCCGATGTGTTGCTTGTCGAAAACCTTAAACATAATCTCCTTAGCATTAGCCAATTATGCGACAAAGGTTACAATGTTTCCTTTTCAAAAGATTGCTGCAAAATTGTGCATGAAAGTGATAAGAAGAATGTGTTTATTGGTTTTAGAGTAAACAATGTGTATATGCTTGACTTGAATGTGGTATCCCCAACAAGCGATCAATGTCTCATATCTATGAGTGAAGACTCATGGCTATGGCATAGGCGCTTAGCGCATGTCAACTTTGACTTACTCAATAAGATTGTCTCAAAAGATCTAGTACTAGGACTTCCCAAAATTAAGTTCACCAAGGATCACCTTTGTGATGCTTGTCAAAAAGGAAAACAAACGAGGATCTCCTTTAAATCCAAAAAGATTATTTCAACAACGAGACCTCTTGAACTACTTCATATGGACTTGTTTGGGCCGTCTAGGATCAAAAGTCTAGGAGGAAACTATTACGGATTCGTAATAGTGGACGACTTTTCTAGGTTCTGTTGGACCATCTTCTTAGTGAGTAAAAGTGACACGTTTGCCGCTTTTGAGAGATTTGCCAAGCTCTCCCAAAATAAGTTAAATACAAACATTGTGTCAATAAGAAGTGACCACGGAGGTGAATTTGAAAATCATTTATTTGAAGAATATTGCGGTAACCATGGCATCGATCATAACTTCTCGGCTCCACGAACTCCTCAACAAAATGGG
This sequence comes from Lathyrus sativus, assembly GCA_963859935.3. NCBI lineage: Eukaryota > Viridiplantae > Streptophyta > Magnoliopsida > Fabales > Fabaceae > Lathyrus > Lathyrus sativus. Next base: position 135,173,372 of record OZ012736.1, on the reverse strand, counting down.
GTTGTGGAGCGTAAAAACAGAATTTTAGAAGAATTGGGAAGAACAATGATTAATGATAGTGGTTTACCAAAATACTTTTGGGCCGACGCCATTAGTACGGCATGTTATGTTTTGAATAGGGTACTCATCCGCCCCATTCTAAACAAAACTCCGTATGAACTTTTAAAAGGGCGAAAGCCTAATGTTTCTCACCTTCATGTTTTTGGATGCAAGTGCTTTGTATTAAACAATGGAAAGGAAAACTTGGGCAAGTTTGATTCAAAAGCCGATGAAGGCATTTTTCTAGGGTACTCGCAATCAAGTAAAGCATATAGGATTTATAATAAAAGATTACTAGCTGTTGAAGAGTCTGTGCACGTTACGTTTGATGAGTCCTATCCGAGAAATGTCGGAAAGGATAGTGTTGTTCATGGTGCAGGTACATCCACAGAAGACATACTCAAAGGTGGCGAAACGGGGATTGATCAACCCGATAGAGTCAAAATTGAGGAGGATAAGGATGCACACCATGAGGTAACTGAGGAAGCTCATCCGCCTACAAACGATGATCTCCCTCAAGCTTGGAAGTCGTGTAAAGATCATCCAATTGACAATATTCTCGGAGACATCACAAAGGGAGTCACCACTCGATCTAAGCTAAGTAACTTTTGTTATCACTTCGCTTTCGTTTCACAAATAGAGCCTAAAAACCCCAAAGAGGCCCTACTCGATGAGCACTGGTTTTTATCGATGCAAGAGGAACTAAATCAGTTTAAAAGAAACGAGGTATGGGACCTTGTCCCTCCTCCGCGAGGCCATCGAGTAATCGGCACCCGATGGGTGTTTAGGAACAAGTTGGACGAAAACGGGGTAATAACCCGTAATAAAGCGAGATTGGTCGCTCAAGGGTATAACCAAGAGGAAGGCATCGACTATGAGGAAACTTATGCGCCGGTTGCCCGACTCGAGGCTATACGCCTTTTACTCGCCTTTGCATGTGCAAAGGATTTTAAGTTATTTCAAATGGATGTTAAAAGTGCGTTCCTTAACGGTCACATAAATGAAGAAGTATATGTGTCTCAACCTCCCGGTTTTGAATCTCATGAATACCCTGAACATGTTTACAAGTTAAAAAGAGCTTTATATGGTCTCAAACAAGCTCCTAGAGCTTGGTATGAGCGACTAAGTAAGTTTTTACTTAATCAGGGGTACTCACGAGGAAAGGTTGACACTACACTCTTCATTAAACGTCAAGGAAAGCACTTGATTTTGGTGCAAATCTATGTTGACGATATTATATTTGGATCCACTAACATGAATCTCGTGAGAGAGTTTTCTGACCTCATGCAGGGCAAATTCGAGATGAGTATGATGGGGGAGCTCACATACTTCCTCGGCCTGCAAATTAAACAACTCCAAGAAGGGACATTCGTGAGCCAAACAAAATATTGTTTGGACTTGATCAAGAGATTTGACATGGCAAAATCCAAGGCCATAGACACCCCAATGCCTACATGCGTAAATTTGGATAAAGATGAAAATGGCAAGGACGTAGAGGTAAAACGATATAGAGGTATGATTGGTTCACTTCTCTATCTTACTGCGTCACGTCCTGATATTATGTTTAGTGTGTGCATGTGTGCACGATACCAATCATGTCCCAAAGAATCCCACCTAAAAGCTGTTAAACGAATTCTTCGATACCTGTCAGGTACCCCGAAGTATGGATTGTGGTATTCTAAGGGTAGTGATTGCTCGTTGGTAGGTTACTCCGATTCCGACTTTGCCGGGTGCAAATCGGATAGGAAAAGCACTAGTGGTACATGTCATTTGTTTTCAAACTCCTTGGTTAGTTGGCATAGCAAGAAACAAGTTTCAGTTGCTTTATCAACGGCCGAGGCGGAATACGTTGCCGCTGGTAGTTGTTGTGCTCAAATTCTGTGGATTAAGCAACAACTACTAGATTTCAATCTTAAACTTGAACGTATTCCTATCCTATGTGACAACACTAGCGCTATTAACCTTACCAAAAATCCCGTATTACACTCTCGCACTAAACATATAGAAATTCGACACCATTTTCTTAGGGACCATGTTGAGAAAGGTGATGTTGTATTTGAACACGTTGACACTAAAAACCAACTAGCGGACATTTTCACAAAGCCGCTAGCAACGGAACCTTTCTTTCATATCCGCCGAGAACTTGGCATCCTCGACATTTCGGAACGGGAATAATATTTGCTGATGTTATCTTATTTCATTCAAATAATCATGCTGTTGTACTTCTAACAATTTGATATTCGTGTAAGTATAAGTATGTTGTGTATCAAGCAAATCAGGCATCAAGGTGATATTGTTCTTTCTCTCTCTCTTTGTTTGATAATCCTGTTGATCTCAAATCATATCGCTTATACTACGCTAAATTTGTATGACATCTACTGCATATGTATATAGATATTTTTTTCTTATATGTCATGACATCATTTTTGCATAGCATGTACCTCTGAATATGGTAAAATACAAAAATCTGCTGTTTGTTGCATATTGAGTCGACCAATTTTTGCAAGCCGGATGTATGAACTAAGAGACTCCAAGCGAGGCACCGCGCTCGCCTATGGCTCATTCATTCAGGAAGCTTTAAACTCTGCAGGTATCAATTACCCGTCTTTTCCGTATACTCCAATTTCTTCCGATAAAGAGTTCAGTTCAAAGGTCTTTGCTATGATGGGATATGTGTGGGATCAGTCGCTCAAAAAGTACAGATTTTATCGGCGCTCAACCATGGCTGCAGCTGCCTCCTCGAGTGAAGAAAGTGCTGATGAGTCAGAGGGTGGAGAAGATGAAGAAGCAGAAGGAAGCTCAAGTGAAGATGAAGACAATCAAGGTGACAATGCAGGAGAGGCACAAGAAACCGCTGATGAGACTCAGCTGGACCACGATATTAATGAAGGTCATCAACCATACGTGCCTTCTGAAAACTATCAACAAACATATCAAGATGACAATCAACACAATAACTGGTCTGCCTACTCAAACCAACAGGAAAATGAGGATGAGGAGAATAACCAAGGCTGGGGTGAATGGCAATACACCGGGTGGACCACCCTTGGCAAATTCTATCAGCCGTATCAACCAAGCACTGCAGACCCACCTTCTCCTCAACAACCGTCAAACAATTCGGAGATTTTAGAAATGATGCAGTCGATGCAGTTGGAACAGCGAAATTTTATGACCAATATGCAGGAACAACAGCAAAAATTCATGAGGGATCAAAATGAAAGAATGGCACAAATTCGTTCTGAACTGCATAACCAAAATGAACGGATCAGTGGAATGTCGACTCAGCTGGACGCTCGATTCGAGACTCTAACTCACTGTCATCAAGCTGAAGAGCGCGCCATTGTCGACAGTCTTGACTTTTTGAATAACATCACAGAAGAATTTACTGATCTAGCTCATCCCCAACGCCATCCTCATTACTATGACAGGCGTGGTCGTGGTCGCGGACGTGGACGGGGCTATTAGCATGCGCTCATATGTCATTTGTGTTTCCTGTTTTGGCTTGCATTCACTTTGTTTGTTGTGTTTTGCTTTTCTGCCCAAACTCACTATGATTGTTGCTTACTTCTATGTTGCTATCATGACATTTTTGTGGTTCTGTAATCTATTAACTGTTATCTCCATCGTATGTATAACTGTTGTTTACTTCTCATCTGTTGGTATCTCATTTATGCATGATTCAATGTGTTGTTATTGTGTCACGAGTTTACCTCTTTTTGATGTTGTCAAAGGGGGAGAACCGAGCAGTAGATAGACGATGATTACGACCGCTATAATTGTAAAAGAAAGGGGGAGCATACCTATACCTATCACGTGTTGCGTAACAGTAGGTTGCCATCATCAAAAAGGGGGAGAATGTGAAGGCAAAGTATCTACCAACACAAGCGTGCCTCTGGTTTTTGATGATGACAACTTGCTAAGAGATATCCTTCTTTCGTTTAAATCATTCACGCTACTTATGATTCAATTTTTACAATGACGTAATGCACAAAAAGCTGTAGAAATTTATGTTTTTGCAGATTTTTGAACCATGAGCCGACCATACCGTCAGCACACAGTTTCATTCAGTTCACACGGCTCAGCGCATGAAGGTCATGCGTCGACCGTTAACTTGGCGCATGCAGGTTTAAGAATCAGACGGCTCAGCGCATGAAGATCATGCGTCGACCGCTGACTCGGCGCATGACAGTTTGAGTGTCACACGGCTCAGCGCACGCCGACCCTATGGTCGACCGTTCGCGCGCAGAAACAGAAATTCTGCTATGATTCATTGATCTGTCAACTGTCTGTTTTGTATATTACTATAAATAGCTGTCTTTTCAATTTTAACAAAGAACATTTTTGAAAGCATTGTGAGAAAGTGTTCAGGTCAAGAAACGTGAAAGAGGTGCATCAGTGTTCTTCATCTTCATCGTTCAATCAACTCACAAATCCTCAAATTACAGATAATCAATTTTTTTGCTGCGGTTTGTGGTTTGCTCGACGGTGATAAGGTTCGAACGCGTGATTGAAGATCCGGTTCGAGTGGAAGCTGGTGCAGGTGTTTCTTGGGAGAAAACCTTTGAGGTTTTACCTATCAAGACTACAGGTTTTGAAGGCTTTTGTTACGGAATCGTCGGTTCAACAATCAAGCGAGTGCGAAGGTGATTGATTAGCGGAAGGTTGATCAATCTAGTAGCTAGGGCGTTGAAAGGTTGAAGACGTTCCGGGTTCAATTTGGGTGTGTCTAAGATCAGCCGTGCCGAAGGTTTGATCAACGGAAGAGTTGTCAATAAGGTGGCTGCAATCGGAGGTCATTCACATCAAATTGGAGGACTTGATTCATCTTGAATCAAGGGGCAAGAAGTGGTAGAAATTATCAGCAACATTGAGATTGTTTGTATCAATTGTCTATCGATTCTTGTGTATAACTGTTCTACCAAACAGGTGATATCTATTCAATACATATCTCAATTCTCATTGTAGAATTGAGGGCAGACGTACCCCAACGCGAGGACGACTGGGGGAACTGCCTCATCAAATCTTGTGTTCCTTTATTTTCTGCATTTTCAATTACAGCTTAAAAATTAAGTGATTCTAGAATAAGTGATTTTGTCAAATTGTAGTATTGATTGAGTGAGTTGGTGAAACACTGTTTTTTAACTACTAAGTACAATAGAAATACTGTACTAAGGCTTTTTCAATCACTCATTCAACACAAATATCATTTAAGGTATTTGTGCACACCAACTGTTCGACAAAAGTGCTGAACTAAAATTGCCTTAATTTTGCTGCTAGTTTTGGTGTAATTTTTGATCATTGGAATAAGGAAATAGTACGAGTGAATCACATCTGAGTTTTGCATAAAAGTGTGTAGTGATTTACTATCCGTTATCGTCTTAAATTCATCTGCTTGACGCATATCCGGCTCTCCAATAGTTGTTCGTTTTAGACTATATTTTCCAAGGCCGCTTCCGCATTTGAAAACAATTTTGAAAACCAATTTTATTGGTAGCGCCACTCAAATTTTTAAAAGGGATCTATTCAACCCCCCCTTCTAGATCCGTGCCTTAGTCTAACAAAATGAAACTTGTATCTTAAGTTATGTGGTCTTGAAGTTAGGCACTAAACTAGGGGATTTTACACTGTCAAGCTTAGAAACCCTAGCTTAGTAACTTCTCACACTCTTGAATATTGATGAATTGGTCTTGGAATCATCCCTTGGGTGTCTCAACACATCATTCCATGATCACATGGCCTTGAAATTAGGTCTCAACCTCTTTCAATTTACCTGTTAACTTGGGGTTGACCAGATGTAACACTAATTGCACCAATCTTGGTTGCAGCTTCTTACACCTTGCATAATGGCTTATCCAATCTCCATAATGACTCTCAAGCCATCTCATGAGCTCTCTAAATGCTTGACACCCATATTCATGGATTCAAAATCATCTGATGATCTCCCACAACCATCAAGTTAGGAAATGTGCACACTTGACTTTAGCCACTTCTCTGGGGATCTTTGACTTCTTTGATGAGGATATCAACCCTTGAATACTTGAGTGAAGACTCTTGACTAACCTTAGAACCTGGTGGTATCCCTTCCTTGATAAGCACATCCCTCTCAATCCCCTGCAAATGGGTTATGATATGCAGATGCTAATGATAATGCTAATGCTACATAAGCTAGGTAAAGAAAAAGGTTGGGCAAATTTTAGGGTGCAACAACCATCACACATGAATAAAACGAAAACAGAAAGAAATCATCATCATTAATCATTCAATAACACATTTATGGTATAACTCACGAAAAAGGGGGCATGGAATCAAAAGTCATAACATAAATGTTTCTTCCAAAATAAGAACCGACAACATGATCTTATACAATCAATCCAGAATTAGAGGATTAATTCACACGAGCTTATAAAAAATCCGCTCACCTCCATAAAAAACAGACAACAGAATGTAGAGGCATTGCAAAAATACAGTAAAAGTGAAAGAGGGAAATAGAGAAACTTATCCTCGAATCTGCCGATGTCTCCATCGTGCCGAACCTTTTGAGAATCATACATGGAGAAGTAAAAGAAATGGGTTGAGTTTAGAGAGGAAGAACTGAAGACTTGCTGTAACCACCTAAAGTATCTTCTAGCCACCTTGCTTCCGGATTTGTTATTACCCAGGTTAGTGTACATTCGAACTCGTCGTTTTTCTGTGTTGCAACATAACTTGATACCAAAATAACCAAACCCCCTAGGGTTAGAATCCCCCGTTGCCTTTGCGCCTTGGATCTAGTGGAGTTTATTTTTGTAGGGTTTATCTTTTTTTGTACAATTTTGGTGGATTTGAGAGAAAGCAAACTAGGGCTTGAATAGAGCAAGGAGGTGATAGACGGTGATGAGCGATGGCGGCGGAAAAAAGAAGGAAGGTATACAATGATCGAGACCACAGGGAGAAGAAGAGCGGCTAACAAGAGAGAAAGAGGATCTTGAAGATGACAATGATGTTCATTTGGAAGTGTTTATGACTCTGGATCATAAAGAACCCGACCCAATTCTTTTTCCAGTATTTTATTTTGATTTTTTTTCTTTTATTTATTACTTATGTCTTGGGCTTAAGATTAAGCCCACCCCTTTATGGTCCTTAAAAAAACAAAGATAAATTTCCTTTTTTTTACTAATATTTCTAATTTTAACTTTATTAGATTGTAATTAAAACTAAGTTGATAATTGAGTTTAGAATTATTCTTGATTTAAATTTAGAATGAAATTTCGTTTTACAATTAGTTTTCTAGCTTATTTTACGAGTGCTTAATAATATAGTTTGATGCATCTTAGATTACTTGATTATAGGGTTTACCGTGTTCCCTTCAGCTCCTGATTCCATTGTGTCTCTGATGAATCGAATTTGGATAGGCGTGTAGACGTCAAGATCAACTATGGCATGATAACATTAGGCTAGAGGTTTCCCTTTTGATTAACCGCGTAGTTTGAGTGTTTATTTCTATTTGATAAATCGCTTATTGGTTCTTGAATCTTTTGCTTATGCATACGTTTAAGGGAAGAACCTATATATAACTTCTCCAAGTTGTATACAACGCATTGTTCATTTGCATCATTTCCCCCCACTTGATCCCTGACTTTTCAGGTTGATCAGCTTAGGTCTCCCTTACTCCTTAAGGTAGATGCCTCTTAAGTTATCAACATTAGACAACTTACAATTCAATCCTCTATTCTCCCTACAAGAGAAGTATACGTGATTCATCTGTGTAGTCGAGATGTTATTATCCTACCCCACAATATAATCGTGAGATGTAGAATCTTTTCCTATTGAGAGAGGTACGTGGCATATTCGTCGATAAAAATCCGAATTAGAGCCCTTCTCTCACTATGACGCAAAGACCGTCTTCGATACATTTGTGGAGGTTAAGACGAGTATTCTACCTAAGATGACGACTCGCCTTTTCACCTAAATCCAATCAAACAAACCTTCTCCCCCCTAGAAATTTGACCATAGTCAATGGTTCCTCGTTCCTTTAGGGGAACTACGAATACTTTGATTCCATTCTCGTCAGGATACGTAGGCACAAGATGCAATTTCTTGGTGAGTATACTTAGAAGTAAACCCCTATGTATCTCAACCTTAGCAAACAACAATAATACGAATAAAACAATAGGTTCCTATAGAGTACTACAAATGCTTAGGATGCTAATACCTTCCTTAAGTATAACCGACCCCCACACCATTAGAATCTCTAGCTTTGCATTTGCATTGCATATTATTGGTTAATTTGATCTTTTTCCCATCCCTTGGACAAATTAAAGAATGATGGTGAACAATGATTTGTGATTCATGTTAATTAATAGCTTGATATCCAATTCTCACCGCAAGAAATACATGCAGACCAATTAAGACTGGTAGCTCCACTTCTCCAATTATAATTCTGTGGGAACCATCAAAAGCCTTGACTATCAAAGAAGTAGGTCTCATCTTAGTCTCCTTGTAAGCCAGCTTTGTAAGAGTCCTCTTAGATAAAACATTTAAAGAGGAGCCGATATCCACAAGCACTATTGACAAAGTCTCTTCTTGACATTTCACAGACACATGTAAGGTGATCACGACCTTCCGATACTTGACGGATTAATCTGCAAGCATACAATTGATCATTTAGTCTTAAAAAGGTTGTTGAATCCACAGGGACAGATAATTAAACTATTGCAGTCTATGGTAGCTGTGCAAAGCTAAGGCAAATGGTTAACAACGGATCAAAACTAGAAACGGGGGTAAATTACTAGAAATTAAACTAAATAATAAAATGAGTCCGATAGAAGATCTCCGTGCACCTAAGGGACTTGTAGGAAACAGGTACTAATTACAGTTATATACCTATTTTGTAGGATACACTGACTCAAAGGCTCCTCCTCACGCTCTCGCGGTTTCGACAAAAGCCGCGTTGCTTAACCCCAAGATTTTGCTCTTGCTCGCCCGGTAATTAAGAACACTTTTTGGAAGTCCAAAATATCCTAAACTACGTCTAAAGCACTCTCATTGGTCTTAGGCGGGATGCCTAGTTTTTACTATCTGGCTCGCTCGTCACGCTCTCGCGGATTTCGGCTCAAACCTTAATATGCTTCTCACTCTCGTGACAAAGCAATGGTAAGCAACTTCTCACTCTCGTGACAAAGCAATGGTAAGCAACTTCTCACTCTCGCGACAAAGCTACCTAAATTATAGCTAGAAACTACAACCGAAACAGCTTAAAATCCACAATTTTGCACTAAGTTCACTACTGAGTCCCGCCGGGATCATTGGTCCTCAACGACACACTATACAGGATTTAGCCAAACATAATTATCATTACTTTTAAGATACTAAAACGTGCATTTAATTCTACTAACATACTAAAATAACTTAAGGTTGAATTAGTAATAACAGTGCAATTCGAAGTACAACAAAAAAGAAAGAAAAACCTGTAGAAACTGACAATTGAAAGAAAATGGCAGCAAGCTTCGATTAAATTCAAAACATTTGGTAGACAATGGAAACTATAGAATTGCAGTAATTTCTCGATGTTAGTAATTACTGCTTCTAAAACTATCTATGAATGCCTAGAATTCAAATTGAAAAACACCAACCCTTCCGCAGTTGAATCCCCCTAAAAACTACCTAAAGACCTTGTATTTATAGGTCAACAAACGCTTACAACCAAGAGGAATTTGAAACGAAGAATTGGAGGGAAGCAACTGCTGATAACTGCTCTAAAACTGCTTAAGAATTAGAAACTGCTGGTGCGACTGTACGGAGATCATCGTAAGGTCCATGGCCAGTGCCATGCTTGCTTCAGTGTTGGAGGCGACCAAAAAAGGTGATGGCGAACACCACCAAAGGATGGCGAATGCCATCTCAGCAGAATCACTAAAATCTACTACTTTTCTATGCAGATCTTCTCCAAAGGCCTCGATTTCCTGATTCTTCCACGATTTTCACTGATTCCTAAAAACAACAAAAACGAAGTAAAAGTGCGACAGGATAATAATAAAGACTCGATAAAACACGGACAAAAATATGCGTAATGAGCAAAAAATTGTGATACTAAATAAAGTTATCAAACTCCTCCACACTAAGACCTTTGCTTTTTGTTGCACCCCAAATTTTGACCACTTAGATCCTCATCATCATTGTAGGATCATATTCATTTGATTAACTAACCTTAACCCATTTCCAGTTTATCTTTGTCAAGATGCAGATGAATTAGGGTTCCGTACCGTCAAAATCGAGGCTTCGATGGTCTGATCAATCAATGTTTTGGATTGATTCAACTTCAAACAAGATCAAATATACTCTATTGGATCAAGTATGAATTCAATTTGAGGCGGTCACCCGGGAATTGAGAACAGTGCAGTTCAGGATACCCGATTAGGGTTTTCGACGAGGAAAAGTCAACCGTAGTTTGACTTTTGATTTAAAGAGTATTTTGATGAGGGGATAGAGGTCCATTAAGTTACTATGGCTTAGTAAAGTCCATCCAAAGAGTTTCAAGTCCTCAAAATGTCTGGAGCCTGAACAGTCGACTCGGTAGTCACCGATTGATCGAACGGTTGACCAAAAAGTCAACTTTTCAACAATAAGGAATTTGACTTCAAGATGTGATTAAAAATTTTCCTTATTTCATATTACACCTCCCCATAAAATTTCATGACCATTGGATTAAGGGTTAAGAAGTAATTGCAAAAATCGAGAATTAGGGTTACGAAAGGGGCAAGACCATAACTCCTCAACCACACATCCAAATGAAGTGGTTCAAAGCTCATTGGAAAGCTCTTGACAAATACTACAAAAGCCTCAAAGTGGTCCATGGTAAAAAAATTCATAGAATTGGAGTTATGACAAGATTCATTTTAAGAAGGGAAATAACTTAGAAAAACTCTAAGTTATTTAGCCTTTTTAAGTGGTTTTTTCAGCAACTTGGAAGGGTTTTTCAACCTAGTTCCGTCAAGAATTTGGAAATCTCCAAAACATTAAAGTTATAGAGCTACTTAAGGGCTTTCTAAATTGTGGTAGAAATCCTCAATAGCATGTGTGAGCAGGAAGTTATGAGCCATGGAAGTTAGGGATGTCAACACTTGAAACCACAATCCAACACGTCTCAAAATTCAGATTTCACAACTTGAGACATCCCCAACCCTTGGATCATGATTCAAACTGATAACGTGAGGTATAGATGGAGAGAAAACCAGAAGGAAGGATGGTTTAATGAACATAGCAAGTTGGAGCAAGTTGATATTATTTTAATCAAATAAAAGGGAGGAAAGAGAAACTTTTTGAGGAGTTGGCAGCTGCAGTCCCTCTACACTCTAGCCTTGCTTTAGGTCACTTAACCCCTCTCATATCATCTGGTTTTGCTTGCCTTGAGCCAAGGAGTTGATGTGAAGAGGCTGCCACAAGATTTGGCAAGATTTTCTTCCAAGTCTCCCTCCAAAAATGGAAAAGACCAAGGCTGCCCTCACTCTCATTTGCACTATAAATAGAGGCATTCACCATGAAGTTAGATACACCATAGAAATCTCCAAAACCCAGAGAAACAATAGCTCTCAATTCTCTCTCATTTCCTTAAGAATCTCAAATTTTCAAAACCTCCATTTTTCACCAAAAAGCTGTCTTGAGAAAAACTCTGCTCAAGATCAGTTCTACCACTTCTAAGCCCCTCAAAATGATATACACAATCTCTAAACATTGTGTGGAAGGTGTCCATACATTCAAACCACTCAAAAAGCTCATTTTCACAAAAGTCAACCTTCACACTTTAGTAGTTTGACTTTCTTGCATTTTGAAAGCCAAATTCTAACTTGAACCACTTCCTACCATTCTAACACTCCCAACACCTCCTATACATCATATCTCAACTGTCCAAGCCCTAAAAAACCAGCTGGAAATCACACAACTCCAACTGTCTTGAAAAGTGGCTTGTTGCTTCAAGAGGAAGCAAGCTTCAATTCTTTGCAAAGAAGAGGATCTCTGGGTTTCTAAGCTTCTTAGCTTGCTCAAGACTTGTCTACAAGAGGTATGTGACATTCAAACTCTTTATGGATCATACATTATCATGTTGTATCATTTTTGAGATGCTTATTGTAAAATATACCATTGCTGCCCCACTTTAGTTCTTTGTCAAGAACTCTTGTTTCATGGTCATGATGCTTGTTTTTGTTAATATATTGTCATTTGTAAATGATATGTGGATATTGTGTAATGATTAACTTGCTTGTGAAGATTTTGGTCATGTGGTAGTTTTAGGATCCAATTTTGAAATATTGATGAACTTGCCCTAGGCCTGTTAGTTTTAGTTTATTAGTGATGTTTGGGTTAACTTGTAAGTTACTCATAGATTCCCCCTGCCATTGATCATGTTTGAATCAATGTGGCTCTTGTTTTCACATTATGCTATTTTTATGTCATTCTAGCTTTATCACTACCATGAGTTGTGTTGGACTGTTGTGCCTACCATGATTGTATCTCCATTGTTCTAAATCATTGTTTAATGCTTACATGATCTTACTTGCTTGTTTGTTTTGGTTAAAATATTGAGAACATGAGATTTGAATTTTGAGGCTTGTTGTGAGATTGTTGGTTTTTGCTGTCAAACTTGGCTCAACATATCATTTTTGGTTTGGAGCATTTTTGTCTGATTTTAAGATTGTGGACTCATTTGTTTACCTATTTTGAGGATGTGTGTGGTGTTTGTATGCTCAAATCTCTTCATATGTTCAAACTGCCTTGTCATGCTTCATTTGCATTTTTCAAACCTCATGATGCCAAACACATATCACATTTTGTTTCAATCAATTCCTACTTGATCTATGTGCATAATATCATTGCCTTACTCATTTGAAACTTGTGTATGATATCATTTGCCTCAAACTGTCATGATTTTGCTGGCTGCATATTTAAGTTGTTGATTTTGTTTGTCATGAGCTCCAAATGCTATTTTCTGTTTGGTAAGGTTTTGATCCATTTCCTGTGCTTAATCTCATCTTCTAGCATGTATATGACATATGTATAACAGTTGTTTCATCAAAGAATCCATTGCTTTAAAAATGACCCTGCTGCCACATGAGCTTGCTAAGACAGTTTTTCTCATTTCCCATCACTACACCACTTTTTGATCCAATTGTCCTATGCTTATTTTGTGAATTGAAACTCATCCATCACCATGATAATAATGTGTGCACATTGCTCATTTGATCTATTCTTGCCTGCAACATCAAATTCACTTCTAATTGCATTTCATACTAGAATATGCCATGAACATACCAAAATTCTTGTTTGCTTGAAATGTGCCTAATCTTTGAGTTGTAACTCATCTATATACTTGATTCTAATGTGTGTTGATGATTGGTTTGATCCATGATTGCCTGCATTTTCATTTCACCCTCAAACTACATTTTTGAGCTAAAATTCACCATGACCATGCCAAATTCATGTTTGCTTGCAATATGCCTAGTTTCTGAGTTGTAACTCCTTCCTTTATACAATTATGATGTGTGTGTGTGTAATGTTTGTCAGCATTAGGATCATTTTCATAGCTGGACCATGTTTGCACCATTTGCTGTCAAACTGTTTTGAAAACTTGTATGTGCATGAATCAATCCTTTTTGTATGTCCTATTTTTCTGTCATGACAGCCCCTCACACATGTTTGACATTTGAAGCTTGATAGCAATTTTTTGGTTCTATGCATTTCATGGCCATTCTAAGCGCTAGGCCCATTTACAATCTCATTTGAAAATTGTTGTATACATTTCCTTAACCTCATCTGTTTCCAAATCAGCTTTGTTTCTCGTGTTGCATTGTTATGAGTGATTGAGCAGCTGGCCTGTGTTTTTCAATTCAATGTTGTTTGTGAACAATTTTAAGATATATACACACTTCATTTGATGTTTTGAGGTTGTAGACAAGGCATGTTCACTTCAATTATGCTTCCTCCTTGTTTTGGCTTTCAACTTGCATCTTTCATTTCCAATTTTACTTGTCATAATAGTTGAGCTTTGATGTGTATATTGCGTTCTACTCCTTTCCTTTATCTGAGCATTTAAATTGATTTGTAAAATATAAGAACATCATCATTATGATGATTAGGATTGATAGGTTGTGTATGAGATATTGGATCTTCCCATGATGTCTTGACAGTGGTAGCATTTTTATGCTTCATTTTGCAATTCATGTGCCAATTACATGTTTGATGATTTTTGCTTGAGCCTTAAGTATTCTACACTTCTGTTATGATGTATATGTTGTGTGTACTATGCCATTTACATGTATTTAAACTCTTAGCTATTGGTAATTTTCAAAATGCAAACCAATCACCAAATTTGCAAGTTGCATCGTGTTTTTATTTCAAGGCATTGTTTCAAAATTCCAAATGCACCGTCTTATTCCTTGTTTAAAAACACTCAAGTTTGACTAAAATTTCATCTGATTCCATTGAGTTTTGATCTAGTTATGATGAAAATGCAATTCAGCTTCATACTTGTTCTTGGTTTTTTGCCTTGCCCAGATTATCCATGAAAATATGCCTCATATATTTATGGGGGTGGCTAAATACACGGATGTATAGCCACCCCGGTGGTAGAAACTTTGCTTGTACACACGCCTTTCACTTCCCAAACCAGGGTTCGATCCTTGGATCAACCCTTTTGTTTGTTTTATTTTTCCATTATGTTTGATTTATTTTTCTTCACTCCTCCCACCCTTGCCCTTTTCTTTCATTTTATTTTTCTATACATGTTTTATATGTACAATTTTTACATGAACTTTCAAAAATCATATCTTTGTCATTTTTCATTATTTTGAACTCATTCTTTTTGCAACATGCTTGTTTTAATGTCTATTTTCATATGATGTAAAAATATTACAAGTTGTTCTCAATTATGATGTCTTTTGTCCATATGAACTTTAGTGTTTTGTTAAGATCGCTATCCTTACTTGTTGTTGAATTCTCTCTGAACATACTTGAATTTTCTTGTGAGATTTTTGCTTCCCATGTTAGTTAACATGCTTGGGTTTACTCTCCCTTGGTTGTCACCATAATCCCATGATATTTCCTCCTGAATTATGAGGTTAAACTAATTTGTTTGTGTTTGATTGTCATCAATACATGTTGTTGTTACCCTAAATGTATTTTGAGTTTATGACATGTTTGCTTTCAAATTGTGATTTGTTTATATGGTTGTTACCTTCATCATGTTTCAATCTTTGTTAAGATATGCCCTCAATCTTTGTTAAGATATGCCTTCATCTTTGTTAAGATATGCTTTCAATCTTTGTTAAGATATGCCTTCATCTTTGTTAAGACATGCTTTCAATTTTTGTTAAGATATGCCTTCAATCTTTGTTAAGATATGCTTCCATATTTGTTAAGATATTTGATTATCGGTTGTAACCATTGGTTTTTATTTGATCCTTGCTTATTGTAATATGCATGCTTACTTGATTGTAATCTTATTCATCTTGTTTAGTTGTTTTTTGCTTTGTTAAGTTTATCTTCCCCAAGTGATGGAACTTTTTAGTTCTCATCCAAGTTGCCTCTCTCTCTCTCTCTCTCTCTCCTTCCAAAGGAAAAGTCTCTCCCTTGACCCTTGTGTCATTGGATAGCTCATTACCCTCCCTTGACTTTGTGAAGTCATCTTGAACCTATCTTAGTTAAGTTAGACCATTCAAGCTATTAGACTTTGCTTTAAGTCTAGAAAACCCACTTTTACTAGGAGTGTTTTTCAACTAGAACCCTAGGATAGAGTTTGTAAACTCTATGTAAGAATCATAGTAATGATTACTTACTCCCCTCTTGAGTGTTATAACATAGATCTAGAGAGTTTTGTTAAACTCTATACAAACATTGCTATGTTTGTTCCCCTTTAAACCTTGATCATAATCAAGTGTTCTTCAACCCTAGTGAGGTGAACTATGATTGCTCTGATTCTATCCTAGTTAGGATACGTAGGCAGAGGACGCGATGTCTTTGCGAGCAAACTTAGAAGCTATTTTTAGGTTTTAACCTATGCCTTTACCCAACCCATATCTTAGCAAACATTTACCAACTTAGCATGCAAACAAACAAAAGGTTCCTGTAGAGTACTACAGATGCTTAGGATGTGAAATACCTACCCTATGCATAACCGACCCCCGATCCCCGAATCTCTTAGCGTTGTTGTTACATCGCGAAAAGGGTTTTTTCTTTCTTTAGACATTTCCTTTGGATAAATTAAATTTTGATTGTAATTTAAGAATTAAAGATTCAAGTTAATCAATAGCTTGGTATCACGATTCTCACCGCAACAGAAATGACGACTTCACCAGGGAAATAACTTGAGGGTTTTTCCTATTTTGTTTAATTGCATGCCATATTTGTAAATATTTGCTTAACATGTATATTTGTCAATATATTTGTTTAATTGTTGGGTATTGGGTGTTTTGAGTGGTGAGACGGTCCTATACCCGGACTCGAGTGCAATTGTGATAGGACGGTGGTATATTCAAGAAGGCTTATAGGGAGTTGATTCCCGACCAAGCTAACTTGAGAAACCACCGCTCAGTGTAGGCCCTCTTAAAAGTTTAGTATTGTTGATCGAGTATTCGTGAAAGCAATGCTACTTTCAACGAAGGAGCCCATGACACTGTGGTCTTTTAGAATACATTTTACCCCACTTTAGCCTTATTAGGACGTAGTGCGATGACTATAAGGAAGTATTTCCGAAGTAGTTGATACGCGATACTACACTCAGACGAGATTCTCTTGAGAATATTATCAATTACCAAGTGATTTGGGAAATTGATCATATCCGAAAGATGGGTTGATGACTCTGGGAACTTTGTAGAACCCGTTTGGCAGGTACAATCAATCCATAGTACAACCCTTGGGGATGGGTAGACCTTGGACTCATGCTCATCCTTAAACTTAAGCTTGTGTTGTGTGCATATGTGTGATCTTTGCATTTGTCTGTGTTTGTGCATTTTGCATTCATAACATCATATCATCATATGATTTCATGGAACTCAGAGTTTGTTGTTTGTAAACATCAGAGGTCGTTATGAACAG
Source organism: Lathyrus sativus (assembly GCA_963859935.3). Classification (NCBI taxonomy): domain Eukaryota; kingdom Viridiplantae; phylum Streptophyta; class Magnoliopsida; order Fabales; family Fabaceae; genus Lathyrus; species Lathyrus sativus. The sequence continues at coordinate 135,156,269 of OZ012736.1, read as the reverse complement.
TGAAAGAAGGAAAACTTTAAAGTACACTTACAAGGGTTTTAACCTAGATGACTTAAAAAGGTTGAGCACCTTAGTGACAGATCCATAAGGATTTCAAAGCCGGTATGTGAAGCTATTGTTACTCTTGAAGATAAAGATGGACAGTGGACTCCTTTCTACTCTTCTCCAATTTTATGATCCTCTCTACCACTGTTTCACATTCCCTGATTATCAGCTAGTGCCCACACTAGAAGAATATTCTCAGTTGGTTGGATTGCCCATTCTTGAAGATTCTTTCTTTCCAATTGTAGAGGAGGACCCTAGAGAAAAAGATATTGCCAAGGCTACACGTTTGGGATTGGTTGATATTAAGAAGAATCTGATTACAAAAGGAGGAGTTTTTGGGTTAAAAGCGGAGTTCTTGATTGAGAAAGCTCAGTATTATGCGGATCATTTAAGCATGGATGCATTCGAGGCTATCCTTGCCTTTCTCATCTATGGCATCTTCTTGTTCCCTAGCTTTGAGAATTTTGTGGACCTCAATGCCATTAAAATTTTCTTGAAGAAGAATCCTGTACCTACCTTGTTAGCAGATACATACCATTCTGTTCATCTGAGGAACTTTCACAATGCAGGGATGATTACCTGTTGCGCTCCTTTGTTATACAAATGGTTGACTTCACACTTGCCCAATCCAACGCTTTTTGGGATCCAAAGAAAGGATGGTGGTCACAAAAGATAATGGCTCTTACCCACTCCGATATTGATTGGTATAGTCGTGACTATGATGGGACAATGATCATTCATAATTGTGGGGATTTTGGCAATGTACATCTTCTCAGTGCTAATGGAGGAATCATTATAGTTCAATCCTCGCCCGCCGACAATTGGGATACCCTTTGAAGGACAAACCCAATGGTGTTCAAGTGGAAAACATCTTCTTCAAAGAAGAAGAAGATAGTCAAAAACTAAAGGGAAAGATTCTAGAGGCTTGGAAACATCTACACAAGAAAGGGAAAAAGGATCTTGGAAGGCTCAACTGTGTCTCCTTGGAACCTTACCTTCAATGGGTTCAAAATAGAGCCATCATACTAAGGATGCCTTATCCTAAGCAAGTGCCTATGGCTTTGAAGGAAGAACGCCCATTGTTCTTCATGTCTGAAGAAGAAAAGTTGAAAATTGCTTTAGTCAAAGCACAACAAACTGAAGAAGCTTGGAAGCACAAGTATCAAATAGTCATCGAGGAGAATGTGGAGCTCCAGAGACAACTCAAGTTGAAAGACGAAGAAATCCTCTCTTGTAAGAAGAGGAAAGAACTAGAAGAACCTTATGAGCCTCAGTCTACTCCATGGAAGATAATTGTGGACAAGCTCATCTTTGAGAAGGCTCAGATGGAAAGAAAAATCTAGAAGCTCAACTTGAGACTGCTAGGGGAACCTTGTTAGGATTCATTTAGCTATTGTTTATGCTTAAAACTCTTGTAAGAGGAAACAATATTTTGTAAACCATTTTGTTGATCAATGAAATGGCGACTTCTGATGTTCGTAAATGTCTGAGTTCCATGACACCACTTACATTTGCATTTACATTTCTTTTAACCATTCAAGGAAATTCAAACTTTTCTTTTTGCAGACAACAACATGGTGAGAAGAGACATGCTTCTGTTTCTGGATCTGAGATTGGGCCGTCTAAGGATGTTGACAAGACTTGTCCGAAACCCCGCTACTTTCATTGCCAAATATGGAGACCTACTACCACTTATAAGTGCTCTGGTCAACGAGCCCATGCTGCAAGCTTTGGTTGAGTTTTACTCTACAACCTACCACTGCTTCGTATTTCCAGACTTTCAGCTACTCCCAACCATAGAGGAGTATACTAATTATTTGAAGATTCCATGGACTTTCAAACTCCCTTATGGAAAACTGAAGAAAAGGGATTTGGCTAAAGCCCTACATATCAAGCTAGAGGATTTACCACCAATGAGAGCGAAAGGAGGATGTTACCGAATGGAGGCCGGACCTCTAATGGAGATGGCCGAATATCATTATGAAAATAGAAATCTGGGCATCTTCGAAGCAATTCTGGCATTTTTTATATATGGGCAATATCTCTTCCCAAGCTGTTATAACTTCATCAATGAGGAGGCGATTAGTCTCTTCATCATCAAATACCCGGTGAACGAGATACTAGTTGATACTTATATAGTCATCCACCGCTTCATCTTGTACGATCTCGGGTAGTTCTCGTGCTGCCTCGCACAACTTGACCGGTGGTTTACCTCTCATCTTCCCAGGACTCATATCTTTTGGAGGCTTCCCACCAAAAGCGCATGGATTTCTAAACTCATCACTCTCAGGCACTATGACATCACATGGTATGACACCAGCCTTGGCGATCTAGTCATGATCCCCAGTTATGAAGAGTTCCCCAATGTTCCTCTCATTGGGATGATGAGGGTTATCACCTACAATCCTGTGCTTGCCCAGCGTCAATATGGGTATCCCACCGGCCCAGAGCCCGAACCGGAACTGTTGAGACCCCGCTTCTGCCAAACTGGTCGCAACCCTAAACTAGAAGCCCGTGCTCAATATGCTCAAAGAGATCCTCACCTCTTGGGCATAACTCCAATGGAGAATGCAAGCTGTTTAACTTCCAGAGGGTATTTGCTATGGTTGAAAGAAATTGCCTTGACCATGTTCTATACTCATGATTATGAGATTACTATGGAACCTGAGGTCCCCATGACTAGGGAAGAGCTTAAATACGCTTTAATCAAAGCGCAACGAGAGAACGAAGACCTGTGGGAAACTATCCTCCAGGACCAAGTTCATGTTGAAGTCCAAGAAGGAGAAGGATCATCTTGTTAGAATGATCTTTGTTTCACCATTTCCCTGCTTTCCCTAAAAAGGATTGAAATCCTAATGTTGCATTTACTTTCACTTCTTATAAGAAAGGTCTTGCTTTTTAGCAAGGGCCACCTATTGTAATAGACTTCTAGCTATCAATGAAAAAACGCTTTTTGAGCATGTCGTTACATGTTGTTCCAAATTTTTTGTTTGTAAACAAAAATTTGTTTTTCCTTGAATGGTTTATGCATCTGCATTTGCATCTACATTCGCATTTCATCCTGCATTGGTCTTGCGTCTGGGTTCCGCAGCTCATCCTTTGTTCTTGTTCAGAAAAGAGAGAAGGAGTCACGCTGAATACTGACAGATACAACACTCGATCCAGAGCTCAAAAGAAGATGGCATATAATGAACAAAGGTTCGATTAGATGGACAACGAAATTGAAGGAATCAAGGGTGACGTCAGCCAAATTATGGATGTTCTCAATATAATCAAGGCAAAAATGGACACACAGTCTACGGTAATTTCTGAAGTCGCCACAGCAGCAGCCAATGTCACGGTAGCTCCAGTTACCAGTGCAGAGTTTCCCTATGGCATGTCTCGGGATTTTGTGCCACCGTTCAACAATATGCAATCTTCAAGTCTTAATCCACTGTTTGATCCAACAATCAAGAATCCTATTTTCACTCAGGCGGGTGGACCCACTACAGTGCGACCTGTCTTCAACAATCAACAACCAATCTTTGATATACTTGACGGTTCTGAAGTCGAGGATGAGAAACACAAAAAATTAAGGGTAGAGATAGACATTATGGATAAGAGGATGCACACCATCGAAGGAAGCCATGTCTTTGGGTCTGATGCCAAGGACCTGTGTCTGGTGTCTGGTTTGGTATTTCCTCAGAAATTCAAAATGCCAGTATTTGACAAATATGAAGGGACTACTTGTCCTAAAGTGCACCTAATCATGTACTGCAGGCGGATGGCTCCGCATATTGAAAATGATAAGTTGTTAGTACACTGTTTCCAAGATAGCCTTAAAGGAGCTTCGGCTAAATGGTATCTCAGTTCAGATCAAGCAAAGATCCATCGTTTCCAAGACCTTTCAGATGCTTTTATTCAACAGTACAAGTACAACATGGACTTAGCTCCCGACCGTCGTCAGCTTCTCAGCATGACGCAGAAGAATACTGAAACCTTTAAAGAGTATACGCAAAGATGGCGCGGAACTGCAGCTCAAGTAGAGCCACCCCTAACTGAAAAGGAGTTGGCAGACTGGTTTGTGGATACAGTCCGGCCAGAATTCTATGAACGACTGATCAGGAGTGTCACAATCAATTTCTCTGATATTGTGGCAGTGGGGGTCAAAGTGGAAGCGGGTTTAAAGAGTGGAAAGGTGGCCACTCCAAATGCTAGCTCAAGCGCCAGTACAACAAAGAAACCGATCATCAATTTTCACAAGAAGAAAGAGGGAGATGTGAGTGCAGTAACATATGGGAAGAAGGCGTAAAACTCCAGGAGCCATTGCCAGCAGTACCATCCATCATCATATATAGCAGCGGTGACTCCGGTTTTTCAGCCGTCATCGCAGCAGGGTCTCCAGCCTGGTGCATCCAGTAATCAGCACCAGTATCAGTCTGGCAATCAACATTAATATCACTCCAATAATCAACAACAATACCATTAGCCGCAAGGTCAACAGCCTCAGAACAGGGCTCCAAGGGTAAATTATCAGGCAAATAGGCCAAAAATACAACCTATTCCCAAGAGTTACACTGAGCTGTTCCCCATGTTGATAGAAAGAGGGTTAGTCAAAACAAGAAAATTAGGTGCTCCACCTAATCCACTCCCGTTCTACTACAATGCAAACGCTCACTACTTATTTCATGAGAATGCTCCAGGCCACGATCTTGAAGGTTGCTTCGCACTGCAGCACCTTATTCGTGAATTAATTGAAAAAAGAATTATGTCCTTTGAAGATAATCATCCAAACGTAAAGAACAACCATCTGCCAAATCATGGTGGAGTCAAGGCCATCACTGAAGAAGGTGAAAGGTCAGAAGACAAGAAAGTTACCACTATCGATGAGATCAAGGTGCCATTGGCAGACCTACACAAACGTCTCGCTCAGGCATGGGCGCTTAAGACATCTCACGAAGACTGCAAAGAATTCATGCTGAATCCAGAGGGTTGTGACATTGTAAAAAAGGACATTCGAGCAATGATTGAACAAGGGATGATAGAAATCGCTCACAGGAAAAAAGGGGATGATGTGGCAATCATCGAACCTGTGTTTAACATACCAGAAGAGCCCAACAAAAGAGATGTATTCAGAAACAATAACAACAACAACAACTACAAGAACGTCCGGCCGGTATTCCGCGACGATGCACCCCCGAAATTCGGGAGGGGAAAAGCCAGGTTTGAACCAAGGGGAGGATCCAAACCTCACCCAAGGGTTGTAACGCCGAAGCAGGATCACTCGTGGTGCGAGGGAATCTTCAAAGAAAGGAAGCCCGCAAATATAGCTAACATTGCCGGTGGAAGCAAAATGACCCGAGGTGGTCGCATCTACCAACCTCGGACATACAATGTGACTCCTCCGCCAGCCATTTCTATTCCGAAAGATGCTGTTCCCCAGAAGCCCATTACAGAGGCAGTCGTCACTAAAGAACCTTTAGTTAAAGGAAAGGAAAGCCTCAAGAACGATGAAGAAGAGTTCCTGAGAATCATCAGACGAAGTGATTACAGGGTGGTGGACCAATTAAATCAAACACCATCTAAGATTTCGGTCATGGCCTTACTATTAAGCTCTCCGGCGCATCGCCAGGCTTTGATCAAAATCTTGACACAAGCACATGTTACCAAAGATATTACAGTGGGGTAATTTGACTCCATTGTAGCAAATATCACTGTCTGCAACACACTGAGCTTTGACGACAACGACCTGACAGCGGAGAAACGTAAGCACAATCGTGCTCTACACGTGTCGATCAAATGCGAGTAAGATACAATGTTTAGGGTTCTTGTTGACACAGGATCAACGCTCAACGTGATGCCAAAGAGGACATTAGCCAAGCTGGCTTATCAGGGTGCTACCATGAGGCCAACTTCTCTCATAGTGAAGGCATTTAATGGATCCAAGAGAGCTGTGATAGGGGAGGTTGATCTTCCTATTCTAATTAGACAACAAATCTTTGAAGTCACCTTTCAGGTGATGGACATTAGTCTGGTCTACAGTTGTTTACTGGGAAGACCATGGATCTACGCAGCTGGCGCTGTTACTTCTACTCTCCACCAGAAAATGAAGTTTGTTATGGATGACCAGTTGGTCATTGTTCATGGAGAAGAGGACTTAATGGTAAGCAACTTGTCCTCGTTCCGGTATATTGAGGCTGATGATGATTCCCTTGAGACAGCCTTCCAAGCACTAGAAATAGCTCACGCTGTTCTAGTTGACGAATCGGACATAACCCGCGGGTCATCATTCACCTCTGTTCAGAGTATCAAGGCAGCACTGAAAGCTGGAATCCCATTGGGATGGGGGGAAGTCATCGAAGTCAACGCTCGTGCCAAAAATGACCGACAAGGGTTGGGTTACAAACCAACTCTAGAAGGCGAGCCAGAGGAAAGCACCATGAAAAAGAAGTCTTTGAATGAGATATTCACCAGTGGCGGAGTACAAATCAACGCCATTATTGCTGAAGATGAGGATGGTAATCTGGATCATCTAATAACTAGGGGAGGAGCAGCTTTGGGCAACTGGGAGGCTGTGGAAATTCCCGTCTTTTTACCTTTAGAGTAATTCACTCTGCTTGTTAGCTGTGTTTTTCTTTAAAAATTCCTGGTCTTGCCCAAAGCCTGCGAGTTATTTTATATTGGGCCACTTTGCAATTTGAAAATCATTAATGAAAAAGTGTTTTTGTTAAAACTCTTGTTTGTTATTTTTGCGCATCATTTTCACTCTTTTTGTTAAAAGAAAAAATGGCAATCTTTTTGAAAAAATAAAAACAACCCTTCATCTGCATGTCTGTGTGTGTGTGTGTCTAATTGTTCCCAAAAATAAAACATGCATAATACCTCTATCCACCACAGAATCCTATGATCCTTCGGCTCCTTCTACTAGTGGTTCATCTATCTTTCAAGCTGAAGAAGAGAATGATGAAGAGTTAGAAGTCCCTGAAGAGTTGAAGAGGATGACTGAGTATGAAGATGTTTATCTCCAGCCATACAAAGACCAGACTGAGGTCATCAACTTGGGGTCAGAAGAAGAAAAAAGAGAAGTCAAGATTGGGGCATCATTGGGGCCCGAGATCAAAAGCAAGCTGATAGCGATCCTTAGAGATTATGCCGACATATTCGCTTGGTCTTATCAAGACATGCCAGGGTTGGATACTGACATTGCTATGCACAAGCTCCCCCTGAAGCCAGAGTGTCCTCCGGTCAAACAAAAACTTCGCAGGTCAAGACCAGACATGGCTCTTAAAATCCGAGACAAAGTCAAGAAACAAATTGATGCAGGCTTTTTAGCGGTATCCAAATATCCAGAATGGGTGGCAAACATCATACCAGTCCCAAAGAAGGATGGCAAGTGTTGCACCCTAATTTTTGAACGTAAGATGCCACATCTTTTTGCGTATTTTCTATTGTTATTTGACTTTATTTAATATTTTTGTGACTAACAAGTATGTGCAGGTGCAGTAATCTCAGGTGTAAATTCTCAGTCAATGCTTCAAAACGTAACTGGTTGGCTCTGTTCCAGATTTGGTTATAGGACTTATTGGGTTTTTTTCCTCAATATCTCAAGGGTATATACTTCTAAGGAGAACCAAGATCTTATCAAAAAGGATGCTTAAGACGTTCATCAGGCCATTCGGATTTCGAATTTTACAAGTGGGATTAAACTCAGTTAATTTGCACGGAGTGGTTTTAAGAATCAATTGTCAAAGGCGTCATTCATGAGGATTTAAATGTTGGACTCTTTTAGTTCAATTTATATCTTCATTTTCAAGATTTGATGGAGTGGTGTAATTGAATTATTTCTTGTTCCAAGAATGGGGAGATAAACTCTACACTAAAGGCATTTGTTTTTACTCAACATCACACCACTATGCTTACAAATTGGGAATAGTCATTGGAGCTCTACGAGTATCACTGTCAACAAGGAGTTTTCCCGTCAAAGTGATAACAGAAGAAGGAACGACAGTAATATACAACAGAAGGAGTTTTGATTTTACATTTTGGCAACAACAGATTACAAAAATAGGATAATAGCCACGGAACTTGTGTAAATGTACCATTTGTTGACATGATCGCATCTCACGGAGAAGAGGGTCGGGAAGCAGCCGCCTTGATCCACACCGAACTGTCACGCTTTGAAGAATTAGCTCCTCTTCTTTCCAAAACCTGTTGACAGAAAGGAGAAGAATTTATTTCACTATAGAAAAAGCAGAAACTAGAGAGCAAGATCACAATCACAACCCATTTTCTTCGGCAGTTGATGACTCTTTGGTTGACATCCTGAAACGTACAGTAAAACACCGACTTTCATTAGCAAGATTAAAGGATGGTGACACTTCGGTATTTACAGAGGCAGAGGTCATAAAGGTCACAAAAGACATAATCATTTGTTTATCCATGAAGACTCCCACGACATTCATACAGATACAAAACACTTTGTCTTTCATCTATAACAGGTTCTGACCGAGCGTTCGAGTTCCTTTCGGCAGCTATAGCCGTCACCAGCAATCTTGCAGAAGACCAACGCAGGCATGCTCACGTTGCATCGCTGTTGTTCACCCTCCTGAACTGCAGAATAATGTTGAACATTAGAAGCAGAGAAGAAATTAGACATAGTCGAAGTTCTCAATTTGGTAAAGAAGCCCGTGTCGATAACAAATGCTTACCATATCCAATGCCGACACACTATGTTGATAAAAGGTACTTGCCACATCAAGCGTTGGACTGATAAAAAGCACATGCCTCATCAATTTCTGGTAAACTATGAAGACAAAATGTGTTTGTCACATCGAAAGACAAAAGATTTGGCTGATAAAATACAAATCAGAATCCAGAAGATTGTGCCGTTAACAAGTGCTTACCGCGTAAAACACCTGATCACGATGATGATAAGACAAAGCCACGTCAGCAAAACACCGGCAGCCCACCTGCATTTGTTAACAGAATTGACGTTATGACGTTATGAAATGAGTCTTCAAAGAAGAAACCAAATGATATTATCCAAAATAATCTGAGCAGACGGAGAAGCACACTAAGATTAGAGCGAGAAAAGGAGTATATGACAAACCAACAACCGAAGATTTCCTGCGAAATTTAGCATCAGTAGCCGTCATACTTACTCTGGCTGTCAAACAGGTCGTAAGTTATAGCTACCTTCCCAAGTTCTGCAATGCCCTGCACTATCACATTTAATTAATTTCGTACAAGCAATTAGAAACTGGTAAGTTGAGAAGCACTAAGATCCAACCAAACGCCTCACGTTGGTTGACGATATCAGTAGCATCGCATCAAGTTTTCAAGTCTAAAACGAAGTTTTCTGAAAAGATAATTAAAAGAATGTGAGAAGAATGTATTTGAATACTTATCATTTAAAATCACTCCTAGGTAAGACTCACCCGTAGAACAGAGAAAGCCCTTCGTCTGAGATTCATCCTGGGACTTCAGGTAGCGTCCACGCCGGCAACACTCAATCCACGAGTTGCAGGTGGGACGCAGTGTTACTGTTTCTGCATTGCAAGAGAGGAAGAGGCGTCGAGACAGGTCATCACCGTTTTGTTTGAATTTAAGAGAGAGCTAACAAACACTGCTATCCCTACATGTTAAACCAAAGCAAATCATCAGATAAATTCATAGTACATGTCAATTCATGTTATCACAAAACAGACAAGGTTATTACAGCAACACTGCGACCAACAGAATTCAATTAAAACCGGCCCTCCCGAGTCTCTCGCTCAAGCTTCTCTGGGTCCAGGCCACCGTATGCGATCCCCATTTGTTGCCGAAGTACAAGTTATCGAGACGAGGTCACATTGTGAAGAAGACGTCGCTTGCTCTTGAACCAAAAGAAAGCAGACTTGAGCTTACCCGTAGAAAAGAGAAACATTAATAGCATGGAGAAAGTCATACCATCATTGATTGAAGTTTAAGGCGATGATTGAAGTTGGCCCTACACTCGTATTGTGTTCCTGCAGAATCAATTGACTCAATTAGTTTCCATACAGGATAAACATGTTCAACTTTGGAAGGAATATCATCACTAACGTGATCAAATGTAAAAGAGGAAAGTTTTTTATCTATCAATGTGAAAACGAAAACTCTCCCAACAAGATTCAGACATTTTCAATCTGTTCCCATATTGGTCGCCGACAGAATGTTTCGAAAAAGGAATACTCATCAATTCACTGATCAATTTGCTGAGTATATAAGAGCGCACCATATGCAAAGTAGAGGAGGCGGATTCACAAACACAATCGAGCCACCGAAATCCCTTCAAAACCCTAAAATCAATAAAGAGAAAGATAATAAGCACTTATCTTGTTGCAATTTCTGCCGCGATATCGCGACTTCAAACCCCCTTTTCCGCAAAACTCCTTGTCGCCGTTCCCCTTTCTGTCATCGTCACCTTCGAGACCCTCGCATTACCGTCTTACACCGTCACCGGCAAAAACCTGCAAAAAAAATGCTAAAACCGTAAGTGCTTTAGGTTAACTCTGTTAATCTATTGATTTCGTTTTGTCTTGCTTGTCTTATGTAGGAGAAGATTCAAAAATGGCGGAAGATAGAGATGAGAATCGAAGGAGAGAATGGAAGATTGAAGGATGAAAGAACGGAAAGGTCGAAGAAGAAGAATCGGAGACAGATAGTGAAAGAGAAGATGGATCGGAGAAACGAAAGAAAAGGGAGATGAGAGGACGAAAGTAGAGCGAGAGGGACGGCGGATCGAGAGGGGAGGGGATCGAATGGGGATTAGGGTTTTTGCTTGTAATTTTGTTTATCTTGTAATCCAGTACACTTGCACACACCATAGCTATGATGCACCCTCACACACAAATCGTAGATCTCCAACGGATCTATATCGCACGCCTCTCAGCGCATGCCCACCGTAACCTTTGTCTGTGTACCTTCACCAAATTCCCCTAATCACCTTTAATCACTCCCTAACTAATATTCATTAAACCGTTAATCTGCTTTAATTAACCAAATCATCAATTACTTAATTTAATTATCTAATTAATCAGTTTTTATATTACTAAAACAAACTAAATAACTTTCTTATCAATTTATCTTCCTAACTACTTTGCCTTATATTAATAATCTTTTTTCTAATTTAATTAATCAACCTACTTTTTATTTAATCAATTTATCCTTTTTTTTCCACCAACTAAAATAATCACTCTTGAATAATATAATAAATTTGTTCATATAAAATCATTTTCATATAGTTAGAATAACTTTTTAGTAAACTTAAATAACAAAACCATTTAATAAAGTAAAATCTATTTCATAATTTTATTTAACTTATACTTATTTTATAATGATAAAACTTTTTTTTGAAACTTATTTATCATCCAAATCAAATTAATCTAATCTAAAACCAGAACTAATAAATCTAATATAGTTTTTTCCCTAAAATTAATCTCGCAAAATAATAATCAAGTACCTTTTTAAGAAAAATAACAATAATAAAAACCTTTTATTTAAATTAACCGTTGTTTAATAATAATAATAATAATAACTAAAAAATGTTTTAATAAAAAATAAGTCAACTTACAATTTAAATTCAAGATTAAAATTAATATAACATTTTCTTACAAACTAAGTCACCCTTTGATATAATTTCTCTTAAAATTAATCTTCTTAAAACCAATTCAGCAATTTCTCTTAAAATCAATTCATAAATTCAACTTCTCCCATAAATCAATTCACCTAAGTAATCTGACTTTTCTTAAAATCAACCCCATCAAAAATATCATTTTCTCACAAGTTAATACAACCATTTTCTTAAATATCAAATCAATTCAACCTTTCTCTAATAAATTCACACCATAATCGACAATTTGATCGTACACGCTTCACTATCACCCACATTATTCACACTCACATTCACTTGTACACTCAGCGCTTTCATGCGCGTGTATGTTTACTTTATCTACTTTTATTCATAACTCACACACTCACTTAGCGCTTTATGCGTTGTGTATGTTTTACACTACCCGCAATTTACATTATCGCAATTTATATTATCGCAATGCATACCGTCCAAAGGAAAAACCTACACATGATTCAACAATTGTGTGTAGTGTATATCATTTGCATCATACTCCCGCTCGATCCTTGATCCCATTCAAGTTGATCGCTTAAGATAGATCCTACCCCTTAGGAAGGACCTTGTCTTTTATCTTACAACTTAGATAAAATACAAACAACACAATACAATTTATTCCAACACATTAGAGAAAGATGCTAATCATCTTAGGTGAGATAGAATCTCCACCCCACAACAATACAATCAACATGTAGGGACTTTTCCTTAAGAGAGATAAAGGCGTACTCGTCAAATAATCCAAGTACTTGAGCCCTTTTCTTAAGACGATGCAAAGACTATTTTCCTACAACATGTGGCGGTTAAATCTCCCTTAAAATGAAGACACGTCTCTTCTCCTAAAATCAATCAATCAACTACCCTAAACCCGTAGGAACTTTGACCACAGTCAAAGAACTCCGCAACCCTTTAAGGGGAACTACAAATACTCTGATTCCACTCCTGTAAGGATATGTAGGCATAAGATGCAACATCTTATCGAGTATACTTAAAAATAAACCCCTAGGTCTTTCAACCCTTAATCAAGTAAACACTTAGCAATAAACAATATAAAACAAGAGGTTCCTGTAGGATACTACAGAAACTTAGGATGCTAGTACCTTCCCTAAGTTTAACCAACCCCCGAACCTAAAACTCTCTAAACCTTGCATTTGCATTGCATTGTGGGAATTTCGATCTTTATCCCTTCCTTTGGACAAATCAAAGTTCGGTTGCAAAATGAATTAAAGATTCAAACTAATCAATAGTTTGGTATCCAATTTTCACCGCGACAGCAAGGTCAGGATGTGCGTCGATTACAGGGATTTAAACAAAGAAAGCCTGAAGGACGACTTCCCTCTACCACATATTGACACTTTGGTGGATAATACAGCCAGCTTCGCAGTATTCTCATTCATGGACGGATTTTCTGGTTATAATCAGATAAAAATGGATCCAGCTGACATGGAGAAGACAACCTTCATCACACCCTGGGGCACCTATTGTTATAAGGTTATGCCTTTCGGTTTGAAGAACGCAGGGGCAACGTATCAGAGAGCCATGGTTACACTCTTTCATGATATGATGCACAAAGAAATCGAAGTATATGTGGATGATATGATCGCAAAATCTCAAAGTGAAGAAGACCATTTGGATCATCTGTTAAAGTTATTTGAAAGACTTCAAAATTATCAGCTAAGGTTAAATCCAGCAAAATGTACCTTCGGAGTTCGCTCAGGCAAGTTACTTGGTTTCATCGTTAGTCAACGAGGAATTGAAGTAGACCCCGACAAAGTTAAAGCAATCCAGGAGATGCCTGCTCCTAAAACAGAAAAACAAGTCAGAGGATTCCTCGGACGTCTAAATTACATCTCCAGATTCATCTCCAATCTAACTCCTACTTGCACGTCGATCTTCAAGTTGTTATGAAAAGATCAAACAGTGGTATGGAATGAGAATTGTCAGGCCGCGTTTGAGAAAACCAAGCAATACTTACAAGAACCTCCGGTGTTGATCCCTACTGTGCCGGGAAGACCTTTGTTCATGTATATGACAATACTAGAAGATTCAATGGGCTATGTCTTAGGCCAGACTGATGAGTCGGGAAAGAAAGAACATGCAATCTACTATCTGAGCAAGAAGTTCACGGATTGCGAGAGTTGTTACTCTCCCCTGGAAAAAGCCTGTTGTGCCTTAGCGTGGGCCGCCAAGCGTCTGAGACAGTACATAATTTGTCATACCACAATGTTGATTTCTAAGATGGACCCCATCAAGTACATCTTTGAAAATCCAGCTCAAACAGGAAGATTAGCCAGATGGCATATGCTCTTATCAGAGTACGACATTCAGTACATTGCTCAAAAATCTATCAAAGGAAGTGTCTTGTCAGAACACCTCGCCGAGCACCCCATAGAGGATTATCAACCACTCAAGTTTGATTTTCCTGATGAAGATATGATGTATATTCAACGCACAAAACCAGAGCCTGGTCCGGAAGAAGGTCCCGAGCCTGGATCCCGTTGGGAAATGATGTTCGATGGAGCATCAAACAAGAACGGACATGGTGTTGGAGTTGTTCTGAAAAATCCAACTGGAGGGTATACTGCCGTCACGGCCCGACTTTTTTTATCGTGTACGAACAACATAGCCGAGTATGAAGCCTGCTTCTTAGGGTTGGAAGCTGCTATCGATCTTCGCATCAAAATCATAGAAGTGATCGGTGATTCCGCTTTGGTAATCTACCAACTCAAAGAAGAATGGGAAACCAGGGATGAAAAATTGATCCCTTACAAAACTCATATTTTGGAGATGGCTGAATATTTTGATGAAATTACCTTCAAGCATGTACCGAGAGCAGAAAATCAAATTGTCGATGCACTGGCCATGATGGCATCGATGTGGAAGGTCCAGTTTGTTAACGAGGCACCTCTGATCCGCATTGAAAGAAGGACAGTACCTGCGTACGTCATGACAATAGATGAAGAAACTGATGAGAAACCGTGGTTCCACGATATCAAAAACTTTCTTCAAAATCAAGAATACCCCGCTGACGCATCCAGAATTGACAAAAGAGCAATACGAAGATTGTCATCTAAATTTTTCATCAGCAATGGTACCTTTTACAAAAGAAACCACAACATAGTTCTACTTCGATGTGTCGATGAAAACGAGGCAAATCTCATAATGAATAAAGTACACGAGGGAACATTCGACACCCATGCCAACGGCCACGCCATGGCTAAGAAAATCTTAAGGGCAAGCTACTTCTAGTTAACTTTGGAGACGGACTGCATACTCTTCGCTCGAAAGTGTCATAAATGTCAAGTCTATGCTGATAAAGTGCAAGTCCCTCCACATCCTCTCAATATGATGACATCACCATGGCCTTTTGCAATGTGGGGCATAGATATGATTGGGGCAATAGAGCCAAAAGCTTCCAATGGCCATCGCTTCATCCTTGTCGCAATTGATTACTTCACCAAATGGGTGGAAGCAGCGTCGTATGCAAACGTGACAAAGCAAGTGGTTGCTCGTTTCATCACAAAGGAAATCATCTGTCGATACGGTATTCCTAACCAGATCATTACTAACAATGGGTCGAATCTAAACAATAAAACGATGAAGGAACTTTGCAACGATTTCAAGATAAAACATCACAATTCGTCTCCTTGCAGACCTAAGATGAATGCTGCAGTTGAGGCTGCAATCAAAAATATCAAGAAGATAGTACAGAAGATGGTCATAACCTACAAGGATTGGCACGAGATGTTACCATTTGCTTTGCACAGATATCGAACATCAGTGCAAACTTCAACAGGGGCAACTCCCTTTTCCTTAGTATATGGGATGGACGTTGTGCTACCCATTGAAGTCAAAATACCTTCTTTAAAGATCTTGACAGACGCAAAGTTCGATGAAGACGAATGAATAAAAGAAAGGTTCGACTCATTGAATCTCATTGATGAGAAAAGAATGACGGCCATGTGTCACAGTCAAATCTATCAACAAAGAATGATAAGAGCTTTCAACAAGAAGGTTCGTCCCAAAGAGTATAGGGAAGGAGAGCTTGTGCTTAGAAAAATCCTACCAACTCAAAAGGACATGCGCGACAAGTGGATGCCCAACTACGATGGCCCCTTTGTGGTGAAAAATGTCTTCTCCGGAGGATCTCTAATTCTCGAGACCATGGATGGCGAACATCTCAAGTATCCCATCAACTCAGATGCAGTGAGAAAGTACTATGCCTAAAGCAGAAGACCTAGAAAGGAGATTCCAGTGCTTCAACAAGATGAAAGCCCGATGATTGAAAACCGACGAACGCCGGGGAAGAGTCTTGTGCAAGGTATCAGAAGAAAGATCAACGTTTGTCATTCTCGTCACACGCAGCGAAGCAAGTGAACTTACATTTAAAAGGACCAGATTATTATGGGATTCTGTAACCTTTTCTGTTTGCCATTTTCCAAATTTATAAAGTTCCCAAGGCTTTTCCCTTTGTAAAGTTCTTGTCTATCAATAAAATCAGATTTTGGCCAATCATTGTTATGATCCTCTGTTTTTGTTATGCAATTTCACTTTTTCGTTAATAAGAATTTTCTTGAAAGCAAAGTGTTTTGAAAAACTTGAGTATTTTTTTAAAAAGAAAACACAATTTGACAAAACAATTGAAGAGTTCTAGAGGTAATCTAATAAAATTACACAGTTCTCAAAGTTGTGAAGGTTTGATGTCGCCTTTGACCAAACTAGATGCGTCCGACAGCAATTTCGGCTCTTAAGCCAAGAATTCTCCACTACAAAATTACGAGGATATTATCCGGAAAGATCGTTATCTACGCAAAAAAAGAAGAAGAAAGTGTCGTCTGACTTGAAGCATTGAGACTCAGCGTGACGAGTCCTCTCTGTGTTTTCCTTGTTCTGCTTTCCGTTGTTCCTGCGGGTCGGTCTGCATTTTACATACAACATCATACCAGCATACGCATTTGTTTGCATCTTGGTTTGGATCTCTGTGTGTTTTGATGTCGCATTTGAGATCTTTTGGTCGTTACCTTTATCTTTGATCCTGTACGGCAAATTTCGCTTCAAAGTTGACATCCTGGGGTTTCCTATCTTCTCTGAGAAGCTAGTGGTGACTAGCAATATCCAATTTACACAAGTGGGCGGTTGTTACCAATATTCATCTTTGATTTGGTCGTCACCAATAATCTTTGAGGACTAGTAGTCACTAGCACCTGTTTAGAACCATTATGTTCAGTATCTTGATTTGGTCGTCACCAACAATTTTCCAAACTCAGTCGTCACTAATTCTGTTATAAAGCCAACCAGACGTTATTGGAGTCCTTTTGATTCGGTTTTCACCAATCTTTGCTAAAAAATCTAGTGGTTACTAGTATCGCCTTCTAAAACCAATGGTCATTGGTACTTGAGTTGGTCGTCACCAAAATTCCCTAAAAGTCCAATAGTTATTGGCATCGCCTGGAATCCAATGGTTATTGCTACCTGTTTGATTTGGTCATTACCAGCCTTTCTGAATCTAGTAGTTACTAGTATCACCTTCGGATCCAATTGTTATTGGTACCTCTTGATTTGGTTATTACCAATATTTCTAAGTCTAGTGGTCACTAGCCTTGTTTGGAAAATCTAGTTTTCACTAGCCGTATCCAGTACCAGTTGTTATTGGTATACCCCTGGATTTGGTCGTCACCAATTAGCCTAAGTCCAATGATTATTGGTATCGCTTAAATCAGATTGTTATCACCACTTTGGTCTGGTCGTTACCAAACTCTTTGGAAAATCCAATGGTCATTGGTCTCCTAGGACTCGGTCGTTACCAATTTCTCCAGTTAAATCTAGTAGTTACTAGTATCATCCGGAACCAATTGTTATTGGTATATCCTGATTTGGTTATCACCAGTCCCCTCTAAGTCCAGTGATTACTGGCATTGCTTGAAAGCTAATCGTTATAAGTTGATTGTTACCAACTTCCCCAGCCGAAGTCCTTTTGTTTTATCAATATTGTTTGGAAATCCCCAATTGTAATTGGAACTCCGACTTGGTTGTCACCATATCCCCAGGAAGCCTAATGGTATTTAGCATTTCTGGGAAACCGTTGTTGACTTGGTTGTCACCATATCCCCAAGAAGTCTATTGGTATTTAGCACTTTTTGGAAACCGAACTTTTGATTGGTAATCACCATCCTCCCTAGTAAATCTAGTGGAAACTAGCACTATTTGAAGCTATTTGTTATTCTGGTCGTCACCAGTCTCCCCCAATTGAAGTTATTGCTTTTCCAGTCGAGTCTCGGAGAACTAGTGGATACTAGTCTCCCCGACACTCCCGATCTTGTTTCTAACCTTTTCCTGAAGATCCCGTTTGAACTCTTCGTTATAGAAATTTTCTCATCTGGTTATCCCCAGAGGGATTCGTGTCTCTGTTCTGTCTTTGCCCCGGTGAAGCTTTGCTTCCCCAGTGGATCTTGTTCCCCAGCGAAGTTTTCCCCAATGGGTTTCTCCCCCAGTGCGGTTTGCTTTTCCTTTCTTTCATTTCCCCAGTGAAGAATTGTCATCTTCCCCGGTGGGCTTCCTCATATGGTTATCCCCAATGAGGTTTGTGTCTCCTTTCCCCAGTAAAGATGTGTCTTCCCTGGTGGAATTTGTGTCCCCTGTGTGAAAGATTCCTTTGACAAGCATCTTTAGTCATGTCTGAACTATCTTGCTTACTTCGCTTGGAACCTTTCCCCAGTGTGTTGGGTCCCCGTGAGTGGTTACTCGTCGTTTCACCGTTCTTTTATCTTTTCTCGTGTTTCTGCATCTGTCTTGCATTCAAGCATCATATAACATCATTTAGATTTACGGCATGTTTGCATTCGTCCTTTTGCATGCCATCAGATCTAAGGGACAAAATTTCTGGTTTGCTATATTTAAATACCTTTCACTGCGATTCTATGAGGCTTGTCATCTCTCATTACCATCTAGTGAAGATATTTAAATAGGGGCATCTGTTGCACCTCATATTTTGACCACTTAGATCCTCATCATCATTGTAGGATCATATTTATTTGATTAAATAATCTTAACCCATTTCCAGTTTATCTTTGTCAAGATGCAGATGAACTAGGGTTCCGTACCGTCAAAATCGAGGCTTCGATGGTCTGGTCAATCAATGTTTTGGATTGATTCAACTTCAAACAAGATCAAATATACTCTATTGGATCAAGTATGAATTCAATTTGAGGCGGTCAACCGGGAATTGAGAACAGTGCAGTTCAGGATACCCGATTAGGATTTTCGACCAGGAAAAGTCAACCGTAATTTGAATTTTGATTTAAAGAGTATTTCGATGGGGGGATCAAGGTACATTAAGTTCCTATGGCTTATTAAAGTCCATTCAAAGAGTTTCAAGTCCACAGAATGTCCGGAGCCTAAACAGCCGACTCGGTAGTCACCGATTGATCGAACGGTTGACCGAAAAGTCAACTCTTCAACAATAAGGAATTTGACTTCAAGATGTGGATTAAAAATGTTCCTTATGTCATATTACACCTCCCCATAAAATTTCATGACCACTGGATCAAGGGTTAAGAAGTAATTGCAAACATCGGGAATTAGGGTTTTGAAAGGGGCAAGACCATAACTCCTCAACCACACATCCAAATGAAGTGGTTCAAAGCTCATTGGAAAGATCTTGACAAATCCTAAAAAAAGCCTCAAAGTGGTCCATGATCAAAAAATGCATAGAATTGGAGTTATGACAAGATTCATTTTAAGAAGGGAAATAACTTATAAAAATTCTAAGTTATTTAGCCTTTTTAAGTGGTTTTTTCAGCAACTTGGAAGGGTTTTTCAACCTAGTTCCATGAAGAATTTGGAAATCTCCAAATCATGAAAGTTATAAAGCTACTTAAGGGCTTTCTAAATTGTGGTAGAAATCCTCAATAGCATGTGTGAGCAGGAAATTATGAGCCATGGAAGTTAGGGTTGTCAACACTTGAAACCACAATCCAACACTTCTCAAAATTCATATTTCACAACTTGAGACATCCTCAACCCTTGGATCATGATTCAAACTAATAATGTAAGGTATAGATGGAGAGAAAACCATAAGGAAGGATGGTTTAATGAACATAGCAAGTTGGAGCAAGTTGACATTATTTTAATCAAATAAAAGGGAGGAAAAAGAATCTTTTTGAGGAGTTGGCAGCTGCAGTCCCTCTACACTCTAGCCTTGCTTCAGGTCACTTCACCCTTCTCATATCATCTAGTTTTGCTTGCCTTGAGTCAAGGAGTTGATGTGAAGAGGCTGCCACAAGATTTGGCAAGATTTTCTTCCAAGTCTCCCTCCAAAAATGTAAAAGACCAAGGTTGCCCTCACTCTCATTTGCACTATAAATAGAGGCATTCACCATTAAGTTAGATACACCAGAGCAATCTCCAAAACCCAGAGAAACAATAGCTCTCAATTCTCTCTCATTTCCTTAAGAATCTCAAATTTTCAAAACCTCCATTTTTCACCAAAAAGCTGTCTTGAGCAAAACTCTGCTCAAGATCAGTTCTACAACTTCTAAGCCCCTCAGAACCATCTACACAATCTCTAAACATTGCGTAGAAGGTGTCCATACATTCAAACCACTCCAAAAGCTCATTTTCACAAAAGTCAACCTTCACACCTTAGTAGTTTGACTTTCTTGCATTTTGAAAGCCAAATTCTGACTTGAACCACTTCCTACCATTCTAACACTCCCAACACCTCCTATACATCATATCTCAACTGTCCAAGCCCTAAAAAACCAGCTGGAAATCACACAACTCCAACTGTCTTGAAAAGTGGCTTGTTGCTTCAAGAGGAAACAAGCTTC
Organism: Lathyrus sativus; assembly: GCA_963859935.3. Lineage (NCBI taxonomy): Eukaryota > Viridiplantae > Streptophyta > Magnoliopsida > Fabales > Fabaceae > Lathyrus > Lathyrus sativus. Next base: position 135,135,773 of record OZ012736.1, on the reverse strand, counting down.
AATTCTTTGCAAAGAAGAGGATCTCTGGGTTTCTAAGCTTCTTAGCTTGCTCAAGACTTGTCTACAAGAGGTATGTGACATTCAAACTCTTTATGGATCATACATTATCATGTTGTATCATTTTTGAGATGCTTGTTGTAAAATATACCATTGCTGCCCCACTTTAGTTCTTTGTCAAGAACTCTTGTTTCATGGTCATGATGTTTGTTTTTGTTAATATATTGTCATTTGTAAATGATATGTGGATATTGTGTTACAAGTTTGTGCTTAGATATCATGCTTAACTTGCTTGTGAAGATTTTGGTCATGTGGTAGTTTTAGGATCCAATTTTGAAATATTGATGAACTTGCCCTAGGCCTGTTAGTTTTAGTTCATTAGTGATGTTTGGATTAACTTGTAAGTTACTCATAGATTCCCCCATGCCATTGATCATGTTTGAATCAATGTGGCTCTTGTTTTCACATTATGCTATTTTTATGTCATTCTAGCTTTATCACTACCATGAGTTGTGTTGGACTGTTGTGCCTACCATGATTGTATCTCCATTGTTCTAAATCATTGTTTAATGCTTACATGATCTTACTTGCTTGTTTGTTTTGGTTAAAATATTGAGAACATGAGATTTGAATTTTGAGGCTTGTTGTGAGATTGTTGGTTTTTGCTGTCAAACTTGGCTCAACATATCATTTTTGGTTTGGAGCATTTTTGTCTGATTTTAAGATTGTGGACTCATTTGTTTACCTATTTTGAGGATGTGTGTGGTGTTTGTATGCTCAAATCTCTTCATATGTTCAAACTGCCTTGTCATGCTTCATTTGCATTTTTCAAACCTCATGATGCCAAACACATATCACATTTTGTTTCAATCAATTCCTACTTGATCTATGTGCATAATATCATTGCCTTACTCATTTGAAACTTGTGTATGATATCATTTACCTCAAACTGTCATGATTTTGCTGGCTTCATATTTAAGTTGTTGATTTTGTATGTCAAGAGCTCCAAATGCTATTTTCTGTTTGGTAAGGTTTTGATCCATTTCCTGAGCTTAATCTCATCTTCTAGCATGTATATGACATATGTATAACAGTTGTTTCATCAAAGAATCCATTGCTTTAAAAATGACCCTGCTACCACATGAGCTTGCTAAGACAGTTTTTCTCATTTCCCATCACTACACCATTTTTTGATCCAATTGTCCTATGCTTATTTTGTGAATTGAAACTCATCCATCACCATGATAATAATGTGTGCACATTGCTCATTTGATCTATTCTTGCCTGCAACATCAAATTCACTTCCAATTGCATTTCATACTAGAATATGCCATGAACATACCAAAATTCTTGTTTGCTTGCAATGTGCCTAATCTTTCAGTTGTAACTCATCTATATACTTGATTCTAATGTGTGTTGATGATTGGTTTGATCCATGATTGTCTGCATTTGAATTTCACCCTCAAACTGCATTTTTGAGCTAAAATTCACCATGACCATGCCAAATTCATGTTTGCTTGCAATATGCCTAGTTTCTGAGTTGTAACTCCTTCCTTTATACAATTATGATGTGTGTGTGTAATGTTTGTCAGCATTAGGATCATTTTCATAGCTGGAACATGTTTGCACCAATTACTGTCAAACTGTTTTGAAAGCCATTGCACACACTTCCCTTCTTTTTTGATTTATCTTAAGGCTGCTCATCTAGCATTGGATCTTTGGAAGTGTTTTAAAACTTGTATGTGCATGAATCAATCCTTTTTGTATGTCATATTTTTCTGTCATGACAACCCCTCACACATGTTTGACATTTGAAGCTTGATAGCAATTTTTTGGTTCTATGCATTTCATGGCCATTTTAAGTGCTAGGCCCATTTATAATCTCATTTGAAAATTGTTGTATACATTTCCTTAACCTCGTCTTTTTCCAAATCAGTTTTGTTTCTCATGTTGCATTGTTATGAGTGATTGAGCAGTTGGCCTGTGTTTTTCAATTCCATGTTGTTTGTGAACAATTTTAAGATATAGACACACTTCATTTGATGTTTTGAGGTTGTAGACAAGGCATGTTCACTTCAATTATGCTTCCTCGTTTTGGCTTTCAACTTGCATCTTTCATTTCCAATTTTACTTGTCATAATAGTTGAGCTTTGATGTGTATATTGCGTTTTACTCCTTTCCTTTATCTGAGCATTTGAATTGATTTATAAACTATAAGAACATCATCATTATCATGATTAGGATTGATAAACTATGTATGAGATATTGGATCTTCCCATTTTGTCTTGACAGTGGCAGCATTTTTATGCTTCATTTTGCAATTCATGTGCCAATTACATGTTTGATGATTTTTGCTTGAGCCTTAAGTATTCTACACTTCTGTTATGATGTATATGTTGTGTGTGCTATGCCATTTACATGTATTTAAACTCTTAGATGTTGGTAATTTTCAAAATGCAAACCAATCACCAAATTTGCAAGTTGCATCGTGTTTTTATTTCAAGGCATTGTTTTAAAATTCCAACTGCACCATCTTATTCCTTGTTTAAAAATACTTAAGTTTGACTAAAATTTCATCTGATTCCATTGAGTTTTGATCTAGTTATGATGAAAATGCAATTCAGCTTCATACTTGTTCTTGGTTTTTTGCCTTGCCCAGATTATCCATGAAAATATGCCTCATATATTTATTGGGGTGGCTGAATACACGGATGTATAGCCACCCCAGTGGTAGAAACTTTGCTTGTACGCACGCCTTTCACTTGCCAAACCAGGGTTCGATCCTTGGATCAACCCTTTTGTTTGTTTTATTTTTCCATTGTGTTTGATTTATTTTTCTTCACTCCTCCCACCCTTGCCCTTTTCTTTCATTTTATTTTTCTATACATGTTTTATATGTACAAGTTTTACATGGACTTTCAAAAATCATATCTTTGTCATTTTTCATCATTTTGAACTCATTCTTTTTGCAACATGCTTGTTTTAATGTCTATTTTCATATGATGTAAAAATATTACAAGTTGTTCTCAATTATGATGTCTTTTTTCCATATGAACTTTAGTGCTTTGTTAAGATCGCTATCCTTACTTGTTATTGAATTCTCTTTGAACATACTTGAATTTTCTTGTGAGATTTTCTCTTCCCATGTTAGTTAACATGCTAGGGCTTACTCTCCCTTGTTTGTCACCATAATCCCATGATATTTCCTCCTAAATTATGAGGTTAAACTAATTTTCTTGTGTTTGATTGTCAACAATACATGTTGTTACCCTAAATGTACTTTGATTTTATGACATGTTTGCTTTCAAATTTTGATTTGTTTATATGGTTGTTACCTTCATCATGTTTCAATCTTTGTTAAGATATTCCTTCAATCTTTGTTAAGATATGCCTTCATCTTTGTGATAACGCGAAATCATATCGTTTATTTGGCTTGATTTTGTTTCACCCTAAAATTTGCTCAACCTATTTCACCTGGGTTATGTTTGTATTGCATTGTCATTTGCATAATAAGTCATGTACATAGTCTAGTAATTTGCATAGCATAGCATAACAAGTCATCTCGCAAGGGATCAAGTGCCATTCTTATCAGAAAGAGGCCCATCAAGGGGTTTTATTCAAGCTTAAGACCATCCCAGTAATCAAGAAATGAGTTGAAGCTTTGAGAAGTTTGAAGGTCAATCAGTGGATTTCTCTCCCAATCTTGGGGATAGGTTGAAGATCATCAATGAGTGTGTGAGCCATGGAATGTGTACAAAGATCATGGAAGACCTAGAGGGTCATTTTGGAGATGAGACAAGTCATTGATTCAAGTACAAGAGCCAGAGTGGAAGTACAGTCAACTAGGGTTTCATCTGGGTCAACCCTAGGTCAACCCTAGGTCAAATGAGTGATTGAAGAGCATCAAGGCTTAATTTGAGGATGTGTAATTAATTATTTGATATGTTTATACATGTGTGGTGTTGTGCCAAGGAGAAATCAAAAGGAATCAAGAAGAAGAGGAGTTACTAAATTAGGGTTTCTGTGTAAAAAAACCCTAATTTAGGCCTAACTTCCAAGCCAAATAAGTCAAAATGAAAGATTCAAATGAGTTCTTGGTCAAAATGAAACTTGTAGAGCTTCTCAACAGCTATAATTTGAGTACTAGAAGTCTTCAAGAAGATTTATAGAACTCAAGTTATGGTTCTTGCAAGTTATGGGTCATCAAAGGACACTGAGATTTATCTGTGAAAGTCACTTGACTCCCAAGCAACTTTTGCCCATGAAGTAGTTTTCAAATGGATTCTTGGCCAACATAAGAGTTGTAGATCTTGATCTTAGATTTAATTTTAGTACTAGAAGTCCTCAAGATGATTTGTGGAACTCAAGTTATGGTCTTGGCAATCCAGGGGTATTTTGGGAAAGTTGAATTACAGGTCATTTTTCAACATAGGTCCAAATCTCCACCTTTCACTCCTCAAATGAAGAAATTTTCAACATGAGATGTGTTCAAAATGATGTTTTTAGGCTATATAAGAGGTTATGAGAGTTCGGAATGGCTTTCTTCACAAAATCATAAAAATGGCCTAAAATGAAGGTATATTTTAAATGAACCAAAGTTGGAAATTAGGGTTTTTGACCTACAAAACCAAACCAAGCCATATGATATACCAATTTGATTGTAAAAGGCATTTTGAGAACATTGACATTGCCACAATTTTGAATTGAGGATTATTTTTAGGACTTGATTTGTAAATGGCTTACTTGAATCATAAGGCACCATTGCAAAACCATATTTCCAAGCAAATGCAAGGCTCCTTTCCATCCATACACATCCTAAATCTCATTTGGAGAGAAGTTGGACTCAGAATGAGGGGAATTGCAAGCCAAATCATGAGATGGTATATGCATAGCATAAGAAGATAATTTCATGACATGAGAAGTTGATTTTCTCATTGGATCAATCTAGAACTTTCTAGAGTCTTGATTCACACTCTATATATGCATATGAAGTCATCCCAAGCAAGTGTTGGTGAAAATTGGAGGAGAGAAGAGAGATTGAGATCAGAATTTTCTTGTTGCAATTCAGAATCGATTACAAGCTTTCACAGCATTTCAATCCAAGATTTTGATTGTTATAGCTTCCATTGATACTAGTGAGTGTTTCCAGATCAATTTCCAAGAAAATTAGTGGAGAAATCGTGTTCTTGCCCTTCGATTTTCTCACCTGCAACTCACAATCGGTTTCCAAGATCCAAGCTCTTTCAACCAATTCTTTTGCATACAGAAGCAAGATTGTGACTCATTGAAGGTGTATTGAAGTTCTCTAAGCTTGATTTGAAGATTTCATACCTCTGTTCATCTCAAATTTGCAGGTTGTGTTTCAATGCTTGTGATTACCATGGTTGAACTCAGTGTAAAATTTGGAGCATGTTAGGCTTTTTAATTTTGATTTTTGATGGAGATTTGATGGAATATGATGAAGAGGAGATGTGGTTGAAGCTATCTATTCATCCATTGTCGTTTCCCTCCAAGAAGGTTCAAAGGTTGAAGATAACTCGTAAGCCATCAGATTAGACAAAGACTTTTGACCAAGAACGAATCCAACGGCCGTGAGTTGCTCTCAGTTTGTGAAGGAGAAGGCTGAAGATCAAGACGCAGCGTTTCATTTAAGTTGTAACGTTGGGCTTAGTGGAAACATTCTATCAACTCCCCCTTTAGAGGCCCATCCAAGAAATACACTGAATTTCATTACTTCCTGCACCATGGATTTTTCATTTTCCTTTATATTTTCAAGTTAATTTTCTGAATCATATTGGGCCTTAGGCGCGCTGCTATCCCCACCCCCTCTCTGGGCCCAGTTAGTTTTTACATTGCTTTTAATTACTATTTGTCACACATGTTTTCCATTTTTCATCATATTTCTTTTATTTTACACATTTATTTTAAGATCTTAGAAAATTCATAATAAATTCAAAAATAGGTCTTTTTATATGGGAATTTTTTTTCCATTCTCATAATTGTCTCAAGAAAATTATAAAAAAATAAAATTTGCATTTTAGTCATTTTCCTATTTCTGGTGAATTTTTTATATTTAGTTGCTTTTATTGCATTTTATTTTGTATATCCATTTTGCTGAATTTTGTATAGCCATTTTATTTTACCTTTTGATGTAATTAATTTTGTTTTAGTTAGATTAGAGTATTAGGTTCCCCCTGGAATTATTTCACATTTTTGTGATTTAATTTTAGTTAGTTTTGAACATCAAACTTTAGGGTGCTAGAATTAGGGTTTCAACTTGATATAGGTGCATTTCAACACATAGTTCTTGGGTTTCTAATTTGATTTAGGCCTTGGGATTTATGTGGGGTATAGGGTACATAGATAGGGTCCCTTAGAAATTAATCTAGGATTTTATAATGAATATTTCCATTCTATTTGATATTTGCAAATTGATTGATATTGGTGTGTTTCCCTCTTGGGAAGTTGCTTTGTTTGTTGAGTTTTGGGCTTTTCTTTGGGTGTTGAGGCTTGTGCTTGGCTTGAGGATTGTATAAAGACTTTGAGGATGATTGAAGACCAATAATGATGCTTGGAGCTTGAAATTGCTTATGCTTGAAGATTGCTTGATGAAGACTTAGGAGATAGAAGATGTAGGGAGAGCTCTAGAGTAGAATGATTGCTTCTGTCAAACATAGAGAGCTTCTTGTGCCTCTATTCCATCCTATGACACAAGCTCCCCTAAAAGAGGTCCATGTCTCCTTAGGAGGGATGTAGAGCATGCTTTGATTGGGTAGAATCTTGAGGATAACTTTCACTAGCTGTGTTAAGATCTTAGTGATTTCCCTGGGTTATCATTAAGCATTTTAACATTCCAACCTCATCTGTTACTTGATTCTCTCCTGTGAGTGTCTGCATTGAGATTGTAAGCCTTGAAAATAAGAAGTTCATTAAAGACTGGATAAGAGGAAGCTTGTACTTGTCAAAGCTGGGTATCTGTTGAGGACTAAGGTTTTGGTGCCAACTGAAGATGTCTACTGGTTGTGACTCAGTGCTTACTAAAGTTGAAGATTATTGGAGATATGAGCTTACTTGGAGCTTGAATGTCATTGGAAATTTAAGATGGGATCTGGCCTGAAGTTGTCACTGTCAACCTTTTGCTGTTAATCAACTGTAGCTGTCAGAGCTGGTGCTGTTTGAACTGCTTGCTGAAGAGCTAGTATGGCTGTCTGAGCTGGTGTTAGGTGTAGTTTTCTTTGCTGTATTGTATGTTGATTTTCCCTTAGGTTTGAGGTGAAGCTGTTTCACCTTGCCTATTGTTTTACTGCATTCATGCATTTTACTGTTTATCATATATTCTGTTTCTTTTCCGTTTATCCCCTAGGATCTCTGATTTCCTCTATGCAGGAGGAAATTATGACAGACATTAGGTTGTAATCCATGCATGATAACATTAGGGTAGTTTTGATTCCCATTTCTAACCCTAGGGTTTTTAGACTTCCTTCTCTTCTATCTCAGAACAATTCAAAACACAGTAATAAGGATAATCGATGTCGTACGCTACGAGCCTTAAGCTATTTGAGAAAGGTCGCTGGAGGGTCACTCTTCAGTAACCTGATTGCTTAGTGTGTTACCCTTAGGGTGATGTACGACGTAGTCTCCCTCAAATCATAGTCTCTAGTGCGTCAGAGATTGCAAACATCATAAAAAACACTTCTTTCGTAAAAGATTCAAAACAAACATCAAAGTGTCATTTTTGTCCGCTTTGACTTTTAATCAGAAAAACCCTTTCATAAGGAGATAAAAAACACTCAGATAAACTTGTGTCTTCCGTAGCCCGAACTACGTTTGCTCTGATCTTTCATGTTGTATGAAAGTACGTAGGCATAGGATGCGATATCCTAGCGAGCAACCTTCCCTCCCTTCCTGTAGGTAGGCGAACTACGTTGACTCTGATTTCTCGTTCCAGACGGGAATACGTAGGCATAAAGTGCGATACTTTGCTGAGTCATTTTTCTTTTCTTTTAACCTCAGACCTTTAGACTAGATAGAATAACAATCCTTACTAGAAAACAAGCGTGGATCCCGTCGAGTACGACGGACGTGAGGGGTGCTAATACCTTCCCCTTGCGTAACCGACTCTCGAATCCAGGATTTGGTTGCGATGACCATTCCTTTCCCGTCTTTGCGTGAGGTTTACTCTGAGCGTTTCCTTTCCCTCCTTTGGGATAAATAACGCCTGGTGGCGACTCTTCTGTTCAGCCGGCGCCGATTTTCGCAGTAGCGACAACTGGCGACTCTGCTGGGGACTGGAATATCCCCTATGCGAGTCAATCCTAGCGCTTGTTTTCCCGTCGGGGTGTTGTATAGATTTACTTTTCTGTCTTTACTTTCCGTCTTTTATTATCAGCCTTATACTGTTATTGCTGCTTTGGGAAGGGGGTAATCTGTTGAGAGATAAGTCGGACCTGGGCTTGAGGTTACACATAGACTTATAAGTAGAGAGTAGTGGTTAGCCTGTTTGCTTAGCTCGCACCAGCTAGCCACGAAATTTACGCTCGGACGAGATTCTCTTTGATGCTTCTTGCCTGGCCCTTAGGGCTCGACAAGTTGTCTGACCCGCGGATTGTCGACTCTGGGGACCTATCAATTGGGATTCAACTAAGTGAGGCCGCTTCAAGGGATGATGATGCCACACCTCCTGGGTATCGTATCATTGCTCTTGAAAGTCTGTGACGTTGAACCCGCATAGGATGTCGTACCTCGCCTGCGAGTTAAGTACATACCTGTGAGGGGTAGGTAGGGTCTGTTTGCAGGAAACCTTTGACCTCAGAATACCTGGTTTATCTCTGACAGTGAGATGTGGTTACAAGGTTCTTTTGAGTGGTTGGTTTGAGATGAAGATTGGATGGTTCTCAGGCTTCAGTATAGAGCAGCCCAGTCTATCAGCATTACACTTGGTCCCTTGTTTGCATGTGCATGCGCATTTTCATGATTGCATTTCATTAACATGTATTTATGTTGCAGGTGATCATTCCCCTTTGATTCTAGTGTATCTTCTAGCCCTCTCCTGTCCCTGAAGAAGACAGTTGCTTACCGGTTGCATTCACCAGATATCAGTTCATTGCTGGGTTTAGTTGCTCTGGCAGATGAGAGTGTGAGGGCTGAGTTCAGAGTATCTTATAGGAGATTGCTTAGCTTGTTGTACAGACCTTCGGCATTTGAGACGACTGATGTGTATACTTTAATGCAGTTTTATGAGCCGCAGCTGAGATGTTTCTTATTTCCAGACTATATTCTAGCACCCACTTTGGAGGAGTATTCTGCAATGTTGGGAGTTCCTGTGCTAGACCAGATGCCCTTTGTTCATGTTGATACCGAGCCTGAGTTGGCTACACTCACTGAGAGTGTCAGTTTGGACGCTTCTGAGTTTCCGGGAGGCTTGGTTAAGCTAAATGGAGCCTATGGCTTTCACTTGTCTGTCCTAGTTGAGAAGGCTACACAGTGCGCGAAGAGTGGATGTTGGGTTGCCTTCAGTGCTATTCTAGCTGTCTGCATCTACGGGATTGTCTTGTTTCCTAATGTACCAGATCTTGTCGACTCAGACGCCTTCTTGATTCTTTCCTCGAAGAATCCAGTTCCTACTCTCTTGGGCGATGTTTATCATTCCATTCATTACAAGAATGAGAAACGTCGTGGCAAGAACGTTTCCTGCTGTCTTCCTCTCCTGTACAGGTGGTTCCAGGGGCAGCTCCCGAAGACAGGACCTTTTGTGGATGCTGTTGATACTTTGGATTGGTCTTCCCGGTTGATGGGGTTGTCTGCTGAGAATATCATTTGGTTTGATCGAGGCATGCTTGGTACTGATGTTATATATAGTTGCAGTGGCTTTCCGAATGTTCCCCTGATTGGACGGAAAGGCTGTATTAACTATAACCCTTCATTGCTGGTACGACAGTTCTGTTACGCTTTGAGGGACGCTCCTATTAAGAAGGAGATACAGGAATCTCTGTATCTCACGGGCTCATTCGACACGGCTGTTTTGAGCAGATTGAGACACGCATGGGATAACATCCATAAGAGAGGGAAAGCTTTGCTCGGTAAGAGCAACGACAGAGCTTATGATCCTTATTTGGCTTGGATCTGCGAGAGAGCCAGTACTTCTTTGATGCCTTATCCTGCTGTGGAACCCCTGTATCTTCCATTGATTGAGGTACCTCCTTCAGAAGAAAGTGAGAAGTATAACAAATTGTTGGCTGAAAACGAGGAACTGAAGAAAGCCAATGAGGACTTAGAGAAGGAGATCTTCCAGTTACGTCGTGAGAAGAAGGAAGCCACCTTCACTGTGAAGGAACAGACTGAATTGATTAACAGGTTGGGATCAGAGCTGACAGAAGCAACCAACAAGAAAGAAAAAGTGGGAATAGCCTTAAACGGTGTTAGCAAGGTGCTTACTTCCAAGAAGGAACTTCTAAGCAAAGCTTATGCCCGTATCAGCAAGTGGGAAGCTTTGTGGAATGCCACGCTTGCCAAGCGGAAGGAACCCGAAGACGAACTGAAGCTGCAGATTGCCGCGCTAGAGGCACAGGTTAGAGACCAAGACGCAAAGATTGCTGAAGCGACATCACTTGGGAGCGCTGCTGAGCTCAGAGTAAGTGACATTGATGAGAAGCCGAGAGGTTATGAAGTGTAGGCTGGTTCCAAGAGGTACAGATTTGATGAGAGTTCTAGCAAAGGAGCCTACCAGGACGACGCCCAGAAGCTGAGATCCACTACCGAGCGGCATGCCTTACTAATTCAGGAGCTGATCTCCCGACTAGGGCACTCAGAGAGGATGAGGATATTGGAAGACGTCAGAGCACGACATTTGGCCTGATTTATCTTTGCCTTGCCTTTGCTATTTGTACTTGTATTTGGACCATCGCCAGACTTGTTGGCCGAGGTCTCTTCATTTACATTCAGTTGTACTCTTGTACTCAGCCTCTTGGCATTTGTTATATATGAGGGTTTTCTGATTCCTTGCTTGCTGGATAGGGACTCCATTGTCATAATGGCTTTTTCTCCGAAACTAGAATCGGGGGGGATATAACTTGTAGCATATTTACATAATTGCATTTGCATTCATATTGCATAACCGGTATTCATGAATCTGTACCTTATTTCCCGCATTTGCAGGTTTCCAGGATTGACGAACAAAGAGTTCACCGCTACTCAACCTGAAACAACTGCAAAAGAATCATGGATCAAGTCCAAGTAGAGATGCAAGAGATTCGCGAGAAGTTGAACCTGTTCATGCAGGCCATGGAGAGTATTGCTAAAGGCCAGGAGAATCTCCAGACTTTGGTGCAGCCGCTGCTGACGCGGGCTAATGGGAACGGCAACAATGACCACAACTCTGTGCATGTCGAAACTCTTCATGAGGATGGGCCCCCTACTCCTGTGGTTCCTCCTGTGGTGACCCCACCTGTGGTGGTTGTGAACAATGACGCTGGCGCTGGCAATGGTAATACAGGGAATGGAAATGATACTGTTGTTAACAATGTTGGATTCAGAGACGCCAATCTGGGCGGCGGTAACTACAATGGCGGCAATGGTTTTGGTAACAATGGATTTGGCTATAACGACCAGGGGTTTGAGTACGACAATCAGTGCGGAAAGTTCGGCTTCAACACTCAGGGCTTCGGCTATGACGGTTTCGGTAACGCTAACCAGGGTTATGGTGGAAATGGTGCTGGATTGATTCCTATCAACACTGGTTTCGGGCAGGGTTATGGTAATGGGGGACGAGGTCCCATGACTAATCAGCAAGGGTTTGGTCGCAACACTGGTTATAACGGGTACGGAAATGAAAATATGAACTGGGGCGAAGACTTCCAGGAGGACGCCTTTTCTGGAAGAGGCATGGGATTTGAGGGACCCGTTGACAATACTCAGAGGATTAAAATGCTTGAAGAACAGGTAAAGGGTATCGCTAATCAGAATTCTACCGGACTAGACATGACTACTATGGGCTTGGTGCCCGGGCTTAAGGTACCGTTGAAATTCAAAGCCCCTACTTTCGACAAATATAAGGGGGACACTTGCCCTAAGGTGCATGTCCGCTCTTATTACAGAAGGATGTCCGCGTATTCGGATGACGAAAGGATGTTTATGCATTTCTTTCAAGACAGCCTATCAGGACCGTCACTCGAGTGGTACATGGGGTTGGAGCCCGCTCAAATCAAAACCTGGAAGCAATTGGCGGATGCTTTCGTCCTGCATTATAAATATAATAGTGATCTGGCACCGAACCGAGTTCAATTGCAAGGTTTGTCGCAGAAGAAAGAGGAAAGCTTTAAAGAGTATGCGCAGAGATGGCGCGATATGGCAGCAAGAGTACATCCTCCGTTAGCTGAAAGAGAAATGAATAGCATGTTCATTGGGACCTTTACGGGGATATATTATGAAAAGTTGTTTAATGTTTCGTTAAGCAGTTTTTCAGATTTGATTCTCATGGGTGAGATGGTCGATGACAGTATTAAGGTTGGAAGATTCCAAGCAGGTGAGTCTGCCCCCACAGGAGGTACTAGGAAAGCATTCGGTGGTAGGCGTCAAGGTGATTCTAGTGCTGTGTTTGGCGGCAGAGGCCGGGGCAGAGGACGAAGTCAGTATGCTCAGCAACAACAGGTCGCTAGTGTTACCACTCCCTTTCCACAACAACAGCAACAGCAGCCGCAGCAGCAGCAACAACAAAGGCAACACCCCGCCCAACGCAGAATCTTAGAGGGCAAGCCCAGGCGAGTATTTGAAACGCCTCCTTCAACATATGCCGAACTACTTCAAACATTGTTAGGGTTAAAGTTGGTTGAGAAAAGGACCATGGCGCCGTTAACGGGCAATCCTCCGTTTGGCTATGATGCTAGTAAACACTGTGAGTTTCACTCCGGGGCGCCCGGACATGATATTGAAGGCTGTCATGCGTTTAAACATAAAGTCCAAGACTTGTTGGACAGCAAAGCTATTAACTTTGGACAGGCAGGTCCAAATATAGTACAACAGCCTATGCCCAATCACGGGGCAAATGCCATCCTGACCGAGGAGAATTTGAATCTAGTGACAGATATCAATGAGCTGAAGACACCGTTGGGTGAGATCAAAAGCAGGTTGTTAAAAAGGGGTGTATTCCCAGGGTGTGACGAATTTTGTTTGGATTGTTGGATACAACCAGAGGGTTGTAACGAGTTGAACAGGGTATTCAGGCTTTGATGAATGAAGGAACATTGCAGTTTGATAGAACCGCAGTTGAAGAGCCTGTAGAGGCGTTGTGTGATAAGCCAAACGATGTTGCGACGGTAACGATTCCAGGGAACACAATAACGATAACGGCACCTGTCAGGCGGCCGACAATCACTATTACTAAAGCAGGACCGATTCCTTTCGAGAATACCAAAGCAGTACCATGGACTTATGGGTTGGAGGTATATTGCGACGGGGAGAAAATTGAAGTAAATAAACAACCAGCTGGGGTTGTAGATAATGTGGTCGGAACAGGAGGTATGACCAGAAGTGGGAGAATCTTCACATCGCCTGAGGTAGAGGCAGAAAGATTGGCAAAGGGGAAAGCCAAGGTAGACGAGAGTGGCCCCTCGCAGATAAAGGAAAAGGAAACATCACTTAAGGATGTGGAAGAGTTTATGAGGGTCATCCGTAAAAGTGATTACAAAATTGTGGAGCATCTCCAGCAAACGCCATCAAAGATCTCGATCTTGTCACTGCTATTATGTTCCGAGGCCCATCGGAATGCGTTGTTGAAGATCCTGGACACGTCATTCGTTCCTCAAGACGTTTCAGTTAATCAATTAGAAGGGGTGATGGCGCATGTTAATGCAGGCCATAGTTTGGGATTTACGGATTTTGATTTGACCCCGAGGGGGAGAGAGTATAATATGGCGCTGCATGTCTCAGTTGAATGCAGGGGCACGGTTATGTCCCATGTCTTAGTAGATACTGGATCTTCCCTGAATGTGCTGCCGAAGAAAGCAATGATGAAGTTGGATATCAGGGGGATTCTCTGCACGCCTAGTGACTTGGTGGTCAGGGCATTTGATGGTATGAGGAGGTCAGTTTTCGGATCCATAACGTTGCCATTGCAGGTGGGGCCGGAAATTTTTGAAATTGAATTCTATATAATGGACATCCAGCCAGCGTGTAGTTGCCTTCTTGGACGACCATGGATTCATGCTGCTGGGGCAGTCACATCCACGTTGCACCAAAAGTTGAAGTATATGGTGGGGGATAGTGTCGTCACTATCTGTGGAGAGAAGATATTCTGGTTAGCCATCTGTCTTCATTCAGGTATGTGGAAGTCGACGGCGAAATCCATGAGACACCCTGTCAGGCATTTGAAGGGATAAAGATTAAAGACAAAGCTCCAGTACCCAAGATATCAGATGTGGCAGTGTCATCGTATAAAGAGGCTCAAGCTCTAGTACGGGCAGGCGAAACAAAGGGCTGGGGTCAGGTGTTGGAGATTCCCGTGAAGAACGACAGGTTCGGGCTTGGATATCATCCTTCGTCATCAGCATCCTCTTCCGGAGCGCCCAAGTTCAGAGGGCCAATAACCATTACGCCAAGTGGAGTGAGCTTCGAGACCATCAATGCGGTTTCCGATTCTGAGGAAGGAGATAGCGACTGTGATATGGACGTGTGGATCAAGCCAGGCGTGCCAGGACAAGGGCTTTGCAATTGGTCTATTCAGGAGACTGTTCCTGTGACAACTAAACAATAATGATTTGTTTTTTTAATTGTTGAATAATCCTGTGCCCTACTTGGGGCACAATGATTTTTCTTAGGGCCTTTTTGGTTATGTACAGTACATTGTTTAATCATGAATAAAGGCGTTTTTCATATACAAATATTGTGATCCTTGTTTTTCCTGTTTTTATTTTTTACAATAAAATGGCAACGTGGTTATTTGTTTTGTCTGTGTTTTGAAGCATTTAACCATTTCCTTTGCAGGATTACTATTTCAGATGACATCTATGATCCGCCTATGACTCACTTCGACTTTGAGCACCCGATATTTCAGGCTGAGGAAGAAATTGTCGAAGATGGCGAAGTGCCAGAGGAGTTGACCTGGTTATTGAGACAAGAAGAAAGAATCATTCTGCCCCATGAGGAAGTCATTGAGATCATCAATTTGGGGTCGGAAAGAGTTGAAAGGAACATCCGTATAGGGGCCGCACTATAAAGCGACGTTAAACAGAGGTTGGTTGAGATGCTCAAAGAGTACAGTGATATTTTTGCCTGGTCGTACGAGGACATGCCGGGGTTGGATACGGATATGGTTGTGCACCGTCTGCCATTAAAAGAAGAATGTCCGCCGGTTAAACAGAAGCTCCGAAGAACTAGACCGGACATGGCTATGAAGATTAAGGAGGAAGTTCAAAAACAGTGGGATGCTGGTTTCCTAGCTGTTACAAAATATCCCTCATGGGTCGCTAATATTGTGCCAGTGCCAAAGAAAGACGGTAAGGTGCGAATGTGCGTAGACTATCATGATTTGAACAAAGCGAGCCCGAAAGATGACTTTCCACTTCCTCACATCGATGTGCTGGTTGATAACACTGCTCAATTCTCCGTATTCTCCTTCATGGATGGCTTCTCGGGCTATAAACAGATCAAAATGGTGCGAGAAGACATGGAGAAGACTACTTTCATTACTCCCTGGGGAACATTTTGTTACAAAGTGATGCCCTTCGAGCTGAAGAATGCTAGGGCAACATATCAACCTGCAATGACGACTCTCTTTCATGACATGATGCATAAAGAGATCGAGGTTTATGTTGATGATATGATTGCCAAGTCCCAGACGGAGGAAGAACATTTGGTTAATCTGCTGAAACTATTCAAGAGGCTTAGGAAGTTCAGGCTAAGACTGAACCCTAACAAGTGCACCTTCGGGGTGAGATCGGGTAAACTGCTGGGGTTTATCGTGAGCGAAAAAGGAATAGAGGTTGATCTGCGAAAATAAAAGCAATACAAGAAATGCCGACGCCTAAAACAGAAAAAGAAGTGCGTGGGTTCTTAGGGAGGTTGAACTATATCGCTCGGTTCATATCTCACTTAACCGCAACATGCGAGCCATTATTCAAGCTGTTAAAGAAAGATCAGGCTGTGACCTGGAATGAAAATTGTCAAAAGGCGTTCGACAAGATAAAAGAATACTTGCAGGAACCTCCTGTTTTGATATCCCCAGTGGCCGGGAGACATTTGATTATGTATTTGACAGTTCTTGAGGAAAGTATGGGTTGTGTTCTCGGTCAACACGACGAGACTGGGCGTAAAGAGCATGCAATCTATTATTTGATAAGAAGTTTACTGACTGTGAGTCTCGATACTCAATGCTCAAAAAAACGTGTTGTGCGCTAGCCTGGGCCGCCAAACGTTTGAGGCAATACATGCTGAATCATACAACCCTGCTCATTTCAAAGATGGATCCTATCAAATACGTGTTTGAGAAGCAGGCGCTCTCCGGAAGAATTGCCCGATGGCAGATGGTGTTAACCGAATATGATATTCAGTATGTCTCGCAGAAGGCAATTAAAGGTAGCGTCTTGTCAGAGTACCTTGCGGAGCAGCCTATTGAGGACTACCAATCGATGAAGTTTGATTTTCCTGACGAGGATATCATGTACCTAAAGATGAAAGATTGTGAAGAACCGTTGCCGGACGAAGGGCCAGAATTGGGTTCCAAATGGCAGTTAATATTCGATGGAGCAGTGAACTCCTATGGTAGCGGAATAGGGGCAATTATTACTACTCCTCAGGGGTCGCACATCCCTTTTACTGCTCGATTGACCTTTCCGATTACTAATAATGAGGCTGAATATGAGGCTTGTATCATGGGTCTTGAAGAAGCTATTGATTTGCGAATCAAACATCTGGATGTATACGGAGACTCAGCTCTAGTGGTGAATCAGATAAAAGGAGAATGGGAGACACGTCAGCCCAATTTGATACCATATATGAATTATGCAAGGAGATTGTTGCCCTTCTTCGACAAGGTTGAATTGCATCATGTGCCGCGAGCAGAAAATCAAATGGCTGACGCCCTGGCGACATTGTCTTCGATGTATAAAGTTAACTTCTGGAACGAGGCTCCCCGGATTGTTATCTCTCGGCTTGATAGGCCTGCCTTCATATTTGCTATTGACGAAGCATCGGATGATAAACCCTGGTACTTTGACATCCAGAATTTCCTGAAGAACAAGGAGTACCCGGCTGGGACATCCAGTCGAGATCAGAAGACTCTCAGGAGATTGGCTGGAAATTTCTATTTGAACCCTGACGGTGTCCTATACAAAAGAAACCACGACTTGGTGTTGCTACGCTGTGTAGACGAGAAAGAGGCGAAGTTGCTCATGGAAGAGATACATGAGGGTACATTTGGTACACGTGCTAGTGGGCATGCTATGACGAGAAAACTGCTGCGGGCAGGTTATTACTGGCTAACTATGGAAACAGACTGTTTCAAGTTTGCAAAGAGGTGTCATAAGTGCCAAATTTATGCGGACAAGGTCCATGTACCCCCAAGTCCTCTGAATGTGATGTCATCACCGTGGCCTTTCTCGATATGGGGAATTGATATGATTGGAAAGATCGAGCCTACAACATCAAACGAACACCGGTTCATCTTGGTGGCAATTGATTACTTCACCAAGTGGGTGGAAGCAGCATCATATGCCAATGTCACCAAACAAGTGGTTGCCAGATTTATCAAACGAGATATTATCTGCAGATATGGAATCCCTGAGCGGATCATCACCGACAACGGTTCGAATTTAAACAACAAGATGATGAAAGAGCTGTGCCAGAGTTTCAAGATTGAACATCACAATTCTTCTCCTTACCGACCCAAGATGAATGGCGTTGTTGAAGCGGCCAATAAGAACATAAAGAAGATTGTTCAGAAGATGGTTGTGACCTACAAGGACTGGCACGAGATGTTACCTTTCGCCTTGCACGGTTATCGTACGATGGTACGTACATCAACCGGGGCAACCCCTTTTCGTTAGTATATGGAATAGAGGCAGTGTTACCGTTGGAGGTTGAGATTCCTTCCCTGAGGGTATTACGAGATGTCCAACTTGATGAGGCAGAATGGGTAGAAGACAGGCTGAATCAGCTGAGTTTAATGGATGAGAAGAGGCTAGCTTATCTCGCATACGGTCGGTTGTACCAGAGCCGAATGAAGAAAGCATACGATAAAAAGATATGTCCGTGAAGCTTTCAGACGGGTGACCTTGTTCTGAAGAGGATTCTCCCGCCACAAACAGATCACAGGGGCAAGTGGACCCCTAATTACGAAGGGCCATACATTGTCAGAAAAGTCTTCTCAGGAGGAGCTTTGCTACTATCTACCATGGATGGTGAAGACTTTACGTCACCTGTGAATTCGTACGCAGTTAAAAAATACTTTGCTTGAAAGCGACCCGCTGGACAGAAAAAAAAAGAAAGTCCAGGCAAAAATGGGGCATCCCGGCGTACCAAAGACAGAATAAAAAGGTTCGGGCAAAAGACAGGGATAAAATTGAAAAGATGTACACCCGCGAAGTCGAAAACCTGCATTGGGCGGCTTCGGCAAAAATGGGTATCCCGGTGAATTGAAAACCCACAAAGGGCGATTCACGCAAAAGTTAGGGATTGAAAAAGCAAATGATTGCGGTCCAGATCTGATACTGCATTGCTTAGTGGTTTGGGAGCACCTGAGGGTTCGTTTATCCAACACAATCTCTTCCGAAAACTGAATACCGGGAAAGCGCCAGAGTTAGGCGAGTCATAGGAGGATCAACTCACGATGTTTGTCTGCTCCACGTTGCCGACATGTGTACAAATTTGAGTTGTATTTGTATTTTTATGCTTCCTGTGCATATATGTATGTGTGTGTACGTAACTTCCTGTTTTCAGGAGTTGCATCCGATGTACAAAACTTTTCCTATTCAGAGGCCCGATTAATAAAACATGTTATTCAGCATTTGATGTTTATGCTTTACTATTTTGTATATGGAATACGCCGATGTTTTGATAAACTTGCACTTGCATAACTTTGTTGGCCCTTGCCAATAACTGCTAAAACTTCGAATTGACTGGAGTAATGTCACAGACACTAACCCGAATGGATTTGGTTGTATAGATTTGTCTTGTCTCGTTTGTGTTTTGCAGGGTTCTCACTGTTAAAGCGGACAATCAAAACTTGTGGCCCCAGCCGGAGGCTCGTGGTGAAATACTTGACTTTGTGCGACGCCATTCTCCGTGCAGGTCGCACATCATCTTCAAAAGTTGAGATGATTTTGTCCCTTACAAAAGAGATCAATTTCCCCAGCTAGTCGCAGCTTATCCCCCGAGGATATCCCCAGCCAGTCAAAATCATTATCCCCTGCGGAGGTTGCACTCCCCAGAGAGTCGAGTATGCAAACGATCAATCCCCTGCTTGGAGGATTCCTGCAGAATTTAGCCAAGTCATAGTTGGTTCAGAAAGATTATTCCCATAGAAGATGATTTTTCTTCCCGCAGGTCATCATGCCTTCTTCAGGACGATTATCCCCAGCGGAGTGGTAACTCCGAGTTTGTAAGCTGTGCCCAGACAACATCGTTTCCTCCAGAAGGATTTCCTTATTCCCCAGCTGAGTCGTTTCTTGCTCAGTCGGTTTACTTTCCCCAAGAGAGTCGATTCTTCCCCAGCGGAGTTACTCTCCCCAGCAGGTGTTCTTTCCTCCCAGTGGAAATCAAAGTTTAATCTCTCCTCGGGGAGTTGGTTGTATGTTCGGCATTTATTTTTCCGGAGGACTCTATGATACTCGTTCATCCCCGACATGGAGGTATTTGCTCTCAACAGCCGTGCTGAAGCGAGCTTATCAAAGTTTCCCCAGCAGCTTGAGCCCGCATTCGCATTTGCATATAGTGTCATATTTGCATCTACCCAAAAACGCGTAGCATATCCGTGCTGTACGGAGCATTACGCCATTGTCAAATATGTGCATTGTGAAACATAAGCCAGGTTGGTTAACCTTTGGTTTTCAGGTGCTGTTTCCCTTGCAGGTGGAGAGAGCTCTTGCTCAGATCAATTACAAAATATTAAAAATCTCAGCATGTGATGATAATGCTCGTCTTGTCATTATTCCCCACAGAGTTGCTCGTTTAAGTTTCTCTTACCCCTCTAGCGGAGTATTTCTTCAAGATTGTTGTTATGTCGTTATCAAAAGATCTCGTGAATCAGTTTTTGGAAAAGGCCGCCTATGTCGAAGTAGGTGTCTGGCAGTTTGGGTTCAGAAAATTCCCAGTAGAGTCCTTCTCAGATTTATTACTGTGTCAGCATTAAAGATTGAAAGATTGGACCATTATGTGTTACCCATTTGATTGATGGAGTTAGCTACTGCAAAGATAGGCAGAGGAGCTGTATTCGAGAGTCATTACCCGTAGCGATGGCGGTGTTATTTCCCTGCAGTGATGGCAGAGTATTACCCGTAGCGATGGCGGTGTTGTTTACCCGTAGCGATGGCGGTGTTATTTCCCTGCAGTGATGGCAGAGTATTACCCGTAGCGATGGCGGTGTTGTTTACCCGTAGCGATGACGGTGTTATTTCCCTGCAGTGATGGCAGAGTATTACCCGTAGCGATGGCGGTGTTGTTTACCCGTAGCGATGGCAGTGTTATTTCCCTGCAGTGATGGCAGAGTATTACCCGTAGCGATGGCGATGTTGTTTACCCGTAGCGATGGCGGTGTTATTTCCCTGCAGTGATGGCAGAGTATTACCCGTAGCGATGGCGGTGTTGTTTACCCGTAGCGATGGCGGTATTATTTCCTTGCAGTGATGGCAGAGTATTACCCGTAGCGATGGCGGTGTTGTTTACCCGTAGCGATGGCGGTGTTATTTTCCTGTAGTGATGACAGAGTATTACCCGTAGCGATGGCGGTGTTATTTTCCCGTAGTGATGTCGGAGTTATTTTCCTGTATCGTTGGCAGAGTCATGCTTTGTTAACAGAAGTGCTTCCCTAGTGAAGTCGTCCAGGTTATTCCTATATTGGCAAGTTTGGTGCAGTACAGACGGTTAATGTTGAAATCGGATCTGTATCAGGTGGTTGATCAGTGGTTACCGTAGCAATCAGGTTCAATCGACGAATGTTGTTCCCCAAGCAGTGGTGCAGTTTATCTCTATGGTTGGCAAATTTCCGGGTTCTTGGTATTCAACCGTCTCGTACCTCGAATGTTTGAAGGTCGTTCGCTCTTCACCCAGTCGGGTCCAAGCCGCTTGAATAGGGGCAGCTGTTGCACCCTAAAATTTGCTCAACCTATTTCACCTGGGTTATGTTTGAATTGCATTGTCATTTGCATAATAAGTCATGTACATAGTCTAGTCATTTGCATAGCATAACATAACAAGTCATCTAGCAAGGGATCAAGTTCCATTCTTATCAGAAATAGGCCCATCAAGGGGTTTTATTCAAGCTCAAGACCATCCCAGTAATCAAGAAATGAGTTGAAGCTTTGAGAAGTTTGAAGGTCAATCAGTGGATTTTTCTCCCAATCTTGGGGATAGGTTGAAGATCATCAATGAGTGTGTGAGCCATGGAAGGTGTAAAAAGATCATGGAAGACCTAGAGGGTCATTTTGGAGATGAGACAAGTCATTGATTCAAGTACAAGAGCCAGAGTGGAAGTACAGTCAACTAGGGTTTCATTTGGGTCAACCCTAGGTCAAATGAGTGATTAAAGAGCATCAAGGTTTAATTGGAGGATGTGGAATTCATGATTTGATATGTGTATACATGTGTGGTGTTGTGCCAAGTAGAAATCAAAAGGAATCAAGAAGAAGAGGAGTTACTAAATTAGGGTTTTTGTGTAAAAAAACCCTAATTTAGGCCTAACTTCCAAGCCAAATAAGTCAAAATGAAAGATTCAAATGAGTTCTTGGTCAACATGAAACTTGTAGAGCTTCTCAATAGCTTTAATTTGAGTACTATAAGTCTTCAAAAAGATTTGTAGAACTCAAGTTATGGTTCTTGCAAGTTATGGGTCATCAAAGGACACTGAAATTTATCTGTGAAAGTCACTTGACTTCCAAGCAACTTTTGCCCATGAAGGAATTTTCAAATGGATTCTTGGCCAAAATAAGAGTTGTAAATCGTGATCTTAGCTTTAATTTGACTACTATAAGTCCTCAAGATGATTTGTGGAACTCAAGTTATAGTCTTGGCAATCCAGGGGTAGTTTGGGAAAGTTGAATTACAGGTCATTTTTCAACATAGGTCCAAATCTCCACCTTCCACTCCTCAAATGAAGAAATGTTCAACATGAGATGTGTTCAAAATGATTTTTTTAGGCTAAATAAGAGGCCATGAGAGTTTGGAATGGCTTGCTTCACAAAATCATAAAAATGGCCTAAAATGAAGGTATATTTTAAACGAACAAAAGTTGGAAATTAGGGTTTTTGACCTACAAAACCAAACCAAGCCATATGATATACCAATTTGATTGTAAAAGGCATTTTGAGAACATTTACATTGCCACAATTTTTAATTGAGGATTATTTTTAGGACTTGCTTTGTAAATGGCTTACTTGAATCATAAGGCACCATTGCAAAACCATATTTCCAAGCAAATGCAAGGCTCCTTTCCATCCATACACATCCTAAATCTCATTTGGAGAGAAGTTGGACTCAGAATGAGGGGAATTGCAAGCCAAACCATGAGATGGTATGTGCATAGCATAAGAAGAGAATTTCATGACATGAGAAGTTGATTTTCTCATTGGATCAATCTAGAACTTTCTAGAGTCTTCATTCACACTCTATATATGCATATGAAGTGATCCCAAGCAAGTGTTGGTGAGAATTGGAGGAGAGAAGAGAGATTGAGATCAGAATTTTCTTGTTGCAATTTAGAATCGGTTACAAGCTTTCACAGCATTTCAATCCAAGATTTTGATTGTTATAGCTTCCATTAATACTAGTGAGTGTTTCCAGATCAATTTCCAAGCAAATTGGTGGAGAAATCGTGTTCTTGCTCTTGGATTTTCTCACCTGCAACTCACAATCGGTTTCCAAGATCCAAGCTCTTTCAACCAATTCTTTTGCATACAGAAGCAAGATTGTGACTCATTGAAGGTGTATTGAAGTTCTCAAAGCTTGATTTGAAGATTTCATACCTCTGTTCATCTCAAATTTGCAGGTTGTGTTTCAATGCTTGTGATTACCATGGTTGAACTCAGTGTAAAATTTGGAGCATGTTAGGCTTTTTAATTTTGATTTTTGATGGAGATTTGATGGAATACGATGAAGAGGAGATGAGGTTGAAGCTCTCTGTTCATCCATGGTCGTTTCCCTCCAAGAAGGTTCAAAGGTTGAAGATAACTCGTAAGCCATCAGATTAGACAAAGACTTTTGACCAAGAACGAATCCAACGGTCGTGAGTTGCTCTCAGTTTGTGAAGGAGAAGGCTAAAGATCAAGACGCAGCGTTTCATTTAAGTTGTAACGTTGGGCTTAGTGGAAACATTCTATCAACACCCCCTTTAGAGGCCCATCCAAGAAATACACTGAATTTCATTACTTCCTGCACCGTGGATTTTTCATTTTCCTTTATATTTTCAAGTTAATTTTCTGAATGATATTGGGCCTTAGGCGCGCTGCTATCCCCACCCCTTCTCTGGGACCAGTTAGTTTTTACATTGCTTTTAATTACTATTTGTCACACATGTTTTCCATTTTTCATCATATTTCTTTTATTTTACACATTTATTTTAAGATCTTAGAAAATTCATAATAAATTCAAAAATAGGTCTTTTTATATGGGAATTTTTTCTCCATTCTCATAATTGTCTCAAGAAAATTATAAAAAATTAAAATTTGCATTTTAGTCATTTTCCTATTTCTGGTGAATTTTTTACATTTAGTTGCTTTTATTGCATTTTATTTTGTATATCCATTTTTCTGAATTTTGTATAGCCATTTTATTTTACCTTTTGATGTAATTCCTTTTGTTTTAGTTAGATTAGAGTATTAGGTTCCCCCTGGAATTATTTCACATTTTTGTGATTTAATTTTAGTTAGTTTTGAACATCAAACTTTAGGGTGCTAGAATTAGGGTTTCAACTTGATATAGGTGCATTTCAACACATAGTTCTTGGGTTTCTAGTTTGATTTAGGCCTTGGGATTTATGTGGGGTATAGGGTACATTGCTAGGGTCCCTTAGAAATTAATCTAGGATTTTATAATGAATATTTCCATTCTATTCGATTTTTGCAAATTGATTGATATTGGTGTGTTTCCCTCTTGGGAAGTTGCTTTGTTTGTTGAGTTTTGGGCTTTTCTTTGGGTGTTGAGGCTTGTGCTTGGCTTGAGGATTGTATAAAGACTTTGAGGATGATTGAAGACCAATAATGATGCTTGGAGCTTGAAATTGCTTGTGCTTGAAGATTGCTTGATGAAGACTTAGGAGATAGAAGATGTAGGGAGAGCTCTAGAGTAGAATGATTGCTTCTGTCAAACATAGAGAGCTTCTTGTGCCTCTATTCCATCCTATGACACAAGGTCCCATAAAAGAGGTCCATATCTCCTTAGGAGGGATGTAGAGCATGCTTTGATTGGGTAGAATCTTGAGGATAACTTTCACTAGCTGTGTTAAGATCTTAGTGATTTCCCTGGGTTATCATTAAGCATTTTAACATTCCAACCTCATATGTTACTTGATTCTCCCCTGTGAGTGTCTGCATTGAGATTGTAAGACTTGAAAATAAGAAGTTCTTTAAAGACTGGATAAGAGGAAGCTTGTACTTGTCAAAGCTGGGTATCTGTTGAGGACTAAGGTTTTGGTGCCAACTGAAGATGTCTACTGGTTGTGACTCAGTGCTTGCTAAAGTTGAAGATTATTGGAGATAGGAGCTTACCTGGAGC
This sequence comes from Lathyrus sativus, assembly GCA_963859935.3. Classification (NCBI taxonomy): domain Eukaryota; kingdom Viridiplantae; phylum Streptophyta; class Magnoliopsida; order Fabales; family Fabaceae; genus Lathyrus; species Lathyrus sativus. Next base: position 135,110,864 of record OZ012736.1, on the reverse strand, counting down.
TTGAATGTCATTGGAAATTGAAGATGGGATCTTGCCTGAAGTTGTCACTGTCAACCTTTTGCTGTTAATCAATTGTAGCTGCCAGAGCTGGTGCTGTTTGAACTGCTTGCTGAAGAGCTAGTGTGGCTGTCTGAGCTGGTGTTAGGTGTAGTTTTCTTTGCTGTATTGTCTAGTGATTTTCCCTTAGGTTTGAGGTGAAGTTGTTTCACCTTGCCTATTGTTTTACTGCATTCATGCATTTTACTGTTTATCCTATATTCTGTTTCTTTTCCGTTTATCCCCTAGGATCTCTGATTTCCTCTGTGCAGGAGGAAATTATGACAGACATTAGGTTGTAATCCATGCATGATAACATTAGGGTAGTTTTGATTCCCATTTCTAACCCTAGGGTTTTTAGACTTCCTTCTCTTCTATCTCAGAATAATTCAAAACACAGTAATAAGGATAATCGATGCCATACGCTACGAGCCTTAAGCTATTTGAGAAAGGTTGCTTGAGGGTCACTCTTCAGTAACCTGATTGCTTAGTGTGTTACCCTTAGGGTGACGTACGACGTAGTCTCCCTCAAATCATAGTCTCTAGTGCGTCAGAGATTGCAAACATCATAAAAAACACTTCTTTCGTAAAAGATTCAAAACAAACATCAAAGTGTCATTTTTGTCCGCTTGGACTTTTAATCAGAAAAACCCTTTCATAAGGAGATAAAAAACACTCAGACAAGCTTGTGTCTTCTGTAGCCTGAACTACGTTTGCTCTGATCTTTCATGTTGTATGAAAGTACGTAGACATAGGATGCGATATCCTAGCGAGCAACCTTCCCTCCCTTCCCGTAGGTAGGCGAACTACGTTGACTCTGATTTCTCGTTCCAGACGGGAATACGTAGGCATAAAGTGCGATACTTTGCCGAGTCATTTTTCTTTTCTTTTAACCTCATACCTTTAGACTAGATAGAATAACAATCCGTACTAGAAAACAAGCGTGGATCCCGTCGAGTGCGACGGATGTGAGGGGTGCTAATACCTTCCCCTTGAGTAACCGACTCCCGAATCCAGGATTTGGTTGCGATGACCATTCCTTTCCCGTCTTTGCGTGAGGTTTACTCTGAGCGTTTCCTTTCCCTCCTTTGGGATAAATAACGCCCGGTGGCGACTCTTCTGTTCAGCCGGCGCCGATTTTCGTAGTAGCGACAGATTTACATGCATTTATTTGTGACTTTTATTAATTTATCTTGATTTATGTTCTATTATATGATTAATTCACTCCGTTTAGCAGATTGGGGAGAATTTGGGCTAAAGAAAGAAAAGAAGAAGAAATTGAAGGAAAACAGATGAAAAACAGCAGATACGGATTTTGCTGCTGTGACGACCGTCACATATCATGACGACCGTCATGCAGACAAAAACGCAGAATCTGAAGTCACGATCAATCTTAACTTAATTTCTTCCTACACTTTCTCCACTCACTGCCCACTACTGGAAGTTACTCCCACTCCCTCCATAACTCACCCATGATCTCTGGAAGTTGAAGAATGAAATATCTCTTATAAATAGACAAGAGATTCACAGAGAAAAGTGGGTGGATTATTCATCCCGAAGGACTGCCAAAGTTCTATTGAAGTCATCGTTACTTTTATTTCTTTTCCTTTTTCCCTTTTTGTTCAGAGCTTTGTATTTTTCTTTCTGCAATTTTATTTGGCCAATTGGCCAAAGTAGAATCCTGCCGACATTGTGGAGGACTACTCTTCAATATCAGTACTACTTTCCAGGTTCTTATTAATTAAATTACTACTTTATTTCTGTCATAATGCATATTTTACTATTTTATTGTTTATGTTTATTTCTGTTTGCATTAATTATCATGTCTAGCTAAGTTAGTTTTATCGGTATGTAACCGAATTAGTAGGATAGGATTCGATAGTAACCGGCATCTTCCCTTTTTACAAACAACCTTTCTGGCTGTAGTTTTTAATCTAAATTCTAAATAAACCTTTGTCACGACAGTGAGAAGCTATTTATGGTGGTTTTGCCACGACAGTGGGAAACCATATTAAGGTACGAACCATCAAGCGACAACTGCGGCTAAGACCAGATAGTAAAAACTAGGCATTCCTTTTAAAAACAGCGACAACTCTTTAAAAGGGATTAGAACTTAATGGTTTTTAAAAAGTAATTTTAACCCTGAACGGAATAGCGACAGCATACGTTCCGCCTTAGAGTTGCGCCTAGCGTCAACAACCATCGTGAGACAAAGGTCTTTAAACCGTTATTTTCTTCTTAAAAGTGTTTGCAAAGAGTAGAAAACACCGGTGACCTGTCGAATCCCCGATAACTAAGTCCTTGCATACCGATATCCCTTTACCATCCTTTCTATAAACCAATTATCTTTATTTCTTTGCATTTAATTTCATTCGCATTCAACTTTCCTAATTCCAATAGCCTTAGCTTTACGCCGTAATAATAGATAACGGTAGATTGACATTGGTCTTTGTGGGTTTGAAAATCTTTTATATTACTTCGATATTTCCGTGCACTTGCGGACGCATCACTTTGTTAAGATATGCTTTCAATCTTTGTTAAGATATGCCTTCATCTTTGTTAAGATATGCTTTCAATTTTTGTTAAGATATGCCTTCAATCTTTGTTAAGATATGCTTCCATATTTGTTAAGATATTTGATTATCGGTTGTAACCATTGGTTTTTATTTGATCCTTGCTTATTGTAATATGCATGCTTACTTGATTGTAATATTATTCATCTTGTTTAGTTATTTTTTGCTTTGTTAAGTTTATCTTTCCCAAGTGATGGAACGTTTTAGTTCTCATCCAAGTTGCCTCTCTCTCTCTCCTTCCAAAGGAAAAGTCTCTCCCTTGACCCTTGTGTCATTGGATAGCTCATTACCCTCCCTTGACTTTGTGAAGTCATCTTGAACCTAGCTTAGTTAAGTTAGAACATTCAAGCTATTAGACTTTGCTTTAAGTCTAGAAAACCCACTTTCACTAGGAGTGTTTTTAACCTAGAACCCTAGGATAGAGTTTGTAAACTCTATGTAAGAATCATAGTAATGATTACTTACTCCCCTCTTGAGTGTTATAACATAGATCTAGAGAGTTTTGTTAAACTCTATACAAACATTGTTATGTTTCTTCCCCTTTGAACCTTGATCATAATCAAGTGTTCTTCAACCCTAGTGAGGTGAACTACGATTTCTCTAATTCTATCCTAGTTAGGATATGTAGGCAGAGGACGCGATGTCTTTGCGAGCAAACTTAGAAGTTATTTTTAGGTTTTAACCTATGCCCTTACCCAACCCAAACCTTAGCAAACATTTACCAACTTAGTATGCAAACAAACAAAAGGTTCATGTAGAGTACTACAGATGCTTAGGATGTGAAATACCTACCCTATGCATAACCAACCCCCGATCCCCGAATCTCTTAGCGTTGTTGTTACATCGCGAAAAGGGTTTTTTTCTTTCTTTAGACCTTTCCTTTGGATAAATTAAAGTTTGGTTGTAATTTAAGAATTAAAGATTCAAGTTAATCAATAGCTTGGTACACGATTCTCACCGCAACACTTGTCTTCAAGAAAAACTCCCAACAGCAGCAAACTAAAAAATTGCAACGCTCGACTTGCAGACACGGAAACATTAGAAGCTCAAAGTTGTTAGGCTATCGCTAAACATATAGGTACTAAATAGTGCAAATAAGGACACCGCACTGACACAAATCCGCAAAAACGGACGAAGACTCCTTTCCTATGTGATACCAAGTCAAATCACGACACTATAACTCGACCTATAGACTCCATTCTCATTCACCTCTCTTTCATTCTCGCGCAGTCACATTAAGCCCGTTATCCCTCGTACTTGCATGGTAATTGAACTTGTTAGTGTTTTGATCTCAATATTTAATTATTATCATTTTTTCTTAGAATTATGCCTTTTCTATTCGAATTTCAGGAGTCGGAACCTTTAGGCTAAATGGTCGGTGAGGGCCACCTAACTTAGAGAGAACATGTCATTGGTTCGATTTTCCTTCAAAATAATCAACAAATCATAGCATTTGAGATTAACAGATATTTGCATCGGTTCATTACTTAGTTCGTACACAAGGATGGTGTTGACTTCTAGTATAAAGTAATCAAGAGGCTACTTCTAAGAACTCAGAATTAAGGTCTCGGCATAGTGTTTATCTAAATCAATATCACATACTTAAGGACTCTAAGGTGTAAGAACGATACCGATATTAATAAAACTTTCCCAAGTCTATCTAACATAGCCTAAAACAAGAAGTGCAACAACCTATACTCGATGTCATGCCTTTGAGTCAAAGTGAAAGAATTTTTTTTATGGTTGGGGGTTAAATTTACGAGGGTTTTCTAACAAAAGGATAAAGTAAAGCAAAAATGGGCTCACTGCGCATATAACTCGATAAAGCGGTAAATAAGCAAACAAGTACGAAAGTAAAAAGAAAAACAAGTAAAACATGATAAAAGGAAACTAAAAGAAACTAACTAAAAGTATAAAAGTACTATAGAAATAAACAAGATATAAAATGGTAAAATAAAGCAATAAAACTCCTCCTCCACACTTGAATTAAAAATTATCCCCAATATTTCAGTACAAGGTGAAAGAAGACGCGGGAAACCTATGGTGGTGGTCAATGGTGGCTGCCACGCCCTATGCGGTACTGAAGATCTCTCCCGAAAGCAGGGTGTGCCAGTAGAACATGCTGAATATACTCTCGCAAGCTCTGAATCTACGCTTCCAGGCCTTCCATCTGTGTGGTCGGATCATCCATGTCGTGCTGAGTTCTCTCCAGATAGTCGATCTGTTATTGTCTCATATGATCAATGGTCTCTCTCAACTCCTCCTGCTATCTAAGTAAAGCCCGCAACATCTGGTCACAGTCGGCTTCCATATCGTTCTTGTGTCGTATCTCGGATAGGATGTCATCTAATATGCTCTGTATAGCTGTGTAGTCGTACTCTTGCTGGGACTGATATATACCTACAAAATCATCAGTAAAAGGTGCAGCGTGTGTACGAGTGCTAGGCCCAGGTGCGTTAGAAGCACGGGGACAAGTCTCAGTAGGAGGCTCAGGATGTCCCATAATAGAGAGGTAATGCCTATCGGCTCTCTCTTGCTCTAGATCAGGTGCATTAACATCAAAAGTCCAGTTAGTGCTAATGCGCATGTTAACGCGCTCAGAGTAATGTAGAGTAACTCCCATTATCTCACGACTACGAATGACTAGGTGATACTTGCCATTCGGCAAAGACTTAATGATCCGCATAAAACGGAAGCAATCTAAATTAGCAAAAAGAGGAGGTATCCTCTAAACAGCCTCCAACTCAGCATGCAAACCTAAATGAAGGGCTATAGTGGTAATGATGCCACCGACACAAATGAGACCATCGGTTCTACCACCAGTTTTGTTTGCGAGAGAGCATAGTGAATAAAACATAAGTCTTCGAAATTCACATTTCCAGTGTTCTCTCTTCCAAAAATGATCGAGGCTAAAATACGATGAAGGTCATGGATAGCAGGGTTGTGTATGGTTGTAGCTTTCAGGCCTTCCCAAGTGGCGGTGTAGTTGTTAGTGATTTGATACCAAAAATTATAAGCACCGACCTCCCACTCACTATCAAGGGGTGCCTGCGTGGAATATTCTTCTCCGCTAAGAAAACCAAAAATAGAACGTATCTGTTCATGAGGGAATAATCAACATTGAACATCCTAAAATCAGCTGACCATGTGGTGCGCGAATAATCAATATAGTGCCGAAAAGAACTCAAAAATTTATAGGTAAGTCTAACGGATGTAGCATTGCTCATGGAACAAAATTGAGACATACCTAGATTTGTGAGCATCCAGTCGATACTATCATAGAGGCCTAGAGCTCTTACAGTATCAGAATCTGGGTACCTTGTAGCAAAGACCTACCACTTACAAAGCTTATGGTAATTTGCACGTTGGGTTTGGCCAACAACGCCCTCTGGAAACTCGATACCCATGTAGTCGATATCTTTAGCAAATCGTGGAGGCATTATGGTGGCTCTTGGAAAAGGAAGGAGTAAAAGATGGATGTGGGTGATTTTGTAGATAGACAAGAGAGAGTGTTAGAGGTTTTGGTGAGTTTAGAATGATGGTTTTGAGGGTATTTAAAGTGAATGATTAGGAATGTGAATGGGTGGTGGTTAGAGAGGGTTAATCATGATTAATTGGGGTAGTTGGAAGGTTTTTTAGGGAAGAGGAATGGAAAAACTTTGAAAAAGCGCGCAAATTCTAAAACTGGCAGATTTCTGTTTGTTTTAACTTAATGGTGAGCGCCATGAGGCACATGGAGAACGTCATTCCCTAAAAACGTGAAAATTGCAAAAGAAACAGCAATGGCTAACACCATCAACATAATGGCGAGCGCCATTAGGCTAAAATTCATAAAAATTCATATTTCCAAAGGTCTGAACGCTTTTTTAGTTTTTGAAAGGTTTATTTTTGTATTTTCTTGTTTTTTTTGGGCAGTGTAGATAAAAGATAGTAAAAGAAAATAAAATACCCAAATATAAAAGAAATAAAATTCCAAATACTTAATATAAATTGCATTAATGGAAAAGAACAGTAACAAAGATGTTCCTCGTCGACCTACCGACGATACACAGACTGTTACGGAATTGAAAAATTACAAGTAAAATACTGAATGAAAATTAAAAAATGCGAAAGAAACAAAACAAAAACATCAAAGAAGGATGACATCAGTCCCTGTTACGCTTCAGCGAGAACACTTGCTGAAAAAGCTGGTCAAATTGCTCGTTGACAACGTCCATGAAACCATGAAAGTTGCCTCGCAGCAAAGTGATTTCACCACTGAGGAAGTCAACTTTATTCTGGAGAGCAAAGACATCTGAAGCATGTTCTGCTGGAGGGTGAAAGGGTAATGTCTCAGCAACACAAGATGTGGCATCAGGGGCTGGATTAGCATAGTTATCATATGGTTGTGGGCTGCCTAGTGGTGTAGGTGATTCGTTCTCTTCTTCCAGGTCATAGAGCCAGTTGGCTCGGTTATGAACATTTGATTTTTCATGATTGGGTAGTTTGAAGTTACGAACCATTTTTTTATCAATGAGGTACTCAAGTTCAACTGGACCAAGGTTAGCAATGATTCTGCAGTTAAAATAGAAGGCGATGCTCATGGGACGGATGGATCCAAAAGGCCGGATTCGGTCCAGGTGGTATCTAAGTCCAATGGCATCAGTTATCATGGTCACAAGGCCTCTTGAAAGTAAGGTGGTGTTAAGTTCTCGGTTGATCTAGATTAAGTTAGCAAGTATGTATGCACCGACATTCATAGGCCTTCCCTGTGTAGCACAATACATGATGAAAAGCTCATCTTTGGATACAACTGTGATGTTTTCTTCCTTGGTGTAAAGTGTATGGGCCAGAATTTTATAGAAGTAACGGAAAGCGGGGTTATGGATGCTCTCGGAAAACATGGTATTGGGCTCTGGATGATAGTCACTTGTTATTGTTTCCCAAAAATAGTCAAGATCCATCTAGGTAAGGGCATCGTCGGGGTGACGGTGAAGGCATCAGGTCCACTAGGAAATCATAGAAGTTGAGTTATCTCATGATGTGTGTAACGGTAGTTGTTACCAAATAGTCTAAATGTATCAAGACCTCGCTCAGTTCCATACCCTCGGGCAAGATCATGGTAGAGTGAATTGAGGAACTCAAATGTGAGCCTACTGTATGGGATAAATCTCCTTACCACGGCAAAATTGTCTCAACCCAGCTGATTGAGCAAATACATAACAGAACCTCTGAGTCCAAGAACAGTCAGAGTCAAGCCATTAGGGTAAATAGGAAGAGATATGTCTCTGAAAGCTAAGGCATCAAAACGGTGCCTCTGTGCCTCGTTCCTAAATACAACTTCCATTCAACAACTGGCTCCATATCCTAAAAATGGAAAAACGGTAATTCTAAATTATGCTATCCTAAAATAAAAAAGAACAAATATAACTCCATTAGAAATTAAAAAAAGAAACAAATTGCTAAACTAGAAATAAAGAAAACAACAATAGTAACGGCAACAATAATACTACAATAGTAATGATAACAATAATTAAAAAGATATGCATTACGGGTAAATATAAACTAAAAGTTAAGGGAAACAAGACATACAAAAGAATCTAAACTACTAACTATGGTGTGCCTCCCATATAGCGCTTCATTTAGTGTCAGGAGCTCGACAATGGTTCGACATACTATCCAGGTGGAAGAGGGGGTAGCTCCTCTAATTTGTAGCTTACACAAGAGTATATGTTCTCTACATTATGATAATGCTTAAGTCTTTTTCCATTCACTACGAATGTTTCATTCGACTTTCCTTTAATTTCGACAGCTCCGCTTTGGTAAACTCTCATGACTTCAAAGGGTCCAGCCCATCAAGAACGTAGTTTTCCTAGAAATAATTTAAGTTGGGAGTTAAAAAGAAGAATTATGTCTCCCTCGTCAAACTCTCGTCTCATGATTCTTTTGTCATGCCATTTTTTGGTTCTTTCTTTAAAAATTCAGGCATTCTCATAGGCATCGAATCTAAGTTCTTCCAGTTCATGGATATCTAGTACTATTTTCTCTCCCGCGGTTGTGTAGTTCATATTCAGGGTTTTAATTGCCCAATAGGCTTTGTGCTCTAATTCTATAGGCAGGTGACAAGATTTTCCATAAACTAGTTTGAATGGAGTGGTTATAGTAGGAGTCTTTTACGCGGTTTGGTATGCCCACAAAGATTCGTGAGGTTTGGCAGACCAATCTTTCCTAGAAGTTGCAATGGTTTTCTCAAGTATCCGTTTGATCTCTCTGTTTGAGACTTCAACTTGTCCACTCGTTTGAGGGTGATAAGGCGTTGCTACTCGGTGTCTGACTCCATATTTAAGTAACAGCTTCCCAAGACATTCAAGATAAAATGGGATCCTCCATCACTTATTATGATTCGCGACACACCGAATCTGGGAAAAATTATATTTTTGAATAGCTTGACAACTACTCGCGCATCGTTAGTGAGAGAAGCTATTGCCTCAATCTATTTTAACACATAATCGACTGCGACAAGTATGTACTTATTACCAAAAGAAGAAGGAAAAGGGCCCATGAAATCTATACCCCACACATCAAAGACTTCCACTTCTAGGATGCCCGTCTGTGGCATCTCATCGCGTCTTGAAATATTACTAGTGCGTTGGCATCGGTCACAGTTCAATACAGCGATGTGGACATCTTTCTACAAGTTGGGCCAAAATAAACCTGACTGAAGGATTTTAGCACATGTCTTCGAGGTGCTTGCATGCCCTTCAAAAGGTGCAGTGTGGCAATGAGATATAATTTCGTTAATTTCTTATTCAGGGACACAACAACGAAAAATACCATCGACACCTCTCTTGAAAAGCAAGGGCTCATCCCAGTAATAATGTTTACGATCATGGAAGAATTTATTCTTTTGTTGGTAGGTCAAGTCTGGTGGAAGCACGCCTGCGGCTAAGTAGTTGACAAAGTCAGCATACCAAGGCAGCATGGTTTCAACACAGATTGATTCTATGGCTTCACTAGAATCTGCGTCATAAAAGTCTGAAAAGTATTCTGGTATTTCATTACTATCCTCCAACTGGGCTATTAACCTATCATAAGGGAAGTCGTCATTTATGGGGACCTGTTCAGGTTCTTGGCTTTCAATCCTAGAGACGTGGTATGCTACTACATTTTCAGTTCCTTTCTTATCTTTAATTTCCAAATTGAACTCTTATAGAAGTAGCATCCATCTCAGAAGTCTTGGTTTAGCGTCCTTTTTTCTCAAAAGGTACCTAATCGCAACATGGTTAGTATAGACAATTATATTTGCTCCTAGCAGATAGGAACGAAATTTGTCTAAAGCGAACACAACATCTAAAAGTTCCTTTTCTGTGGTTGCATAGTTCATTTACGTGCTAGCTAAAGTTCTACTAGCATAATAAATAGCATGAAGCTTTATATCTTTCCTCTGTCCTAGGATAGCGCCAGCGGCAAAATCGCTAGCATCACACATTATCTCAAATGGCTCATTCCAATCAAGCGGTTGCATGATCAGTGTTGTGATCAGAGCATTTTTCAGGAGTTTAAACGCTTACAAACAGTCCTCATCGAATATGAATTTTGTATCTTTCATTAGCAAGCCAATTAGCAGTTTGGCAACTTTAGAGAGATCTTTGATAAACCGTCGATAAAATTCGGCGTGTCCAAGAAAATTTCAAATTTCTCTAACAGTCTTCGGAGGTTAAAGGTTCTCTATGATTTCTATTTTTTCCTTGTCAACTTCGATTCCTCCATCGGATACAACATGTCCTAACACAATTCCTTCCCGGACCATGAAATGGCATTTTTCCCAGTTCAATACAAGATTAATTTTAATGCATCTCTCCAGTACTAACTCCAGGTTTGACAAACACCCTTCGAAGTCTTGCCCACATACAGAGAATTCATCCATAAAAACTTCCATTATATTATCTATAAAGTCAACAAAGATTGACATCATACATCTCTGGAAGGTTGCAGGCACATTGCATAATCCAAACGGTATGCGTCGATAGGCGAATGTGCCATAAGGACAGGTAAAATTAGTCTTTTCTTGGTCATCGGGATAAATATAAATTTGGAAAAATCCTTAGTATTAATCTAAATAGAAAAAATAGGAGTGTTTTTCCAATCGTTCAAGCATTTGATCGATAAAGGGTAAAGGAAAATGGCCTTTATGAGTGGCCTTATTCAGCTTTCTATAGTCTATGCACATGTTACATCCAGTGTGAACTCGCTTTGCAATGGTTTTTCCTTTCTCATTACTAATTACAGTAACACCTCCCTTCTTAGGTGCGACATGTACTGGGCTGACCCAGTTATTGTCTGATATCGGGTATATGATTCCTGCTTCCAATAGCTTTTTCACTTCTTATTTGACTGCATCGATAATGATGGGATTTATTCTTCTCTGGTGTTCTCTAGAGGTTTTACTGTCTTCTTCCAACATAATACGGTGCATGCATAGAGATGGGCTTATACCTTTTAGATCTGAGATATTGTATCCCAGCGCTGTCGAATACTTCCTTAAAACATGTAACAGCTTTTCAATTTTTATCTGCCCTAAGTCAGCATTGACTATCACTGGTCTCTCGAGCTTGGTGTCTAGGAATTCATACCTTAGATTTTTAGGTTATATCTTAAGTTCTATAGTAGGTATGTATGGGTTTGGCATTGGATCGGGTGTTAGTGCATGACATTCTCTTACACTGTCATCTATGAATGGTGTTTTCCAATCATCGCCTTAGAATAAAAGAGGTGCTAGAATTTTAAGCGCATCTCGGTATTCGGATGGTTGCATCTCCATTTCTTTCACACATTCATCGATAACATCTAACAAGCAACATGTATCATTAATAGCCGGAGCTCTTAGAAACTAAGCTTAGATAAATTCGATTTTCCCTTCACCAACTTCGAAAGTTAGCTTTCACAAAATCTGTGGGAATGTAAAATTGACTTATGCGAACCGGGACGTTTTCTAGCATACCTACGGGATATTTGACGGAGCATTCAGCTAGTTGAAGAGACATCTTCGTTGGTCTCGGTTCACCTAAATCAAGTTTCTTGCATGTGGACAACGACATCAAACTAACATTGACTCCCAAGTCACAAAGACCATTGTCTACAACGTGTTTTCCTATTACACAGGGTATCAAAAAATTCCATAGGTCTTTTAACTTAGGGGGCATGCTGTTTTGGATTATAGCGCTACACTCAGCAGTGAGCGCAACAGTTTCGCTATCCTCGAGTCTTTCCTTATTTGACAGGATCTCCATGAGAAATTTGGCATACAAAGGCATTTCTGTAATAGCTTCTATGAATGGTACGGTGACATTCAATTTTTTCCAGAAATTATACGAATTTCTTGAATTATCCTTCATTTTTGGTTTTGTCTAATCTCTGAGGGTAAGGTACAGGTGGTTTATACGGTGGAGGGGGCACATATGGTGTTTCTTTCTCTACGGCCTCCTCGTCTTTATCATTGCTTTCATTAGTTTTTTGTTCATTCACCTTCTCAGTTACTTGCTTAGGATTTTGGTGCATGGATGGGTTTTTGAGTCTCGGATCAACCGGTCCATCATACTCTGTTCCGCTTTGCAATGTCACAACATTTGCATGTCCTTTCGGGTTTGGTTGTGGTTGGGTAGGAAATGCTCCAGTGGGGGCTGCTATTGTTGATTGTTGTTGGGCTACTTGAGAAATTTGAGTTTCTAACATTTTGTTGTGAGTAGCCATAACATCAAGTTTACTCGTCATTTGTTTCATTAATTCGCTAGTATGAGCGTTTTGATTTGCAAATTCTTTGTTTTGCTGAACTTGAGCGTTCATAAAGTTTTCCATCATAATTTCTAGATTTGACTTTCTAGGCACTTGGGGAGTAGAGGGTGCTCCTTTCTAATAACTAGGTGGAATAGCAGGTGCTGAGCTTGGTGGATGCAAGGCATTGTTATTCTTATATGAAAAATTCGGGTGATTTCTCCAGCCAGAATTATAAGTGTTCGAGTATGGGTTTCCTTGAGCATAGTTTGCTTGGTCGGTAGGGATACCAACAAATAATTGACATTCGACATTTGTATGTCCAAAGGTTTCAATAACTCACAACTTGGTGTAACAGCAGCCACAGTGGCTGTTGGTGGTGTTACGGTTAAGCTTTCAATCTTTTGAGTCAACGCGTCAGCTTTAGCATTTATACAGTATATGGCATTGACTTCGTACATTCTGCATATTCTCTATGAGTTTAATGACTTCTTCGTATGGTTTGTCAATTAAGGCACTACCCGCTGCGGCGCTTAAGTTCATTTTGGTGTTGTACCACATCCCATTGTAAAAGGTATGGATTATCAGCCACTATTCGAGTCCATGATATGGGCAAAGCCTAAGCAGGTCCTTGTATCTTTCCTAAGCATCGAAAAGAGATTTATTGTCTTGTTGCTTAAAACTGCTAATTTGCGCTCTTAGCATAGCTGTTTTGGTTGGTGGAAAGTAACGCGTTAAGAAGACTATTTTCAATTCGTCATAAGTTGTGAAGGAATTTGATGGCAGAGACTGGAGCCAAGCTCTAGCTCTATCTCTTAAAGAAAACAGGAAAAGACGTAGTCTAATCGCTTCAGGACTAACACCATTTGCTTTTACAGTGTCAGCGTATTGCACAAAAATGGATAAATTTATCTTCGGGTCTTCCGTTGGGCTTCCTGAGAATTGTTTATGTTGATCGGCTTGCAACAACAATGGTTTTAACTCGAAATCATTTTGATTGATTGCTGGGGCAGCAATGCTGTTGTAAGGTTCATCTTGCAATGGGACAACAAAATCCTTCAGTGGACGGGTTTGAGGTCCTTGGACCATGGTTTGTGTTGGCTCGATTTCGGTCTCGAAATCTGAGTAAATTACGATAGGATCTAGAAGGTTATATTCAATATGGAATTCGTTTATTCAGCGTCTTAAATTAAGAAAATGCTAGACTTCGTCTACTGGCTGCTCTAACTCTTCGCATTGAGAGCGAGTGCTTGGCATACAATCGACAATTAGAAAGAAAATAAAAATAAAAAGTTGCCTTAATATATACTGCGCGATAAAAGATTCATAATATTGACTAAATCTAGTCCCCTGCAACGGCGCCAAAAACTTGATCGCGGCCATCCGATACTTGATGGATTAATTTACAAACATACAGTTGATCGTGTAGTGTTAAAAAGGTTGTCGAACCCACAGGTACAAATAATCAAACTATTGCGGTCTATGGTTGCTGTGCAAGGCTAAGGCTAATGGTTAACAACGGATCAAAACTAGAAATAGGGCTGAATTACTAGAAACTAAACTAAATAATAAAACGATTCAGACATAAGATCTCTGTGCACCTAAGAGACTTGTAGGAAACAGGTACTAATTACGGTCAGATGACTATTTCGTACGATACAATGACTCAAAGGCTCCACCTCATGCTCTTGCGGTTTCGATAGAAGTCGCGTTGCTTAACCTCAAGATTTTTCTCTCGCTCACCTGGTTTCGATAGAAGTCCAAAATATCCTAAACGACGTCTAAAGCGCTCTCGCTGGTTTTAGACGGGATGCCTAGTTTCTACTATCGGGCTCGCTCCTCACGCTCTTGCGGATCTCGACTCAAACCTTAATATTCTTCTCACTCTCATGACAAAGCAATGGTAAGCAAATTCTCGCTCTCTCAATAAAGCTACCTAAATTACGGCTAGAAACTACAACCGAAACGACTTAAAAACTGCAATTTTGCACTAAGTTCAATACCGAGTCCCGCCAGGATCGGCGGTCTTCAACAACAGACTCAACAAGATTTAGCCAAACATAATCATCATTACTTTTAAGATACTAAAACATGCATTTAATTCTACTAACATGATAAAACAATTTAAGGCATAATTAGTAATAACAATGCAATTCGAAGTAAATTAAAAAAGAAATAAAAACCTATAGAAACTGACAATTGAAAGAAAATGGCAGCAAGCTTCAATTAAATTCAAAATATTTGGTACACAATGGAAAATACAGAATCTAAGTAATTCATCGATGTGAGTAATTACTACTTCTAAAACTATCTAAGAATGCCTAGAACTCAAACTAAATTCGAAACGGTTACAACCAAGAGGAATTTGAAATGAAGAAGGAGGGAAGCAACTGCTGATAACTGCTCTTAAAATGCTTCAAAATTAGAAACAACTGTTGCGACTATACGGAGATCGCCGTAAGGGCCATGGCGAGAACCATGTTTGCTTCAGTGCTGAAGGCGACCAAAATAGGTGATGGCGATCGCCATATCAGCAGAATCACTAAAATCTGCTACTTTTCTGTGCAGATCTTCTCCAAAGGCCTCGATTTCTTGATTCTTTCACGATTTTCACCGATTCCTGAAAACAACAAAAACGAAGTAAAAGTGCGATAAACTAACAATAAAGAATCGATAAAACACAAACAAATATACGCATAATGAGCCAAAAATCGTGATACTAAACCGAGTTATCATAAGGCACGATTGTGATTCTGACCTTCTCTTGGTAACACCTCATTACAGAAGCTAAGGGTGTTACAGGCAGTAATATTTGCAATCACACTATGAAACTGGCCAGTAGTAATATCTTTGGCGACATGAGCTTGAGCCAACAACTTTTGCAATGCAGCTCGATGAGAAGGTGAACTCATCAAAAGCGACAGGATTGAGATTTTGGAGGGAGTTTGGTGAAGCTGGTCAATGAATTTATAATCACTTTTTTTGATAATCCTCAAGAACTCAGCATCGTCATCATTTGCAACCACTTATTTCTCTTTATCTTTGCCAGGCCCAGTGGTAACTGAAATTCTAGGTACCCAACCATGGATGTTATCACGGATGTTATGACATCCACTATAACACAGACTACAGAACTTAATGACAAACTGTAAATGAAAACAGTAAATAACACAAGTAATTGTTTACCCAGTTCAGTGCAAACCACACCTACATCTGGGGGCTACCAAGCCAGGGAGGAAATTCACTATTAGCATAATTAATTAAGAGTCAAACAACCAGTTTGCACTCTTCGCTTAAGACCTGCCCAATGACACTTCAGCCTAACACTAGACCTGAGTTACAAACTCACTCCCCCTTAAACAAACCTTGATTTTTCTTCATAGCTTTGATCAAGATACACAACACTCTTGCTTAAAAGCTTAGATTGAACACACATAGAGTACAGTTCAAACACACTCGTCCAATGCAATCATCCAAGAGATAATTGCTTGGCTCACAAGGAATCTTAGGACTCAAAAACACACGTGAAGAACAAATGCACAACACAGAATTCTTCACTCACAAAATACACTCTTCAATCTCTAAACACTTTCGAAAAGCTCCAACGAATTAGGATTTCTACTTATGTATATATAAACAACATACAATCCTTGGGCCTAGGTGTAGAAATTAGTTTTAACCAAGACAAACCTCTTTTCATGAAGCTGTGCACATTCAATTAGGTCAGGGGTATTCCATGTTATCCTCAGCAATGCCTGACATGTCGCCTGAGATAACTAGGCTTCCTAAAATGTTTCCTGAAGTATAGCCTGAGCTAATACCAGAAAACTTAAACACGCGCCCTGATGTCATACGCTTGATGTCATAACATCCAGCATGACATCCAACTTAACTTGCTCTTAGCTATCCCAACTTACCCTATAGAACACCCTTCATGTATATCATAACATCAGTTATGACATTCACACATACTCCAATGTTTTTCCATAAAATGCAGCCAATCAAAAGCATCTACAAACTCCCCCTTTGGCAAATTTTTGGCTAAAACACTCTGTTACAATATCAGAGATCACAAGCAGCAGAAATCATACCATATATGCAGGAAAACTACTAGCTAACACCATACACAGCTACATGACCATATTTAGAGTCATCTTCACACCCTAAGTACTACCTTCTAGTCCAGACAGCAGGTAACACAACCCCCTGAAAAGATGCAGAGCCATGCACATTCTGCAAACACACTACAGACACACACACTACTAGCAGCTATACTACTACTAGGTTCCATCAAGGAACACACATATCTTAGCAGCTTCAGCCAAAACTCACACAATTCTAACATACATTTCTACACATATTAGGAACTCACACATCAACAACAGCATTCTGTTATCACACCTGCAAGCATGTTCAGTTTAAACATGCACAGTAGCAAACATGTTCTCATGCATATTAGTGTTGCACCCTAAAATTTGCTCAACCTTATTCACTTGGTTTATGTTTCAATATCATTAGCATTTGCATATAGAGTCATGTACATATGTTACTCATCTGCATAGCATAAGCATAGCAAGTCATCCAACAGGGGACCAATCATTATTCTCATCTCTAGAGGCCTATCAAGAGGTTATTATTCAAATTCAACCTCATTTAAGTCATCAGAAAGAATTGGGAAGCTATCAAGTCAATGGATCAAGCAGTTCATCTATCTCCTAACTGAGTGTATCTGAGGGTCAACAAAGAAATTATGAGCTGTGGGCTAAGCATGGAGAGTATCTAGACATCTTAGAGGACTTAGAAAGTCATTTGGAGAAGGAGACAAGTCATTGGTGTAGTCACAAGAGTTGCAGTTGAAGACAGTCAACTAGGGTTTCATCTGGGTCAACCCTAGGTTAAAGGATTGATGGAAAGGCATTGAGGGCTATTGGAGAGATGTGGGGTTCATCATTTGACATGGAGAATAAGGATATGTTGTTATGCTAAGAATAAATCAAGAGAAATCAAGGAGAAGAGGAGGTTCTAAATTAGGGTTTCTATGTAAAATCCCCTAGTTTAGGTCAAATTTCCAAGCAAGATAAGTAAAACTTCAAGTTTCAAATGGATCCTTGGCCAACATGGAACTTGTAGAGGATCTCAAGACCTTTAATTTGAGTGGTGGAAGACATCAAGGAGATTTATAGAACTCAAGTTATGGTCCTTGCAAGTTACAGGTCATATGAGGTATCTGAAATTTTGTCTGTGAAAATGACTTGACTTCCAAGCAATATTTACCCCTCAAGGAGATTTCAAATGAATTTCTGGTCAACATAATAGTTGTTCCTCATTGTCTTAGCTTTCTATAATGGTATAGTATGCCTTCATATGATTTTTGGAACTCTACTTATGGTCTTGGCAAGCAAAGGGTATTTTGGTCATTTGAGAATTACAGGTCATTTCAACCTATGCCCAAAACTCATACAAGGAAGCTTCAAATGGAAAACTTTACAACATCAAACTTGTTCCAAATGACATTTTGAGTCTAGAAAAGTGACCATTATAGATTGGAAAGCTTCATAGCACAAGGTTTCAAAATTGTTGGATTTAATGAATAAAAATGACCTTAAAAATGAGATTTTTCATATCTTGGCCAAATGAAGCAAAATTATAGGTCATTTTGAATGGAAAGGTCATTTTAAAGACATTGGCTAAAGTAGAATTTTGAGCTTAGTGCACATTTTGGGAGTTATCCATGGTTACTTGTAATGGAAGATACATAAACCAAATTCAAGGGAAATTGTGCAAGGGAAGCTTCTCCAAGCTTCTAGGTGTTTCTAACATCATGTATATATTGATATGAGATGGTTCATGCCATGGTTGGTGATTAAATTTTCTCAAAATCACAAGTTTCACTCACTTTCTTCATTTTGCAAAAGCTTCTCAAACCCTCTCAAATCTCCATCAATTCCCACTTTTCTTGATTTGATCATCATCTAGATCATTCATAGGTCAGAATCCTATCAAAGAATTGGTTGAATTGATCAAGAATTGTGCTATCCATCTTCTCCATCCAAGTTGCAATAAGGTTTCAAGTACAAGATTCAAGGAGTTTGCACAAAAGATATTGCATACAAAATTCATCATCAAGGTCACTGATCAATTCCCAATCACTGCAAGCATCATATCCAAGGAGTTGCATAGCTGTTTTCACCATTTGCATCAGGTTAGAGTTCTGTTCGAATTGCTTAGTTTAGTTAGGATTATAGAAATTTGTTAGCATAGAATGGTTAGGCATAGTTAGGTGATTGATTTTGGTAAGTTTGGACAAGTTTCATGGAGTTTGACCAGAGTGCACTAATTCTGTTAGAGAGCATAACATCAATGATAATGCAAGATAACCTTAGATTAGTGGCTTAGAATGATCAGTGGAAGATGTAGATTATGCTAGGGTAAAGATTGGCAAGGTTTGGTATGGTTGATGACAGGTGTTCATGGTGGATCCTATCTGTTACCCCTATCGGGTTTGTTTTTGGAGTGAGTTTTAGAAGGAGATGATAGCATGGTCGTGTAGAGGGGAAGAAATGGAGTGAGTTTGGTTTTTAAAGTATGTGATTTCATGTCCTGTGGAGGGAGAATGATGAGCTCGAAAATGCTTGCATGGGAATCAATTTCTGAAACCCTAATGGTTGGAGGAAGAAGACGATACGTGGACCCTTGGATCAGAAGGAGAAGTTTGACTTGACTCCACATCTCACGGCTAGCATTCAATCTGAGAATTGGTGGGAAATTCCAAATAATGAAACGCACCGTTTCATTTAGTAGGGGGAATTGGGCTCAGCTTCTATTGGCACCCCCACGCGCGTGAAAGCCCAACAATTTGAACTGATGGTCTTGCTATTCTCACCCCCTCCCCCTATTTCTTTATAATTCATTTTAATTTCTTTTCATTTTACATTCATTTTTAAAAAATCATATCAAATTGAAAAAACATTATTTTTTGATAATTCTTTTTGCATAATTTTCTTCAAGATGTCTAGAAAATTATAAAAAATAAAAATTGCATTTTATTTTTTATTTGATATTTTTCCCATATTTTCCAAATAAATGCATATTTTAGGTGTTTCATTTCATACATGATTTTGTTAATTTTTGTTCTAATAGTTGCTTTAACATTTTTAATCCATTCTTTTTAGGTTGTTTAGTTTAGACATTCAACTTGTACATGCAATTTAGTTCATATTTTTAGGAATTAAGTTTAGGTGTTTAGTTTAGGTGTGAACAACATGAATAAAATTAGGGTTTTAAATCAACTTAGGTGAGATAGTTTAGTTCTCTTAGGAAATTTTCATTTGATTCTTGGGGTATGGGCTATAGGGGTATGGGTATAGGATAGATCCCCTTAGAAATCACTAGGATTCCCCTACTGCTATTGGTATATTACTGCTATATTTGATTGATTGGTGTGGTGTGCCCTCTGGGGATTATTGATTTGTCTGTGTGGGTATTGGGATTGTCTGGGGATTGGGGAAGCTGAAGACTTGTGATGTTGAAGCCATTGGAGATCCAGAGCTTGAAGACCAACTTTCAGAGTTGATGAGGAGATTCCTGCTGGCAGCTGTTGAGGAGATTAGCGTTTAGGAGCTAGGCAGAGCTCTAGATTAGAAAGCTTGATTTTCAAACATGGAAGGTTTTGACTGCCTCCATTCCTCTCTGTGATACAGAGTCTCTCTAAGACACTCACCCCCTTCCTTTGGAAGGCTTGGTGCTACTGTCTAAGGGATAGAACTCTTGAGAGAAAATGTCTTATGTGTTAGTAGCAGTTGGTTTGCCACCCTTGGTAGTCAACTAATTGCTTAACACCCAATTCACTCTTGTGATTGATCCCTCAGCTTGGAGGATAGGACTTGAAGAAAAGCCATTGAAGACTGAAGGTTGATGATCAAGCCCTTGCTGGAAGGCTATGGAGATGGAGATTGATGCTTGCTGAAGCTTGAAGTCAGAGCTGCTGATGCTGTTTATTTTTCTGCTGTATTTCATTTCTTGATGTATTGATTGGTTTTCCTGACTGTATTGTTTGCTGTTTACCCTGTTGGGTTGAAAGTGAAGCCTGTTCACTTTTGCCTATTGTTTTCTAGGTTCGAGGTTGAGTGGGACTCCCTTGCCTCGCTTGTATTGCTGCACCCATGCATTTTATTTGCTTTACTGTATATATATCTGATATTGTTTCTGTTTCCGTCTATTCCCTTAGGATCTCTGTTTCTCTCTGTGCAAGAGAGGAGCATGATAGACATTAGGTCTTAACCCATGCATGATAACATTAGGTTAGTTTGATTCCCTTTGCAACCGTAGGTTAGAGTTCCGTCTCTTCTTTCTCAAAACAAACAGAAAAACACTATAAAGATTTCAAACACAATAAAAGACACTTCTTCCGTAAAAGAACGCGAACTCATCAAGACGTCATTTTTGTCCGCTGGGACTGTTAATCAGAAAAAACCTTTTTCAGAAGGAATAAAAATCAATCAAGACAGACTTGTGTCGTACGTGGCCCGAACTACGTTTTCTCTGATCTTCCATGCAGTGTGGAAGTACGTAGGCATAGGATGCGATATCCTAGCGAGAAACCTTCCCCTCCTTTCCCGTAGGTAGGCGAACTACGTTGACTCTGATTTCTCGTTCCAGACGGGAATACGTAGGCATAAAGTGCGATACTTTGCCGAGTCATTTTATTTTCATTCTCTTTTCTTTTAACCCTTAACCCTTAGGGTAGATAGAATAACAATCCATACCCGAAAACAAGCGTGGATCCCGTCGAGTACGACGGACGTGAGGGGTGCTAATACCTTCCTCTTGCGTAACCGACTCCCGAATCCAGGTTTTGGTTGCGATGACCATACCTTTCCCGTGTTGTGCGAGGTTTACTCTGAGCGTTTCCTTTCCCTCCCGTGCGATAAATAACGCACGGTGGCGACTCTTCTGTTCAGCCGGCGCCGATTTTCGCAGTAGCGACAGCTGGCGACTCTGCTGGGGAACCAACGTCCCCTGGCTGCTAAGGACTGCGATAGTTCTTATGCATTTGGGATCTAACGTCCCTTGAGAGAGTCAATCCTAACGCTTGTTTTCCCGTCGAGGATTTTGTATGGATTTATATTTCTGACCTCTATTTTCAGCATTATATATATTGATTATTATTGCTGTATTTTGGGGTGTGACGGGTGTTCTGATATTGAGTGAGAAGTCGGACCTGGGCTTGAGTGCACCTAGAATTAGAGTAGAGATTAGTTGGCGCCCGCTTGCTTTGCTTGCTTTGGTGTCCCGCGAAATCTACACTCAGACGAGGTTCCTCTGGTTGGCCTCCTGCCCCTTCCTTTGGTTGGCGTGGGTTGCTGGTTAGTTGAATTGTCGACTCTGGGGACCGATCATTAGGAAGTTGGCTAAGTGAGGCCTCTTCAGGATTTGATGATGCCACTCCTTCTGGGAATCGTATCATCAACCCTGAAAGTCTGTGACGCCGACGACCGCATAGGATGCCATACCTTTGTCAGTTACTAGGACATCCACCTGTGAGAGGGTTTGGGGTTATGCAGGTAACTAGACTTTCAGATACCGGTTATTTCTTGATCAGAGATCCTGGGTATTTATGGAGAGTTATGAGGTCTGTCAGAGACCATTTGGAGATGTGTTCTGAGGTCTGTCAGAGACCATTTGGAGATGTGTTCTGAGGACTGTCAGAGACCAGTTGGAGATGTGATTTGAGGTCTACCAGAGACCAGTTGGAGTTATGGTTTGAGGTCTGTCAGATACCATTATTGGAGCTTGGTTTTAGGTCTATCTGAGACCAGGGTTTGAGGACTTCTAGAGAATCTATCTGAGATTTCTTGATATGGTTCATGTTATTCAGCTGCGGCATTTGGTCCCCGTTGCATGTTACTTGCATTGCATTTGTTTGCATACTCATTATCATTGCATCCCACTAACGTGTGTCTGTGCTGCAGGTGCATTTGCATTTCCCTAGTTCTAGTGTCCGGATTTCTGAGTGATCGGTCATGGCCAGCTTAAGAAGGACAGTTGCTTACAAATTGCCTACTCCTGATGTTGTTCCCCTGCTTGGGTTGATCTCTCTGGCTGATGAGGATGTTCGTAGGAGCTTCAGAATGAGCTATGGAAGACTATTGAGATTGGTGCGCAAACCCACGGAGACAGAGCTAGATGGGCTGTACGCTTTGATGCAATTCTATGATCCCGCATTGAGATGTTTTACGTTTGCTGATTTCATTATGGGGCCTACCATTGAGGAGTATGTGGAGTTTACTGAGTTACCCGTGCAGAACCAGGTCCCATTCATTCATTCTGGCATTAAGCCCAAGCCGGAAGACTTGGCCAAGGCTTTGCATGTGGATGCTTCTGAATTGTTGACTACTGTTTCCCGTGGAGTTCCAGGCTTCTCACTCCAGTTCTTGATCGGTAAAGCTCAGGAGTACGCTAAGAGCGGGTGTTGGATTGCCTTCAATGCTGTGCTAGCTCTATGCATTTACGGCATAATATTGTTTCCCAATGTACCGGATTTTGTGGACTTCGATGCCTTCTACTTGTTTGCCGCTGGTAATCCTGTACCGACCCTGCTCGGAGATTTCTACCACTCGCTGCATTATAAGAATGAGAAGGGAAGAGGAAAGAATGTTCATTTCTGTGTACCATTGTTGGATATGTGGTTCAAAAGCCACCTTCCCATGAAGAGATCTTTTGTGAAGAGTGCAACCACAGCTAGCTGGTCAGAGCGCTTGATGAGGCTATCTTCCGAAGACGTCGAGTGGTTTGATAGAGACCTGTTGGGAGCTGAGCTTATATTCAGTTGTTCTGGGTACCCTAATGTGCCGTTGATAGGGAGGAAAGGGTGTATCAACTACAACCCTTCTCTGTTCGTCCGTCAGTTCGGATATGCGCTGAAGAGCCCGCCAAAGGAGGAAGAAGTACAGGAATCTCTGTACTTCACCGGAGATTTGAAGGGGGAGTTATTGGCCAAGTTGCAGCATGCCTGGACGCGTATTGATCGAAGAGGGAAGCCGTTGTTAGGGGAAAATGACTGTCAGGCTTATGCACCTTACAGGGTTTGGATCCAAGAGAGAGCAAGTCAGTTGCGGATGCCATTTCCAGATGCGCCAGTTCTTGTTCCTATTCCGGTTGTGAAAGAAAAAGAAGCCTTGATGAAGATCAACCAAGGGTTAGAGCAGGAGCTAGCCCAAGCACGCAGTGAGAAAAACAAGGCCGTCCATGCTTTCCAACAGCAGATTGAGCTAATGAACAGATTAGGGGCTGAGTTGACTGAAGAGAGGAAGAAGCGCGAACGTCTGGGGCAAGAGTTCAGAAGCTCCCATGACATGCTTGAATCCAAGAAGAAAGCGCTTGACATCGCTCACCGAGAGATCTCTTCTTGCAATAAGACTTGGAATGCTACGCTCACCAACAATAAGAAGAGGGAAGATAAGTTGAAGCAACAAATTTCCGACCTTGAAGAGCAATTGAAGTCCAGCATCAAGAAGTGTGAAGAAGAAGTGATGACCCGGTACAGTCTCCAGAATGCGCTGAAAAAGGCCATCAAAGGCAGAGATGAAGCTGTGTCTCAGAAGCGTAAACTAGAGGATCGCTTCGGAAAAGGGGCATGGGAAGACACTGCTGAGGACGTGCGGCGTGTTCTTAAGAAAAGAAACCAACTTGTTGAAGGGCTGCTTGCTCGACCAAGTCATCCGGAGACCAAGAAGCTGCTAGAAGAGTACCAGACTTATGGGAGGATTTGATCATTTCATGTAGTAACTTGTATGCTTTATTGGCACAGTGCTGACCATCATCAGGATTGTTGGTTGAGGTCATGCCTTCTTTGCACTCTCAGTGACATTGTATTCTTGGCTTATTGGTTTCTCAGCAATATATGAGGCTTTCTGTGATTCAGCTCCGATCTTTATATTGTTAACACTGGCACTGCACCGGCACCTTCACACTAGAATCGGGGAATGAATTTCCCTAATGCACAGACACACATTGCATTGCATTCATACTCATATTGCATTACAGGTAATCTTTGGATGGTGTCCTATTTCCTGCTCTGTATCAGGTACTTTTCAGGATTGCAGATTATCACCCGCACCGTTATTCTACTCGCACCAACTGTTGAAGAATCATGGATCAAATGCAGAACGAGATGCAAGATGTGCGCGAGAAGCTAGCTCTCTTTATGCAGACCATGGAAGCTATTGCAAAAGGTCAGGAAAATTTGCAAGCCATGGTCCAACCTCTGTTGGCCCGAAATGCTGGTCACGGTAATGAGGATCATCAGTCCGTGCGAGTCGATACTGTTCATGGAGATGGCACTCCCACGCCAGTGGCTCCACCTGTAGTCAATATACCTGCTGCTAATGTCAACAACGCTACCGCTGCTGGGAATGGTAACGTCGGAGTTGGGAACGAGACTGCTGTCCATAACGTTGGGCTTGGTGATGTCAACTTGGGTGATAATATGGGAGGCAACGGCTTTGGCAATACTGGATTCGGGTTCAACGATCAGGGATTCGACAATGCTGGGAAATATGGTTTCAATGCTCAAGGCTTTGGGCAAGATGGTTATGGCGTGGCCAATCAGGGTTACGGAGGTTTCGGAAACGGAAACGGTGCTGGGTTAATGGCTTTTGGGCCTGCTGGAGGTGTTCAAGGGTACGGCAACAGAGGCCTAGGCCCAGTGATGAATCAGATCAGGGCTGGCCGTAATAATGGATATGATGGGTATGGAGCTGGGAATGGTATGTGGCAAGAAGATCAGCAGGAGGACGCTTTCTCCGGCGGAGGTTTCGAAGGGCCGATGGATGACTCCCAGAAGATCAGAATGCTGGAAGAGCAGATGAGGGGGGTCCTGAACCAAAGTGCTGTGGGCTTGGACATGGCAACAATGGGTCTGGTACCTGGCTTGAGGGTGCCAATCAAATTCAAAGCTCCTACGTTTGATAAGTATAAAGGGGACACATGTCCGAAAGTGCATGTGCGAGCTTATTACAGAAAGATGTCTGCGTACTCAACTGATGAGAGAATGCTAATGCATTTCTTTCAGGATAGTCTGTCGGGTCCTTCCTTAGAGTGGTACATGGGGTTGGAGCCAACTAATATCAAGACATGGAAGCAATTGGCAGAGGCATTTGTAGCTCACTACAAGTATAACAGCGACTTGGCGCCCAATCGGGTCCAATTGACAGGGCTGTCTCAGAAGAAAGGGGAGAGCTTTAAAGAGTACGCGCAAAGGTGGCGCGATATGGCTGCCAGGGTCCTTCCTCCTTTAGAAGACAAGGAAATGAATGACATGTTCGTCGGCACGTTCACGGGTTTGTTTCATGACATGTTGTTTCATACATCTCTGGCCAGTTTTTCAGACTTAATTCTGATGGGAGAAAAGATTGAACGTAACATTAAGCAAGGAAAGTTCCAGGCTGAGGAATCAACTGCATCTGGCAGTAATAGGAAGGCTTTTGGCGGGCGCCGTCAGGTTGAGGCAAGCGCAGTGTTTGGAGGCCGAGGTCGAGGCCGAGGCCGAGGCAGGGGACGAAACCAATATCATCAGCCGCAGCAGGTGGTGAGTGTTACGATTCCATATCAACAACAACCATTTCAGCAGCAGCCAATGCAGCAACAACAACAACAGCAACAGCAATAGCAACAGCAGCTGCAGCCGCAGCAGGGGGCACAGCAGGCTCAACGAAGATTCCAGGGTGGTAAGCCAAGAAGAGTGTTTGAGAAGCCTCCCTCAACATATGCAGATTTATTGCAGACGCTGTTGGGTCTAAATCTGGTAGAGAAAAGAACTCTGGCACCGATAACGGGAACTCCCCCGTATGGTTATGATGCAAGCAGGCACTGCGAGTTTCATTCTGGGGCTCCGGGCCACGATATAGAGGGTTGCCATGCTTTTAAGCATGTTGTGCAGGATCTTTTGGACAATAAGACTATCAATTTCGGAACGGCAGGTCCGAATATAGTGCAGAAACCCATGCCTAATCATGGGGCAAACGCCATCCTGACTGAGGAAGGGTTGAATCTGATTATGAATGTCGACGAGTTAAAGACGTCGCTGAGCGAGATAAAAAGCAGATTGTTGCAAGGGGGTGTTTTTCCAGGATGTGACGAGTATTGCTTAGAATGCTGGACCCTAGCTGGGGGGTGTGATGATTTGAAGAAAGGCATTCAGGCTTTAATTGATGGGGGCACATTGCAATTTGACCGAGCAGCAACTGAAGAGCCTGCAGGGGCAGTAGCAGATGATCGGAGTGATGTGGCCACTGTAACGATTCCTCGGAAGACAATCACTATTGCAGCACCGGTTCAGCGACCACCAATCACTATAACTAAGGCCGGACCAATCCCGTACGAGAACACGAAAGCAGTCCCCTGGTCATATGGGTTGGAGGTGTATTGTGACGGGATAAAGATTGATGTTAATAAGCAGCCAGCTGAGATTGTCGATAACGTTGTCGGTTCAGGGGGTATGACAAGGAGTGGTAGGATCTTTATATCACCGGAAGTGGAGGCCGAAAGACTAGAAAAAGGAAAAGGGAAGATGGTGGAGAATGTCCCAGTGCAAGCAAGCGATAAAGAATCGGCATCGAAAGAGGTAGAAGAGTTCATGCGCTTAATTCGAAAAAGTGATTATAAGATTGTGGAGCATCTGCAGCAGACGCCGTCCAAAATATCTATCCTGTCGTTGCTACTATGTTCTGAAGCTCACAGAAATGCTTTGTTGAAAGTCCTGGATACTTCCTTCGTACCCCAAGACGTCTCTGTAAATCAGCTGGAAGGAGTGTTGGCACATGTAAATGCAGGCCACAGCCTGGGCTTTACCGACTTCGATTTGACCCCTAAAGGGAGAGATCATAATATGGCGTTGCACATATCTGTCGAGTGTAGAGGATCAGTAATGTCGCATGTATTGGTCGACACCGGATCGTCTCTGAATGTGATGCCCAAGAAAGCGATGATAAAGCTGGATGTCAGAGGAATCCTGTGCACGCCCAGTGACTTGGTAGTTAGAGCCTTTGACGACACGCGAAGAACAGTCTTTGGATCGATAACATTGCCTCTACAGGTGGGGCCGGAGGTGTTTTCAACTGAGTTTTATATCATGGATATACAGCCTACGTATAGCTGCCTGCTCGGAAGACCTTGGATTCATGGGGCTGGGGCAGTCACGTCTACCCTGCATCAGAAGTTGAAATATATGGTCGGAGACAGCGTAGTCACCGTATGCGGAGAAGAAGACATCCTGGTCAGCCATCTGTCGTCATTTAAATATGTGGAGGTCGACGGAGAGATCCACGAAACACCCTGCCAGGCATTTGAAGGGTTGCGTATCAAGGACAAAGGTCCCGGGCCGAGCAAAGTGTCGGAGATAGCTGTCTCGTCGTATAAAGAAGCTCAAGCTCTAGTGGAGGCAGGAGAAGCAAAGGGCTGGGGCAAAGTGCTGGATATTCCTGTGAAAATGGACCAGTTCGGGCTGGGATACCAACCGTCGTCATCAACACCTGCTGTGGGAGCACCCCGTTTCAAAGGGCCAATAACCATCCCTGCTGTGCGAGTGGAGTATGTCATGAAGCCATCAACGCTGCTTCGGAGTCTGACGAAGGATACAGTGACTGTGATATGGATGCCTGGATTCAGCCAAGCACGCCAGGACAGGGACTGTGCAACTGGTCTATTCAGGAGCTTGTTCCTGTGACTCTTAAACAGTAATGCTTTGCTTTATTAATTGTTGAATAATCTGATGTCCTGCCCGGGGCATCGTGATTTGCTTAGGGCTGTGTTGTTATGAACATTGCGTGTTAATCATTAAATAAATGGCGTTTTTCATGTGCAAATACTGTAATCTCTGTCTTTCTTGTTTTGTGTTTTTTTCAATAAAATGGCAACGTGGTTATTCGTCTTATACGCATTTTGAAGCACTTAACCATTCCTTTTGCAGGATAACATTTTCAGATGACATCTTTGAACCACCTATGACTCGTCCCGACTTTGAGCACCCGGTATTTCAGGCCGAAGAAGAGGTCGTCGAAGATAGTCACGTTCCTGAAGAACTGTCTTGGTTGGTGAAGCAAGAGGAAAGGGCCATTCTGCCTCACGACGAGGTCATCGAAATTATCAACTTGGGGTCGGAAGGGGTTGAGAAGAACATTCGTATCGGTGCCGCGCTGCAGAGCGATATCAAGCGAAGACTGGTTGAAATGCTCCGAGAGTATAGTGATGTATTCGCTTGGTCGTATGAAGATATGCCAGGGCTCGATACAGACATGGTTGTGCACCGTCTGCCACTGAAAGAAGAATGCCCGCCAGTCAAACAAAAGCTTCGCAGAACTCGACCAGATATGGCAGTGAAGATCAAAGAGGAAGTTCAAAAACAGTGGGACGCTGGTTTCTTGGCTGTGACAAAGTATCCTTCATGGGTTTCTAACATCGTACCAGTGCCAAAGAAAGATGGCAAGGTTCAAATGTGCGTGGATTATAGAGATTTGAATAAAGCAAGCCCAAAAGACGATTTTCCACTTCCTCATATTGACGTGCTAGTTGATAATACTGCTCAATACTCCGTATTCTCCTTCATGGATGGCTTTTCAGGCTATAATCAGATTAAAATGGCGCCAGAGGATATGGAGAAGACTACTTTCATAACGCCTTGGGGAACATTTTGCTACAAAGTGATGCCCTTTGGTTTGAAAAATGTTGGGGCAACATATCAGCGTGCGATGACGACTCTTTTCCATGATAAGATGCATAAAGAGATCGAAGTTTATGTTGACGATATGATTTCCAAATCCCAGACGGAGGGAGAGCATCTGGTGAATCTGCTGAAGTTATTTAAGAGGCTTAGGAAGTTCAGGCTGAGGCTGAACCCTAACAAGTGCACCTTCGGGGTGAGATCGGGTAAACTGCTGGGGTTTATCGTAAGCGAAAGAGGAATAGAGGTTGATCCTGCTAAAATAAAAGCGATTCAAGAAATGCCGACGCCTAAAACAGAGAAAGAGGTGCGCGGGTTTTTAGGGAGGTTGAACTACATCGCTCGGTTCATATCTCATCTAACGGCCACGTGTGAACCATTATTCAAGCTGTTGAAGAAAGATCAAGCTGTAACGTGGAACGAAAATTGTCAAAAGGCGTTCGATAAAATAAAGCAGTATTTGCAGGAGCCTCCTATTTTGATACCCCCGGTGGCAGGTAGACCCTTGATCATGTATTTGACGGTTCTTGAGGGAAGCATGGGTTGTGTTCTCGGTCAACACGACGAGACAGGAAGAAAAGAGCATGCGATCTATTACCTGAGTAAGAAATTTACAGATTGTGAATCTCGATACTCAATGCTCGAGAAAACTTGTTGCGCGCTAGCCTGGGCCGCCAAGCGTTTGAGGCAATACATGCTGAATCATACAACCATGCTCATCTCGAAGATGGATCCTATCAAATATGTATTCGAAAAGCAGGCGTTGTCAGGGAGAATTGCCCGTTGGCAGATGGTCTTGACTGAATATGACATCGAATACGTCTCGCAAAAGGCTATAAAGGGGACTGTGCTGTCTGAGTATCTGGCGGAGCAGCCTATTGAAGATTACCAATCGATGAGGTTTGATTTTCCTGACGAGGATATCATGTACCTAAAGATGAAAGATTGTGAAGAGCCGTTGCCAGATGAAGGACCAGAGTTGGGTTCCAAATGGAAGATGATATTTGACGGAGCTGTGAATGCTTACGGTAGCGGAATAGAGGCAATCATCACTATGCCGCACCGGTCGCACATCCCGTTTACTGCCCGATTGACCTTTGCTGTTACCAATAATTAGGCCGAATACGAAGCTTGTATAATGGGGCTTGAAGAAGCCATTGATTTGTGAATCAAGAATTTAGACGTATACGGAGACTCAGCTCTGGCGGTGAATCAGATCAAAGGGGAATGGGAGACACGTCAGCCCAATTTGATACATTACATGAATTATGCAAGGAGGTTGTTGCCTTTCTTCGACAAGGTTGAATTGCATCACGTACCGCGGGCAGAGAATCAAATGGCTGACGCCCTGGCCACTTTGTCTTCCATGTACAAAGTCAACTTCTGGAACGAGGCTCCCCGAATCATTATCTCTCGGCTTGACAGACCGGCTTACGTATTTGCTATCGATGAAGCATCCGACGACAAACCGTGGTATTTTGATATCCTTAATTTCCTGAAGAATAAAGAGTATCCGGCTGGGGCATCCAGTCAAGATCAGAAGACTCTTAGGAGATTAGCGGGTAATTTCTATTTGAATCCAGATGGTGTCTTGTACAGAAGAAATCACGACTTGGTGCTGTTGCGTTGTGTAGACGAAAGAGAGGCAAAGCTGCTCATGGAGGAAATACACGAAGGTACCTTTGGTACGCATGCTGGTGGGCATGCTATGACGAGAAAGCTGCTGCGGGCAGGTTACTTTTGGCTAACAATGGAAACTGACTGTTTCAAGTTTGCAAGGAAGTGCCACAAGTGCCAAATCTATGCTGATAAAATCCATGTGCCTCCGAGTCCTTTAAATGTGATGTCATTGCCATGGCCATTCTCGATGTGGGGAATCGATATGATTGGAAAGATCGAGCCGACAGCTTCTAACGGGCACCGGTTCATTCTAGTAGCAATCGATTATTTCACCAAGTGGGTGGAAGCGGCGTCTTACGCAAATGTAACAAAGCAAGTGGTGGCCAGATTCATCAAGAGAGATATCATTTTCCGATATGGGATTCCCGAGCGGATAATCACGGACAACGGTTCAAACCTGAACAACAAAATGATGAAGGAGCTCTGTCAGAATTTCAAGATCGAACATCACAACTCCTCCCCTTACCGACCCAAGATGAATGGCGCTGTCGAAGCGGCCAATAAGAATATCAAGAAGATCGTTCAGAAAATGGTGGTGACCTATAAGGATTGGCATGAGATGCTACCTTTCGCTTTGCACGGTTATCGTACGACGGTACGCACATCAACTGGGGCAACCCCGTTCTCGTTAGTATACGGAATGGAAGCAGTGCTACCATTAGAAGTTGAGATCCCTTCTCTGAGGGTATTGCGAGACGTTCAGCTGGACGAGGCAGAATGGGTGGAGGACAGGTTGAATCAACTGAGTTTGATGGATGAGAAGAGGCTAGCTTCTCTAGCATACGGTCGTTTGTACCAAAGCCGAATGAAGAAAGCATATGATAAGAAGATACATCCGCGAAGCTTTCAGACGGGCGACCTTGTGCTGAAAAGGATTCTCCCGCCGCAAGCAGATCACAGGGGCAAGTGGACCCCCAATTACAAAGGGCCATACGTTGTCACGAAAGTCTTTTCAGGAGGAGCTTTATTGTTGTCCACCATGGACGTTGAAGACTTTACGTCACCTGTGAATTCGGACGCAGTTAAAAAATACTTTGCTTAAAATTGACCCGCTGGACAGAAAAAAGAGAGTCCAGGCAAAAATGGGGCATCCTGACGAACCAAAAACAGAATGAAAGGTTCGGGCAAAAGTTAGGGATAAAATTGAAAAAATGTACACCCGCGAAGTTGAAAACCTACACTGGGCGGCTTCGGCAAAAAGGGGTATCCCGGTGAACTGAAAACCCGTAAAGGGCGGTTCACGCAAAAGTTAGGGATTTGAAAAGCAAATGACTGCGGTCCGAATTTGATATTGCAGTGAGCATCAGTGCGGGAGAATATACCTGAGGGGTCGATTATCAGATACAACCGCTTCGGAAGTACGGATACCGGGAAAGTATTAGAGTCGGATGAGTCATAGGAGGATCAGTTCATGGTGTTCGTCTGCATCCCGTTGCCGACATGTGTACAAAATTTAATTTGTCAAATATTTATGCTTTTTGTGCATACTTGTGTATCTGCTTTGCGTAGCTTCCTCTTTTCAGGAGTTACATCCCGTGTACAAAAATTCCGCCCATTCAGGGGCCCAATCAATAAAATAAGTTATTCAGTACTTAACGCTGGCTCTTTACTGTTTTGTGCATGATAAAACGCCTAAGTTTACTGAAACTAGCATGTGTATAACCTCACTGGCCCTTGCCAACAATTGCTAAAGCTTTGAATTAACTGAAAATAATGTCACTAACCTGAATCGATTTGATTGCATAGGCTTGTCTTGTCTTGTTTGTGTTGTTGCAGGCTTCATAGCCGCACGAGGAAGATGACCAAGAGACCGCGGTAATAAAAGACTCGACCCTCACGCAGATCGTGCGTATTCTTCCTGAAGAAGGATAGAATTCCCCAGCTAGTCGCAGCTTAGCCGAAGGACATTCTCCAGCAGGATTGTTCACTCTCAGCAGAATTAATGATTCCAAGATCAAAGGCTGTATTCAGACAGTGTGGTGTCCCCCGAAAAGGATTCCCCCATCCCAAGCAGAGTGGTTTAGCCTCAGAAGATTAATCTCCAACTTGTGAACTGTACTCAGACAGTTTACCTTTCCCCACAGGGTCATCTACTCTCTCCTAGCGGAATCAGTTGATTTTCCCCCAAGAAAATCATTCCATCCCCCAGTGGAGTTCTCTTTTCAGCAAGTATTTTCATTCCTCCCAGTGGAATTCGAGCATTAAGACTCTCCCCGGAAGAGTTGGTGTGGGTCTTGGCATTTATTTTGTCAGAATACCGTGTGATATCCGTTCATTTTCCAGCAGAAGTCCAATTATACTTGACACATCTGCTGTTCTCCAGTAGAGTTATGTCCCCCAGCAGGGTGTTACTTCAGTGAGGTGTTTGATTCGAGTTCCCAATTTCCCAGCTGAGTCGACTTCACTCTCCCAGCATTTATTTTGTTGGGATAGTTCTGTAGCATCTGGCTATCCCCAGCGGAGTTGGCATTATCTTCAGCATTTATTTTGCTGAAGCAGTTTCTGTACCCAGCAGTTCGAGTCTGCAATTGCATTGGCATATAGTGTCATACTTGCATTCACCAAATAAAAGCGTAGCATTTCCATGTCGAATGGAGCATTGCATCATTGTCGAACGCATGCATGTCGAAACATAAACTCGGTTGGCTAACCGTTTGTTTCAAGTATTGTTTCTCTTGCAGGTAGGAAGAGCCCTTGCTCAAGTGAATCAATAAACGTTCAAAGTCTCGGCGTGAGACATTCGACGAAGTGTCAGCTTTGGCACTACTCCCCACAGAGTCAGCAGGATAAATTTCTCTTTGTTCCTAAGCAGAGTTACTTATTTCCCCGCCAGGGTTCTTGTTGAAGTTTCTCTAGTCCGACCAACGGATTGTTTCCTTCAAAGTTATTGTTACGTCAGCATTAAAAGGTTCCATGAGCCAGAATTGCGGAGGCTACCGCCGGTTATCAAAACAGGCATCCAGTAGTTTGATTTCCAAATATCCCCAGTAGAGTCAGCCTCAAAGTTGCTGTAACGTCAGTGATAAGAAGTTTGCAGACCAATGGAAGAATGAGTCCTGACGTGGACATTCTTATTGACGGGATTTCTTTGTGCTAGAGGAGTGGGGGTCCTGACGTGGACAGATTTATTTCCCCGGATTGATAGGAGGTGCTAGTCCTAACGTGGACAGGTTCGATTTCTCAGAATTGATGGAATGTGGAATCCTAACGTGGACATTTCTTCCAGTTTGACGGTATGTGTTAGTCCTAACGTGGACAGATTCGAGTTCTCGGTATTGATTGAGGTGGAGTCCGGACGTGGACAAAGTTGGTTACTCTTCGTATTGGTGTCCTGACGTGGACCATTTATTCTCAGCAGTTATCTTTCTTCGTGTTGGTGAAGCGGAGTCCTTACGTGGACAAATCAAGACGAGATCAGGGTCCTGACATGGACAAATCAGATAAAGATGTGAGTCCTGACGTGGACAAGTCTTATTTCCCCAGCAAGTCGAAGACGCGCAAGTCCTGACGTGGACAAGTTTATTTCTTCAGCAGGTTGAGATATGAGTCCTAACGTGGACAAATGTTATTTCCTCAGCGAGTCAAGAGGTGAGTCCTTACGTGGACAAATCAAGACGAAATGCGAGTCCTGACGTGGACAAGGTTATTCCTTACGTGGAAAGAGAAGCTTCAGTGCCTTACGTGGAAAAGCAAGTTCAGTCCTGACGTGGACAGACGCAGAAAAGACGAGTTGGTTTCCTTACGTGGAAAGATTGTGATTCCTTACGGGGAATGAAGATTGGAGTCCTTACGTGGGCAGATTAAGATGTATTCCTTACGTGGAAGAAAAATGATTCCTTACGTGGAAAAAAGATTGTGTTCCTGACGTGGAAAGGTGGGTCCTTACGTGGACTGAGTTGTATTCCTTACGTGGAAAGATTGAGTCCTTACGTGGACATATCAGACTGGAGTCCTTACGCGGACAGATGAAGAAGTATTCCTTACGTGGAAAAATGGGAGTCCTTACGTGGACAAATCAAGAAGATTATTATTCCTGACGTGGAAAAGTGGGTCCTTATGTGGACGGAGTTGGTTTCCTTACGTGGAAAGATAGTATTCCTTACGTGGAAAGAGGCTTGTATTCCTGACGTGGAAAGAAAGAGTGTATTCCTGACGTGGAAGGGGTTTAGTCCTGACGTGGACAAATTCAAAAGAAGACGTATTCCTTACGTGGAAGAGTTTGACGAAGAAGGAGTTCCTTCCTTACGTGGAAAGGTGAGTCCTAACGTGGACAATGTTATTCCTAACGTGGAAAGTTTAGTCCTAACGGGGACAGATCCAGACGAAGTCGTGGTCCTAGCGTGGACAATGTTATTCCTAACGTGGGCGATTTATTCTTGATGGAAAAGACGAGTCATCCCCAGCACGGTCGCACGAGATCAGTGGGTTGCCATAACAGTCAGATTCAGTTGATGAATGTCGTTCCCCAAGCAGTGGTGCAGTTTATTTCTGCGGTTGGCAAATTTCCGGGTTCTTAGTATTCAACCGCCTCGTACCTCGAATGTTTGAAGGCTGTTCACTCTTCACCCAATCGGGTCCAAGTCGCTTGAATAGGGGCAGCTGTTGCACCCTAAAATTTGCTCAACCTTATTCACTTGGTTTATGTTTCAATATCATTAGCATTTGCATATAGAGTCATGTACATAGGTTACTCATCTGCATAGCATAAGCATAACAAGTCATCCAACAGGGGACCAATCATTATTCTCATCTCTAAAGGCCTATCAAGAGGTTATTATTCAAATTCAACCTCATTTAAGTCATCAGAAAGAATTGGGAAGCTATCAAGTCAATGGATCAAGCAGTTCATCTATCTCCTAACTGAGTGTATCTGAGGGTCAACAAAGAAATTATGAGTTGTGGGCTAAGCATGGAGAGTATCTAGACATCTTAGAGGACTTAGAAATTCATTTGGAGAAGGAGACAAGTCATTGGTGTAGTCACAAGAGTTGCAGTTGAAGACAGTCAACTAGGGTTTCATCTGGGTCAACCCTGGGTCAACCCTAGGTTAAAGGATTGATGGAAAGGCATTGAGGGCTATTGGAGAGATGTGGGGTTCATCCTTTTAAATGGAGAATAAGGATACGTTGTTATGCTAAGAAGAAATCAAGAGAAATCAAGGAGAAGAGGAGGTTCTAAATTAGGGTTTCTATGTAAAATCCCCTAGTTTAGGTCACATTTCCAAGCAAGATAAGTCAAAATGCAAGTTTCAAATGGATCCTTGGCCAACATGGAACTTGTATAGGATCTCAAGACCTTTAATTTGAGTGGTGGAAGACATCAAGGAGATTTATAGAACTCAAGTTATGGTCCCTGCAAGTTACAGGTCATCTGAGGTATCTGAAATTTTGTCTGTGAAAATGACTTGACTTCCAAGCAATTTTTACCCCTCAAGGAGATTTCAAATGAATTTCTGGTCAACATAAGAGTTGTTCCTCATTGTCGTAGCTTTCTAGAATGGTATAGTATGCTTTCATATGATTTGTGGAACTCTACTTATGGTCTTGGCAAGCAAAGGGTATTTTGGTCATTTGAGAATTACAGGTCATTTCAACCTATGCCCAAAACTCATACAAGGAAGCTTCAAATGGAAAACTTTACAACATAAAACTTGTTAAAAATGACATTTTGAGTCTAGAAAAGTGACCATGAGATATTGGAAAGATTCATAGCACAAGGTTTCAAAATTGTTGGATTTAATGAATAAAAATGACCTTAAAAATGAGATTTTTCATATCTTGGCCAAATGAAGCAAAATTATAGGTCATTTTGAATGGAAAGGTCATTTTAAAGACATTGGATAAAGTAGAATTTTGAGCTTAGTGCACATTTTGGGAGTTATCCATGGTTACTTGTAATGGAAGATACATAAACCAAATTCAAGGGAAATTGTGCAAGGGAAGCTTTTCCAAGCTTCTAGGAGTTTCTAACATCATGTATATATTGATATGAGATGGTTCATGTCATGTTTGGTGATTACATTTTCTCAAAATCACAAGTTTCACTCACTTTCTTCATTTTGCAAAAGCTTCTCAAACCCTCTCAAATCTCCATCAATTCCCACTTTTCTTGATTTGATCATCATCTAGATCATTCATAGGTCAGAATCCTATCAAAGAATTGGTTGAATTGATCAAGAATTGTGCTATCCATCTTCTCCATCCAAGTTGCAAGAAGGTTTCAAGTACAAGATTCTAGGAGTTTGCACAAAAGATATTGCATACAGAATTCATCATCAAGGTCACTGATCAATTCCCAATCACTGCAAGCATCATATCCAAGGAGTTGCATAGCTGTTTTCACCATTTGCATCAGGTTAGAGTTCTGTTCGAATTGCTTAGTTTAGTTAGGATTATAGAAATTTGTTAGCATAGAATGGTTAGGCATAGTTAGGTGATTGATTTTGGTAAGTTTGGACAAGTTTCATGGAGTTTGACCAGAGTGCACTAATTCTGTTAGAGAGCATAACATCAATGATAATGCAAGATAACCTTAGATTAGTGGCTTAGAATGATCAGTAGAAGATGTAGATTATGCTAGGGTAAAGATTGGCAAGGTTTGGTATGGTTGATGACAGGTGTTCATGGTGGATCCTATCTGTTACCCCTATCGGGTTTGTTTTTGGAGTGAGTTTTAGAAGGAGATGATAGCATGGTCGTGTAGAGGGGAAGAAATGGAGTGAGTTTGGTTTTTAAAGTATGTGATTCCATGTCCTGTGGAGGGAGAATGATGAGCTCGAAAATGCTTGCATGGGAATCAATTTCTGAAACCCTAATGGCTGGAGGAAGAAGACGATACGTGGACCCTTGGATCAGAAGGAGAAGTTTGACTTGACTCCACATCTCACGGCTAGCATTCAATCTGAGAATTGGTGGGAAATTTCAAATAATGAAACGCACCGTTTCATTTAGTAGGGGGAATTGGGCTCAACTTCTATTGGCACCCCCACGCGCGTGAAAGCCCAACAATTTGAACTGATGGTCTTGCTATTCTCACCCCCTCCCCCTATTTCTTTATAATTCATTTTAATTTCTTTTCATTTTACATTCATTTTTAAAAAATCATATGAAATTGAAAAAACATTATTTTTTGATAATTCTTTTTGCATAATTTTCTTCAAGATGTCTAGAAAATTATAAAAAATAAAAATTGCATTTTATTTTTTATTTGATATTTTTTCCATATTTTCCAAATAAATGCATATTTTAGGTGTTTCATTTCATACATGATTTTGTTAATTTTTGTTCTAATAGTTGCTTTAACATTTTTAATCCATTATTTTTAGGTTGTTTAGTTTAGACATTCAACTTGTACATGCAATTTAGTTCATATTTTTAGGAATTAATTTTAGGTGTTTAGTTTAGGTGTGAACAACATGAATAAAATTAGGGTTTTAAATCAACTTAGGTGAGATAGTTTAGTTCTCTTAGGAAATTTTCATTTGATTCTTGGGGTATGGGCTATAGGGGTATGGGTATAGGATAGATCCCCTTAGAAATCACTAGGATTCCCCTACTGCTATTGGTATATTACTGCTATATTCGATTGATTGGTGTGGTGTGCCCTCTGGGGATTATTGATTTGTCTGTGTGGGTATTGGGATTGTCTGGGGATTGGGGAAGCTGAAAACTTGTGATGTTGAAGCCATTGGAGATCCAGAGCTTGAAGACCAACTTTCAGAGTTGATGAGGAGATTCCTGCTGGCAGCTGTTGAGGAGATTAGGGTTTAGGAGCTAGGCAGAGCTCTAGATTAGAAAGCTTGATTTTCAAACATGGAAGGTTTTGACTGCCTCCATTCCTCTCTGTGATACAGAGTCTCTCTAAGACACTCACCCCCTTCCTTTGGAAGGCTTGGTGCTACTGTCTAAGGGATAGAACTCTTGAGAGAAAATGTCTTATGTGTTAGTAGCAGTTGGTTTGCCACCCTTGGTAGTCAACTAATTGCTTAACACCCAATTCACTCTTGTGATTGATCCCTCAGCTTGGAGGATAGGACTTGAAGAAAAGCCATTAAAGACTGAAGGTTGATGATCAAGCCATTGCTGGAAGGCTATGGAGATGGAGATTGATTCTTGCTGAAGCTTGAAGTCAGAGCTGCTGATGCTGTTTATTTTTCTGCTGTATTTCATTTCTTGATGTATTGATTGGTTTTCCTGACTGTATTGTTTGTTGTTTACCCTGTTGGGTTGAAAGTGAAGCCTGTTCACTTTTGCCTATTGTTTTCTAGGTTCGAGGTTGAGTGGGACTCCCTTGCCTCGCTTGTATTGCTGCACCCATGCATTTTATTTGCTTTACTGTATATATATCTGATATTGTTTCTGTTTCCGTCTATTCCCTTAGGATCTCTGTTTCTCTCTGTGCAAGAGAGGAGCATGATAGACATTAGGTCTTAACCCATGCATGATAACATTAGGTTAGTTTGATTCCCTTCGCAACCGTAGGTTAGAGTTCCGTCTCTTCTTTCTCAAAACAAACAGAAAAACACTATAAAGATTTCAAACACAATAAAAGACACTACTTCCGTAAAAGAACACGAACTCATCAAGACGTCATTTTTGTCCGCTGGGACTGTTAATCAGAAAAAACCTTTTTCAGAAGGAATAAAAATCAATCAAGACAGACTTGTGTCGTACGTGGCCCGAACTACGTTTGCTCTGATCTTCCATGCAGTGTGGAAGTACGTAGGCATAGGATGCGATATCCTAGCGAGCAACCTTCCCCTCCTTTCCCGTAGGTAGGCGAACTACGTTGACTCTGATTTCTTGTTCCAGACGGGAATACGTAGGCATAAAGTGCGATACTTTGCCGAGTCATTTTATTTTCAGTCTCTTTTCTTTTAACCCTGAACCCTTAGGGTAGATAGAATAACAATCCATACCCGAAAACAAGCGTGGATCCCGTCGAGTACGACGAACGTGAGGGGTGCTAATACCTTCCCCTTGCGTAACCGACTCCCGAATCCAGGTTTTGGTTGCGATGACCATACCTTTCCCGTGTTGTGCGAGGTTTACTCTGAGTGTTTCCTTTCCCTCCCGTGGGATAAATAACGCACGATGGCGACTCTTCTGTTCATCCGGCGCCGATTTTCGCAGTAGCGACAATTAGCAGCAACACCTGTAGCACACTTAGAGCAGCAACACCTGTAGCACACTTAGAGCAGCAACAACAACCAAGTCTTCCACGTGTGAGGGACACAAATCTAGCCCTGTTGTTACTACCACTTCTCCCCCTTTTTAACCACAAATTTAGATCAAAACTAATTAAATAGTATAGATCAAAATAAGTATGGAAGTATAGATGTTAGGGGTTATTACAACACACTACTCGTGAAGAGAAACACAAATATTTCATGTTGTCACATTAAAACAAAATCTAAGCAAGGAAACAAAAAAAAACTAGTCAAACCAGCAGCACACCATCATCAGCTCAGAAACCAGCAGCACCACATCATCCTGAGCGACACATCAGTCTACCAACACATTAATCTTCCTCCTCTTCAACAAAACTGGTACTAACCTCCTCAACATCATTATCACTTGCCTCCTCAGAACTGGCAACAACTTCCTCTGATGCAGCATCCTGGCCACCATCCTCCCTTGAACCATCATCATTTCTAACCTCATCGGTGTCAGTGAATTCAGAATCTTCATCTTGCTCAAGAGACCTGATCAATCTTTCAAGGTTCTGCTTCCTTGTATCCAACTCCTTTCAAGTTTCTTTCAGTATTGCAATAACCTCAGCATTTCTTGTCCTGGAACTTTCCTTGGATGGAAGGACAATGTCAGGAATATGAGTTCCTTGAAACAACTTTTGATGGAAGGAAAAATGGGTTTCTCTCTTGCTTGCAGAACCATTTTCTTTGAGAATATTGGGATACTGATTTAAGATTATTCCACAGATAAGAGAAGGAAATGCAATGGGGCCTTTTATACTATAGCTGCGTGCATGCTTCATGGTCTGATCAAAAATATAGGTTCCATAGTCAAATTTGGTTTTGGTTCCAACAGCATAGATAAACTTCCCAAGGATAGTTACCACATTTGACTTATGATTTGTGGGCACCCAATTAGCAGCACAAATCTTGTGTAACATAGCATACTTGACACTCAGTTTGCTGGCAACTAGCTTTCCTTTTGATGGCCAGCTTTTTACTTGGTTGGCTATTATCATTTGACATACTTTGTTGTCAGGAACAACTATATCAAGTTGTGCTCCATCTGATCTTCCCAAATAGTTATTGATGGTTGTGGAAGAAAAAGTGACACATTTCCTTCTTACATAAACCTTGCCAAACTCATTTGATTTCCTATCAGCACATTCTTCTGACAGGTTAACTATGAATTCTTTGATAAGTAACTCATAGCAGTGTGAGAATTGAGTGACTGTTTTAATTAAACCAGCATCATGCATAAGATTCATGATCTCTTTGTTTTCAAGAGCATTCTGAGCTATCTCTCTCTCCAATGCCAACCTCTTTTGAAATACATATTTCCATCTGTTGACACTTGATGGATAATGGAATGATACATTGTCAATAGGAACATTAGGAACACTGGCAGCAAGTTTGCTAGTGGTTGGTTTCTTCTTTGGTTGGATGTCAGTGACATCACAGGCAACATCAGAGTTTGATTATGTACTAGTTTCAGCCTTCCTCTTCTTTGGAACTACCTTGCTCCAAGATTTGGTAGGGCCAACCTGAGTTCTCTTTGTCCCAGCTTTCTTTGTAGGAGTGTTCTGCACAACAACCTTCTTCCCTTTCCTAGTCATGAGCCTTTTGGCTATGCTAGGGTTGATTGTGGCTATCAGATCATTGTTTGAATACTCATCAAGGTTCACTACATCAGCAATGTCCTTCTGAACCTCATTAGCATCATTTTTATCACTTTGCATGCGATCATCATTATTTTCAGAGGCTTGACCCTTGTCATTGTCCTTTTGAGAGGTTGTTTCCAAGGTTTCAACATCGTGAGTGACATCAGCTTCTTGATTCAGATGGGGAGCAAGACCATCAGTGTTAGGTGGAATGGATATTCTTGGCACATCATGTGGCTCAATCAGAACCCTGGTTACCAAGTTAGAAATTGTGGTGTGGATTTGCCTAGCTTCTTCCTCATTGGTATCCTCATCAGGGATGGAGGTAGAAGAATGAGGAGCCTCGTTAGGGTTGATAGCATCAGTTCTAGCAGCGGAATCTGTGTCAGAAATGGTAGGCATCTTTTTGGAAGGGATTGATTTTGGATGTTGAGACATTTTTGGAGACTTTGATCGTGAGAGAGAGGGTTTTCTGTGCTTGTTGGAAGAGGTATGGAAGATGAAGAGTTTGTATGGGCACCAAATTTAGTAAGCATCTTGTGTGTATGTGCTAGAGGGGTAATATTGCACAAGAGGAGGGAACTCAATATTTTGACCAATCAGCAGATGATTAATTTTCAAAATACAATTCCCAGTTATCATTAATTGCTATAATCTCTCATAAAGGCAAGTCCTCAACTTGCTTTGTGAATTTTTAAATTGAGTAGCCTTGAGACCTCTTGTAATCATGTCAGCACTATGTAGATCAGTGTACCCAAGATTCACACGAACCTTTCCAAATTGATTCTTGTTATCCCTATGTCTGATTCTTTTAGACTAAACTGAGTTCATATTGATGTTACTCTTAATGCCACAGTACAAAG
This sequence comes from Lathyrus sativus, assembly GCA_963859935.3. Classification (NCBI taxonomy): domain Eukaryota; kingdom Viridiplantae; phylum Streptophyta; class Magnoliopsida; order Fabales; family Fabaceae; genus Lathyrus; species Lathyrus sativus. The sequence continues at coordinate 135,068,394 of OZ012736.1, read as the reverse complement.
TCATGACATCCTGAGTGACATTGCTTCCTTTATGATCACTTGTCATGGACTCCATCAAACTCCAGTATAACAAGTATAGGTTTCTATGATGTCCATCTTTTGGATGTCCTTTCTTGGCTTGCCTACCAGTATGACATTTTACACAACCTGTTCTATCATCTGGAGTTAGCTTTGAAGTTCCTCTTACTGCTTCCTTGGATAAGGTCTTCTTTATCCTTTAAAGATGTCTGCCTTTCTCCAGCCATAGTTGATCCTCCTTTTCTTCCTTGATCAAGACATTGAGTTTACTTCTAGGCTCCCACAAGTAACAATTATTCTTGGCTCTAGATCCCCTCATGACTTCCTCACCTTCTTCATTGGTGACAACACATTTACCCTTAGTAAATTTGACATTGAGACCTTGGTCACAGAGCTGACTGATACTGATAAGATTTGCAGTCAGACCTTAGTCACAGAGCTGACTGATACTGACAATCTAGTTTTCCAGCACCTATGACTTTTCCTCTAGCTCCATCACCGAAGGTTACATGGGTTGAGGAATGAGGTTTGATATTCATCAAAAGGTTCGCTATTCCATTCATATGTCTAGAACAGCCACTGTCAAAATACCAGTCTTCTTTGGTTGGCATTCTAAGAGAGGTATGAGCTACTAGAGCAACCTCCTTGGCAACCCATTGTTGTTTCTTGACCTGAGCATCCTTTTTGGGTCTAACTTGATGTTGTTTCTTGGCATGAATACCCTGTTTGGATTTTCCTTGATAAGGGTGACTAGGAAATCCATGTAACCTGAAGCAGAAAGGTTTAATGTGTCCAAGTCTTCCACAGTAGTGTTTCCCTTGAAAATCGGAAAACAACCGCTGATCTTCCAAATTTGACTTTGGTGACTCACAGGATCGATCAGATTGATCCTAGGACATGTGCTAAAGTATTCTACGTTTAGAATTAAATTTAAAGTACTTGTGATAACGAATTGGTAAATGTGCTTGTAATGAAAAGGACTTTGACTGGATATTTTAAGGTGCATAAACTTAAAGGAAACGCTATAAAAGACTTGTAAAAACAAAGGTTGTTCGAAAAGGGTAAAAAGTTTAAAGGAAAGAAGGAATTGGAGTAAAAGATACAGGAAAGGTAAAAGGCAAAATGTAACACTTGCACAAATGGTTCGACAGAGGAAATGTAAATGTTGCTGAAATTGTAAAAGACTTTATTGAAAAGTTGGTGATTTTACATAACGTACATTTTCCGTGAAAATACTCTTTTCTCACACTCGGGTACTTTGAGTAAATTTGATTGGAGTTACTTTGTACAAATGGTAAAACACACTAGAAATCTGCCTAACAAATCCCTATTTATAATGCTAATAATTAACCGCTAATAACTTCCTAGTATCTCCTCGATCTAACAAGTGTCATTTGCATGTAACCTCCTGCTCTAGAATTCGCCACGTGTCTTATGAACCAAAACTCCTCCCTCCAATTTTTGAATTTCAAAACGACGTAGCAATGCCATTTGCGGATTTTCGGTCGAATGACCTCTGACACGGTCGAAATGCTCATAACTTTAGGTTTCTTAATTTTCTAAGTTATTTCAACCGTTCAACTTTAGAAAAATTCCTTAGAGGCTGTCGAAACCTCTTTGCTTCATTTTAACTTAGACCTTAATTATGTCTCAGTGTTTTAGCAACCCAAGGCAGTGTCGAATTTGGGAGCTAACAAATTGCCCCCAAAGAATGTTCTTTTCGACCTTATTGCTGGAAAAGGACATTTTTTGATAGTATCCCATTCGACACCATCTTTTCGATACCATCATACCCTTTGGTTTGCCACTTATCCTTTGGAAGATAAAACAAAAGAAAGAGAAATGTTTATTAAAAACTGCGCCACTTTGCACGCTTCTGACGTCATCATCATCATGGCAGGTTTCTTGGAACTCACAAAAATTCAGAAAACATCATCACCCTTTTAGCGCCTAGGGGTATAGGTTACAACCGCCCCTTACTTCTTCCACTAGGTGGCACACGTGGCCCACTAACTTCACCCACGTAAATTTCTTGTTTTTCTGAACCCATATAAAATCACCAAAGAAATTTTTCATAATACTTTCTACTCTTTACCACCGCTTGCTCTTCTCCCCTTTGCTGAAGAAACCCCCTTTTTTAAACACCAGAAAAATCTCCTTTCTCTCTGGAAACTTCAATCATGGCTGAACAACAGAAGAAAACTCAAGACCATCTTCTTCATCTGCATTGCCACCTTTCGCTACTTTGAACGGACCAAAAATCACGAAGAACCAACAGCTCATTAGGGAACCGTTAGCGGAAGAGAAACGACACATCTACGAATCTCAGGTAATCATCCCCGTTGATATGGCTGGAAAAACTTTAGCCATGTCTGGCCCATTGTCACCCCCAAACCTTGATTATTCCACTTTGAGCGACTTTTTCCCTTCCTATCGAAAAACCAAACCCTTAGGGCAAAAAGACGCTAGCAAAATCCCTTCTGATAACCCAGATGACCTTTCTCTCTTCAACGTGGACCTTAAATATTTACATGATGGGGGCAAGACTATTTAGAGCTACGCCGTACTTTAAAGATTCTGAACTTTATCTTAACTGGTTGGCAAAAATAGAGAAAGCGAAGGCACATCATTGGAAAGAAATAGGTAATTATGACCTAATCATGCTGTCGAAGGTTGGGCCACCTTATTGTCCGTTAATGTTGGCCTCCTCTTTGTTATTCTGGGACAGTACTCACCATACCTTCCATCTTCCCTATGGAATGGTGACTCCCACACTTTTCGACATGGCTGCTATCGTTGGATTAAGACCATGTGGATTGGCTTACAATCCTGAAATTAATGCATGGGACACCATAGGTTTTGGTAGCACGAAGCATACTTACACGCCCTTCATAAATCATTATCATAAGAAAGACACCGACATAGTCGAAGACGAGGAGCACATAGCCTTTCTGGCTATGTGGTTGTCTCGCTGCATTTTTTGCACAAAGTCTTTGCAGGTGGCGAGGAAGTACCTGACCCTGGCGAATCAGTTACACCTTAAAAGGGACATATGCCTTAGTGAGATGATACTAGCCAGCCTGTATGAGGCTTTGGGAGAAGGCGCTGATAAACTGAGGGATCCAAAAACCCATGGCGCTCTTATAATGGCGGGGCCATTTTGGTTGCTTCAACTATGGTTGAACGCCACCGTCGAACACAACCTTCCCTTTAAAGGAGAGGTCGACGAAGCCCAAGTATCTGAACGTCGGGTCGAATGGCCACGCTTGATTTAGTTGACACCAAATGAAGAGGGTCGAAGCCTTCGTGCCAATCTTACCAGCTTCATCCACTTGTTTGCAAAAAGGCATGAAGTCACCCCCAGGATGGCCCCTTTTGTTCATAGGCTGTATGGTCCTGAATGGTTCACCAGGTCATTTCCTCCAGTTTCACAAAAACAAGAAGCAGAATCAAACCTGATATGGGAGAGATTCTTGATGCCACGCTTGATAGTTCATAAGCTCAACCTTGTCAGAGGACAAGCAATATTAGTCGCTTATCAACCCAACTTGGTGTCGAGGCAATTTGGGTTAATTCAATCATTGCCTAGGTGCTTGTATGATAAGAAGTCTCATGTTATTCTTCTCTCTACCAGCTTCAACCCACTTGAGTGTTCGACTCAAATGGCCCATTACGCCCATAAGTCCCATTTTACTCCAATTTATTTTGAACCCTCTCACCTTTGTACCCCAGACTTTTACAACTGGTGGACCAATCATTACTCCAATAACTTTCTTGATGTTTCGAGTTTTTCACGCTTGATTGACCAGGCTTTTATTGATGTGCATGAAAAAGTCAAGAAAGGTACGTCTACTCATATCAAAGAGATACAAGCTTTCCAGAAGTACTTTGAAACCGCCTATCGACCAAATGATGTTAGTCGAACCGTCCGCGAGGCTGCTGTCACTTTAAAAGAAAAATTTTCCAAATGAATAGAGAAACTGAAAATCCCCTCATCTATCCCTTATGATAGACGATATGAGGTTGCTTTTAAACTCTTTCCCCCAAAGACGCCTCGATTACCAACCGCTGATTTTGGCGTGGCTCTCGCCCCTCCATTTCCAGACTGGTTTATCTGTGAGGATAGTATAAAAATACTTCGACAGCAGTCGAAGCCTAAAGTGCAGCGGGTGGTTCCGACTAAACATACACTTGATACTTTTAGAGGGCACCTTCATATCAGTATCGGAGATGTTCACATCGAGACCGAAATCCTTGAAGGTCATCTCCCTTCGATTTGGCTTCCTCTCACGAAGCTTCAATGTTACTAACCTATGTCTTCTATATTTACTTATTCGCAGCTGCTCCCAAAAGAAATGCTCCGACAAATAAAACAGAAGGAAAGACCGAAAGTTCAAAGGTAAATTCTTACATGCTCTTATTCACCTGAAGCTTTTCTGTATTTTGCTTGATCACTTCGATCTTCCCAGGTTGGCCGCAAACCTCCAACTCCTCAAAAAAGAAGAAAAGTTGCAGCCCAAATCATCATAGACTCCGACGATGATGAATCCCCTCGTGAAGATGTTCCCCTAAAAAGAAAACGAAGGGTAACTCATGGGCTAGAGAGCGTCGAATCTCCTTCATCTCTCACCAAGATACAGAAACAGAACACGCCTCCTGAATCTCCTGTCAAAGCTCTCACAACAAATGATCCAAATCCTTTTGTCGTTCCCATAGAGAGTGATAACTCCAGTCCGGCTGAGGAAGCCGCAAAGGTATTGTGAAAGAATCTCTGACCTTTCTATATCAAGCTCTTGTTTCTTTCATCTTGCATCTCATGAGGTTTATTTTCCCAACTGCAGACTACTACTGAGGCTTCAAAACCTTCTACGCAGCCGTCTCCCTTGCCTACTTATCCATTGAACAGCCAAGGTGAACCCACTTATATTCCTACATCTGATTTGGGCTCTGGTGTGAGTTCTCTTGGTGAAATTAACAAACCTGAATTTTATGCAGCCCCTTCGCCCCTAAAAACTACTACCCAACAATAACAAACTGATGGGTCCGACCATGAGGAAGAGGGAGCTCCTAAGACAATACTCGTGGCAGATGAAGATGAAAACCCCAAACATGAGGACACCAACCCTGCCACCACAACAAGTTCCCCTCTCGTTCATACAAAACCCGCTACTGACGACGTTGATGCGGACGAAGCCAACGCATGCGAAGAAGAAGCCATGCACCAATCTAAGCTAGGTGAGTCAGATGATGAGGAGAAAGAGGCTACGTTGGCTCAAGACCCCACAAAAGTTGCCCCTGTAGAAAGGGAAATCATTACAAAGGGAAATTCTGATGAGCCTGCTTGTACTGATGCTACCAAAGTTACTCCCGTCGAGGTGCCACAGGCAATGCCTCTTCAGAGCGAAACGATCCTCTCTAAGGAAGAAATGGTTGCGCTAAAAGAAAGCGATCCTCGTCGGTACGTCCAACTACTGCTGCGCAGTCGAGGCAGTTCTTCTAGCAAAACTCGGAGTACTTCGACTTCTGAGGGTCAGGTCTCTAGCAAACCTTCGGATGACATTTTGGCGAAGATCAAAGCCAAAATCTTTAAAGGAGACCTTTTCATGTTGCTGAAGATGGATTCTGTCACCCACCTATCTTTGAAAATGCTTCTTCAACAGGTGAAACTTGACTCCATATCACCTGAAGCTGCTAACGTCATTCGAGAGGTGGGCATTTTGATAGATCATGTCTACAAAGACCTCACGTTGCTGCCCCGCCTCGAAAGTGACATTTCGACGAAATCTGGTTGCGAAGCAGCTGCCTGGACAAGTGCAGCGAAATCAGAACAAAGGATCGAAGAGTTTGAGGAAGAGAAAAAGAAAGACCAACTAGAGATTGCTTCCAGCAAGGAAAATATCGTCTGTTGGAAACGCAAGATCAAGAAACTTCAAGGCAAGATCAAGAAGGAAGAAAAGAAGATTTATCAACTGTCTTCCAAAGACAATTCGGCCCTTGCTGCTGAACTCGAACATGCTATCACTTTTGCAGAAGAGGCTCGAAGCTTAGAAGAAGAAGTTGCCAGATTAACTGCTGAAAGGGCCTCGTGCCAACAACGTATCGAGTCTCAGAAGGTGAGCTACCTTAAAATGAAGGCCAATCTTCCTTTCTGATTTACTGACATATTTTAACAGACTATATTCTGCAGGCCTTTGAAGCCATTTTGTTATTGTAACTTATCGCGCCATTTTGGCAAATATTAATACCATTTGTGGCTTTGCTTTATACTTTCTGTTATTCTGTTGTTATCTTAACCTCCTGTAGCATAGGCCTGTACTTTTTCAAGCACTTACCATTTACTTTTAATATCCTCCTATCTTCGCCCAATTCTTCCACTTCATAGGCTCCATTAAAGAACACCCTCGACACTTGGAAGGGTCCCTCCCACTTTGGGGACCATTTACCCGGCGTCTTGGCCTTTCGATCCATAGGCAAAATGACTCTCCAAACTAAGTCTCCAACTAAAAAGGTCTTTGCTTTAACCTTCTTATTGTATGACTTTTCCACTCTCTTTTTTTGCCTTCTCAGCAATTCTAGAGCTTTCAATCTCTCTTCGTCTAAGTCTATGACCTCATCGAGCATCATATCCCAATAGACTTCTCTAGGAATTTCGTGTTGCCTTTGAATCCTAATCGACTGTATGTGGATTTCGACTGGCAACACTGCATCGTGACCAAAGGTCAAACGATATGGGGTGGCGTTGGTTGCCTCTTTGGGTGACGTTCGACATGCCCATAGAACCTGATCCAACACTTTGTGCCAATTCTTTGGCTTGGTTCCTACTTGCTTCTTTATCATGTCAATGACCACTTTATTTGCTGCCTCGACTTGCCCGTTAGCCTGCACGTAGTAAGGGGTCGAAGTTAAGAGTTTGAACCCCATCTCTCTGGCAAAATCCTGCATCTTTCTACCCATGAAGATCGACCCTTGATCCATTGTTATCGTCTCTGGCAGTCCAAACCTAAAGATGATATTTTTCTGAATGAATTCAATCACATCTTCCTGATTCACTTTAGGTAAAGGCACTGCTTCGATCCACTTGGTAAAGTAATCTATCCCTACTAAGATATACTTTTGGTTTTTTGAGGATGCTGGTCGAATTTCTCCAATCAGATCCAAAGCCCAACCTCTAAACGGCCATGGTTTAATTATGGAATGTAATTCGCTTGCTGGGACATGTTGTATGCCTGCATGAACTTGACACTCCTGGCACCCCTTGGCGAACTCGATGCAATCTTTCAGGATTGTAGGCCAGTACAAACCTTGTCGAAATAACAACCATTTCATTTTATGGCCAACTTGGTGTGCACCACATGCCCCACTGTGGACTGTTGACAAAGCCAAGTATGCCTCTGATTCACTCAGGCATTTCAGCAAAACTCCTTCAGGGTTTTTTTTGAACAATTCGTTGCCCATCAAGACATAACTCAACGCTCGATATTTTATCTTTCGATCCGAGGCTATTGACGGATTCTGGAGATATTCGACTAAAGACTTTCTCCAGTCATTGTCCAACAATTCTCCGATGGTAAAGACTTCGAAAGTCTCTTCATCCATATATCCAAACTCTGTAGCCTCTAAGTCTGATGGCTTTAACCCAACTGACACTACCTTGCCTCTAGCTTCGATTACTTCCTGTAAGTCTTCCTTCGAGACCCTATATCCCGAGGCAATCTGTGCTAGATCGTTGGCCACTCGGTTCTGTATTTTCGGTATATGTCGAATAGTTAATGCTTTGAATTTTTTAAGCAGCCTATTGGCCACTACGAAGTACATGATGAGATTTTCTTTAACGCATTTGTACTCCTTTGTCAACTGTTTTATCACTAATTCCAAATCGCCCATTATTTCGACCTGGGTTGCCCCCAATTCTAACAAAATCTCAAGTCCAGCTATTAAAGCTTCATATTCAGCCTCGTTGTTGGAACACAAACCCTCGACTTTATACTTGAATTTTTTTGGAATTTTATCTGGCGAAATAATCATCAGACCAATACCCGTGCCATGTTTGTGGCTAGAGCCATCGAAGTATAATTTCCATGGTTCCACTTCAACTATATTCAGGGCGTTTTCGTTTATAGAGTGGTCGACGATAAAGTCTTCCACTATTTTCCCTTTGACTGCTTTTAGAGGTCTATAAGTTAAAGAATATTCTGTCAATGCCAGTGCCCATTTTCCAATTCGACTGTGCAAAATAGGTTTTGATAACATGTGTTTAATAACATCAAAGTGCAAAGAAACACAAACATCTACTGGTTTAATATATTGCTTTAACTTTGTACATGAGAAATATAAACATAGACATAGCTTTTCGATTTCACTATATCTAGTTTCTGCGTCATTTAAAACTCTACTAAGGTAGTAAATAGCCCTTTAGGCGCCATTCTCATCCTCCTGAGCCAACATGCTCCCTAAAGTTCTATCTGACGCTGCTATGTACAATCGCATGCTCCTGCTTCTACATGGAGGCGAAAGGACTGGGGGATGAGCCAAGTAATCTTTGATTTTGTCGAAGGCTTCCTGCTGCTCTTTGCCCCACTTGAATATGTCACTAGTAATTCGAAGCAAAGGTGAGAAGGCTTGCGTCTTGCCGCTTAAGTTAGAGATGAACCTCCTTAGAAAGTTAATTTTCCCCAGCAGCGATTGCAACTCCTTTTTGTTCGACGGCGCTTTGGTTTCTAAAATAGCCTTCGTCTTATTCTGGTTGATTTCGATTCCCTTCTTATGGACAACGAAACCCAAGAAGTCTCCCGCCTGTACACAAAACGCGCACTTCAACAGATTCATTTTGAGGCCGAACTTTCTCATTCTGGCGAACGATTGTCGCAGATGACCCAGATGGCTTTTTCCTTAAACAGATTTCACCACAATATCATCAATGTATATTTGCATAAAATATTCGATGAAATCATGGAATATAGAATTCATTGCTCGCTGGTACGTTGCCCCAACGTTCTTTAGGCCAAATGGCATTACTACCCATTCGTAATTACCTAAGGCCCCTGGACAATGAAACGCTGTTTTGGGAACGTCGTCTTCCGCGATAAAAATCTGGTTATATCCAGAATAACCATCCAACATACTGAGGTATTCATGGCCAGCGGCTGAATCAACTAACATTTCCGCCACTGGCATCGAATATTCGTCTTTGGGAGTGGCTGAATTCAAATCTCTGAAATCAATGCACACTCTTAAGGACCCGTTCTTCTTGATGACTGGGACAATGTTGGCCAGCCATTCGACATACCTCGATGTACGAATGAATCTGCAATGAAGGAGCCTTTCGATTTCCTCCTTGATCTTCGATATGATCTCTGGAGCAAAACGCCTTGGGCCCTGTTTGACGGGCTTCTTTCCCGGTTTTATTGGTAGTTTATGTTCCACCAAATCTCTTTGCAACCCAGGCATTTCGTCATAGTCCCAGGCGAAACAATCCTTATACTCCCGGAGCAACTGGATGACTTCGATCTTCAGTTGAGGGTCGAGGTTAGCACTAACGTACGTTGGCCTCCTGGTTGGACCCTCTCCTAAATCAATTTCCTCCAATGGATCCTGTGCGAGCATTTTGACGTCGTTCCCCAAAGGATCTCTCTCGAACCCCAGAGGTTCGTCATCATAGATGGCGTCGAGCCTTTGGCTCTCCCGCTGTATTTTGGTGGCTTCTTCAGCCATTTTGTCATGTGCGGCCATTTCGGCCGTTTGTAATTTAGTTTCAGCCACATAGGCCGAAATTCTTCGCAGCACCGCTGCTTCAGTCATCAAATTCACTACCCCACCCCCGTGGGGTCAACTGGGGCTGCCCCCAGGTATGGGAGTCTCTCGCCAAGTATTTCCCTATCCCAACGAAATCCGTCGACAGGGTGGAGGTATAGTGAGTAGTACACCTCGTCATTTGGTGCGAACTCAAAGTCCGCTGGAGCACAAGGGCCAATGCTGGCCAAGTGCTTGTCGAATTGGAACTGATTTATTTGCCTTCTTGGCACCCTAAAGTACCCTTGATCAGCTTCAATATTTTCAACTATGCCATCCGGCCTCCAGATGGCAATCCTTTGATGCATCGATGATGGCACTGCTCCAATGCCATGTATCCATTCTCGGCCAAGCAATAAATTGTAGTTGGCCGTGGTTTCGACCACCATGAATACTGTCCTCCTGATTCGAGGTTCAGAGCGTTGGTCTTCTGTCCTCCTGTGGTAGCTCTTTCGTTGATCAAACCCATGGCCAACTCTGTTCAGACGACGTCGACGTTCTCCCTCTAGCTTCTCCGCTGCTTTTCTATCGAAAATGGCGCTGCACCTGGGGCACAGCATCACGCTCGATCCACTGTCTTTGCATCGATGTAAAAAGCCAACGATTGACTCTTCTGTCTTTGGGTATGCTAACCTGCTACGTCCCTCATGGTGTTTTGATTCTTTCTCTTCCATGGTCTCTGATGGGTTAATGTCGACCATATTGACTTCGACCATCCCGCCTAGCTCCATTCTTTCCAAGCCCTCAGTGGCCTGGTCCATTCTGACAAAATGGTCAGCTGTTTCCTTGGTTACTATGGCGTAACTTGGATGATTTTGAACCCTTAGACTTGAATTGTTATCGTTTCGACCAGTATTCTCCTCGACTGTGACTGCCGTATCATCCAAACCGAAACCCATGACGCATTTCGCCATCACTGGTGCTGAAATGAGGTCCTCATTAACCTCCATCATATTAACAGAAAACTCGATGCCCTCAGTAGCATCTATCATGTTTGCTTCCATAGGTTCAGCATAAAGAGCATCAGTCAGTTGCAGCGGATCAGCATCCACCTTCATCTGGCCCTTTGCCTTATCTCCAAATTTCAAGCGTCCCTCCTGTATCGCATTCTGGACGAGATCCCTGAAAAGAAAACATTGAGATGTTTTATGACCCAATTATGGTACTTACAAAAACCTCTCTTTTTTCGCTGCTCTAAGGGCGGTGTTTTAGCACCAGGCGGCACTATCATCTGCCCATCTTTTACTAGCAAATCGAAGATTTCATCACATTTCGTGATGTCAAAGGTGTAAGTTTTCTTAGGGAACCTGTCGTTCTTTTCTGATTCGACAAAGCCCTTTCCTTGAGGAGGGGCCAGTACTCGACAAGAATATGGAGGACCCTGTTTTAATTCAGCAAGACCGACTTCACTCACCTCGAAGTATGGGGACTCTTCGCAGGCCCCTTCGCTACTTTCGTTGAGTTCAACAAAAGCTACTTTCTTGCCTTTGTTAAATCTTGACTTTTCGTCTTTCAGCCTTTCTAGCTGTCGGACTCTGTCGGCCAATTGGGCCATATCTCTCAGATACTGCGTATCTAATTTCTTCCTAATAGAGTAATCTAAACCTCCTGCTGCCATTTCGACCAACTCATGTTCAGGCACTTGTGTGAAACACCTTGCCTTGAGTCGTCGAAACCTATTGAGGTATTCTTCGATTAGCTCTGAAAACTTACGCTTTACACTGGCCAACTCTTTCAAACTAATCTTCGTCTGGCCCATGTAAAACTGTTCATGGAAGAGTCGTTCTAACTGCGTCCAGTTACATATTATACTTGGTGGTAAAGTGGTAAACCACGTGAAGACGTTCTTTGTAAGAGAACTTGGGAAGTATTTTATCCTAAGGCTTTCGTCATTGGCTATCTCCCCAGCCTCAATTATATAGCGTGCTACGTGTTCAACGGTGGACTCCGTTGTGTCCCCTGAAAACTTAGTGAACTTAGGCACCTTAGTCCTAGGGGGTAATTCCGCTCGGAGGATGTAGTCGACTATTGGTGAAGTATAATTTGGCCTAGTAAACCCAGTGTTTAGGCCATTTCGAGTGATGATTCTTTCTACCATCGTAGCCAAATTGTTTTCGACCGCGAGGTTGTTGCGTCTTACTTGCTGGACCACATTGTCTGCATCCTGGTTTCGATTCACCATAACTACTTCTGGGTTTCTCTCGATCTGGACTCTAGGAGTTTCGACAACATAAGGGCCTATTCCTCCTTGGTTCTCTAAATTGGCTTCTGGCGCCACTCTTGGAATTTGTTGTGGAATATTCTCCACAGGGGCTTGGTTTCTTTCTAACGGAGGTACCCCTATAAATTCAGTCAAGCGTGTTAACTATGTCGCCAGTTGTTGGTTAACGTGAGTTGTGTCTCGAATTAATGGCTGAAAGATCTCGCCCATAGTCTGGGAGAGGGTTTGAACCATCTGTAAGTTACTCTCATCCATCTGCTGCCTCAAACAGGCAACAGACGTATTGGTTAAATTGGGACCTTGAGTCGAGTATCCTAGACTTAAACTCTAAGGGTTTCGACCAATATCTGAACCAGGTCCTGATCCTTGTAACGGTGACGCCATTGTGTGTTCAGAAAATATTGGGGGCGCATTTTGCAGACCCTGCATTACAGTCGTTGGCATCCCATACGGGGGATTCCTTGGCAACTGCGAAAGACCAAGAGGGGCAAACTTCCTTGACACTGATGGTCCTGCTATTGGAGTTTGGGGATTCGACACTGGTGGCCCAATATACTCCAATACGGGTTGTGTGTAAGGCCTGACTATCGTTGTCCCAGATCCTACTGGGGCGACGTTTTGTTCTGACCTTATGAGAGGCGCTACTTGCTCTCCTGTCGATGGTATAGGCGGTGGGACCATGTTGTTACTGGTTCCTTCGCCAGAACCTTGGACTTCTGGGTTAGGATTGTTTGGTTGGTTCGTTTCCGTCGCCATATTCCTAAGGATTGTTCGTCCTTCTTCGTTAGCAGCGGTAATTCTACCACTTCTTAGTAACATATAATGTACTTTCTACGAAGATTATTAAGGCTTGTGAATGAGAACTCTTTGATTCTAAATCGCGGGGATATTTAGCACGGTCCCACCGGGTGTGCCATTTTGTTTCCCTTGAAAATCGGAAAACAACCGCTGATCTTCCAAATTTGACTTTGGTGACTCACAGGATCGATCAGGTTGATCCTAGGACATGTGCTAAAGTATTCTACGTTTAGAATTAAATTTAAAGTACTTGTGATAACGGATTGGTAAATGTGCTTGTAATGAAAAGGACTTTGACTGGATATTTTAAGGTGCATAAACTTAAAGGAAACGCTATAAAAGACTTGTAAAAACAAAGGCTGTTCGAAAAGGGTAAAAAGTTTAAAGGAAAGAAGGAATTGGAGTAAAAGATGCAGGAAAGGTAAAAGGCAAAATGTAACACTTGCACAAATGGTTCGACAGAGGAAATGTAAATGTTGCTGAAATTGTAAAAGATTTTATTGAAAAGTTGGTGATTTTATATAACGTACATTCTCCGTGAAAATACTCTTTTCTCACACTCGGGTACTTTGAGTAAATTTGATTGGAGTTACTTTGTACAAATGGTAAAACACACTAGAAATCTGCCTAACAAATCCCTATTTATAATGCTAATAATTAACCGCTAATAACTTCCTAGTATCTCCTCGATCTAACAAGTGTCATTTGCATGTAACCTCCTGCTCTAGAATTCGCCACGTGTCTTATGAACCAAAACTCCTCCCTCCAATTTTTGAATTTCAAAATGACGTAGCAATGCCATTTGCGGATTTTCGGTCGAATGACCTCTGACACGGTCGAAATGCTCATAACTTTAGGTTTCTTAATTTTCTAAGTTATTTCAACCGTTCAACTTTAGAAAAATTCCTTAGAGGCTGTCGAAACCTCTTTGCTTCATTTTAACTTAGACCTTAATTATGTCTCAGTGTTTTAGCAACCCAAGGCAGTGTCGAATTTGGGAGCTAACAAGTAGTAACACTTATACCCTTGGAATTTATTCTTGGTCAGGTTCCTACTTTTGTTCCCCTGATGTTGTGACATTGGTCGTGACATCCGTTTTGACCTATGATTTTCAGGCTTTGTCCTCTTGTCCCACAAGATGGCTCCTTGTTTACCAACAAATCCCAGTCCACCCATGTTTCCTGCTTTCTGACCACTTTGTAGATTATTTTCTAGACTTCTAGTTCCAGGGTTTAGCATCCTTATGGATTTTGACATCTGATCTAGTTTAGAGTCCAACAAGCTGACCTCACTTTTGAGAGAGTCTATGGTTGCCAGATGCTCCATTTTCTCATCCTTTAATTCCCTTATGCTTTTCTTCTATTGCTCTTCTTGCTGATATATTTCTGCACTTCTGATGCATAGCTTCTAATATGAAGCTGCAAGTTCATCAAAAGTCATCTCATCTTCACTTGAGTCACCATCAGATATGCATACATTGTTCAGAGCAGTAACATGTTTGTTAGATTCTTCTTCTGATCCACTCTCAGAATCTCCATCAAACCAAGTGACTGCTAGGCCTTTCTTTTGCATCTTGAGATAGGTAGGACATTTAGCTCTAATGTTCCCATATCCTTTACATTCAAGACACTGAACTCCTTTGCCTTGGTTGGGCCTTTCTTCATTTTTACCTCTTTTGCTGATGCCAAAAGAAGTGTTCTTGTCATTAGGCCTAGACTTGTGTCTATTCTTTTGATCAGTTTGCTAAATTGTCATCCAAGCAAGGCTATTGCTTCTAACAGATTCTCCTCACTTTCACCATTGTCTTCCTCAGAGTCATCTACAATATTTGAGACAAGAGCTATGCTTTTGTTCTTCTTCTCAACCTGATCACACATTCCCATCTCAAAAGTTTGGAGAGAACCAATGAGTTCATCCACTTTCATGTTGCTTATTGTTGCACCCCAAATTTTGGCCCCTTAGATCTTCATCATCATTCTAGGGTCATTTTCATTTTATCTAACCATAACCTATTTCAAGTTGGTCTTTGTCAAGATACAGGTGAATTAGGGTTTCGTACAGTCAGGAATCAAAGTCTCGGCGGTTTAATCAGTCAATGTATTGGATTTATTCTCCATGAAAAAAGTTTCCACATCATAAAAGATACTCCATTGGGTCAAGTATGAATCCAATTTGTGGTTGTCACCCAAAGATCAAGAACAATGCCGTTCAGGATCCCCGATTAGGGTTTCCGATTAGGAAAAGTTAACTGTAGTTTGAATTTTGGTTTAAAAGGTATTCCAATGAGGAAATTATGGTCCATGAAGTTCACATGGCTTAGTGAAGTCCACTCAAGAAGTTTCAAGGTCTCAGAAGACCCAAAACATCAACATTCGACTCGGTAATCATCGATCGATCGTTCGGTTGACCGAAAAGTCAACTCTTCAATCATAAGGAATTTGACCTCAAAGTATGAAGCAAAAATGTTCCTAGTAACATATTACACCTATCCATGAAGTTTCATGACCATTGGGTCAAGGATTGGGGAGTAATCAGAAAAATCAGGAATTAGAGTTTTGAAAGGGGCAAGACCATAATTTCCTAACCACACATCCAAATGAGTTGGTTCAAAGCTTGTTGGAAAGGACTTGGAAAGCCCTACAAAAGTGTGGAACTGACCCATGGGCAAAAAATGCATAGATTTGGAGTTATAGCCAAAATCATCACAGGAGGGAGAAAACACTTAGAAAAATTCTAAGTTTTTGGCCTTGCAAATCATGTTTTCAGCCAACTTTGAGGGGATTTTTGACCTAGTTCCACTTGGAATCTGAAGATCATGAAAGCATGAAAGTTGTAGAGCTACATGAGGGCTTTCCAAAAAGTACTAGAACTACTCCATAGCCCTTGTCAGCTGAGAGTTATGAATCCAGCAAGTTGGGGTTTCAACACTTGAATGCACCATTTCAACTTTTCCACAAATTCACTTTTCATCCACTTGAATCATTCTCAACCATTGGATCATGTCTTGATCTGATATTTAGAGAGGTTGAAGGTTTAAAATGCAGAACAAAGATGGATTTGGTAGACAATGCAAGTTGCAAGACATGTAGCAATATTTTAATCAAAAAAATCATGAGGAAAGAGAAACTTTTTTGGTGAAGACTTGCAGCTACAACCTCCCTATCCCTCTAGCCTCACTTCATTCACCTCATTTCCTTCATGTCACTTGAGTTTTGCCCTGAATTGAGCCAAGGGATTGATGAGCACAACTGCCACATGATATTAGATAGATTTTCTTCCAAGATTTCCCTCCAAAGGCAAAAACCAAATCTGCCCCAAACGCTTCTCATGGCCTATAAATAGAGACTTCATTCCACTCTTCAAATAACACCAGAGCTATCCAAGAAAACCAGAAACACATAGATCTCATTCTTTCCTTGCTTTACTTGGAAGTGAAGAAAATTCCAAAACCACCGAAAAACTACCTTGTGCAAACTTCATACCAGCAGCCTTTCTAATCATTCAACCACCTTAAAAATCATCCACACAACTTAAAAATCACCATTAGGAGGTGTTCTAACCATTATTTTGATAAAAAAAACACCCCAAAACCAAAAGTTAACTTCTCACACTCATTAGTTTGACTTTTCTGCACAAAGTGATAAAACTCACTGCCTAAAACAGTTTGAACCACTTTGACACTTTGAACACCTTCCATTTGTGTTATACCAGTTGTCTAAAACCTCCAACAACAACTGGAATCTCATCTGCCCAAACTGTCCTCAAGATTTGCTTGTTTCTTCAAAAGGAAGTAGCTTCACAAACTTGCTCAAAAGGAAGGATCTCTGGTTTTCTTGGCTGCTAGCATAGAGAGGGCTACAAGAGGTATGTTATTTTGAACTCATTCACTAGTATGCATTGTCATATGTTGTTTTGTGGTTGAAATTGGTTTGTACATTGTCATGTTAAAATTGTTTAGTATGCTGCCGAAATGTGTGAAACCAATATCTTGAGTAGTTGCTTTTAGACTGCCATTAGGGCAATGTTTTTGTCTTTGTAAAGGCATTAAGATAGGTTGTGGAAGTATATAATGAACTTAGGTTTAGCATAGTTATGTTGAATTTATACTCATTGACACTAAGACTGTTTTGTTAGAGTTAGGGTTGTTGTTTGTAGAACTATTGGAACTCTTGTTGAAGCATGTTATGTATGGTGGACCAACTTTGTTATGCTTTGGTTCTGTCATGAGTCACTTGGAGTTTGTCAACTCATGTGTTAATGAATGTTTGATTGTCACTAGGGCAATATGGTTATGTTGTCACTAGACTATTCAAGTGTATGGTATATTGAGGATTGATATTGTTGTATTGGAATCATGATCTTTGCTGTCAAAACTATTTTGAAATGAAGTTTGTCAGCTCTTAAATGCATTGTTGTTTTGAAACTTGTTATCCATACTAAAGGTTGGTTGGTGTTTGTTGTGACAAATTGGTAACCTTCATTTTTAAAAGCAACATATAGGTGTCATGACCCCTGTTGAGATGATTCACACATGTTGAAGCATGTGATGATCAACATTGTATGGTTAATGTACTTTTCTTTCAAACCATTGTGAAGATGAGTTTGTCAACTCATGAGTCATGGTTGTTTTTAAACTGGTCTTGTTGTACTAAAATTTGAGTTTGTGTTTGTTTTGACAAATTGATAATTTCCTTTAAAAGCAATATATTCTATTAATATTTGAGTTCGGCATGGTAGATGACCAAGGTTTGTTCTGTCATGAGGATTGGTCAACCTCTGTCCTTATCAGAATGCCAGTTTGCTTGGTTCATGTCCTAATTGCTGCCAGGTTGAGTTTAGTTTGAACTCTAATTTGTAGTTGTTTGCTTTGGAAATGGCTGTTAAAATCCTTGGCCATAGTATTAGGGCATGATGCACAATGCTTCTCAGACCAGATTTCATGTTATTGGCCCTCTGATGTTGAGATTTGGCCCATTTCTGCCAAGCTTTGCCATGCATGTTTGGTTACTGCCATAACTTGTTTAGTAGCAGTTGTTATCATGTGTGATTGAAACAGTTTGTAAGTGCACAATATGGCCAAATCATGATATCTTGCTTTGAATTTAAGTGCTGAGTTTGCAACCTTTTTTATTTTGCTTTGTTTAAACCTGTTTCAAGGTTGGCTTGTCCAAATACCTGTCATTTTCCTTGAGTGGATGTTAGCCTTTAGAGTAGGATTGGTGATTGGTTGGGGGTTATGTCCAATGCAGTAATGATCCATATGAGGGGCTGATGATCAACCTGGTTTTGGTTGTATCTTTGCTACCTTAAGTTGTTTTGAGGTAGCAATCTTTCATTGGAGAATTTTCCTGACAAACCTGTTAAAAACATCAATTTGGCCATGGTTAGAAAATTGTTTTTGGTTCTGTCAGGATTTATGTTTGTTAACTTGTTTTAATTAAAAGCATGGCAAGGTTTTGGACTACTGTTGGCTGTTGTGTCTTGATGTTTGTGTTCTTAGCAAGTGTTTTTGTTTGGATTATCTTGATCTCTTCCAAATGATTGTCATGGTTGTGTCTTTGTAAAAGTGTGTTGATTGGAATTCATTAAATTGGATTGAAATACCAAGAATATTTTGCTTTGATCATGTTGTGTTATTGAGGTTCAAATCATGATTATGTTGTAACTCATATACCAGATCCTTATCTTTTTGCCTTCTAGTTTAAACTTTTGCTGGAACTTGATCTGGTGCATACTTGAGGTTTGTGCAGTTTTTTAAAACTGGGACTGTTGGCATCTGGTTTGGTCCATAAGTCTCAAAATTCATTTCAAACATCTGTCGCTACTGTGAAAAACGAGGCCGGCAATGACAGAAGAGTCGCCACCTTTTGTTATATATCCCTCAGAACGGGAAAGGAAACGATTGGAAAAAACCTGACGAAAAGGTATAAGACAAGGTCATCGCAAACATTGTCTAGATTCGGGAGTCGGTTACGCAAGGGGAAGGTATTAGCACCCCTCACGTCCATCGTACTCGATGGGATCCACGCTTGTTCTGTTTATCTGACGGGTTTGTTACATCTATCTACGCTAAAGGTCTGGTCTGAAAAGAAAAGAAAATGACTCTGTAAAGCGTCGCACTTTATGCCTACGTATTCCCGTCTGGAACGAGAAATCAGAGTCAACGTAGTTCGCCTAACTACGGGGGAAGGTTGCTCACCAAGATATCACATCTTGTGCCTACGTACTTTCACACAGCGTGAAAGATCAGAGCAAACATAGTTCGGGATACGAGAGACACAGGTTTGTCTTTTTTATCCGAGTAGGGTTAACAGACGGTTCCAGCAGTTTGGTGTATGCAGCTCGACCATTGGAGACTTACGCGTTACCGTTTGCGGTAGAACCGGGAGTTAACAGAACTCTCCTTCTGAAAAAGGTTTCCAAGAAGTTAAAGGTCCAAGAGGACAAAAAGAGTTTGATCTTTATTTTCTGTTTTTTAGAGAAGTGTCTTTTATGGATGTTTGCAACTGATATCGCACTAGAGATTATGATCTGAGAGTGAATGCGTCGCATGTCACCCAAAGGGTGCCATACTAAACATCCATACTGTTGAAAAGAAACTCTCCAACAATCCTTTCTCAAGTAGCTTAAGGCTCGTAACGTACGACGTCAATTAACCTTCATTACTGTATTTTGATTTCGTTTGCTGATGAGAAGATAAACGATGCACTAAAGGGGAACCGATCCAATCCTAAAGTTGTCATGCAAAATTGATTCTATGGTTGAGGTTAGGAGGGAACTACCTAATGTTATCATGCATGGTTAGAACCCTAATGTCTGTCATAACTTCTCTTGAACAAGAGAAGTCAGAGTTCCTAGGGGAACATGGCAAAGGAAAACAAACAGCAAAAGAAATAACTGTAAAGAAATAACTGTAAATAAAATGCATGCAATGCAACCCACAAGCAGAAGGAGTCGCACTCAACTTCTAAACAAACAAGGCACAAAGGCCACACACCACACAGGCAAGGGAGCTGAGCTCTACCAAATACCAGCAAGCAAAGCCACACAGTAAAAATACAAGCAGAAGGAGTCTCACTCAACTTCTAATGCAATACAAGCAAGTGGAGCTATTATAAACCTTTAGGATGCTCTTAAGCCTAGATCACTATATGAGAAAACCTAGTCTAATGCAACACACAGTCAATCAGTCACACAAGCAAAGCAGAGCAACCAGAAAAACAGTAGACAGACAGCTCAACAGCAAAGCAGATAAACAGCAAACAGTCAAATAGCTGCAACAAACAACTTCAAGCAAACCAACTCAAGAGAAGTCTTCATCTTCATGCTCCAACAAGCTCCAAGAAAAGGGAAGAGAGCAAACATCAAGATATTGGAATGATGATGGGAAGCAGGAAGGAAACCAAAGGAATCCTTCTGACACTCAACCAGTCATCTGAGAAAGGCATCCTCAAAGGTTCTACCTATTGTAAAATGCCACACATCCTTCCAAAGGAAAGATGAGGCTTTCACATAGGGACCTTGAATCATAGGATGAGAATGGAAAGCAATCAAAGCAATCCATGTTTGAGGAAGAAAGAAAACTACTTCTAAGCTCTTTCCTAAACCCTAATTCCTATAAGCTACAAGAAAGCCACCAAAAGGAAAAAAGAACTCCAAGCCAAACTCCACAATCAACTCCACAGAAGCTACAACATGCCCATAACATCATCCAAGAAGAAACACAAGCTCATCATGCACCAAAAGCCACCAATGAAGGCAAAACAAAACAAGCACCAAGTTAGGAGCACCAATTGAACAACCTAATTGTAAATTCTATCTAAAATAGCAAACTAGATTATAAAAATCTACAAATTTTCCTAAGGGAACGTGCAAATGTTAAGAACCTATAGTTCAAATATCAGAGTCTAATTCAATTTCTAAGGCAACTAATAAAATCCTAAATCCTAAAGTGTCAAAGGGAAACCATTAAAGGGAAGGCTCTAAAACCCTAATCCAAAACAGAATCTATGATTATCTAAAAATCAAAAGAAAATTCCTGAGGGAACATACATCTCTAATCTACAATCCAACAAAAAATCAAATCCAAATTCAATACCAATTGGTCAAACAAAAATCAAAAAACAGATGTATCAAATATGCAAAAATAAAGAAATATCAAAAATGAGAAAAATCAAATTAAATTGCAAAATCATCAAAAATTAAATCTAACAGCATAGAAAAATCACAAATGAAGAGAGGATCATGAGCATATTTTTAGATTATTTTTCTGACAAATAATGAAATTAAAATGAATTTAGAGATGAAAATGCAATTAAAATAATATGAAAATGAATTAAGAAAATCAAATGCAAGAAAAAGTCACAGGTGTTGGATCCTAAGACTAAGTCTCCTGATTTGAAGGCTCACACACGCTCCAACTCACACGCCACGTAGCTGCCAGCCAGAATTAATGAAACGATGCGTTTTGTACTCAAACTTCAAATCCTCAGAATAAAACACAACCACGCGATCTTCATACAAAGTCAAGCTTCAGGACAGATCCAAGGGCAATGCATTCATCTTCTTCGTTTGAAAGGCTAGTGGAGGGAAGCTCTCAGACGGTGGCCGGAGATGACCTCCGGTCATCTTCTCCGGCGAGGAGATGATTACAGGTCAGGGAAACTCAACAAACTTAACATCATTCCACTCCAAATTTCCTCTTGATCTCAAATATAACCTTCAATTCCTCTAAATCCTACTAG
The DNA here is from genome assembly GCA_963859935.3 of Lathyrus sativus. Taxonomy (NCBI): domain Eukaryota; kingdom Viridiplantae; phylum Streptophyta; class Magnoliopsida; order Fabales; family Fabaceae; genus Lathyrus; species Lathyrus sativus. Next base: position 135,046,824 of record OZ012736.1, on the reverse strand, counting down.
ATTTTAAAACACGAAGAAGATCTCAAAATTCACTTCAATCTGAACTCTCACCAAAACTCAAACTATTGGTATGGATGTAATCCTCATCTATCACTGATCATCACATGCTATTCCAATTGTATCAAAGCCTCAAGATTAGATCAATTTGCATCCAAACAGAAATTATGTCATCACCTAATTTGTCTCTAAACCTCAAATTTCTGATCCAGATTCCATATATATCTCAATGCAAAGCCTATCCACATACTAATCATGCCTAGATCATCTATAACCAGTGTAAATTTGAAAACTACATACCTGACTTTGAGCTTCAAATTGAGGTATCTAGAACACGATTCTGGCTTCAAAACACTGCAGATCGCTTCAATGCTTGATGAGGAACGCCTTTGTAACTTCAATTTGCTTGGATCTAACTTGAAATGTAAATCACGATTTTCAACTTTCTTCTTCAAGCTCCAACTTCAATCCTTGGTTCTGGTGCAAAATGATCTCCAAAAACGTTCCAAATCATTCACAGAACTTAAATAGAAAGTGTTTGTGGGCTTTTTTGATCCAATGGAAGCCCAAATCCAGAAATTCAATTTTCAAATTTCCTTCACAAAACCAACCATGGTGAATGTGTGTTCTGACTTGAAACTTCCCTTGGAAGCTTTCAATCTTCTCCTTGTAGTCTAGTGAGAGAGTTTATAGTGATTTGAGTGCTTGGATTCATCACATAACCAAATTATGAAGTGTTACTTATTTGTGAAGTAACAAACCATATCACTATGAAATTGACCTTAAATGGAATATCTAGAAATGCCAAAGTGCTTAGAATGTTTTTTCTGATCAAAATGAGTATTCATATGGTCCATTTTGAGCATAAATGAATTGATCATGAATTTTTCAATCAAATACCTTTAAATTCTTCCTTTTGCAAAATTCTTCAAACCAAGTCTCACCTAAATCCAAATCAATTCATCATGAGTATATTGTTAACCTAAAAACATCATTTTGAGAAAGTTTTGTGTTGAACAAAATTGCATTTGAAGCCTGCAAGATGGTGAAAATGACCTATAATGCCAAATGACCTATAATCTTACTTTCCCAAAATACCCCTAACTTGTAAACCCCATAACTTGAGTTCTACAAATCAGATGATAGACTTCTAGTAGAATTTGGAAAGCTAAGATCAAGACCTACAACTTTCATTTTGGCCAAAAGTTCAAGAGAAACACCCTTCTAGGTCAAAAGTTCCTTGGAAGTTGGTGAACTTTCATAGACAAATTTCACATTCCTCAGATGACCTGTAAATTGTCTGGGCCATAACTTGAGTTCTATAAATCCAATTGAGGAATTCTAGTACTCAAACTAAAGCTAAGAGAATTATATAGAAGTTTCATGTTGACCAAAAGTGGAAATGAAACTTGCATCTTGAGATAAGTGGTCTTGAAGTTAGGAACTAAATAGGGGATTTTACCCTAAGAACCCTAATTTAGCAACTCCTCGCACATCGAACTTTTCTTGCATAGATCTTGGAATATTATCTCATGTGTCTCAACACAACTATCCATGATTACAAAGACCTAGAATTGAGCTTTGATCCTCTTCAATTGGTCAGTTGACTTAGCATTACTCAGATGAAAACCCTACTTGCAACACCCTCAACTGTGGCTCTTCACACTTGGCTTAATGAATTAATTGAGCTCCACCATGACCTTCAAGGCACTCTATGAGCTCTATCCACAACCTCTCTCCTTGATCAAGACCTCACAATCCTTTGATGATCTTCAAATGGTCCTCAGATTAGGAGACTAACCACATACAAGCAACTAAACTTCTCAAGAACCCAACCCTCTTCCTGATGACTATGGTGACTTCTCAAGCTTGCATAAGACCTCTAGAAAGGCTCCTCTGGATATAAACCACACTTGATCCCATGCACAAATGAACCATGCTATGCTATGCAAATGTTAGATCAATGATATGCTAATGCAATGAAACATAAACCAAGTAAGAAAAGGTTAAGCAAATTTTGGGGTGCAACTCACATAGCCTTTTCTTGTTCAAGGGATCTGTTGAGTTAAATTCTTGTTAGGACTCCCTCAATATCATATCACAAACTTGCTCAAACCCTTGTTTGATCTTAATTGCATCAGTTTTAATCATTGACTCCAAAAATGCATTTCAAGCATCTCAAAAACTCATAATTGCATGAACCTTCAAATTTTACTATATGAACATCATATAAAAATTTAGATGATACCATCATATGCCTCTTGGAAAATCAAGCAAGTTAGACTAAAATTTCATGAAATTTGGGTGAGAATTGAAGAAGTTATGTTGAAATTGTTTTCACTCTTTTCACTTGGTATTGCCTTGAGGCTTGCCCAGCTATGCGCTTTGTTAAGTATATCATAACATGGGGTGGCTTGATACAATGGATGTATCTCCAACCCAGTGGTTAATGCCTCGCCCATAAGTACTTGCCATGCCATTGATCCTTGGTTCGATCCTCAGTGAGGACAATTTTTGGGCATTTTGTGATTTTTCATAGTTTTTACTATTTTTCTTCTTTTTACCACTCCATGTTCACACGCATCAAGTGGTTGGTTTGGTTTAGTTTTGAGCCTATGACCCCAAGGTCTTGGGTTCAAGCCTTGGGGGATGCATTTATTACTTTTTAATAAGTGGATTTTTTGTAAATTTATTTAATTGTCATTAAATTTCAAAATTCCATAACTCTTTCATTTTTTATCATTTTAAATGATTATTTTTGAAAAATTCTCGTATTAATGTGCACATTCATATGATGTTTAAAGAATCCTAAAATTTTTATTTAGGAACACTTTACATCATGAGAAAATGGCGTTTTGTTTTAGGGTTTTCACCCTCTTACTTTTCCTCTCTCATTTCCAACTTTAATTTCATTCTCTTTTGAGTTTTATTTTAAAGTTATGATTTTGGCTTGTAAGCATCCTTGTGTACTTGAGTTTGACTTAAAATCCTTGCTTGTAAGCATTTGTGTTTAATCATCATTAAAACTTGAAAGTTTTCCCCCATGAAGTATTGAACTTCTCACTTACATTTGTTGTGACATTGCTTGTTTAGGCCTGATGTTTGTAAGTATACATGACATCTTGTAAGCCCTAGGAAGACCACATATTTGTCAAGATACTTCTTTATCTTTGTTAAGATCCCTTTCCATCTTTTTTAAGAAGTACCCCCGTGTTTCTTAAGATATGCTTTGGTTTTTACCTTTCGTTAAGTCTTGAAAGAACATATCCCATCATTGTTATCGTAATATTTTAATGTTTGCTTTGGTCGTAACCATTTACCTTGATTGAAATCATTGATATCATAATATATTAATGTTTGTTTTGGTCATAACCATCTATCTTGATTGAAATCATTGATATCGTAATATCTTAATGTTTGCTTTGGTCGTAACCATTTACCTTGATTGAAATCATTGATATCGTAATATCGTAATGTTTTCTTTGGTCGTAACCATTTACCTTGATTGAAATCATTGATATCATGATATCTTAATGTTTGCTTTGGTCGTAACTATTTACCTTGATTGAAATCATTGATATCGTAATATATTAATGTTTGCTTTGGTCGTAACCATCTATCTTGATTGGAATCATTGATATCGTAATATCTTAATGTTTGTTTTGGTCGTAACCATTTATCTTGATTGGAACCATTGATATCATAATATCTTAATTGTCTCCATTGGTCGTAACTATTTACCTTGATTGAAATCATTGATATCGTAATATCTTAATGTTTGCGTTGGTCGTAACCATTTACCTTGATTGAAATCATTGATATCATAATATATTAATGTTTGCTTTGGTCGTAACCATCTATCTTGATTGAAATCATTGATATCGTAATATCTTGATGTTTGCTTTGGTAGTAACCATTTACCTTGATTGAAATCATTGATATCATAATATCTTAATGTTTGTTTTGGTCGTAACCATTTACCTTGATTGAAACCATTGATATCGTAATATCTTAATATTTGTTTTGGTCGTAACCATTTACCTTGATTGGAATCATTGATATCGTAATATCTTAATGTTTGTTTTGGTCGTAACCATTTACCTTGATTGAAATCATTGATATCATAATATCTTAATGTTTGTTTTGGTTGTAACCATTTATCTTGATTGGAATCATTGATATCATAATATCTTAATGTTTGTTTTGGTCGTAACCATTTACCTTGATTGAAATCATTGATATCGTAATATCTTATCGTTTGTTTTGGTCGTAACCATTTACCTTGATTGAAATCATTGATATCGTAATATCTTAATGTTTGTTTTGGTCGTAACCATTTATCTTGATTGGAATCATTGATATCATAATATCTTAATTCTTTGCATTGGTCGTAACTGTTGCACCCCAAAATTTGCCCAACCTTTTTCTTTAACTGGCTCTTGTTTCACTGCATTCATATAGCTTTAGCATTACATTTCATTACATTAACATTTGCATACCATCATACATTCACATGGGATCAAGGGTGTGCTCATCAAGAAGAGGTTATCAATTTCTAAGCCTGGTCAAGGAGTTATATTCAAGCTATGCAAGGGCTTATCACCATCAGAAAAGGCAAAGAGTTGTATGTGGTTCACCTCCTGTCTTAGGGGCCATGAGAAGAAATCACCAGATGATTGTGAGTCCATGGATATGGTTATGAAGCATCTTGGGAGCTCATAAGATATCTTGAGAGTCATCATGCATCTCATTGAAGTCATTGTGCAGAGTGCAAGAGGCCACAACCAATGTTGGTGCAACTAGGGTTTTCACCTGGTCAACCCTCAGTCAACTGTGAGTCTTGAGGAGATTAAGACTCAATTCCAAGAAACTGTGATCATGGACAGAGGTGTTGAGACATGTCATATATCATTTCAATATCAATTCATCAATATTCAAGAGTGTGAGAAGTAATTGGGCCTGGGTTACTAAGCTTGACAGTGTAAAATCCCCTATTTCAATGCCTAACTTCAAGACCACATAACTCAAGATACAAGTTTCATCACATCTTGATACCCACATGAGACTTGTAGAGCATGCTAATACCTTTAATTTGAGTATTAGAAGTCACTCATTGGATTTATAGAACTCAATTTATGATCCAGACAAGTTACAGGTCATCAGATGAATCTGATTTTGGTGCTTGAAAGTAAACCAACTTCCGGGACATTTTTGAGCTAGAAGAGTGTTTCTCCTCAACTTTTGGCCAACATGAATGTTGTTCCTCATGATCTTATATTTCCAAAGAGTACTAGAAGTCTTTCATCTGATTTGTAGAACTCAAGTTATGAGGGTTACAAGTCAGGGGTATTTTGGGAAAGTAAGATTACAGGTCATTTTCATTACAGGTCAAGTTCACCACTTTGCGTACCTCAAATGAAACTCTTGCCAACTTGAAAGTTTCTCCAAATGGTGTTATTTGGTCAATCAAACCTCAAGGGATCATTGATATGACTTGAATTGGAAGATGTATGGAGAAAAATTCATGAAAGGAAGCTTGAAAATGGCTAGTTTGAATCAAATACATTTTAAGCCAATTCATGTCATGTTGGTACATTTTTTGAGTGCAATTGATGTTTTAAGAACAATGGAAAAATCAGAAATTCAATTTGAATTCATTTGGTGTGCCAAATTCATGGTTTCTTCATCTTAAAGCAACATAATGGAAATCCATCGTAGATTCGTTTCCAAGGGCTCAATCTCAACCCTTCATATCCCTTACATCATAAGTAACCATATTGAATCAAATTGCAGGCTGTTTAGCTTTGTTCTCACCATTTCCATAAAGCTCTATAATCAAAAATGTGGATTTTGAGTTGGACTCTTACAAGCTTATATTGGGCTTCAAAAGTATCCAAGCCCATCCTATATATTCCTATGATCATTTCCCAACTGCCATAACAGATTTTGGGAGGAAGAATAACAGAAAAACAGTTGGAAAAAAGTGGTGGAAGTTGAAAATTCGGTATTTAGGAATTAACCAGTTTTAGGCAAAATCAAGCATCCACAAAGCTTCTACAACATCCATGGAGTAATTCTGGTCCAAGAAAGTGAAGGTTCAGTGGCTGTTTGAAGGTGTTCCACAAGAGTTTTCAGAGGTATGTAAGCTTCAAGATTACTCATAATTTATGGTGTTTTAGAACTCGTTTGATATGCGGTTAGGTTCTTGACAACCCCTAGATGGATTCTAGATAGGTTTCGTATTCAATCGTGACACTTTTTGACAGAGCCTCCCAAGTTGTAGTTCACATTTCTCTCTAGATATTGGATAATAACGAAAAAGAATTAGATATTTGTAATCTAGGAAGTGAGACGAAGAAAACGATATAAAAAATTTGGAGTTCGAATGAGTTTGAAAAACCGATCACTGTTCATCCCGCCGAAGAAGATGACCGGATCTTCACCGGCCGCCATTGTTCCCACCGCGCGAATTCCCTTTGTTTTCATGTTCAAATTTCTAGCTTCGTTCATAGCCGTTAGATCGCGAGGCTTAGTAGACTTCGTATTTGCATCGCACGGCTGGGAGTGTAAGTCCGCGTGTACCCTTTCCTTGGAATTTCTCATTTAGTGAAACACAGAGTTTCACTTTGAAACTCTGGGCTCTCACTCAAAGCGCTATCCGCACCCCTTCCATTAGGCCCAAACCAAATTATACGTGAAAACGTTACTATCCCCACCCCCAAGCCTGTTTCCATTTAATAAATGAAAAGCTGAGTTTTTGACTCAGCTGGGCTTAGTAGTCTCGCTATGCACACCCTACTCGTGCAGGCCCATGCAATATAACACGTAGAATAATACTAGTTGCACCCTCCCTCTTAGTTCTTTTAATTTCTTTTTTCTATTTTATTTTTAATTGATGACTATTTAGTTTTAATTCAGAAAAAATATAAATTGTTGTCAATAATTCTTGAAATAAATCATGTGAGTAGTTTAACCTGTCTAGAATATTTTCTTATTTTGTTAATTTCAGTTTTAGTGTATTTTCCAGTTAATTGCATATTTTCCATTTTAATGTGTTTTTAATAGTTGAGAAATTACATGTTGAGCTTTATGATTTTATTTCTCTTTCAATAATTCATGTTAGTTTCTGATTTTTTGTATGGTGAATGTTGACACATTTTGGAATAGTGTAGTATTTTTATTGCATTTTTTAGATTGCATTTGAATAGGTTTTGAGATGGAATTTTATAGCCAGCCCCATGTGAATCCCCCATAGCATATATCTTGGTTTAGCCTCTGATTGGTATACTTAGACTAATAGTTTGGACTTAAAACTTTAACCATAGATTCTTAACACATTTAGGATCATCTAAGAATTTTATCAAGATTTTAACACCTGATTTCCTATTTTTTTCCGCATATTTTACTTTCTGACCAAAGTTTGTGTGTTCATGATTGCACCTTCTCATAGTTTGGCCCAATAAAGGAAATTTTAGCCAACTTTAAGCACCCAATCTTCCCATTGACCCTTAGTACCTAGATTGACACCCTTATAGGTTTATTTTCAAGTCTCTAGAATACCATTAAGTTCCCTTAGGATGACTTCTTTTAGAGCTAAAACATTTAAGGTTTCTTTAGAGCTTTTGGTGATGATTCTTTCCCTTATGTGATTTCTTCCATGGGCTTTGCCCTACCCTCTTTCTCCAAGTCTTGAAGAGGAGCCCTCCTGGGAGAGCCTAATCCTTCCTTTGGTTGGATTTTGTGCATTCCTCAGGAGGTTGAGCCTTGAATTGACATTCTTCAGTATAGTACATTCCTTTGGTCTGCACTATCTTTCTCCTTTAAGTCTTGATGAGGAGCCCTCCTGGGAGAGCCTAATCCTTCCTTTGGTTAGGTTCTGTGTATTCCTCAGGAGGTTGAGCCTTAGATTGACATTCCTGGCATGGTATATTCCCTTGGTTTATATACTGTCATCCATCTCCAAGTCCTTTCCTCAGGATCCCTCTTGGGAGAGCCTAATCCTTCTGTTGGTTGGATTATGTGCATTCCTCAACAGGTTGAGCCTGAGATGGACAATCTGTGTTGATACACTTTAAATCAGATACCTTAGATTGATATCTAGGACTAATACCCAGTTTTCTGTCCTATTGACATAGGATCCCTCTTGGGAGAGCCTAATCCTTCCCTTGGTTGGATTCTGCGCATTCCTCAAGAGGTTGAACCCATGATGGACTCTGGTGTTGATACACCTCCAACCTGATGTAGCCTTGGATGACTTCCCCGTTGCTCATTTTGGTTTCTCTCTCTTGTTTGATTTTCTTGATGCAGTAGAATAGGTTCATATATAGAATATTTTAGGTCAGGATAGTTGTAAGATTGCATTGAAAGGTTGAGTTAGTCTCCCTTTGCTTGTTTGCATGAAAGGTCAAGCCTGTCTCCCTTTGATTGTGTGTTTCCTCTGTGCATCTCTGTTTGCATCCCGTGTTTGCATTAGAAGTTGAGGCTTCCTCCTTCTGCTTGTATTGTTGCATCGCATTTGCATCCAGTTACCGTATGCTTCACCTGCTTGACAATTGTGTTTCTTTTCCCCCTTTGCTGTAGTTAGCTGAACCACAGTTGCTCTGATTTCTCGTACCAGACGAGAATATGTAGGCATAGGATGCGATATCCTAGCGGGCACACTAACAACTAACTTCTCTGTTCTGCTGCCGTGCGATTGAGACTTTCCTGCTAACGACTGATGTTTCCTTTCTCTTGCCCTAGCGCAATTGAGACCAGACCGTAGTTCTAGTTCCGGTAGGTTCCGCTACCTTTAAACCCCGACATACTACGTTTGTTCTACCAAAAACAGGTAACGCCTAAGTCTCCAATGGTCGAGTAGCATACACCTAACTACTAGAATGCGTACGCTAGTATCATCAATCTCTTCTCTCACCCCCGTGTGATCGAGAACACCCTGTTTACCCGTAGTATCCCGAACTACGTAAGCTCTGATCTTTCACGCCGTGTGAAAGTACGTAGGCACGAGATGCGATATCTCGGCGAGCAACCTCCTCTGTAACCCGTAGTTAGGCGAACTACGTTGACTCTGATTTCTCGTTCCAGACGGGAATACGTAGGCATATAACTGCTATGTTCTGACGAGTCATTTTTCTTTTCTTTTCATACCAGACTTTTAGCGTAGATAGATAAAACCAACCCGTCAGATAAACACAACAAGCATGGATCCCATCGAGTACGATGGACGTGAGGGGTGCTAATACCTTCCTTTTGCGTAACCGACTCCTGAATCCAGACATGGTTGCGATGACCTTGTCTTATACCTTTTCGTCAGGTTTTTTCCAATCGTTTCCTTTCCCTTTCTGTGGGATAAATAACGAAAGTTGGTGACTCTTCTGTTTTGCCGGCACCTTATTTTCGCAGTAGCGACAGCTGGCGACTCTGCTGGGGACTTATAGCTGCTGAGGAATTTTCCCATCCCCTATGCTGGGACCGTTTCCCATCCCCTATGTGAGTCAATCCTAGCGCTTGTGTGTTTATCTCTTTGGGTTTTATACATACCTATTGTACCTTTAGCTTTATTTTCCCGCATTTTATTTTCAGCATTATATTATATCATTATTGTGCTGTTGTGGGAGGGACTAATTTTGATGAGTGAGAAGCCAGACCTAGGCTTGAGAGAACACATAGTATTAGAGTGGATTAGTGGTGGACGTGCTTGCTTTTCTTGCATTCGTTCCTATGTAATCCACACTCAGACGAGGTTCTCTTTGATGACTTCCTATCGGTCCTTTGGACTCGAGGGGATTTTGGATCTGAGGATTGTCAACTCTGGGGACCGATCATTTTTGATTCAGCTAAGTGAGGCCGCTTCAAGAGATGATGATGCAACACCTGCCTGGGTATCGTATCATTGTTTCTTGATAGTTTGTGACGCTGATGAACGCATAGGACGTTGTACCGATATCAGTGGATGAGGTCCATACCTGTGAGTGGGCCTGGGGTTATGCTGGAAACAGTTACCTTCAGACAACCTGGTCTTTCTTGACAGTTTGAATCGGAATTATTGGTATCGGTTGGTTCCTATCAGAGCGGTGTTATGTTCTTGTCAAGGCAGGGCTTTGGTTATTCTCAGTCAACATCACATTGATCTTGATCCCTTGTTTGTTGCATTTGCATTTTGCATTTCTGTTTTCATTTGCATTTCATTTTTGCATATCCATCCTCAGCCGGAACAGGGAGCTTACCCGTCTTTTGTCCGCTTCGTCAGTTGGTTTTCCGAAATTCGCATTGGACTTGAGTTAGCTTCTGGAAGGATCATGAACTCAGCAGAGCAGAACTTGGTGGTTACTAGAGAAGAGTTTGAATTATTGAAGAACTAGTTGAGTCAGTTCATGGAAGCCATGACAGCTATGACTAGAGGAGAGGACAATGTTCAGAGGACTCCGATGAATAATGTTGCTCAAGCCCAGCCTGTGCAGATTCCTGTCAGAGACAATGATGCATCTTCTCTCCATGACACAGACTATCAGCATTTTATTTTCCCTGTGCCATATCCTTAAAGGATTGTTTTGAAGGTTAATGCTGAGGACCCGCAGACTGTTGAGTTTATGAGAAGATATCAGTCGTTGGAGGAAAAGATTGCTACCCTGATGAGTAAGAATACTCTTAATCTGAATGCTGCGAGCATGTGTTTGGTGCCAGGTCTTGTGATGCCTCCGAAATTCAAAATGCCGAATTTTGAGAAGTACAAAGGGGATAGTTGTCCGAAGCTGCATTTGGTTATATTCTGCAGAAGAATGACTTCAGATGTCGCCAATGACAAGCTTATGATTCACTATTTCCAAGATAGTTTGATCGGAGCATCTTTGGATTGGTACATGCAGTTGGAGAGTGATAGCATCAAATCATGGTCAGATTTAGCCAATGCCTTCGTGAAGCAGTACAACTACAACCTGGATATGGCTCCTAGTCGTGTGCATTTGCAAGAATTATCTCACACGGACAATGATTCCTTCAGAGGATATGCGCAGAGATGGAGAGAATTGGCTACTCGTGTTCAACCACCGCTTCTGGAGAGAGAAATGGTTGACCTCTTCTTGGGTACTCTGAAGGGCCGTTATTAAGACATAATGTTCAGTTGTGGAATGGCAAGCTTTGCGGACTTGATAAGAATAAGAGAGCTTGTTGAGAGAGGGCTCAAGAATGGAAAGACGCGAGATACTCCTTATATCCCAGTTGATAAGAATGAATCAATTGTCAGTTCCCAGGAGGAATGAGAAGGAGGAAGTGACGTTGTCTCAGAATATCTAGCATCTCAGGCTCAGTTTTCAGACGCTTCAAGTGTTCAAAGTCAACAGTCATATCGTCGTCAGCTGCGTCAGCACGCCCGACAAAGACCAAGGAAACCTGAAAGGCGGTTTACTCAGCTACCGGTGTCGTACAGTCAGTTGTTGCCATATTTGGTCAAAGGGGGGTTGATAGTGCCGAAAGAGACTAATCCAATGATCCCGCCTTACCCTCCAGGTTTTGATGCCAACGCCCGTTGTGAATACCATGTTGGGGCACAGGGGCATTCAACAAATGACTGTAAGGTGCTTATAAGCCAAATTCAAACTTTGCTAGACTCTAACAGGATATCTATCACGCCTCAGGGTTTTGTCCAGATTAATGATTCTCCTTCATCCAGTTGTATGGGTTCATCAGTTAATGTTATGGAAGGCTCCACCGGAAGTGTGTGTTCGGAAGAATGTCAGACTGAGGGCTCAGTTGAATATGAAGGAAGTTGCTAGAGGTTTCTGTGTCGGGTGTCGCATCTGTTTTCTCCGCTGACCTGTTTAGCTTTCGTGCATTGTCGCTTACTGACCATCACCAGGCTTGTTGGCTGAGGTCATTGTATTCGTACTCATGTGTGCTTAGTTGTTCCTTTTGCTGACTTTGCATATTTGTGTGAGGTGTTTATCTCTGTGCTTGTAGCTTGGGTTTCTCTTTGTATTGTTGTGAATATGTGTTTGCTTTCTGCATTGCATTCTCACATAACAGGTACCTCATAACCGTGGGTCTTTTTTCCTGTTCTTCACTAGTTTGTTGCAGAAATCCCCTCAGAGTTATGGAATAGAATCAGGCTGAATTGACTGAAGTCCGAGGCCAGCTGGGGCAGATTATGATGGACATGCAAGGGTTGCGTCTGGATCAGAAGACACTCAAAGAGGAAAACAATCAGCTGAAGACCCAGGTGGGCTTGATCATGGAAGTAATCAAGAATATGCTTAGGAAAGAAGGTGATTAGCTACCTGAAGCCGCAACGAAGATGCTTGTTTCACTTGTGCCTGTGGAACGTGTGCCTGTGCGACCTGTGCCAAGGGTTGATAAGCCTCAGATGTCTCATGGATGACAAAGAGCCTTGAATTTTGCTCTCCAACGCATTGCTTCTCGGGATAATCGTGTGACTAGGAGGGGGTGCGCTCAGAAGGTAAAATCAGCTGGCAGAGTTTACGACCAGATCCCAATGACATACGCTTAGTTGTTGCAAGTTTTGCTTCATCTTCGGTTGGTCGAACTTTGGATTCTGGATCCACCTAAGGGTAAGCTACCATCAGGTTCTGATATGAATGCCCGTTGCGACTTCCACTCTGGGGCACTGGGGTATAGCATTGAGAACTATCATGCTTTTAAGCACAAGGTTCAAGATCTGATTGACTCAAAAGCTATTGAATTCACGCCGAGCGGCGTAACTGTACCTGAAGGTCCTATTCCAGCTGTTGCCAAGATGATGGATGTTCCCGAAGCTGCAGTAGGTCAGGAGTATATCCTGCAATCAATGGTGACAGAATCCCCCTGTCCTCAGTTTTTGCCTGTGCCTAGACCAAGTTTGAGGATGAAAGCACCTGAACAAAAGGAGTCCCTGATAATTCAGACTCAATCTCCGATGGTTTCAACTGTTCAAGGTCAACAATCTTTCCAGTATTTGCAACAGACATCAGCTCCTCTCCAGAGTCAGCAGCCTTACCATTATCGGTCAAACTTGCGTGCTAGGCAAAACCCAATGAAGTCAGAGAGACAGTTCACCCGGTTTCCGTTTTGAGCATATTGGTTTCAGTAAGCAACTTTAAAGATGGTTGGTTCAGAAGCGAGTCAGATGCGAAGGCCCGGTTCTCGGAAGCTGGAATTTTCCTTTGTTTTATCTTGTTATTTCCTTATGTTTGTAGTTTCTTTCCTGTTTAAATTGCAATCTTGTTTGTAAAACTTGTATTGTTTTCAACTGATATTGATAATGAAATGAATATGCATGTTTTGATTTAATCCATTCGTGTTCACTCAATGTTTTAACTGACATCTAACGCTTGGTTAAGCGAAGTCCGGGGAGGATGACGAAGTTTAAAAGACGCGCAAGCTTCCGATTGTATGCTTTTGGAAATAAAACCTGTTGATGATGTACAGGCATTATTTCAAATCCCTAAACACCAGAGTTATAAGGAAGATAATCCCTTGTCAACCCCTTTGAGCCTAGTAGTAGGAATTTATTTTGGAAAACGAAAAAACCCTCAATCTTAACCCGGGGCAGGGTAGGTGTTAGCTAATTTGATCGAGCGCCCAAATTTTAGAAAAGAGTGTCCGTTCGAGGATCAATCACACCTCTAGAGGTCGTGCCTAAAAAAACCACAGTGGTTAAGCGTCAGGAGTGAAACAGTCACATTATTCCCCAAAGAGTCAGACAACCAGTGTCGCACGACTTGTTCAAAAAAAAAGCAAAAAGAATCAAAGGCCCGCTAAGTCAAAACTTGAAAACAAATGACTTAGGCAAAAATGAGGGCATCCCGCTGGACTTAATAATCAAAAGAAGTATAAAAAGAGTCAGTACAGGCAAAGATTAGGGAAAGCGAAAAACTGAAAAAAAAATGAAAAGGATTACAAAAGAAAAATCCTCAAACAAAATACAAGTCGTGTGACCCCAAGCGGCAACGACGAAAAGTGAGTGGCTGTCACTCCAAAAAACTCATGGTTTCTCGAACTATCACTCCTATCTTTCAACCTCTGAGAAGTGAGCGCTAAGGTCGAATTAGCTAAACGTAGGATTGGAGAACATCAAGGTGAACGGGCGGGTTAAAATAAATTTTGAGCCTTTATCCTTTCCTTCAAAACTGTGAACCTGACCACGTTACAACCGGAAAAAGTCCTAATTGAAGCAGGTTTGTTTCAGAGGCATACTTTGGTAAAGATCGCGTCGAAACTGACTCCTAAAAGGGTTCTTCTTACCGTGTTGGTACTGATGTTGATATTCTGATAAATGATTTGTTCACTATATGCCATAAACTGTTTTTTCCTTTTCCGGTGAACAGATTCGATGTCAAAACTGTCATATGCGTTGCATTAATATATCTTTTATGCAGAACAACTTGTTTTACTTATAAGTAAGCGCTTGACAACAGGAAAGTTTCCTACAGTGGAAAGTCTGATCAGGATAGAATGCAGAACGCCCGAATACTCTGTGAACCGGGGCAAGCTATATCAAGTAATCCCTAGTGATGTCAGCCATCCAAAGTCAGTTATTCCGGGGCAATCAGGTCGAGATTCGGTAAATCTCTCGAAGCCAAAAAAAATATTACTCCAAATCAGCCAATCAGGGGCAAAGTCGTTGTAGGCAGGGGCAGGCCACTCTAACAAAAGCGCAGAAGTTATTTCTTGCCCGAGGGGCATTAGATCCGAAGCATCTCTCCGAGGTTCAGAATGCTGGGGCAGTTCATGTCAGACCGTCAGGGTACAGATTTTCAGATTTTCATTCGAGGAATATCCCCACAGAGATCCCACAGACTGGGGCATATCAGAAGCGAAGGAATTGTTCCTCTCCGTGTCATCAGAGCTACTCAGAGTTACTCAAGTAGGTTCAGCCAATCTTCAAGTGTGAGACGAATGTCGGGAATTCATGCTATTATCCCTTGACCCTTCAACCAGAAACCGTGAATTCAGACAGGATGCTTTCCAGCGTCAGTCGTACTTGACCCATCACGGATAGCCTAAAAGCCCAATTCCTATTGGCAATCGTCACGAAGCCCAATCCTTATTGGCGCGCCATTCCTAAAGCCCAATCCATATTGGCAATCACCGTGAGGCCCAATCCATGTTGGCGCATCAGTCTCAAAATCCAATCTTCATTAATACGCAGGAAGACTCCGTCTGTTTTCCCCAGCGGAAGTCCAATTGTCGTTGGCACGTGTAAGTTATCCCCAGGGAAGTCCAATCATACTTAGCACATTTGGTTATCCCCAGCGGAGTCAGTTCACCTTTCCAGCATTTATTTTGCTGGAATAATTCTGTGATACTCGGCTTTCCCCAGCGGAGTTGGCTTTGTCTTCAGCATTTATTTTGCTGGAGCGGTTCCGTATCCAGTTTCTCCAGCAGCCCGAGCCTGCATTTGCATCTTGCATATATCATCATATTTGCATCATATTTGCATTTCATCGTCAAATGCGTAGCATTCCATCTTATATGGAGCATTACGCCATAGAAAAATTCAAACATATGCATATGCATGCGAAGCATAAGCCAGTTTTTCTATCAGCCTCCCATGGCAACGTGAATCACTCTGTAATCAGTTCAGGGGCATTTATCCAGCAGCTTTGTTCAGACAGCTCTTTGGTTTATTTGATTTTCAGATCATACGACGGTTATGCGTTGTCCATCAATCATCTAATGACGACAGACTTTGCTTTCCGTCAATTCCTATTGACGACGTGTACCTCCGAGCAGGTTTTCTTTCCGTCAGTTCGTATTGACGATGTGTTTCCCCAGTATGCATTTTCTCCGTCTATCTTTAGACGTTGTGAGTTTGGGTATGGCGTTTTCTCTGTCTATCTTTAGACATTGTGAGTTTGGGTATGGCGTTTTCTCCGTCTATCTTTAGACGTTGTGAGTTATGGGTATGAAGTTTTCTCTGTCTATCTTTAGACGTTGTGAGTTTGGGTATGGCATTTTCTCCGTCTATCTTTAGACGTTGTGAGTTGTGGGTATGGTGTTTTCTCCGTCTATCTTTAGACGTTGTGAGTTTGGGTATGGCGTTTTCTCCGTCTATCTTTAGACGTTGTGAGTTGTGGGTATGGCGTTTTCTCTGTCTATCTTTAGACGTTGTGAGTTTGGGTATGGCGTTTTCTCCGTCTATCTTTAGACGTTATGAGTTTGGGTATGGCGTTTTCTCCGTCTATCTTTAGACGTTGTGAGTTTGGGTATGGCGCTTTCACCGTCTATCGTTAGACGTTGTGAGTTTGGGTATGGTGTTTTCTCCGTCTATCTTTAGACGATGTGAGTTTGAGTATGGTGTTTTCTCCGTCTATCTTTAGACAAGGCGAGTTTAGGTATGGTTTTCTCTGCGTCTAGCTTTAGACGATGTGAGGTTTCAAGGCGATCTTTCAAATATGGTTTTCTTTCTGTTTATTGGATGAGATGACATTTCAAGAGAGGTTTTTCCTGACCGTTGATTCTTATTGATGTCGAAGCTCTTTGAAGAATGTTCAGTCTTCCTAGTTGTTGATACTTATTGACGACGTGGCTTTTTGAAGGTGGTTTTCTTCCTGTCAATTCTTATTGATAATATGGCCCCTTTAAGGATATTGTTCTTTCCATCAACTCCTATAGACGAAAGGATTCTGAAATTTGATGGGTGGTGTTGAAGTTCATAAACGGTTTTCTTTCTGCCGGTTCTCACTGACGATGTGGTTCTTCGGACAAGTTTTTCTTTCTGTCTATCTTTAGACAATGTGAACCTTCGGGATGGTGTCTTTCCGTCTGTCTTTAGACGATGTGAGTATGTTTTTCTTCCTGTCTATCTTTAGACGATGTGAAGGGATCAAGTGCATGTTGATCCAACCTTCGGGTTTGTTATCTGTGGCGTCACACAGGTAACTGGTGCTAAAGTCAGTTTCTTTATCAGATGATTGATCCGTTTGTTGCCGTTGTAACTGGATTCGGTTTTCTGGATATTTTTCCCCAAGCAGGAATTGCAGTTTATTTTCTGCGGTTGGAAAATTTCTGGGTTCTTTTGTATTCAACCGTCTTTTACCTTAATTGTCTGAAGGTCGTTCGCTTCTCACCCAGTCAGGTCCAAGCCGTTTGAATAGGGGCAGTTGTTGCACCCCAAAATTTGCCAAACCTTTTTCTTTAAATGGCTTTTGTTTCACTGCATTCATATAGCTTTAGTATTGCATTTCATTACATTAACATTTACATACCATCATACATTCACAGGGGATCAAGGGTGTGCTCATCAAGAAGAGGTTATCAAGTTCTAAGCCTAGTCAAGGAGTTATATTCAAGCTATGCAAGGGCTTATCACCATCAGAAAAGACAAAGAGTTGTATGTGGTTCACCTCTTGTCTTGGGGGCCATGAGAAGAAATCACCAGATGATTGTGATTCCATGGATATGGGTATGAAGCATCGTGAGAGCTCATAAGAGGTCTTGAGAGTCATTATGGAGCTTATTGAAGTCATTGTGCAGAGTGCAAGAGGCCACAGCCAAAGTTGGTGCAACTAGGGTTTTCACCTGGTCAACCATTGAAGGTGAGATATAACTTAGAAGGGGGGGTTGAATAAGTTTAGAAAAATAATACTAGAAATAAATCACACAATTATTTTTATCCTGGTTCGTTAACCAACTACTCCAGTCCACCCTTCCAGAGTGATTTGCCTTTCTCAACAAGGTCTTAATCCACTATTAAATCAAACTGATTACAATAGTATCACCTAAGAACTACAGTTCTTAGTCTTCTCAAGAGCTACTGATTCACACTGAATCCTCTTAAGGAAATTCCTTTACAAACAATGTAAATAAAATACAAGAGTTTTTAATGCTTCTATAAAGCTATAATCACAACAGTGATTTTTCTCTTAAGATTTAAGTACAAAGATTCTATGAAGAATAAGAATGAGAGCTTAAGAATATTTGATTTCTTTTCAGCAAGTGTATAGCTCAAGAGTGTGTAACTGAAGAATGAAGTGAGAGGCTCCTTTTATAGGCAACTGAATTTTCCACGTTGAAAAGAGAGTCCAAAAGGTCTGAGCCTTTTTGTCTTCACATGTACTGACCTTTCCTTGAAATAGATGGCACAGATAAATCCTTTTTGTCTGTGTAAGTGTGTCTAGCACAAATAAGGAAAGAGACGTTGAATGATTCCAACGGATACATTCTTGAAAACACTTCTTCAGTTTCAGCAAGTTCTTCAGAGTCTGAATGGATCAGAGTCTTCTGATGAGTTTCAGAACTATGTTGTATCAGAGTCTTCTGCAGCTTGTGTGCTTCTAGCGTGTTGATCATCAGAGCATCTTGACACAGAGCTTCAGTACTTGGCAGCGTGGGTACTTTCAGAAACTTCTGTAGATCAATGCTTTGAGAAATTCTTCAATCAATATTCTTCTATACATCTGATGCTTCAGCTTCAGATGCTTCTGATTATCTTCAGATGCTTCTGGCTATCTTCAGATGCTTCTGACTCAGAATGTTCTGGAGCTTCTTTCTTCAGATCCTTCTGGAGACTACGCTCAGGATCTTCAGGAGCAGGCAGATTCTTCTGTAAGATGCATCTGGCGCTTCAGATTCAGAATAATTTCTTGTATTCAAAGGCAGATTTGCTTCTAGAGAGTCAATATAATTTTAATCTGCAGTAAAACTCTCAAACAAATTTTAGAGTATATAATTCTTAAATATAAATTTCCTAACAGTTATCATCAAAATAAAGAGTAATTATTAAGAACCAATCTGTGTTCTAACAATCTCCCCCTTTTTGATGATGACAAAAAATATCAGAAATTTTATTTAATTGAACTTAAAGAATTATAACTCCCCCTGAGATGATGAATCTCCCCCTGAGTTAAATATGAAAAAGGAGTAGAAACTTCCCATTTTATCTTGAGTAATCTTCAGAGTCAGATCTTGTTTTATCTTGTAATAATCAATGGTCAGAATATCTTGCAGATATAAGATTCAGATTTTGATAAAGGATAAATGATCTGAGAAACTTAGAGGTTCTTTTATAGAGTGTTCTTATCAAAAGTTCTGAAATAGTCAATTAAGATATTAGAAAGAATAGATATGTCTGAAGATTCATTCTAGTGAAATTATATTAAATAGTTCAGATCTTTATTTTCTCCCCCTTTTTTGTCATAAGCAAAAAGTAAAAAACTTTTAATAAAGACAATTAAAAGGAATAATAGCAGATAATTCAATGGAGAATAACAGCCTAATTCAATTAATTATAACAGATCAAAAAGTACATCAGAAGATATAACAAAACATTCAGATGCAAAAATAACAGATGCACAAGCATGAGAAAAAAATCTAAGTGTGTTTAGACAAAAGCATCTTCAATAGGTCTGTGATCTCAGATTGTGATTGCTCTTGCTTTGACATGAACTTAGTGATGGTCTCATTCTTCTCATCTTGTTTAGTCATCCACTCTGACATGTCCTCAGATTTCTTGTCTTGCTTCGCCATCCAAGATCTGATTTCAGATTGACCAGCTTCCAGAGCAGCAATCTTGTTTGCCAAATCTGGATTTTCTGTCTTGATTTCAGATGATGGAGGTTCTGTATCCTGAACAGAGTCAATTGCCATATGTTCTGGAGATCCTAAAGAGGGTTCTACCAGAGTCATAGTTAAAGTAGGGGCAATTTGTTCTGGTGGAGGAGGAGGTGGAGCAGCATCCAAACACAGCAGAGGCCCAGTCTTGTTATCAATCCAGAATTGATTCCTTTCAGCTCTGAGCTTTGCATCATCAGAACAGATGTTCTTCAGATTAGAAGCTACAGTGTTGAATCTATTCAGAAATCCTTTCCAGATGATTTCAGTCTCATTTGCATCCATAGATTCAGAGCATCTTCTTTGAACAGTACCTAAAGACATATGTAATTCTTGCAAAAACGTTTGAAATAAATGTTCAATATTAAGTCTGGGTGGAGGTTTAAGCAAGGTTTCCAGAGTCATCTGTTTAGGCTTTGGAGTTGGTGGTATCAATGATTTTGGAATGGAAATCAGAGGAGGGGGAACATATGGAAAGAATGGAATTTCTGGTTTTTGAGGAAGGGATCTGTTTAAAGCATTAATCAGATTGGGTTGAGGTCTGGTGCGTGGGTAAACATCATCAAAGACTGCATTAGAGTATGGTACAAAGGCAGAGTTTGATGGTTTATCAGATGCAACTGTGTTGTCAGATGCAGAATGCAGAGCTGAAACAGCAGCTTTACCAGATTTAGCAGAAATGGTGGCTAAAGATCCTTCATTTTCCATAGATTTAATATATGAAAGGATCACAGATGGAAGGGTAGGTGTAAGTTTAGGTCTCAGAGGTGTCAAGGGTTCAGAGGGCTCAACTCTATCATAAAAATCTTTAAGTTTGAAACCATAAGATAAATTATGATACAGAGAGGACACTTGAGCACAAGAGATTCCAGATGATGATGGAATAGATGAAGGAACAATCATCTCAGATGAAGGTTCAGGTGGAGCCATAGGTTCTGGAATTACAGTTTTGGTAGGTACAGATGATTCAGGTTCAGGGTCATGAACAGGGTATTTGTCAGATGGATTAATCAGAAAATCAGGATGAATTTCTGATTCAGATGAATTTGAAGATGTTTCAGGTGTACAAGAGGTAGAAGAAACTTGAAACACTGTTTTTAATGGAGTGATATCAAGAACTTCTGTCTCAGGGATATGAGATGGTTCTGAAGGAATATCAGGTTGTTGAGTAGGTGGTTCAGATGAAACAGGAGCAGAAGTTACTTGAGTGGGTTCAGAAGTAACATTTGCTACAGGTTCAGAAGATTGAATTGGTGATGGTGGAATGACAGATTCTTTTTGTGGTTGATCTTCTGTGGTTTGTTTTTCTGGGAGATTTTCTGTTGTGGGTGATGCAGATTTTTGTTTATCATAATTTTGTGGTAGTTCTGATGGTTGTGTTGGTTGTGGTTCTGTTTGTTGTGATTCTGTTGGTTGTTTTTCTTTAGGTTGTGGTTCTGATGGTTGTGGAACAGATTTTGATGGTTTTGGAGTGAAGTGTTTGATGTGTAATTTTGGTTGAGGTGGTTTTGATATAGGAGCAGTGGGTTGTTTCTGAGGTGATACAGAACTGGGGGCAGCAACAGATGTAGTTTGAGTAACAGGGGGTTTGGGAACAGACTTAATAGAATCATTTAAAACAGCAGTTTTAGAAGAGACAGAAGCTTTAATACCTTTGAGTTTAATTCTTTTAGCAGATGCAGCTTCTCCAGAATCTTTTCTCTTCAGAAGATCCTTGGGACTCTCATCAATCTTAGCCTTCTTCTGGACAGGTTCAGATTCTGCTGCAGGTTGAGGTATTTTCCTCTGAAGTGAAACTTCTGCTTCTTCTTCTTCTTCTCCTGCATCTGGCAGGGGTTGCTTGACAAGTTGAAATACATTTGCAGGTACAGGCACTCCTTCTCTTTTGCATTCCTCTATATACATCAGAACAATGTGTCTAGGTTCTTCAGCAAAAAATAGAGGAAAATCTGATACTGGAATCCTTTTATTCAGATCAGACATGTTCAACTTCTTTGGAGCAGTGGTAAGTTCATCTACAATCTTGAGTCTCAGAAGACTCTTAGCGTTCAGAGGCTTTCCCATAATGAACTCAAGTTCCTCTGTTACACCAGCATCATACAGAGCAGCCACTAAACCATTTTCAGTGAGAAGATCTGAGAGCAACCTTCCAAAAGGTATCCAATTCCTGATCTTCTGAGTCTTTTCCTTCACAGATTCTCTGGATGCATTTATGTGATTCCACAGATGCATGAACAATAAGTAAGGAAGATCTACCTTATTACTCTGACTGAGGCAGTACATAAAATAGATCTGCTCATTGTTGACATAATCTGGGGAGTTTGTTGATTTTCTGTGATGAATGCATCCCATGAAGATCTTGGCCCAGATCTTGTATTCTGGTTTCAGATCTTTGAATTTGTTAGAGGCTTGTCCAACAGTCATAACCTCATCATAGACTTCATCCATATCAACACGTCCAACTGGCAGATGTGAAACACCATCTGTTTCTTCATAACCAATCAGTTTTCTAATGAGATCCTCTGTGATGATGATCTCCTTTCCCAGCACAGATGACAGAATAAACTTTGGATACACAGATGCATGGATCCAGAATTCCTTAATAAGCAAAGGGTAAACTGGTCCAAACAGTCTATCAAAGTATTTTACCCAACCTTGAGCTCTAACAATGGAGCGAAAATCAAACCCATTTTCAGCCAGTGAGTCAAACTCAACCATGGATTCACACAACACTTCTAACTTTTCAACAGGTGTGAGAAGAGTTCTCTGAGGAGGAATGTAAGGATTAGCACCAAGATTATCTGAAGTAACAGCAGCCATTGTTGATTGAAACTGAGCTGTTGTTGATGAAGAAGACGCCATTGAAGAATGCTTTTTAGAACACTTAGGTTTTGGGTTTTTGTGAAGAGAGAACAAGAGATGAAAATGCATATAAATTCTGAGAGTGAAAAGTGTGAAATGAAAACACTTCAAGTATTTATAGTAAACACATATGCACACCAAAAGACAGAATTAAAGCACGTTTGAGAGCATTAAATGAAAAGAATAAAATCATTTCAAATAATAAATGCTTCTGACAGATTTGGGGGGAAAATCAAGAATTTAACTATTCAAATTTCACCTCAAATGTCTTTTCAGTTGTCCACACGCCACCTCTTCAGATTTTGTGGGACACGTGTTTGCTTGCATGCTGTTCTGAATTCTCTCAAGAAATGAAACGTTAGCCACGTTCAGATCTTCTAAAGATGGTCAGTTCAGATTTTCACATCAGAAATAATAATCAGAATAGAATAAATGAACAGAAGAAATACTTCAGATCATTAAACATTTTGCATCTGAGAGATTGCTTCTGATAAATATTACTCTGGACAAAAATCCATACAAATATTTTTCAGAATGAACTTAAATCTATCCTTAGCAAGGGGTTTTGTAAAAATATCTGCCCATTGATGATCTGTATCAACAAAGGCTAAATTTATGATTCCCTTCTGAACATAGTCTCTGATGAAATGATGTTTAATTTCTATATGTTTTGCCTTAGAATGCAAAATTGGATTTTTTGACAAACATATAGCAGAAGTATTATCACAGAAGATAGAAAGATTACTCTCATAGATTTAATAATCTTCTAATTGACTCTTCATCCAGAGCATCTGAGTACAACATCCAGCAACAGCAATGTATTCTGCCTTTGTAGTTGATAGTGCTATGGTAGGTTGCTTCTTGCTGTACCATGAGATCAGATGACTTCCAAGAAACTGACAGCTTCCAGAAGTGCTTTTACGTTCAACTCTGTCTCCAGCATAGTCAGCATCACAGAATCCAACTAATGAAAATTCATCAGATCTTCTGTAACACAAACCCATGTTAGCAATACCTTTCAGATACCTTAGAATCCTTTTAACAGTTGTTAAGTGTGATTCTCTAGGATCTGATTGGAATCTAGCACATAAGCAGACACTGAACAGAATATCTGGTCTAGAAGCAGACAAGTATAGAAGAGATCCTATCATACCTCTGTAGAGTTTTTGATCTACCTTATTACTTACCTCTTCCTTACCTAGAGTGCTTGTAGGATGCATTGGAGTCTTTGCCATTTTGCTATCAACCATATTAAACTTCTTCAGAAGCTCTTTAACATACTTGGTTTGATGTATGTAGGTGCATTCTGGAGTCTGATTGACTTGGATTCCCAAGAAGAATCTCAATTCTCCCATCATGCTCATTTCAAATTCTTCCTGCATACATTTGGCAAACTCCTTTCCAAGCGTAATATTTGTTGATCCAAAAATAATGTCATCTACATAAATTTGACAAATCAACAGATCTTTCTTAACAGTTTTACAGAATAAAGTTGTATCCACTTTTCCTCTGATAAAATTTTTCTTCAGAAGGAAATTGCTCAACCTCTCATACCAAGCTCTGGGAGCTTGTTTTAATCCATAAAGGGATTTCTTTAATTTAAAAACATGATCTGGAAAGTTTTCACTTTCAAATCCAGGAGGTTGATGGACATATACTTCTTCTTCTATAATACCATTAAGAAAGGCACTTTTAACATCCATCTGATACAGAGTGATGTTATTCTGTGCAGCAAAAGAAATCAGAAGGCGTATAGATTCTAACCTTGCCACTGGAGCATATGTCTCAGTGTAATCAATACCTTTTTGCTGACTGTATCCTTGAGCAACCAGCCTTGCCTTATTCCTTTCTACTTCTCCCTTTTCATTCAGCTTATTTCTGAAAACCCATTTTGTTCCTATAATATTGAATCCTTTGGGTCTAGGAACCAGATCCCAAACTTCATTTCTGGTGAATTGATTCAGCTCTTCTTGCATAGCTATAATCCATTCATTATCTTCCAGAGCCTCATCTACAGATGTTGGTTCTATTATTGACACTAAGCCAAATAAAGAAGATTCAGAAGTTCTGAGAAATGATCTTGTCCTGATTGGATCATCTTTCTTTCCAATAATCACATCTTCTGGATGAGATGATTTGATTCTGGAAGAAGATCCTCTGACAGTTGGTCTTTCAGAAATTTGCAAGTTGTTTAGTTGGGAAGTCAAAGGTGTAGCATCTGGAGTTGCTTCAGATTCTTTGATATTTTCCTTTTCTGCCTCTGATCCTTCAGAGTCTGTGAGAATCACTTCTCTATTTGCAGAACTTTCAAACTGCTTTGGCTTTTCAGAGCCAAGCTTATCATCAAATCTAACATGAATTGATTCTTCAACAATCTGTGTTTCAGTATTGAATACTCTGTAGCCTTTAGAGCGTTCAAAATAACCAAGCATGAAACACTTCTGTGCTTTGGAATCAAACTTGTTCAGATTATCTTTAGTATTAAGCATATAACAAATACATCCAAAAGGATGAAAATAAGAAATGTTAGGCTTTCTGTTTCTCCACAATTCATAAGGAGTCTTTTCCAGAAGAGGTCTTACAGACACTCTGTTCTGAATATAGCAAGCTGTGTTAATTGCTTCTGCCCAAAAATGTTTTGCCAGATTTGTCTCATTGATCATGGTTCTGGCCATCTCTTGCAATGTTCTATTTTTCCTCTCTACAACTCCATTTTGTTGTGGAGTTCTAGGGCAGGAGAAATCATGTGCAATGCCTTTTTCAGAAAAATATTTTTCAAAATGTTTATTTTCAAATTCTCCACCATGATCACTTCTGACTTTAATAATTTTGGAATCTTTTTCAATCTGAACTTGATTGCAGAAGTCAAAGAACACAGAATGAGACTCATCCTTGTGTTTTAGAAACTTTACCCATGTCCATCTGCTGTAGTCATCTACAATGACTAATCCATACTTCTTGCCTCTGATGGATGCAGTTTTCACTGGTCCAAACAGATCAATGTGAAGTAATTCCAATGGTCTGGAGGTAGACACAACATTTTTTGATTTAAAATGAGATTTTGAAAATTTACCTCTTTGACATGCTTCACACAGAGCATCTGAGTTGAACTTCAACTTAGGAAGTCCTCTGACCAGATTGAGTTTATTAATCTGAGATATACGTCTCATATTAATATGCCCCAATCTTCTATGCCAGACCCATTGCTCATCATTCACAGATAAGAGGCATTTTACATTTTGAACTTTAAGTTCTGAAAGTTTAATTTTATAAATGTTGTGTTTCCTCTTTCCACTGAATAGGATAGAGCCATCCTTTTGACATACAGCTTTGCAACATTTTTGATTAAAGATTATATCATAACCATTGTCACTTAATTGACTTATGGACAATAGATTATGTTTCAATCCTTCAACTAACAGAACATTAGTAATAGAGGGAAGCTTACCATTTCCAATAGTGCCAGATCCAATGATCTTGCCCTTCTGGTTCCCTCCAAACTTCACGTCCCCTCCAGATCTAAGTTCCAGGCTTTGGAACATAGACCTTTCTCCTGTCATGTGTCGTGAGCATCCAGAGTCCAGGTACCATGATTGGTGTCCTGACTTTGCTGCTAAGAACATCTGCAACAGGAATTATTTTGTCTTTAGGTACCCAGATCTTCTTGGGTCCTTTAGGGTTAGTTGGTTTGCAAGTTTGTCTAAACTTCTGTTTTGCAACATAGTGTTTATTCTGACTTGCCTTTGGTTTAAACACATAAGTACTCTTCTCAGAGCTTGTGTGTTTAATGTCATTCAGATGACCAAATTTGAATTGAGAGTACAGAGGTGTCTTACTGATAAAAAGTTTGTCAACAGGTTTTGGATTGCTTCCAGATGAAGACTCATATCCAATGCCTCTTCTGTTGTTTCCACTAACACCATAGATCATGGAAGCCATCTTGCTTCTGTCTATGCTCTTAGTGAGAAACTTCTGAAAACTAGAGTCATATTTTTCTAAAATATTTTCACAAGACTTAGTTTCAGAATCAGATTCTTGTTGAGTTCTATCAAAGTCATCTTTGATTTTTAAATTTATTTCCTTCTGCTCAACAAGTTCTGTTTTCAGAAGATCAATCTCAGATTCAAGATTGCTTTTCAGCTTCTTGTATTTGAGTTTGATGTTGTTGTAACTTTTAAGAACTTCTGTTAAAACTTTAATGAGTTCTTCTTTGGTAAGTTTGGCCATTACCTCTTCTGCATCATCATCAGATTCAGATTCTGATTCATATCCAGAGGTACCTTCCTCTTGATCCTCTGTCCTGGCCATCAATGCAACATTTGCACGTTCTTCTTCAGATTCAGAAGATGACTCACACTCATCAGAGTCAACCCATGTTGCCATCAGAACCTTTTTCTTCTTGTTGAACTTCTTCTTAGGTTTTTCTTTCAGAAGTTTAGGGCAGTCATTCTTGTAGTGCCCAGGTTCTTTGCACTCATAGCACACCACATCTTTCTTGGCAGATCTTCTGTGACTAGAAGATTCTTTTCTGTTTCCAGATCTTCTGAAGTTGTTAAACTTCTTTCCCTTGTGCTTCCAGAGTTTGTGAATCCTTCTGGACAGCATGGACAACTCATCTTCTTCTTCAGAAGAAGATTCTTCAGAGCTTTCTTGAATAACCTGCAAAGCTTTAGCAGTTTTGTTAGATTTTAAAGCTATGGATTTACCTTTATCTTTCTTCTGGGGTTCATCTTCCTCCAGCTCAATTTCATGACTTCTCAAAGAACTGATAAGTTCTTCTAAGGAGATCTTGTTCAGATCTTTTGCCATCTTTAATGCAGTCACCATTGGTCTCCATCTGGTGGGAAGACTTCTGATGATTTTCTTGACATGATCTGACGTTGAGTAGCCCTTGTCCAGAACTTTCAGACCAGCTGTAAGAATCTGAAATCTAGAAAACATAGTTTCTACATTTTCAGAATCTTCCATTTTAAATGCCTCATACTTCTTTATGAGCGCCAGAGCCTTTGTCTCTTTAACCTGGGAGTTTCCCTCATGAGTCATTTTGAGTGATTCAAACATGTCATGAGCAGTATCTCTGTTAGTAATCTTCTCATACTCAGTATGAGAGATTGCATTAAGCAATATAGTTCTGGCTTTGTGGTGATTCTTGAAGTCTCTTTTCTGCACTTCAGTCATTGATTTTCTATCAATCTTTTTGCCATCCTATCCAGTAGGATGTACATATCCATCAATGACCAAATCCCAAAGATCAGCATCATACCCAAGAAAAAAACTTTCTATTCTATCTTTCCAATAGTCAAATTTTTCTCCATCAAACATTGGAGGTTTGGTACTGATCCTATCCTTCTCTTCATATTTATTGTTGATTGAATTATCAGCCATGATAACAAAAAAATATATAGATCAAAGTATATCTCCTCTGGATCTTTACTGACACTGTTAAGTGATAGCACACTCAGAACCGGAGCTCTGATGCCAACTGAAGGTGAGATATAACTTAGAAGGGGGGGGGGGGGGTTGAATAAGTTTAGAAAAATAATACTAGAAATAAATCACACAATTATTTTTATCCTGGTTCGTTAACCAACTACTCCAGTCCACCCTTCCAGAGTGATTTGCCTTTCTCAACAAGGTCTTAATCCACTATTAAATCAAACTGATTACAATAGTATCACCTAAGAACTACAGTTCTTAGTCTTCTGAAGAGCTACTGATTCACACTGAATCCTCTTAAGTAAATTCCTTTACAAACAATGTAAATAAAATACAAGAGTTTTTAATGCTTCTATAAAGCTATAATCACAACAGTGATTTTTCTCTTAAGATTTAAGTACAAAGATTCTATGAAGAATAAGAATGAGAGCTTAAGAATATTTGATTTCTTTTCAGCAAGTGTATAGCTCAAGAGTGTGTAACTGAAGAATGAAGTGAGAGGCTCCTTTTATAGGCAACTGAATTTTCCACGTTGAAAAGAGAGTCCAAAAGGTCTGAGCCTTTTTGTTTTCACATGTACTGACCTTTCCTTGAAATAGATGGCACAGATAAATCCTTTTTGTCTGTGTAAGTGTGTCTAGCACAAATAAGGAAAGAGACGTTGAATGATTCCAACGGATACATTCTTGAAAACACTTCTTCAGTTTCAACAAGTTCTTCAGAGTCTGAATGGATCAGAGTCTTCTGATGAGTTTCAGAACTATGCTGTATCAGAGTCTTCTGCAGCTTGTGTGCTTCTAGCGTGTTGATCATCAGAGCATCTTGACACAGAGCTTCAGTACTTGGCAGCGTGGGTACTTTCAGAAACTTCTGTAGATCAATGCTTTGAGAAATTCTTCAATCAATATTCTTCTATACATCTGATGCTTCAGCTTCAGATGCTTCTGATTATCTTAGATGCTTCTGGCTATCTTCAGATGCTTCTGACTCAGAATGTTCTGGAGCTTCTTTCTTCAGATCCTTCTGGAGACTACGCTCAGGATCTTCAGGAGCAGGCAGATTCTTCTGTAAGATGCATCTGGCGCTTCAGATTCAGAATAACTTCTTGTATTCAAAGGCAGATTTGCTTCTAGAGAGTCAATATAATTTTAATCTGCAGTAAAACTCTCAAACAAATTTTAGAGTATATAATTCTTAAATATAAATTTCCTAACAGTTATCATCAAAATAAAGAGTAATTATTAAGAACCAATCTGTGTTCTAACAACCCTCAGTCAACTGTGAGTCTTGAGGAGATTAAGACTCAATTCCAAAAAACTGTGATCATGGAAAGATGTGTTGATACATGTCATATATCATTTCAATATCAATTCATCAATATTCAAGAGTGTGAGAAGTAATTGGGATAGGGTTACTAAGCTTGACAGTGTAAAATCCCCTATTTCAATGCCTAACTTCAAGACCCCATAACTCAAGATACAAGTTTCATCTTATCTTGATATCCACATGAGACTTGTATAGCATGTTAATACCTTTAATTTGAGTATTAGAAGTCACTCATTGGATTTATAGAACTCAAGTTATGATCTAGACAAGTTACAGGTCATCAGATGAAACTGATTTTGGTGCTTGAAAGTCAACCAACTTCCAGGACATTTTTGAGCTAGAAGGGTGTTTCTCCTCAACGTTTGGCCAACATGAATGTTGTTTCTCATGATCTTAGCTTTCCAAGTAGTACTATAAGTCTTTCATCTGATTTGTAGAACTCGAGTTATGAGGGTTACAAGTCAGGGGTATTTTGGGAAAGTAAGATTACAGGTCATTTTCATTACAGGTCAAGTTCACCAATTTGCGCACCTCAAATGTAAATCTTTCCAACTTGAAAGTTGCTCCAAATGGTGTTATTTGGTCAATCAAACCTCAAGGGATCATTGATATGACTTGAATTGGAAGATGTATGGAGAAAAATTCATGAAAGGAAGCTTAAAAAGAGCTAGTTTGAATCAAATACATTTTAAACCAATTCATGTCATGTTGGTATATTTTTTGAGTGCAATTGATGTTTTAAGAACAATGGAAAAATCATAAATCCAATTTGAATTCATTTGGTGTGCCAAATTCATGGTTTCTTCATCTTTAAGTAACATAATGGAAATCCACCGTAGATTCGTTTCCAAGGGCTCAATCTCAGCCCTTCATATCCCTTGCATCATAAGTAACCATATTTGTTGCACCCCAAAATTTGACCAACCGATTCCCACATCTGGTTTATGTTTTGACGCACTTTGCATTCGCATTCGCATACCGCATACATTGCATTTTTTCAGTTAGATTGACTTTATCGGGATTACAGCTTCCCCTGGCGTTTCAAGCATTTCAGGCCAATACGAGGTTTTATTTTGGGAAGTTGTGCGCTTCCCGGTGTTTTCAGCCCACACTTTTGTTTTTGAGGTTATCTCGGTGTCCGGATTTTTGCCGCTTATTTCAATTTGGTCTCGCGTTCTCTTTTATTTGTTTTTTTAAATAGGTTTTATTATTTTCTAGAATTTAAATAGAGCCTTTAGTTGTTTTTAGAATTTTATTAGCTTTAATAGCATTTTTTTTTAGAATTAATAGAATATTATAGATTTTATAGAATAAATAGTTTTAAATAGATTTTAATATAGTTTTTAGAATATTAATAGATATTAGTTTATTTTTAGAATAATATAGTTTTATTAGTTTTATTATTGATTTTATAGATTTTAATAGAATTTTCAATTGATTTAATAGATTTTAACATAGAATTTAAATAGATATTTTTAGATTTAATCGAATAGTTTTAATACTATAGATTTTTTTTAATAGATGTTAATTAGATATTAGTGTTTAGTTTAATAAGTTTCTTTTAATAGAGTTTATTAAAGTCTTGTTAGATTAGTTTAATTAGGTTTGGTTTTATTAATTAGTTTTAATTAGGGTCAGCTTTTATTAAATGGTCGTATTAATTTTCGTATTAATTGAGTCATTAGTCAGTTAATTTTCATTAGCATTTAATCAAGGTCATTAGTCTGAGTTGTTAATGGGCTAGATGTCCATTCCGTAAGGCCCATAGTCCAGTTACGGCCATGTGTCTGTATATAAGAGCTGCCACGCGTTTTCATCAGTTCCTGCCACCTCACTTCCCACTCACACCACTCTGAGCCACTTGGCACTCTCTCCCCGTCTTCCCATGCCACGTGTCTTCACTTCTCTCTCTCTCCCTAGCATGCAGCGTGACACCTGTTTTCCACTCAGTCTATCCTGCCGCCGGCCATGCAAACCACCGGAGGACATCACCGGAGAAATCTAGCGGTGGTTCTCACGGCCAATTTCCACCGGAAACTCAAAAAAAACCCGCCGGAAACATCAGCGTTCTTCAAATTTCCAGAATGTTTATCAAAATCATCTTCAAGAATCCTCATCAGATTTTCCAGTTCAACATCTCCAACGTTCATTACTATCATCTCCAGATTTGATCAAGATCTTCATTATCTCGTCGGATCCGAGTCCAATTTTTCATCCGCCATGAACATCATGAATAACAACTTCGATTTCCAGAAAAAACTTCAAGAACGTTCTTCATACATTCATACGAACTTCATCCAAGTTCGTCAGCTTCATCCCGATCTTTCAAATCTTCACACGAAGTTCATCGAGTTTCAAGATCCATAGGAGATTCATCGCATCCTTCATCAAATATCTTCGTTCAATCTTCATCATCGTTCATCAGCGTTCTTCAGATTCATCCATAATATTCACGCATCATCAACGTTTTTCCAGTTTTGTTCATCAGAGCTCCTGTGTTCATCGACCTTCAACATCAATATTCATCCTGTTCGTTGTACTTTTCCAGAAAACAGGAAAACGCCTTCCAGAAACTCCTTCAAATCTTCGTCAACAAATGCTTGCCTTCAAGAGCATACAAGCCATGGTTTAATTTGTTTCCGGATATTTGTAATATAATTTTGTGTTTGTTTTGTTCATGTATTTTGTAGATTCACAACGAGATGATGTTTGAGTGATAGAAAAAATGAATGGAGAGAAGAGATTTTGAGACTGGGAGAGAAAGAATCTGAGAGAGTTTGTGGAAGAGTTGAAACGAGAAAGAGAGGCTGAGAGGAGGAACGGCGCAATGTGAACAGTGAATGGGAGATAGGAGAAGGAGCTAGGTTTTTTCTGAAGAATGTTGATACGTGGGTTTGGTGTTGGGCTTCAAGCCCAACAAGTTTTGGCATACCCCCGTTTTCCTCATGTCCCCCTGGCTGTTTTTGTTGGGATTGTGGGCTGGGCCTACTTCATTTTTGCTACACCCCCTGTTTTGCTCACCAAACCCTTTCCCCCATTTTTGTGTGTGCTGTGGGCTGGGCCCAACCTTTATGGTTTTTTTGCTAGCATATGCACTCCCCTGTATGAACAAATCCCCCTCCCTTTTTCTGGCTGTCCTTTTATTGCTTTTATTTTCTTTAGATATTTTTCTCTTAGGATTTTAAAGGAAATATTAAATATAGAAATAATAGCATAGATTTAAATTCTAGATTTTAGGATATTAAACCATTAAATAGTTTTGATATTTTTAGGAGAGTTTATTTCCTTATTATAGAAATAGTCATTTAGGATATTACGTAATTTCTCTTGACTTTGCTATTAGGAATTTGGTTTCAATTTTAGGATGCAATTTCCATTTTATTATTAGACTTGTTATCTCGCTTTGTTATGTTGCAGGTTAAGGACAATAATTTCGCAATGCGATGTTAACTAATTTGTTGACAGATAAAGCAGGATCCAAGACCTTTCCTCTTTCTCTCCTATTTTCGTTTCTATCCGATTTTATTCTCGATTTTATTGTTGGCTGGCCGTGTGACACGATTCAATTGGAGAATGATTTTCGATGTCATTTCTCTATCTTGTCTTTGACACGGACATCAATACGCTACCTCTTAGAGTTCGATTTCTCGTAAGTCGAACCATGACGGTCTAAGTGTTACATTGGTTCTGGTTCAAGCGTCATCAACAAGGATCCAGAGAGGAGAAGATTGGAATGGAGCTTGCGCGCATGTCAGGAGCCCAGGAGCTGCTTCGTTCAACATCATCATCGTCTTATTCAAGTCTTCAGGCAACCGTCGAGTGTTGTAAGCTGCATCGTTAGATACGTAGGAAATGACAATTGAGGAGTTACTTCTTAATCGTCTAGGATGTCTAGTATGGTACCCTTAGGGTGACATGCGACGCATTCGCTCCTACGTCTTAGGTTCTTGCGTGTGTGTCCCGAGTTCCTTCCCGTTTAGGCATAGGCCTGCTTCCTCTTTGTTCTCGCCCCCGTGCGAGCGAAACCCCTTTTCTCTCGCGTTCAGGCGATTGAGACCCCTTCTCTTGCCCCCGTGCAATCGAGACTCGTTTTCCCGTCGAACTACGTTTGCTCTGATCTCTCGTGCCAGACGAGAGTACGTAGGCATAGGATGCGACATCCTAGCGAGCTCCCTTTTCCCTTTTTCCCCGTTTAGCTGTAGTAGGCTGAACTACAGCCGCTCTGATTTCTCATATCGAATGAGAATATGTAGGCATAGGATGCGATATCCTGGCGAGCACACTAACAACTAACTTCTCTGTTCTCTCGTTGACGTGCGATCGAGACTTTCCCGTTAACGACTGATGTTTCCCTTTCTCTTGCCCTTGCGAATTTGAGACCAGACTGTAGTTCTAAGTTCCGTAGGTTCCCGTACCTCTAAAACCAATTTCATCTCTCACTCCTGTGTGATCGAGAATACCCTGTCTAGCCGTAGTTAGCCTGAACTACGTAAGCTCTGATCTTTCACGCTGTGTGGAAGTACGTAGGCACAAGACGCGAAGTCTTGGCGAGCCAATTCCCTGTAGTTTCCCGAACTACGATGACTCTGACTTTCTCTCTTGAGAATACGTAGGCATAGAGTGTGACGCTCTACCGAGTCAGTTTCTTCTCGTTTAGATTTAGCAGCCGTAGATAGATTGTTTTTGCATCCTTTAGACAAACCAGCAAGCGTGGATCCCTTCGAGTACAACGGACGTGAGGGGTGCTGTTGCACCCTAAAATTTGCTCAACCTACTTCACTTGGTTTATGTTTCAATTGCATTGTCATTTGCATAAAAAGTCATGTACATAGTCTAATCATTTGCATAGCATAGCATGGGCAAGTCATCTGACAAGGGATCAAGTGCTATTCTTCATCTCAAGGAATGTATTCAAGAGGCTCTTATCAAGATTCAAGCCTATTCAAATCACCAAGAAAGAAATTGAAGCTTTGGGAAGTTTAAAGGCCAAGCAGTGAGTTTCTCTCCTATCTTGAGGGTATGTGAAGATCATCAGAGAAGTTATGAGTTATGAATTGAGGGCATGGAAGACCTAGAGGGTCCTTTTAAAAGTAAGACAAGTCATTGGCATGGTTACAAGAACTACAATTGAAGACAGTCAACTAGGGTGTCATCTGGGTCAACCCTAGGTCAAATACTTGATTGAAGGGCATCAAAGCCTACTTGGAGGATGTGGGATGCATCATTTGATATATGGATATAGATGTGGTGTTGTGCCAAGGAGAAATCAAAAGAAATCAAGAAGAAGAGAAGTTTCTGAATTAGGGTTTCTGTGTAAAATCCCCTGATTTGGGTCAAACTTCCAAGCAAAGTAATTCAAAATGCAAGTCTCAAATGGATACTTGGCCAACATGAAACTTGTATAGTATCTCAAGACCTTTAATTTGAGTGGTGGAAGGCATCAAGGAGATTTGTAGAACTCAAGTTATGGTTCTTGCAAGTTATAGGTCCTCAGAGGCATCTGAAATTTTGTCTGTGAAAGTTACTTGACTTCCAAGCAACTTTTTCCCCTTAAGGAGTTTTCAATTGGATTTTTGGCCAACATGAAAGTGGTTCCCCATGATCTTAGCTTTCTATAAAGGTATGGTATGCCTCAATCTGATTTGTGGAGCTCTACTTATGATCTTGACAAGCCAAGGGCATTTTGGTCATTTGGAGGTTATAAGTCATTTCAAGCATAAGGCCATATCTCATACTTCCAATCTTCAAATGGAAAAATCTTCAACATCAAACTTGCTTAGAATGGTGTTTTAAGGCTAGTAGGGAGGTCATGAGATGTTGGAAGGGCTCATATCAAAAAGTGATAAAAATGGCCTAAAAATGAGGCATAAGTTAATTCAAGTGAAGTTGAAAATCATAAATCATAAGCTACAAGTCCAAACCATGTCATATGATAGGTCATTTTGACTCCAAATGACATTCTAAGAACAATGGTTCAGCCACAATTTTGATTTGAGGCTTTCATCATAGGGTTGCTTTGTAATTTGATTACTTGCATAATGGGGTACCAAACCAAAACAAGGAAAAGCTTGCTAAACAAGGAAGATATGCATTGTAACTGATCCAAAATATCATGTGGGGACAAATTCAAGTTGGTTACAAGGATTATGAGGCATTTGGCATGAGATATCATATAAGGAGAAATGAAAATGCAAATTACCATATCATGAAATCTTCAAGTTCTTACTAGATGGTTCTAGGAGGTTCTAGACTTTGCTAAACATCTCTATATATTGAATACAACTTGCATTGGTGAAGGGTTGGTGTTGATTGTGTTAGAGAAGAGAGATTGAAATCCAAATTCCCTCATTGCAAATTACATTGAATCTCTTGATTTTTCTTCATTGCTATTCCATTTTTCTTCACAAATCATCTCCATAAACATTCCTGAGTGTGTTCATACCAGAGTGAGACTCCATTGATGAAGATTTGAAGGTTTTCACATTGAAATTGCAAGAAAGCAAATTACATTGGATCTTGAAGTACAAGAAATTCCAGCCA
Organism: Lathyrus sativus; assembly: GCA_963859935.3. Classification (NCBI taxonomy): domain Eukaryota; kingdom Viridiplantae; phylum Streptophyta; class Magnoliopsida; order Fabales; family Fabaceae; genus Lathyrus; species Lathyrus sativus. The sequence continues at coordinate 135,011,118 of OZ012736.1, read as the reverse complement.
TTCCTTTTGCATACAGAGGAAGATTCATCATCTAGGGAGCATTATTGAGGAGTTACAAGGCTTGATTTGAAGAGTTTCACCACCTACCATTTCAAGAAGCAAGGTATGCAATTTCTGTTCTACACCCTATTCTAGGCATGGCTAGGGTTAATTATTAGTTTAGGAGTGTTAGAGACAATTAGGTGGTCATGTTTGATGAATTTGGGAGCAATTGGTGGAGTTCCATTAATGGAGGTCGATTCTTGTTGGAGCTAGAATGAGTGATTTAGTGAGTTTCCATGCTAGTTTAATGGCTGATTTTAATCCATGGAACATGAGGATCACTTTGATATAGAGAAAATTGAGTTTGGTTGAAGTGCAAAACTGATCATATTTTGAGTTCATGAGGTTACACCATTCGGGTTTGAATATAGAGAGTGTTTCATTGAAATCTAAGATCACAGTCATGTTCATGGCAAAATTCTGAGCAAGATTGGTTTTTATATCACGTTAATTGATCAAGAGATGAGGGAGAATGAGCTGGTCGAAGTTCTGTGCATGCATGTGTTTCCATGGGGGTTTTCTGAAAACCCTAGTCTTAAGGAAGAAGACAAAGTTATTGCCGTCGGATGAGCGTATGACTGGTTGACTTGAAAACGATCCAATGGCTGGTATTTGAAAACGCAATGAGAGGGAGAGCTGAAACCAGCGAAACGCTGCGTTTCATTAAACGCAGTATGGGCTTTGAACGATTTCTTCTATCGCCACCCCCCTTTAGGCCCAAGTCCATTTTTTAACTGTAATTCATTTCTATTTGCACCAAATACTTTCCATTTTCTTTTCAGTTTTAATTGTTTTTTCTGATTTTAAAATGGGCCTGGCGCGCTTACTCTTCGCACCCCCATACGCTGGGCCCAAATGAAATAATAACTGCATTTTATTTCTGTTTGCACCCCATGCATATTTTCATATTATATTTTACTCCAAATTTTCTCAAACTTTAAAAATCCATATTAAATTGAAAAAAGAATATTTTCTCATGGGAATTTTTTTCTCCACTTTCCATTTTTTGTCAAGAAAAATATAAAATCATAAAATTGCCATTTTATTTCATTTTAGTATTTTTTGCATATTTTTACTTTTAATTGCTCTTTAATGCTTTTATGTTGGTACCTTAATTTGTAGAATTTAGTTAGGGTAGCTACCTTAGTATTTTTAAGTCAATCTTTTTAGGGTAGTTAGATGTATGTTTTAGGTTCCCCCTGGATTAATTCCATATTTTTGTGACAATTTTTTAGGATAGTTTTGATTAGGTGCTATTAGGGTGTATAGAATTAGGTTAAAACTTCAACTTAGGTGCATTAAAACAATTTCTTTTGGGTTTTTTAGATTGAATTAGGACTTGGGACATATAGGGTATTAAGGGTAGGTTTAGTAGATCCCCTAGAAATAATATTAGAATTTTCCCCACTATTTTACTATTTTTGGTATATTTTGCAATTGTTTGATTGTATGGTGTGCCCTTTTGGGGTTTATTTTGTTTGTATGGGCTTATTGGGCTTGCTTGGGGTGTGGGCTTGGTTTGAAGAGCATGATGATGAAGCATAATGAAGACAAAGAGTTGAAGATCAAGTTCAAAGTTGATGAAGGAGCTAGGTTTGCTTGAAGATTGATTGAAGATCCTAGGACATAGGAGCTAGAGAGAGCCTTAGAATAGAAAATTTCTTCATAAATATGGATGGTTTATGTTGCCTCCATTCTTCTCTATGATTCAAAGTCTCTCTTTGATACTCACCTCCTTCCTTTGGAAGGATTAGTGACAGTATCTAGGAGATAGAACTTTTGAGAGAAACAGTCTATATTTTGTTAACAGTCTGTATGCCACCTTTGGTAGTTAACTGACTGTTTAGCATCCCAAATCATCTTGTGAACTATTACTCATCTAGGAGAGCTGGATTTGAAGAAACTTTGAAGATTGAAGATGAAGTTCATTGCCTTGAAGACTGATAGAAGAAGGAGTTGGTGCTGTCATGTTTTGCTGTTTTAGAGCTGCTGGTGCTGTTTAGAACTGGTGATGTATTGTTTGAGTTTCTTGACTGTATTGTTTGATAATTTTCCCCTGGAGGTTGAAGTGAAGTTGTTTCACTTTGCCTGTTGTTTTCTAGGTTCGAGGTTGAGTGGTACTCCCTTGCCTCACTTGTACTGCTGCATTCATGCATTTTACTGCTTTATTGTATATATGCTGTTTCTTTTCCATTTATTCCCTTAGGATCTCTGTTTCTCTCTGCGCAAGAGAGAAATATGATAGACATTAGGCTTTCATCCATGCATGACAACATTAGGTTAGATTTTGATTCCCTTTTTAAACATAGGTTTTAGAGTTCTGTCTCTTCTTTCTCAAAACAATCAGAAAGACACAATAAATATTTCAAACACAATAAAAAACAGTTCTTGCGTAAAAGACTGTAAACCAATCAAAACGTCATTTTTGTCTGCTTGGACTCTTAATCAGGAGAAAACCTTTTTCAGAAGTATAAAAAACAATCAAGACAGACTTGTGTCGTACGTGGCCCGAACTACGTTTGCTCTGATCTTTCATGTTGTATGAAAGTACGTAGGCATAGGATGCGATATCCTAGCGAGCAACCTTCCCCTTCTTTCCAGTAGGTAGGCGAACTACGTTGACTCTGATTTCTCGTTCCAGACGGGAATACGTAGGCATAAAGTGTGATAATTTGCCGAGTCATTTTATTTTCTTTTTAACCCTTGACCTGTAGAGTAGATAGAATAACCAATCCGTACCAGAAAACAAGCGTGGATCCCGTCGAGTACGACGGACGTGAGGGGTGCTAACACCTTCCCCTTGCGTAACCGACTCCCGAATCCAGGATTTGGTTGCGATGACCATTCCTTTCCCGTCTTTGCGGTAGGTTTACTTCGAGCGTTTCCTTTCCCTCCTTTGGAATAATAACGCACGGTGGCGACTCTTCTATTCAGCCGACGCCGATTTTCGCAGTAGCGACAGGTGCTAATACCTTCCCCTTGCGTAACCGACTCCCGAATCCAGGATTTGGTTGCGATGACCATTCCTTTCCCGTCTTTGCGGTAGGTTTACTTCGAGCATTTCCTTTCCCTCCTTTGGGATAAATAACGCACGGTGGCAACTCTTCTGTTTAGCCGGCGCCGATTTTTGCAGTAGCGACAGCTGGCGACTCTGCTGGGGATCCAACGTCCCCTATGCAAGTCAATCCTAGCGTTTGTTTGTTTGTCTTTGGATGTTTACTTCTGTGCGTTGTATGTTGTATTTTGCTGTATTTACAATTTCTGCACTGTGCTATTATCTGTTGCTGTTGTGTTGTTGGGTGGTTGTTCCTTTGAGAGAGAAGCCAAAACCTAGGCTCGAGTACACACATAGACTTAGAAGTAGAGAGTAGTGGTTAGCCTGCTTGCTTAGCTCGCACCAGCTAGCCGCGAAATTTATGCTCGGATGAGATTCTCTTTAATGCTTCTTGCCTGGCCCTTAGGGCTCGACAAGTTGTTTAACCCGAGGATTGTCGACTCTGGGAACCTATCAATTGGGAATTCGACTAAGTGAGGCCGCTTCAAGGGATGATGATGCCACACCTTCTGGGTATCGTATCATTGCTCTTGAAAGTCTGTGACGTTGATACCCGCATAGGATGCCGTACCTTGTCAGATTAGGTTCATACCCGTGAGTGGGAGGGTTTTTACAAGGAACTTAACTTCCATCCAACCCGATATTTTGGTCTTCTCTTCAGAGCGAACGTACTCAGTCAGCAGCGCAGCAGTATTCAGAGATTTGTGGGGGATGTGATCCCGTGTTTGCTGCATATTGCTTTGCATGCACATTGCTTGCATCATATTGCATATCATCCTCCAGCTAGCCAGAGTCTGATCCAGCCGTTGTTTTGATTCTGAAGGTGATTATCCGGTGTTTGGCCTAAGCAACTGTTGATTGTTAGAAGACGACCAAGGGGTTGAAACGGATTTGAGCAGAATCGAACAGTGAAGTCAGTTGAGGGTTATTGGTAGCTATGTCTGAGAGCAACTTCCACTTTGCTAACACCTTGTCAGGTTTCACTATGACGACTAATCCTCTGTATGGTTCTACGTCCGAGGAAGACTTTCCGCAAAGTGAACAACCTCACTGCAGACCAGTTTGTGCAGCCTCCTGCTAGGAACCAGGATCGATGTGAGCAGTTTGTTGTCCGAAATGAACGCCCTCCTCTTATCAACAATCAAGGTGTTGTCTTCCCTGGGCCGAATATCCGAAGAGAGATCTTAGTAGCTAGGACTGAAGACCCAAGAGCTCTTGAGTATGCTAGAAGGCTCCAAGTGTTGGAAGAAGGAGTGAAAGCCTTGAAAGTTAAAGATGCTGTTAACCTCAATGCTACAGACATGTGTTTGATTCCTGGTCTGGTATTGCCTCCTAAGTTCAAAGCGCCGAGATTTGAGAAGTACAGAGGAGATAGCTGTCCGAAGCAACATTTGGTGATGTTTTGCCGAAGAATGACTTCGTTTGTGCAAAACGACAAGTTGATGATTCACTGCTTTCAGGATAGTCTGACTGGGGCATCTCTGAGTTGGTATATGTAGTTGGAGAGTAATCAGATTCGATCATGGGTGGATTTAGCCAGAGCTTTTCTGAAACAGTATGATTATAACCTAGACATGGCTCCTCATCGCATGCAGTTGCAAGAATTGTCTCAAGAGAACAATGAACCCTTCAGGAAGTATGTTCAGAGGTGGAGAGAATTTGCTGCCAGAGTACATCCACCACTCCTAGACCGAGAGTTAATGAGCATGTTTATAAGCTCCCTGGAGAACCCGTAGTTCGAAAGAATGCTCGTAAATGCACCAAATTTCTCTGCATTGGTAGGATTGGGTGAACGCATTAAGCATGCCGTAAAAATTGGGAAAATTCAGATTGTTTCGGGCGGTCAGGCTAGTGAAACTGAGTCTTTTGGTAGCTACCAAACTGAAGAAGGAGTTGTGATCAATGCCATCATGCCAGATGTTGAGTATCCTCGAGATGAATCGGTGAAATGTGTTGGTTCTTCATCTTCTGTGTCTTATTATGTGGGACAGACAATTGTGCCTAGGGCACCATATCCAGAACTTTATGTCGCTTCTTTTGCAAATCAGCGAACTCGTGGCCGAGGTTATCAGAATCAGCGCCCAAGTCAGAACAGACCTCGTAACAACTTGGAACGAAGGAATGCTCCCCCTCATGTAGTGCCTGTGCCGTATAACCATATTCTACCATCTTTGATCCAGAATTCTTTGGTGGAACCTAAAGCTCTTAAGTCTGTGCCAGAACCTTACCCTCCTGGGTACAATCCCCACACTCAGTGTGGTTACCATGGTGGATCTCCAGGGCATTCAACTGAAGATTGTAAAGCTTTTCAGGCAAAGGTACAACAGCTGATCTACCAAGATTGCATTTCCTTTCGAGAAGGAATTTTGGTGGTTCATGACAATTTCTCAGCTATCTAAGCTTGCAGATTCAGAGGTTTATTTCAAGAAGCCAGTGGTCCAGACAGGCAGATGTCCTCAGCATTGGCAGTCCTCAGACTTTTTATCATTTGCATTTGTAGTTCCCTTTCTGTTAGTTACTACTTGTTGTTAAACATTGTTTGTTTCGAATGGTAATATTGATAAAGTGACTATGCATTTTTCTGAATTAATCATGTCGTTGTCACTCATTTATTGCATTGCACCGACACTTGCATTTTATTCAATCCACTTTATCACTATGATTAGCAAAGATTAGAGGGAGGATGACGAAACTGAATACTCATAACCGATGATTGTATGCTTTCAGATAAAACCTTGCTGATGACGTACAAGGCATTGTTTCAAATCCCCAAACACCGGAGATATAAGGAGTTAGTTCCTTGTTAACCACTTCGAGCCAAGAAGTAGAAGTTTTTTCGGACTTTTTTTAAACCCTCGCATCTTAAACCGGGGCAGGGTAGTTGTCAGTTAGCTTGATTAAGCGTTCAAGTCTTATAGAGGAGTGTTGCCTTTCGAGGACCAATCACATCTTGTTTTTCCACAGAGGTCGTACCTCATCAACCACAATGGTTAAACCTCACCAATCAGGAGTGAGACAGTTGCAATCCTTTCAGAGCAATCAAGACAACCAGTGTCGCACGACTTGTTCCAAGCAAAAGAAAAGGAAAAAAGAGAGCCCGCTAAGTAAAAAGAAAAAGAAAAAAGCTGGAAAGCTAATACTTAGGCAAAAATCAGGGCATCCCGCTGGACTTCAAAAGAAAAAATAAAAAAAAACTGAAAAGGAGTCAGTCCAAGCAAAAATTAGGGAATCAAAAGAATGAAAAAAAAAAGGATATAAAAAGAAAAATCCTCGAACAAGGACAAAGTCGTGTGGATACAGACACCGAAAACGAAAAAGGAGTAACTGTCGCTCTGAAAACCTTGTGAGTTCCTACTATTCAATATACCTCTCGAAGAGGCGAGCGCTCGAGCCAAGTTAACTGAACTTGGGGTGGGTACAAATCATAATTTGAGCCAAATATCGTTTGCTTCACGAACCGTGAACCCGACCACGATACAACCCTTAAAAGACCTAATTGAGGCAGGGTTTATTCTGAAAGCGCATTACGATAAGGTTGAGTAACCTGACTCCTTCTTGATTTGCTAGTCATATCCTTGTTGTATTTTTTTCACTGATCAAATCAGCACTACGTTTGAACTCCGGTTCATTCGTCACTCACAATCATGACACGTAAATGAGTGACAACATAAATTTTCAAAATCTGCATGAACACTGCATTAAAATTACCATTTGGGATTAAACAATTTTATTTGCAGGTCAGTAGTTGACAGGAAGGAAATTCCAACAGGGAATAATTGAATAGGACTGAATAATTCAGCAGTCTGGATCAGAGTGGTGTATGTTGTGAAATCCTGTGAATCTGGGGCATTGACTTCCAGTGAGTTCAGAATCAGTTGGTCTGAGGACAAGCCCCGAAGCATTAGTTGATCATGGGGAAGTTTACTTGAGAAGCGGTTGATCAGAAGTAAATCTTCTTGAGAGCCAACCAGGGGCTATTATCCATAATGCTGTGATTTGAGGATAGATCCTTCCAGTGTGTGATCAGGGCAGGTTAAGTCGCTCAACGCTCGTTCAGGGGCAAGTCACTTCAGAGATAGTAAAACCAACTATGTTGATAGTTGTTTAATTGAGGATGAATCCTTCCGTGGTACAGATACCTGGGCAAAGACATCTCAAGGTCGTATTGTAGCAAGCTGCTTTCTGTTGAGAGTGAGTTTCCCAAGAGCCAGATTGGGACAAGTTGAGTTATACTAGGGCAAGTTGTTCAAGCAAGTTTGTTCACCCTAGCAAGAGTTGAGTATCGGGGAATCGTGTCATTACCCTCATCAAAAAACCTGAACCTTTCGAAAAAGACCTTGTCGTCATTGGATCATTATCCTATAGTGTAAACCTGTTACTTGTCAGGACCTTGTAACCTTGTCATTTCCAAAGCCCAGTTCTCGCCTGGCAAACCGGTAACTAGTTCTCGTCTGGTCCACCTTTCCGTAAATACTAGTTCTCGTCTGGTACTGTTATTTTTCAACCAGTTATTGTCTGGCCAACCTTTTTGTAAACATCAGTTCTCGTCTGATGTGTGTTAGCTTTCAACCAGCCCCGTCTGGTCACTGTCTCTTTAACCTATTTGTTGCATTAGTTCTCGTCTGGTGCATGTCAGTTTCCAAACCAGCCCCGTCTGGTCATCCTTTCCTTAATCTATCATCCAGTCAGCCTCGTCTGATGTCCCAACCATAAATCCATTCTCGTCCGATAACCTAACCTATTTTTGCTATCAGTTCTCTCCTGGTAGTCCATCTTTGAACGCTAGCCCGTCTAGTATTTTCCCTTTAAAACCATTTTGTTAATGTCGCTACTGCAAAAATCAGCGCCGGCTATGACAAAAGAGTCGCCACCATGCGTTATTTATCCCAAAGGAGGGAAAGGAAACGCTCGAAGTAAACCTACCGCAAAGACGGGAAAGGAATGGTCATCGCAACCAAATCCTGGATTCGGGAGTCGGTTACGCAAGGGGAAGGTGTTAGCACCCCTCACGTCCGTCGTACTCGACGGGATCCACGCTTGTTTTCTAGTACGGATTGTTATTCTATCTACGCTAAAGGTCTGGGGTTAAAAGAAAAGAAAATGACTCGGCAAAGTATCGCACTTTATGCCTACGTATTCCCGTCTGGAACGAGAAATCAGAGTCAACGTAGTTCGCCTACCTACGGGAAAGGAGGGGAATGTTGCTCGCTAGGATACGGCATCCTATGCCTACGTACTTTCGTACAGCATGAAAGATCAGAGCAAACGTAGTTCGGGCTACGGAAGACACAGATTTGTCTGACTGTCTTTTATCTTTCTGAAAAGGTTTTCTTCTGATTAAGAGTCCAAGCGGACAAAAATGACACTTTGATGTTTGTTTCTCAGTCTTTTACGCAAGAACTGTTTTTTATGATGTTTGCAATCTCTGACGCACTATAGACTATGATTTAAGGGTGACTACGTCGTATGTCACCCTAAGGGTAACACACTAAGAAATCAGATTACTGAAGAGTGACCCTCCAGCAACCCTTTCTCAAATAGCTTAAGGCTCGTAGCGTACGACATCGATCGTCCTTATTACTGTGTTTTGAATGGTTTTGAGATAGAAGAGAAACAACTCTAAAAACCTAGGGTTTGAAATGGGAATCAAAACTACCCTAATTTTGTCATGCATGGATTACAACCTAATGTCTGTCATAATTCCCTCCTGCACAGAGGAAATCAGAGATCCTAGGGGATAAACGGAAAAGAAACAGATATATACAGTAAACAGTAAAATGCATGAGATGCAGCAGTACAAGCGAGGCAAGGGAATCCCACTCAACCTCGAACCTGGGAAAACAATAGGCGAAGTGAAACAGCTTCACTTCCAACCTAAGGGGCAAGCTGAACAAGCCAACAGACAATACAGAAAAAGAAAAAAACAACCCAACACCAGCTCTGACAGCAACACCAGCTACTACAGTAAGCAGTTCAAACAGCACCAACTCTGACAGCTACAGTTGATCAACAACAACAAGGTTGACAGTAACAACTTCTCCCAGCAAGACCCCATTTTCAATCTTCAAGGATCCCCAAGATTTAGATAAGCTCCTGTCTTCAAAGGTCTCCAAGCTCTGGCAAGCACTGAACCCTAACAAATAAACAGCTTCAAACAACAGCAAAACCCTAATTTTCAACAGATACCCAGCTTTGACAGGCACAAGCTTCATCTTCACCAATCTTCAATGAACTTCATCTCCAATAGGTTCCCTTTTCCAATGCAAACACTCACAGGAGAGAATCAACTAATAGATGAAGTTGGAATGTTAAGAGGCTTAATGATAACCCAGGGAAATCACTAAGATCTTAACACAGCAAGTGAAGGCTATCCTCAAGGTTCTACCCAATCAAAGCATGCTCTACATCCCTCCTAAGGAGAGATGGAACTTCTTTGGGGGACCTCGTGTCATAGGATGGAATAGAGGCACAAGAAACTCTCTATGTTTGAAAGAAGAAATCAGTCTAATCTAAAGCTCTCCATATATCTCCTATCTCCTAAGTCTTCAAAAGCAACCTTCAAGGATGAGAATCTTCATGCTTCGAGCTCCATCCTTTGTCTCCCATCATCTCTAGAGCTCTCATTAGCTCCATCAGGCAAAACTCAAACCCCAACACCCAATTGAAATGACCAAAACCCAACAAACACAAGATACACTGAATGAAATCCACTATCTAAATAGGTTTAAACCTCCAAGAACTGCAAGATACGATCATGAAAAGAAATGGTGCTCAACCTAATTTTGTCTCTAAATCAAGCCAATTCCTACCAGAATCCACCTAGCCATGTTCTACAATGCTTACCACCATCTAAAACCTAAAGAAACCTCATGAATCGAGCCATAGAAAGCAATTTACATACCTGCAAATCTTGGATGAACAGAGTGGTAAAACCTCCAAATCAAGCTCCAAGATCTTCCAAACACGTTCTATGATGTATGATCAATCTTCTGTATGCAACAAATTGGATTGAAACCTCTTGAATCCTTGAATCTGATTCTGACTTGCAAGAGATGAATCCAAAATGCTCTCTCACGATTTTGCACCAATCTTGCCTTGAATTGTATCTGGAATCACTCACCAACACCAAAGGAAGCTATTGAACACAAAAGAATGGATTGAAATGGATCAAATGGTTGTAACCGATTCTGTTATGCAAACTGAAAACTCAATGTTCAATCTCTCCAATCTCCCTCAATCTGCCCCAACTCAAGCTTTGAACCAGTTCTAAATCTTATATAGAACATGAATGAAAGCTCTAGAAACTTCTAGATTGATCCAATGAGAAGTTCCACATCTCTTGCTCTTGAAAATATCATGAGAAACTCATACATGGCAGCTGAGTTTTAAGCTTGCTTCAATGCCTCATTCTGATCCAATTTCTCCTTAGATGACATATTGAATGGCTTGGCAAGGGTTAAGGCCTTGATTAAGCTCCAAAGAGTGGTTTTGCATTTGTTACTTATGATGTAAGTAACCACCTTACAAAGCAAGTCATAGAATTATCCCTCAACTCAAAAATATGGCAATGTAAATGTTTTCAAAATGTATTTTCCAATCAATTTGGTATGTCATATGGCTAGGTTTGGACCCATAGCTCAAAAATCCCAATTTTCATCCTTGGTTCATTTAAAATTCACCCTTATTTTAGGCCATTTTTGCAATTTTGTGATACAAGCCCTTCCAATCACCCATGACCTCTTACCTAGCCTAAAAACATCATTTTAAGCACATCTCATGTTGAAAATTTTTACATTTGAGGAGTGGAAGATAGAGATTTTGACCTATGTTGGGAAATGACCTATAATTCAACTTTCCCAAAATACCCCTGGATTGCCAAGACCATAACTTGAGTTCCACAAATATTCTTGAGGACTTCTAGTACTCAAATTAAAGCTAAGATCAAGCCCTACAATTCTTATGTTGGCCAAGCATCCATTTGAAAACTCCTTGATGGGCAAAAGTTGCTTGGAAGTCAAGTGACTTTCACAGATAAATTTCAGTGCCCTCTGATGACCCATAACTTGCAAGAACCATAACTTGAGTTCCACAAATATTCTTGAAGACTTCTAGTACTCAAATTAAATTTATTGAGAAGCTATACAAGTTTCATGTTGGCCAAGAATCCATTTGAAACTTGCATTTTTACTTATCTGGCTTGGAAGATAGGCCTAAATTAGGGGATTTTACACTGAAACCCTAATTTGGTAACTCCTCCTCCTCTTGATCCTCTTTGATCTATCCTTGGCACAACACCCCACATGTATCAACATATCATTTCATGAATCCCACATCCCTCAATTAAGCCTTGATGCTCTTCAATCCCTCAGTTGACCTAGGGTTGACATAGGGCTGACCCAGATGAAACCCTAGTTGACTGCACTTCAACTGTGGCTCTTGTACTTGAATCAATGACTTGTCTCATCTCCAATAAGACCCTATAGGCATTTCACAAGCTTTGTACACATTCTATACCCTCAATTCATAGCTCATACCCTCATTGCTGGCCTTCAACACACCCCAAATTAGGAGAGAAGTCCACTGGTTGACCTTCAAACTTCTCAAAGCTTCAAACATTTCTTGATGACTTGGATGGTCTTAAAAACCCTTGATGTGCTTCTTTAGATAAGAATGGCACTTGATCCCTTGCTGGATGCCTTTCTATGCTATGCTATGCAAATGATTAGGTTATGTACATGATTCAATATGCAAATGATAATGCAATTAAAACATAAATCAGGTGAAATAGGTTGAGCAAATTTTAGGGTGCAACAGCTGCCCCTATTCAAACGGCTTGGACCCGACTGGGTGAAGAGCGAACGACCTTCAAACTGCACAAACTGCTTAGAAGACAACATCTGCAAATTTCCGGTTGAATACTAAGAACCCGAAAATTTGCCAACCGCAGAAATAAACTGCACAAACTGCTTGGAAGACAACATCTGCTGACTGGATCTGGTTGTTACGGCAACAAACTGATCACTTAGCGACCGTGCTGGGGATTATTCTCATCAGCCCGAGAAAGAATTCTATCATCGCGAGGATAGAACTTTGTCCACGTTAGGACGCTATGTTCTGTCAACACAGCAACATCCCGACGACTTCGCTGGGGAAACAATTTTGTCTGAACATTCATCCGCCTGCTTCATACGGGAAGATTATCTGAATACTGTTTCTCTGCCTGCCTCTGCAGTAGCTATCTCCGTTGGTCCCAACCCACAAACGACTTTGAGTAGAACTATACTGGGGACAGTAACACGAGGAAATCACGTCGACCTCCTTGGGAAAATACCTTTGTCAAATACCGGAACATAACTCACATACTCTATCTATCCTGGGAGAATTATCTATCTGGATACTGTGAAATTCATCTGCCTGCTTCATACGGGAAAACACATCTTCCTGATGCATACAGGAAAGTTCATCTGCCTGATTCGTACGGGAAAATCATAACACATCTGCCTGATACTTACAGGAAAGTTGTTCCGCCGGTTTCTTACGGGAAACATAACACATCTTCCTGATACTTACAGGAAAGTTCTTCCGCCTGATTCTTACGGGAAAATCATAACACATCTGCCTGATACTTACAGGAAAGTTCTTCCGCCTGATTCATACGGGAAAATCATAACACATCTGCCTGATACTTACAGGAAAGTTCTTCCGCCTGATTCTTACGGGAAAATCATAACACATCTGCCTGATACTTACAGGAAAGTTCTTCCGCCTGATTCTTACGGGAAAATCATAACACATCTACCTGATACATACAGGAAAGTTCTTCCGCCTGATTCTTACGGGAAAATATAACACGTCTGCCTGATACATACAGGAAAGTTCTTCCGCCTGATTCTTTCGGGAAAATATAACACATCTGCCTGATACATACAGGAAAGTTCTTCCGCCTGATTCTTACGGGAAAATCATAACACATCTGCCTGATACTTACAGGAAAGTTCTTCCGCCTGATTCTTACGGGAAAATATAACACATCTGCCTGATACATACAGGAAAGTTCTTCTGCCTGATTCTTACGGGAAAATATAACACGTCTACCTGATACATACAGGAAAGTTCTTCCGCCTGATTCTTACGGGAAAATATAACACATCTGCCTGATACATACAGGAAAGTTCTTCCGCCTGATTCTTACGGGAAAAGATAACACGTCTGCCTGATACATACAGGAAAGTTCTTCCGCCTGATTCTTACGGGAAAATATAACACATCTTCCTGATACATACAGGAAAGTTCTTCCGCTTGTTTCTTACAGGAAAACCATAGCCTTGGATATAGCTTTCTAGCCTGTTTGCGGTAGTAGCTAACTCCACTGGGGATATTCTGAAAATAACTACCCGACACTCGTTTCGACGACAAGTGACCTCTTCTGAAATTCTGATTCATGAAACCCTGAAATGCTGCCGCGACAGCAAACCTAAAGAAACACACTCCGCTGGTCGGATAAGAGAAACTTCAACTAATAATTCTATGGGGAACAATAACAAGAACTGCATCATCACATGTCTCACGGCAAGGCCTCGAACGTCTGGTAATAGATCTGAACTATAACTTCATACTCCTGTTGAGAAACACACCTGAAAGCAAAAGGTTAACCAACTTGATTTATGTTCCAAAATGCGTATGTTTGGCAATGGCGTAATACTCCATACGGCATGGTAATGCTACGCGTTTGGGTAGATGCAAACATGATAATGTATGCAAATGCAAATGCAGGTTCAGGCTGCTGGGGAGCTCTGATAAGCTTGCTTCATCAACACGGCTGTTGAAGACAAATACCATCCTGTTGGGGATGAACGAGTATCACTATGTATTCTGGCAAAAGTAAATGCCGGAAATACAACCAACTCTGCCGGGGAGAGATTACACATCGGTTTCCACCGGGAGGAAAAAAACACCATCTGCTGGGAAGATTAACTCGGCTAGGGGAGAATCAACCCTCCTGGGGGACAACTGTCTGGGTACAGTTTACGAACTCGGAACTACCACTCCGCTGGGGATAATCATCCTGACGAAGGCATGACAACCTGCGGGGAAAAAGAAAACCATCCTCGGTGGGGATAATCCTTCTGATCTTACTATCTCGGTTATGCGCCACGGAAATCCTCCCAGCTGGGGATTGAATGCGCACATTTTCGACTCTCTGGGGAGTATAAACTCTGCATGGGACACTGATTCTGTCTTGCTGGGGATACCCTATGGACACTTCCATGAGGATACTCTTCTGGGGAAAATAATCCCTCCTTTGGTACGGGATAATCATCGTCTCAATTTCTGGGGTGAGGCGCGACCTGCGTGGGGATTAGCGTCACACAAAGTCAAGTCTTTTATCACGAGCCTCCGGCTGGGGCCACAATTTTCTGATCGTTCGCTTCAAAGGTGAGAACCCTGCAAAACACAAACGAGACAAAACAAATCTACACAACCAGATCTATTCGGGTTAGTGTCCGTGACATTGCTTCAGTCAATTCAAAGTTTTAGCAATTATTGGTAAGGGCCAGCAAAGTTATGCACATGCAAGTTCATCGGAACATTGGCGTTTTCCACATACAAAACAGTAAAGCACAAACATCAAATACTGAATAACATGTTTTATTGATAATAGACCTCTGAATAGGCAAAGTTTTGTACACCGGATGCAACTCCTGAAAAGAGGAAGTTACGCACACACACATACATATATGCACAAAGAGCATAAAAATACAAATACAAATCGAATTCGCACACATGTCGGCAACGTGGTGCAGACAAACATCGTGAGCTGATCCTCCTATGACTCGCCTGACTCTGGCGCTTTCCCGGTATTCAATTTTCGGAAGAGATTGTGTTGGATAAACGAACCCTCAGGTACTCCCAAACCACTGAGCAATGTTGTATCAGATCCGGACCGCAGTCATTTGCTCTTTCAATCCCTAACTTTTGCGTGAATCGCCCTTTGCGGGTTTTCAATTCACCGGGATACCCTTTTTTCCGAAGTCGCCCAATGTAGGTTTTTGACTTCGCGGGTGTACATCTTTTCAATTTTATCCCTAACTTTTGCCCGAACCTTTTATTCATTTTTTTTTTCGGTTCGCCAGGATGCCCCATTTTTGCCTGGACTCTCTTTTTACTGTCCAGCGGGTCACTTTCAAGCAAAGTATTTTTTAACTGTGTCTGAATTCACAGGCGACGTAAAGTCTTCACCATCCATGGTGGATAGTAGCAAAGCTCCTCCAGAGAAGACTTTTCTGACAACGTAGGGCCCTTCGTAATTAGGGGTCCACTTGCCCCTGTGATCTGTTTGTGGCGGGAGAATCCTCTTCAACATAAGGTCGCCCGTCTGAAAGCTTCGTGGACATATCTTCTTATCATACGCTTTCTTCATTCGGCTCTGGTACAACCGACCGTATGCTAGAGAAGCTAGCCTCTTCTCATCCATTAAGCTGAGCTGATTCTGTCTATCTTTAACCCATTCTGCCTCGTCAAGTTGGACATCTCGTAAAACCCTCAGGGAAGGAATCTCAACCTCCAATGGTAACACTGCCTCCATTCTGTATACTAATGAAAAAGGGGTTGCCCCGGTTGATGTGCGTACCGTCGTACGATAACCGTGCAAAGCGAAACGTCACAACCATCTTCTGAACAATCTTCTTTATGTTCTTATTGGCCGCTTCAATAGCGCCATTCATCTTGGGTCGGTAAGGAGAAGAGTTGTGATGCTCAATCTTAAAATTCTGGCATAGCTCTTTCATCATCTTGTTATTTAAATTCGAACCGTTGTCGGTGATAATCCACTCAGGGATTCCATATCTGCATATAATATCTCACTTGATAAATCTGGCGACCACTTGTTTGGTGACATTGGCATATGACGCTGCTTCCACCCACTTGGTGAAGTAATCAATTGCCACCAAGATGAACCGGTGTCCGTTGGATGCCGTAGGCTCGATCTTTCCAATCATATCAATTCCCCACATCGAGAATGGCCACGGTGATGACATCACATTCAGAGGACTTGGGGGTACATGGACCTTGTCCGCATAAATTTGGCATTTTTGACACCTCTTTGCAAACTTGAAACAGTTTGTTTCCATAGTTAGCCAGTAATAACCTGCCCGCAGCAATTTTCTCGTCATAGCATGCCCACCAACATGCGTACCAAATGTACCCTCATGTATCTCTTCCATGAGCAACTTCGCCTCTTTCTCGTCCACACAACATAGCAATACCAAGTCGTGGTTTCTTTTGTACAGGACGCCGTCCGGGTTCAAATAGAAATTGCAAGCCAATCTCCTGAGAGTCTTCTGATCTCGACTGGATGCCCCAGCCGGATACTCCTTGTTCTTCAGGAAATTCTTGATGTCAAAGTACCAGGGTTTACCATCAGGAGCCTCGTCAATGGCAAATATGAAGGCAGGCCTATCAAGCCGAGAGATAACAATCCGGGGAGCCTCGTTCCAGAAGTTAACTTTATACATCGAAGACAATGTCGCCAAGGCGTCAGCCATTTGATTTTCTGCTCGCGGCACATGATGCAATTCCACCTTGTCAAAGAAAGGCAACAATCTCCTTGCATAATTCATATAGGGGATCAAATTGGGCTGACGTGTCTCCCATTCTCGTTTAATCTGATTCACCACTAGAGCTGAGTCTCCGTACACCTCCAGATGTTTGATTCGCAAATCAATAGCTTCTTCCAGACCCATGATGCAAGCCTCATATTCAGCCTCATTATTAGTAACGGGAAAAGTCAATCGAGCAGTAAAGGGGATGTGCGACCCCTGAGGAGTAGTGATAATTGCCCCTATTCCGCTACCGTAGGAATTCACGGCCCCGTCAAATATCAACTGCCATTTGGAACCCAACTCTGGTCCTTCGTCCGACAACGGTTCTTCACAATCCTTCATCTTCAGGTACATGATATCCTCGTCAGGAAAATCAAACCTCATCGATTGGTAGTCCTCAACAGGCTGCTCCGCAAGGTACTCTGACAAAACGCTACCTTTAATAGCCTTTTGCGAGACATACTGAATATCATATTCGGTTAACACCATCTTCCATCGGGCAATTCTTCCTGAGAGTGCTTGCTTCTCAAACACATATTTGATTGGATCCATCTTTGAAATTAGCAGGGTTGTATGATTTAGCATGTATTGCCTCAAACGTTTGGCGGCCCAGGCTAGCGCACAACACGTTTTTTCGAGCATTGAGTATCTGGACTCACAGTCGGTAAACTTCTTACTCAAATAGTAGATCACATGCTCTTTACGCCCAGTCTCGTCGTGTCGACCGAGAACACAACCCATACTTTCCTCAAGAACCGTCAAATACATAATCAACGGTCTCCCGGCCACTGGGGGTATCAAAACAGGAGGTTCCTGCAAGTATTCCTTTATCTTGTCGAACGCCTTTTGACAATTTTCATTCCAGGTCACAACCTGGTCTTTTTTCAACAACTTGAATAACGGCTCGCACGTCGCAGTTAAGTGAGATATGAACCGGGCGATATAGTTCAACCTCCCTAAAAACCCATGCACTTCTTTTTCTGTTTTAGGCGTCGGCATCTCTTGTATTGCTTTTATTTTCGCAGGATCAACCTCTATTCCTTTTTCGCTCACGATAAACCCCAGTAGTTTGCCCGATCTCACCCCGAAGGTGCACTTGTTAGATTCAGTCTCAACCTGAACTTCCTAAGCCTCTTGAACAGTTTCAGAAGATTAACCAAATGCTCCTCTTCCGTCTGGGATTTGTCAATCATATCATTAACATAAACCTCGATCTCTTTATGCATCATGTCATGAAAGAGAGTCGTCATAGCACGTTGATACGTTGCCCCAGCGTTCTTCAACCCGAAGGGCATCACTTTGTAACAAAATGTTCCCCAGGGAGTAATGAAGGTAGTCTTCTCCATGTCTTCTGGAGCCATTTTGATCTGATTGTAGCCCGAGAAGCCATCCATGAAGGAGAATACGGAGAATTGAGCAGTGTTATCAACCAGCACATCGATGTGAGGAAGCGGAAAGTCATCTTTCGGGCTCGCCCTATTCAAATCACGGTAGTCTACGCACATTCGTACTTTACCGTCTTTCTTCGGTACTGGCACAATATTAGCGACCCATGAGGGATATTTGGTAACAGCTAGGAAACCAGCATCCCACTGTTTTTGAACTTCCTCCTTGATCTTCACAGCCATGTCCGGTCGGGTTCTTCGGAGTTTCTGCTTAATGGGAGGACATTCCTCTCGCAGCGGCAGACGATGAACAACCATATTCGTATCCAACCCCGGCATATCCTCATACGACCAAGCAAATATATCACTGTACTCTTTGAGCATCTCAACCAACCTTTGCTTGATGTCGCTCTGCAGCGCAACCCCTATACGGATGTTTCTCACAACCTCTTCCGACCCCAAATTGATAATCTCAATGACTTCCTCATGAGGCAGAATGATTCTTTCTTCTTGTTTCAATAACCAGGTCAACTCTTCTGGTACGTCGCCATCTTCAACAATCTCTTCCTCAGCCTGAAATACCGGGTGCTCGAAGTCGAAGTGAGTCATAGGCGGTTCATAGATGTCATCTGAAATAGTAATCCTGCAAAGGAAATGGTTAAATGCTTCAAAACGCATACAAAGCAAATAACCACGTTGCCATTTTATTGTAAAAGATAAAAACAGAAAAAACAGGGATCGAAACATTTGTATATGAAAAACGCCTTTATTTCATGATTAAACAATGTAATGTACATAACCAAATGGCCCTAAGCAAAGTCACTATGCCCCGAGTAGGACACAGGATTATTCAACAATTAAGAAAACAAATCATTACTGTTTAGTTGTCACAGGAACAGTTTCCCGAATAGACCAATTGCAGAGACTTTGTCCTGGCACGCTTGGCTTGATCCACGCGTCCATATCACAGTCGTTGTCTCCTTCTTCAGAATCAGGAACAGCATTGATAGTTTCGAAGCTCACTCCATGTGGTGTAATCGTGATTGGTCCCCTGAACTTGGGCATTCCTGAAGAGGATGCTGATGACGAAGGATGATATCCAAGCCCGAACCTGTCATTCTTCACGGGAATCTCCAATACCTGCCCCCAGCCCTTGGTTTTGCCTGCCTGAGCCTCTTTGTATGACGACACCGCCACATCCGATATCTTACTTGGCACCGGAGCTTTGTCCTTAATTCGCAACCCCTCTAAGGCTTGACAGGGTGTTTCATGTATTTCTCCGTCGACTTCCACATATTTGAACGAAGATAAATGGCTAACCAGAATATCTTCCTCTCCATAAACGGTGACGACACTATCTCCCACCATATACTTCAGCTTTTGGTGTAGTGTGGATGTGACTGCCCCGGCAGCATGGATCCATGGGCGCCCAAGAAGACAACTATACGCTGGCTGGATGTCCATTATATAGAATTCAGTTTCAAATATTTCAGGCCCCACCTGTAATGGTAATGTTATTGATCTGAAAACCGACCTCCTCGTTCCATCAAACACTCTCACCACTAAGTCACTGGGCGTGCAGATAATCCCCCTGATATCTAACTTCATCAAGGCTTTCTTTGGTAGCACATTCAGGGAAGATCTAGTATCTACTAAAACATGGGACATGACCGTGCCCCGGCATTCTACCGACACATGCAATGCCATATTATGCTCTCGCCCTCTCGGAGTCAAATCAAAATCTGTGAAGCCCAAACTGTGCCCTGCATTGACATGCGCCATCACCCCTTCTAACTGATTAACCGAAACGTCTTAAGGAATGAAAGACGTGTCTAGAATCTTCAGTAAAGCGTTCCGATGGGCCTCGGAACATAACAACAATGATAGGATGGAAATTTTTGACGGCGTTTGTTGGAGGTGCTAAACGATTTTGTAATCACTTTTACGAATGAGCCTCATAAACTCCTCCACATCCTTAAGCGACGTTTCCTTTTCATTCGACTGAGAAGGACCACTCTCAGTTACCTTGGCTTTACCCTTGGCTAATCTTTCTGCCTCTACCTCGGGTGATGTAAAGATTCTTCCGCTTCTGGTCATACCCCCTGTTCCGACAACATTGTCTACAACGCCAGCTGGTTGTCCATTGACTTCAATTTTCTCACCATCGCAATATACCTCCAACCCGTAAGTCCACGGCACTACTTTAGTACTCTCAAAAGGAACTGGTCCTGCCTTGGTAATTATGATCATCGGCCGCCTGGCGGGCGCCGTTATCGTTATTGTTTTTCTCGGAATCGTCACCGTCGCAACATCGTTCAACTCATTACACAACGCCTCTACAGGCTCTTCAGCCGCGGTTCTATCAAACTGCAAAGTACCTTCATCCATCATAGCTTGAATACCTTACTTCAACTCATTACAACCCTCTAGCCGGGTCCAACAATCCAAGCAAAATTCATCACACCCCGGGAATACACACCCTTTTAACAACCTACTTTTGATATCACCCAACGGTGTCTTCAGCTCATTGACATCCATCACTAGATTCAGATTCTCCTCTATCAGGATGGCGTTTGCCCCATGATTGGGCATAGGCTGTTGTACGATATTTGGACCCACCTGTCCAAAGTCAATAGCTTTTCTATCCAGTAAATCCTGAACTTTGTGTTTAAATGCCTGACAAGATTCTATATCATGCCCGGGTGCCCCGGAATGGAATTCACAATGCTTATTGGCATCATATCCGTAAGGCAGTACTGCCCCTGTAGGTGGTGCCAAAGTCCTCTTTTCAACCAAGTTCAACCCTAGCAGGGTCTGGAGGAGTTCTGCATACGTGGAAGGAGGTGCATCGAACACTCTTTTTGCTCTCGCGTTCTGTACCCTTCTCTGGCCAGGATTCTGTCCTTGCTGTTGATGCGGTTGTTGTTGTTGTGGCTGCCTCTGTTGAGGAAGCGGGATCGTGACACTAGCTATCTGTTGCAGCTGAACATACTGATGTCTTCCTCTGCCCCTGCCCCTTCCACCAAACACGGCGCTAGAATCACCTTGTCATCTACCACCAAATGCTTTTCTGGCACCTCCTGTTGAAGTAGACTCACCTGCTTGGAACCTTCCAACTTTAATCCCGTTCTCAATCATCTCCCCCATAAGAATTAAATCTGAGAAACTGCTCAATGACACGCTAA
Organism: Lathyrus sativus; assembly: GCA_963859935.3. Classification (NCBI taxonomy): domain Eukaryota; kingdom Viridiplantae; phylum Streptophyta; class Magnoliopsida; order Fabales; family Fabaceae; genus Lathyrus; species Lathyrus sativus. The sequence goes on along the minus strand of OZ012736.1, from coordinate 134,989,850 downwards.
ACAATTTTTCATAGAATACCCCCGTAAATGTCCCAATGAACATATCATTCATCTCCCTTTCAATTAAAGGAGGATGCACCCTTGCGGCCATATCGCGCCACCTTTGCGCATACTCTTTAAAGCTTTCACCATTCTTCTGTGACAAACCCTGCAATTGACCCGGTTTGGCGCCAGATCGCTATTATATTTGTAATGTGTCACGAAAGCATCAGCCAACTGCTTCCATGTTTTGATCTGCGTGGGCTCCAGCCCCATATACCATTCAAGTGAGGGTCCTGATAAGCTATCCTGAAAGAAATGCATGAGCATCTTTTCATCATCTGAATATGCGGACATCCTTCTGTAGTAAGAGTGGACATGGACCTTAGGGCAGGTGTCCCCCTTGTACTTGTCAAACGTGGGAGCCTTGAATTTCAACGACACCCTCAGCCCTGGTACCAAGCCCATTGTAGTCATATCAAAACCGGTGGAGTTCTGATTCACTACCCCCTTCATCTGTTCTTCAAGCATTCTGATCCTCTACACAGGATCGACAGGTCCTTCAAATCCCACACCTCTTCCAAAAAAGGCGTCCTCCTGGCAGTCTTCGCCCCAATTCACATTTCCATTTCCGTATCCGTCGTAACCAGCGTTACGACCAAACCCTTGCTGATTGGTCATGGGACCTCGTCCCCCCATTACCGAAACCCTGGTTGACTCTAACAGGTCCAAACTCAGTGTTGACAGGAATCACCCCAGCACCATTCATATTACCAAATCCACCATACCCCTGGGTAGCGTTACCAAAACCGTCATAACCGAAACCCTGAGTGTTGAAGCCGAACTTCCCATCCTGATTGACGCAATCAAATCCTTGATCGTTGTAGCCGAAACCATTGTTGCCAAAACCATTACTGCCATTGTTGTTACCACCGCCTTGGTTGGCGTCCCCAAATCCAACATTGTTAACAACAGTCTCATTTCCATTCGCTGTGTTGCCGTTGCCAGCGCCAGCGTCATTGTTTACAAACACAACAGGTGGGGTCACCACAGGTGGAACCACAGGCGTAGGGGGCCCATCCTCCGGAATAGTTTCAACGTGCGCAGAATTATGGTCATTGTTGCCATTCCCATTAGCCCGCGTCAGCAGCGGCTGTACCAAAGTCTGGAGGCTCTCCTGGCCCTTAGCAATGTTCTCCATTGCTTGCATAAACAGATTCTACTTCTCGCGGATTTCCTGCATCTCCACTTGGACTTGATCCATGATTCTCTTGCAGTTGTTTCGGGTTGAGTAGCGGTGAACTCTTTGTTCGTCAATCTTGAAAAGACCTGAAGATGCAGGAAATAAGATACAGATTCAAGAATATGGTTCATGCAGTATGAATGCAGATGCAATCGTGTAAATATGCTACAGGTTATACTCCCCCCCGATTCTAGTCTCGGAGAGAAGGCCATCACGACAATGGAGTCCCCATCAAGCAAGAAATCAGAAAAACCCTCATACATAAGCAAATGCCAAGAGGCTGAGTACAAGAGTACAACTGAATACAACTGAATAGACCTCGGCCAACAAGCCTGGCGATGGTCAAAAAAATACAAGTACAATCAACAGCAAGGCAAAGGTAAATCAGGCCAAATGGCATGCTCTGACATCTTCCAATATCCTCAGCGTCTCTGAATGCCCTAGCCGGGAGATCAGCTACTGTATCAGTAAGGCATGCCGCTCGGTAGTGGATCTCAGCTTTTTGGCATCGTCCTGGCAGGTTCCTTTGTCAGAACTCTCGTCAAGTCTGTACCTCTTGGAACCGGCCTTCCCTTCATAACCTCTCGGCTTCTCGTCAAGGTCACTTACTCTGAGCTCGGTAGCGCTCCTAAGTGATGTCTCTTCGGAAATCTTTGCGTCTTGGGCTCTAATCTGTGCCTCTAGCGTGGCAATCTGCAGCTTCAGTTCGTCTTCACGCTCCTTCCGCTTGGTAAGAGAGGCATTCCACAAAGCTTCCCACTTGCTGAGACGGGAGTAAGCTTTTCTTAGGAGTTCCTTCTTAGAAGTAAGCACCTTGCTAACACCGTTCAAAGCTATTCCCACTTTTTCCTTCTTGTTGGTCTCTTCCGTTAGCTCTGAACCCAACCTATTAATCAATTCAGTTTGTTCCTTCACAGTGGAGGTGGCTTCCTTCTTCTCACGACGCAACTGGAAGATCTCCTTCTCCAACTCATCATTGGCTTTCTTCAGTTCTTCGTTTTCAGCCAACAATTTGTTATACTTCTCACTCTCTGCCGAAGTAGGTACCTCAATCAATGGAAGATACAGGGGTTCTGCAGCAGGATAAGGCATCAAGGAAGTACTAGCTCTCTCGCGAATCCAAGCCAAATAAGGATCATAAGCTTTGCTGTTACTCTTACCAAGCAAAGCTTTTCCTCTCCTATGGGTGTTAGCCCATGCATGCCTCAATCTGATCAAAACAACCGTGTCTAATAAGCCTGTGAGATACAAAGATTCCTGTATCTCCTTCTCAATAGGAGCATCCCTCAAAGCATAACCGAACTGTCTTACCAGCAGTGAAGGGTTATAGTTGATACAGCCTTTCCGTCCAATCAAGGGGACATTCGGAAAGCCACTGCAACTATATATGATATCCGTGCCAAGCATATTCCGATCAAACCAAATGATATTCTCAGCCGACAACCCCATCAACCGGGAAGACCAATTCAAAGTATCAACAACATCAACAAAAGGCCCGGTCTTCGGAAGATGCCCCTGGAACCACCTGTACAAGAGAGGAAGACAGTAGGAAACATTCTTGCCATGACGTTTCTCATTCTTGTAGTGAATAAAATGATAAACATCGCCCAAGAGAGTAGGAACTGGATTCTTCGAGGCAAGAATCAGGAAGGCATCTGAGTCGACAAAATCTGGCACATTAGGAAACAAGACGATCCCGTAGATGCAGACGGCTAGAATGGCACTGAAAGCAACCCAACATCCACTCTTCGCGCACTGTGTAGCCTTTTCAACCAGGACAGACAAGTGAAAACCATACGCTCCGTTCAGCTTGACCAAGCCTCCCGGGAACTCAGAAGCGTCTAAACTGACAATCTCAGCGAGTGTAGCCAACTCAGGCTCAGCATCAACATGTATAAAGGGCATCTGTTCTAACACAGGAACTCCCAACATCGCAGAATACTCCTCCAAAGTGGGTGCTAGAATATAATCGGGAAATAAGAAACATCTAAGTTGCGGCTCATAAAACTGCATCAAAGTATACCCCAGTCGTCTCAAATGCTGAAGGTCTGTATAACAGACTAAGCAATCTCCCATAGGATACTCTGAACTCAGCCCTCACCCTCTCATCTGCTAGAGCAACTAAACCCAGCAAGGAACTGATATCTGATGAATGCAACCGGTAAGCAACTATCCTCTTCAGGGACTCCATGTCTGGCTAGAGGATATACTAGAATCAGAGGGGAATGATCACCTGCAACATAAATACATGTTAATGAAATGCAGTCATGAAAATGCACATGCATATGCAAACAAGGGACCAAGTGTAATGCTGATGAACTGTGCTGCTTTGCACTGAGGCCTGAGACCCATCAAATCTCCATCTCAAACCAGCCACTCAAATGAACCCTGTAACCACATCTCACTGACAGAGATAAACCAGCTTCTCTGAGGTCAAAGGTTTCCTGCAAACAGCCCTACCTACCCCTCACAGGTGTGTACTTAACTCGCAGACGAGGTACGACATCCTATGCGGGTTCAACGTCACAGACTTTCAAGAGCGATGATACGATACCCAGAAGGTGTGGCATCATCATCCCTTGAAGCGGCCTCACTTAGTTGAATCCCAATTGATAGGTCCCCAGAGTAGACAATCCTCGGGTCAGACAACTTGTCGAGCCCTAAGGGCCAGGCAAGAAGCATCAAAGAGAATCTCGTCCGAGCGTAAATTTTTCGGCTAGCTGGTGCGAGCTAAGCAAGCAGGCTAACCACTACTCTCTACTTCTAATTCTGTGTGTTACCTCAAGCCCAGTTCCGGCTTATCTCTCAATAAATCACCCCTTCCAACAACAACAATAATAATATAAAGCCGATAATAAAATGCGGAAAGTAAAGACAGAAAAGTAAATCTATACAACACCCACGACGGGAAAACAAGCGCTAGGATTTGTCGCTACTGCGAAAATCGGCGCCGGCTGAACAGAAGAGTCGCCACCGTGCGTTATTTATCCCAACGGAGGGAAAGGGAACGCTCGAAGTAAACCTACCGCAAAGACGGGGAAAGGTATGGTCGTCGCAACCAAAACCTGGGTTCGGGAGTCGGTTACGCAAGGGGAAGGTATTAGCACCCCTCACGTCCGTCGTACTCGACGGGATCCACGCTTGCTTGGGTTGTCTAAAGGATGCAAAACAATCTATCTACGGCTGCTAAATCTAAACGGAAAGAAATTGACTCGATAGAGCTTCGCACTCTATGCCTACGTATTCTCAAGAGAGAAAGTCAGAGTCAACGTAGTTCGGGACTACAGGGAAATTGGCTCGCCAAGACCTCGCGTCTTGTGCCTACGTACTTCCACACTGCATGGAAGATCATAGCTTTGCGTAGTTCGGGCTAACTACGGCTAAACAGGGTATTCTCACACAGCAGTGAGAAATTAAACTGGTTTTACAGGTACGGGAACCTATGGGAAAAACTACGGTCTGGTCTCAAATGCACTCGGGCAAGAGAAAAGGGTAACAATTAGTCGTCAGCGGGAAAGTCTCGATCGCACAGCAGCGAGAGAACAAAAGGTCAGTTGTTAGTGTGCTCGCTAGGATATCGCATCCTATGTCTACATATCCTCGTCTGGTACGAGGAATCAGAGCAGCTGTAGTTCGGCTACTTCGGGACCACAACTCAAATCTCATTTTATTAACATTCTGAAAAATGATTACAATGATTGAATACTGAAAATAAACTCATAGGAAATACTATCCTATCCTATCCTGGAAAAATTAAATGAAAAATAGTCCCCTAACAAGTGGACTTCTAGACTATCCCTTAAAATAAACTCCTATGAAGAAAATACACTCTAAAAAAATATTAAATCTATACTAATATTTTTTATTCTTTTCCAACTATTTTCTTCTTTTCTTTTTTCAAAATATTTTTCATATATTTTTCCCCACTATTTTCTATATATTTTTTCATATATTTTTCTTCATATTTTTCACATTTCTTTTCTATATTTCTTTTCATTATTTCTTTCAATATTTTCTTTTTCTCCTTTATTTTTCACTCCTAAACAAAATAAAGAAAAGATACAAAGGGGAGGGGTAAAACTGCTACAGGGGATACAATTGGCAAAAAATCTCAGCCCAGCCCAGAACTTTAACAAACACACACGCAGGGGGGGAAGATAGGAAATTGGAGGGTGTATCAGCAAAACAATGGGCCCAGCCCATAGTCCCTCCAAAAAAAACACAGCAATGGAGGGTGGATACCAAAAATGGGGGTGTGTGTACGGCCAAAACAGAATTGGACCGGCCCAATCCATCCTCCTCCTTCCTCTCTTTCCTTTCTCTTTCTGCAAACCCTAGATCCCTTCTCACTCACCCTCCGCCGCCGCTTCCACGAACCTTCCTTTCTCGTATCTCTTCAACCTTCAAACATTGAGGAAAACCTTCTGAAACAAAAATTGGATAACCTGTGCGAGCTTTCTGGAGATTTGATGTGAATGTCCCTAGATCTTTCGTGCTCGAGGAGGAAGACACATGCATTGCGTTGATGAAGATCTTGTACGCTATGTTGAAACTCTTGACGAACACCACTGGTTGACGAAGATGGATCGCTGATGATTATGAAGATGAACATCAAGGAGATCGATGAAGATCTTGAGGAATGTTGAATGCTTTCTGGAGAGTTGAAGGAGAAACGCGTTGGAGATTTGAAGAGATTCCTGGAATTTTGCTTGAGTTGTGGAGCGATTCTGGAGATGTTCTGGAAACAACAAACGCCGTAGAACGTCGAAGATCTTCGCGGATCTTGAGAACATCATCATCAATTCTTGAAGGTTCATTCAACAGTTGATGAAGATTGATGATCCTTGGGTGAAGAATCTGGCCTTTCTGGAAAAATGATAAATAATATGATGAATCTGATGCACGATCTGGAGAAGGAACTGGAACCGCAAATCCTTGAATATACGTTCTTCATCAAGAATCTGGAGATTGATGCATGTTCTGGATTTGGTTGATCATGGATAATGATAGGTCGAAGGAGGAGGTTTGATGAATGATGAATTTCTGGAGGTGATGATTGTGGTTGAGAGTTGATGAACAGTGGTTTCTGGAAACGGTTGAAGAAGGTTGATCGGAGGTTGGTGAATTTGGACGATGATCGGTGATGGATGATGAAGGGAGGATCAGAGGTAGATCGGAGAAGAAGAGAGGAAAAGAAAAGAATCTGGGCAAAAATTGGGTTTCCGGTGAGGTACGGCGGCCGGAATAAGTTAGAGGATCCGTTACGGTGGCCGCCGGCCATGCATGCCGGCCGGGGAGAGTTTCAGGCGAGGACCAATGGAGGGACGCGTATCAGCGTTAGTGGTGGAACGGCGTGCATGTATGCCACGTGCGTGTGGTGTGTCAGCGAGAGAGAGAAGCTGTGTGTGTGATGTGGCAGCGTGATGACTGAATAACGTGGGGTCCTCTCCTCGTTTACACGTGGCCTGCTGAAGCTTTATAGGCTGAGATTTTTCTGGACGCTTCTAGAAGATTCTGGACGAAAATGGACAATTCTGGACTGAACTGGGCCTTGGCTGATAAGTTTGGATAAAGCCCAACGAATTAATCTGATAAACTGGACTAATTGGACTAATTAACATGGGATAACATGGTATTAATGATGGATTAGCTAAAAAAGGATTAATGGTGAATTAACGACAACTGAAATACTAATTAATTAAAATGATTAAACAACCACCTAATGGACTACCAATCCTTATTACTAAAAACAATTAATATTCTAAAATCTATTTAATATTCTATTTAAAAACTAAAACTATTAAAAACTCTATTAAAATTCTATTTATTAATAAAAGAAAAATCTAGATTACATTCTATATTAAAACTAAACTCTTGATTTATTTAGTAAAAGGAAAATCTATATTATATTACAAATCTATTTAAAAGAAATTCTATATTCTATTAAAAATGATTAAACTCTATAAAATGCTGAAAAATGATTTAAATCTATCTAATATATTCTAAAAAGAGAAAATGCTATTTATTCATTCCATTTAAAATTCTAAAAAATTATTTAAAATCCAATAAAACCCTAATAATGGCTAATAAATTCTAGAAAATTCACAATAATTCCCAGAGGAACAAAATAAGCACCGAACGACACATAACACCGCGAGAGCGCATCGGGACAACCGGTAAAAATAAGCGGGCACCGAAATATCTCAAAAATACAATTCTACTGATTAAAAAAACCTGAGACGCGAGACGAGAGCTGTGATCCCGATAAAATCAAAACAAATGAAAAATGCACTGTATGCGATATGCAGATGCGAATGCGATTATGCGTCGAAACATAGGACCAGATACGGGACTCGGTTGGTCAAATTTTGGGGTACAACAGCTGCCCCTGTTCAAGCAGCTTAGACCTGAATGGTTGAAGAGCACCCAGCCTTTGATCATTCAAAGGTAGAAGATGGTTGAATACAAATGGAACCCTGAAATTTGCCAACCGCAGAAATAAACTGCACCACTGCTTGGGGAACGACATTCAGCGACTGAATTTAACTGTTACGGCAACCAACTGATCCATTAGCGACGGTGCTGGGGATTATTTTCATCAGCCTGAAAAAGACATTTATCATTGCAGGGATAGAACTTTGTCCACGTCAGGACGCCTGCTTCGTCAACACAAAGAAATCTCAACCAAAACTTGTCCACGTTAGGAAAAAATCTCGACAACTTCGCTGGGGATACCTCGTCTGCATTTCATCAGCAATAAATCGTCCACGTTAGGAATAAACTCTTCCACGTTAGGAATAACACCGTCCACGTAAGGAATCATCTCATCTGCCTCTGTCAGGACTAAACTCTTCCACGTCAGGAATAAACTTCGTCTAGATCTGTCCACGTTAGGACTAAACTTTTCCACGTTAGGAATAACATCTTTCCACGTAAGGAAACCTCTCTTCTTTCCACGTAAGGAATTCCATCTGCTTGACTTGTCCACGTAAGGAATCATCTCATCTTTCCACGTAAGGAAACACCTCTTTCCACGTAAGGAAACCATCTTTCCACGTAAGGAATACATCACTTTCCACGTAAGGAAACTAACTTCTTTTCTGAATCTGTCCATGTCAGGACTAAACTTCTTCTAACCCTGACCACGTCAGGACTAAACTTCAATCTGGACATGTCCATGTCAGGACTATACTCTTCCACGTCAGGAATAACCTCTTCTTTTCCACGTAAGGAAACCAACTTCTCTTCTAAATCTGTCCACGTAAGGACTCCACTTGATATGTCCACGTAAGGACTCAACCTTTCCACGTAAGGAATAAAATTCTGGATCTGTCCACGTAAGGACTCCAAGCTTTCCACGTAAGGAATACGATTTTTATTCGATCTGTCCACGTAAGGACTCCATCTTTTTTCTGAATCTGTCCGCGTCAGGACTAAACTCTTCCACGTAAGGAATACATCTTTTTTTTCGATTTGCCCACGTAAGGAAACCATTCTTCTTTCCACGTAAGGAAACCATTTTTCTTCCACGTAAGGAATACAATCTCGATCTGTCCACGTAAGGACTCCAATCTTTCCACGTAAGGAATACTATATAAGTCTGTCCACGTAAGGACTCCAATCTTTCCACGTAAGGAATCCAACTTTCCACGTAAGGAAACCAACTCCGTCCACGTAAGGACCCACCTTTCCACGTAAGGAATCCAATCTTTCCACGTAAGGAATACAATCTTTCCACGTAAGGAATACAATCTTCGTTCCACATAAGGAATCAAACTTGTCCATGTTAGGACTACATCGTCCACGTTAGGACCCACCTTTCCACGTTAGGAATAACTCTCTTCTTGATTTGTCCACGTAAGGACTCCATCTTGATATGTCCACGTAAGGACTCAATCTTTCCACGTAAGGAATAAACTCATCTTTCCACGTAAGGAATCAATCTTCTTTCCACGTAAGGAAACCATATCTTTCCACGTAAGGAATCACAAACTTTCCACGTAAGGAAACCGACTTGATATGTCCATGTAAGGACTCAATTTTTCTTCCACGTAAGGAATCACATTTTTCCACGTAAGGAATGAATCTGATATGTCCACGTAAGGACTCAATCTTTCCACGTAAGGAATGAATCTTCATTCCACGTAAGGAAAAACTTGTCCACGTCAGGACTCATGTTTCGTCTTGATTTGTCCACGTAAGGACTCACCTCTTGACTTGCTGAGGAAATAAAATTTTGTCCACGTCAGGACTCCTGTACCTTCGACCTGCTGGGGAAATAGGACTTGTCCACGTCAGGACTCATACTTTGCCAACAACATAAAGAAGGATAAATTTGTCCACGTCAGGACTCTCGCATCTTGTCATCACAAAGAACTACAAATTTGTCCACGTCAGGACGCACATTTCACCATCACGAATAAAGCTATCTGCTGGAAATAAATGGTCCACGTCAGGACACCAACACGAAGAGTAACCAACTTTGTCCACGTCAGGACTCCACCTTCGATCAATACCAAGAAATCAAATCTGTCCACGTTAGGACTAACACATATCGTCAAACTGGAAGAAATGTCCACGTTAGGACTCCACATTCCAACAATTCTGAAAAATCGAACCTGTCCCCGTTAGGACTAGCACCTCCTATCAGCCCAGGGAAATAAAACTGTCCACGTCAGGACTCACATCTCCTCTGCTAAGAAAATAAAACTTGTCCACGTCAGGACTCACATCTTCGTCTGATTTGTCCACGTCAGGACTCATATCTTTGTCTGATTTGTCCACGTCAGGACTCCCGCTTCACCAACACGAAGAAAGATAACTGCTGGGAATAAATGGTCCACGTCAGGACACTAACACAAAGAGTAATCAATTTTGTCAACGTCATGACTTCACATTCCACCAATACCGAGAACCTGAAGCTGTCCACGTTAGGACTAGCACATCTCATCGACCCGAGGAAATAAATCTGTCCATGTTAGGCCACCCACTTCTCTAGCACGGAGAAATCCCTTCAGCATAGGAATAAATTGTCCACGTCAGGACCCCATTTCTCCATTGATCCCAACCCATAAACTCCTTAGCACTGACGTGACAGCGACTTTGAGGAGGACTCTACTGGGGATATCTGGAAACCAAACTACTGGATGCCTGTTCTGATAACTGGCGGCAGCCTCTGAAATTCTGATTCATGAACCTTTTGATGACAAATAACTCTGCTTGAGAATGAGGAGAGATTTTGCCTACTGACTCTGGCGGGGAAAACAAGAGAAATTTACACAAATAACTCTGCTCGGAGACAAAGAGAACTTCATCATGATAACTCTGTGGGGAATAATGCCAAAGCTGACACTTTCGTCGAATACCCCACGCCGAGATATTGAACGCTTGGTAATTCATTTGAGCAAGAGATCCTTCAACCTGCATGAGAAACAACACTTGAACACAAACGGTTAGCCACCCTGGTTTATGTTTCAAAATGCATATGTTTGGTAATGACGCAATGCTCCAATCGACATGGGAATGCTACGCATTTTATTTGGTGTATGCAAGTATGACACTATATGCCAATGCAAATATAACACTATATGATGATGCAAATATGACACTATATGCCAATGCAAATATGACACTATATGCCGATGCAAATGCAGACTCGAACTGCTGGGTACAGAAACTGCTTCAGCAAAATAAATGCTGAAGATAATGCCAACTCCGCTGGGGATAGCCAGGTGCTACAGAATCATTCCGGCAAAATAAATGTTGGAAGAGTGAAGCCGACTCAGCTAGGAAATTGGGAACTTGAACCAAGCACCTCATTAAAGTAACACCCTGCTAGGGAATATAACTCTGCTGGAGAATAGCAAATGCGCCCGGTATGATTGGACTTCTGCTGGAGAGTGAACCGGTATCACACGGTGTTTCGGCAAAATAAATGACAGGGTGCAACCAACTTTGCCAGGGAGAGCCTTAATCTTCGAGTTCCACTGGGAGGAAAGAAAGCACTTGCTGGAAAGAGAACTCCGCTGGGGATGGAACGATTCTCTTGGGGAACATCCGCTGACTCCGCTGGGGGAGAGTAAATGACCCTGCGGAGAAAGGTAAACTGTCTGAATACAGCTCACCAATCTGAAATATTAATCTTCTGAGGCTAAACCCCTCTGCTTGAGATAAGGAATCCTTCTGGGGGACACCACACTGCCTGAATACAGCCTACAATTTTGGAATCGCCAATTCTGCTGAGAATAAATGGCTTTGTTGGAGCATGTCCTTTGGATAAGCTACGACTAGCTGGGGAATTCGATCTCTCTTCAGTGAGGAACACTGCTATCTCAGAAGCGCTACCTGCGTGGGGGTTCACTTCACGTAACGATCAAGTCTTTCACCAAAACGCCTCTGGTCAGTGCGACATGAACTCTATTCCTTCTCGGAAATCTGCCCCACAAATACCAACATGCCCCAGTCCGAGCATTTCGTCTGGAAAAGAAAGGCTAGCCATAGTGCTACTTACAATACCTTGCCCCTGAATCGGCACCAACCTTCTGATGAGGACTCTTCGATCTCTGAACCCTGACGGTTAGATCTGAACTGCTTCTGCACGTCAAACCCCAAAAGAATGTCCCAACAACATCTTTTGTTTTTTAGGGTGTTCTGCCCCGGTCTTGTGATAATCTTTTTCCCCTGATCGACTGATTCGTGGAGCAGTGCCCATAGCCGCGAGAGATTTGCCAAATCTTGACCTAATTGCCCCAGATTAACTGCCTCTCGAATGTATGACTTTGCCGGGGGATAAACGAGTGTGCCAAGTAGGCTGGACTTCTGTACATCCGTGGTGGGTCATACACGCCTGATGCTGGACAATATCCAGTCTAAATTCACGGCTTCTAGTAGAAGGGTCCCTGGAGGGCAACACGATTTCCCGATATTTGTCTCAAACTTGAAGATTGGCTGAATCTGCTCAAGTAGCTCTGAATAACTCTGTTGACACTGAGAAGAACATTTCTTTCGCCTCTGTTACGCCCCGACCTGCAGGAATCTCTGTGGGATAGTCTGAAAATTTGTACCCTGATGGTTTAATATGAACTGCCCCAGCATTCTGAACTTCCTCGAGATACTTCGAATCGAACGCCTCTCGAATAAAGAATAATCTCTACACTCTTAGGATGGCATGCCCCTGTCTGTAATGACTTTTCCTCAATCTAGTTCTCGGAAAGAACTCACTCTGAACCGAAAGCACCTTGCTACAATACGACCTTGCGGTGGCTTACCCCGGTGTTTTCCTCAACTCAACAACTATCAACATCGTGACTTGCCCCTGAACGAGCGTTGAGCGACTTAACCTGTCCTGATATAGCATTCTGGATAACTGCCCCTGATTGGCTCTTGAGAAGATTCGCTTCTGATCAATTGCTCCGTGATCCACTGATGCTTCGGGACTTCTCCTTAGACTAATTGATTCCGAACTCTCGGTAAGTCAATGCCCCAGATTCACAGGGTTTCACACCATACGCCATTCTGATCCAGACTGCTGAATTATTCAATCCTGTTCGATTATTCCCTATTGGAATTTCTTTCCTGTCAACCACTAACCTGCAAGTAAAATTGTTCAATCCCGAATGGTAATTTTAATGCAGTGTTCATGCAGATTTTGAAAAAATTTGTGCTGTCACTCATTTACGTGTCATGACCGTGAGTGATGAATGAACCAAAGTTCAAACGTAGTGCTTATGTGATCAGTGAAAAAATACAGCAAAGATATGACTAGCAAATCAAGAGGGAGTCAGGTTACTCAACCTTACCGTAATGCGCCTTCAGAATAAACCTACCTCAATTAGGTCTTTTAAGGGTTGTATCGTGGTCGGGTTCACGGTTCGTGAAACAAAGGATATTTGGCTCAAATTTTGCTTTGTACCCACCCCTTCTACATGATGATCTCCGATCCTAAAGTTCAATTAACCTGGCTCGAGCGCTCGCCTCTTCGAGAGGTATGTTGAATGGTAAGGACCATGGCTAAGGAAAACTCACAAGGTTTTCGGAGTGACAGTTACCCCTTTTTCGTTTTCGGTGTCTGTATCCACACGACCTTGTCCTTGTTCGAGGATTCTTCCTTTGATATCCTTTCTTTTCGTTCTTTTGATTCCCTAATTTTTTCCTAGACTGACTCCTTTTGAGTTCTTTTCGATTTCTTTTGAAGTCCAGCGGGACGCCCTAATTTTTGCCTAAGTATTAGCCTTCCAGCTTTTTCTTTTTCTTTTTACTTAGCGGGCTTTCTTTTTTCTTTCTTTTGGAACAAAGTCGTGTGACACTGGTTGTCTTGATTGCTCCGAAGGGATTGTAACTGCCTTACTCCTGATTGGTGAGGTTTAACCACTGCGGTTGACGAATTACGACCTCTTGAGAGGCGTAAACTGATTAGTCCTCAAAAGACAACACGCCTCTGTAAGACTTGAATGCTCGGTCAAGCTAACTGACAACTACCCTGCCCCGGGTTAAGATGTGAGGGTTTAAAAATCCGAAAGAAACTCCTACTTCTCGGCTCGAAGTGGTTAACAATGGATTCTCTTCCTTATCTCTCCGGTGTTTAGGGGATTTGAAACAATGCCTTGTACGTCATCGGTACGGTCTTATCTGAAAGCATACGATCATCGGTTATGAGTTTAGTTTCGTCATCCTCCCTCCAATCTTTGCTACTCACAGTGATAAAGTGGAATGAATAAAATGCAAGTGTCAGTGCAATGCAGTAAATGAGCGACAACGACATGATTAATTCAGAAAAATGCATAGTCACTTTATTATTATCACCATTCGAAACATACAATGTTTAAAAGCAAGTAGTAACTAACAGAAAAAGAAACTACAAATGCAAATGATATAAGGGTCTGAGGACTGCCAATGCTGAGGCACCCGCCTGTTTGGACCACTAGCTTTTGAAAAGGATCTGCGAGCTCAGACAGCTGAGAGGTTGGCATGAACAAACAAAACTCCTTCTGGAAAGGAAATGCACCCTTGGTCGATCAACTGTTGTACCTTCGCCTGAAACGCTTTACAATCTTCAGTTGCATGCCCTGGAGAGCCACCATGGTAACCACATCGAACTTGGGGATTGTACCCAGGAGGGTAAGGTTCTGGCACGGGCTTGAGAGCTTTCGGTTCCACCAAAGAATTCTGAATCAAAGATGGTAGCAGCTAGCCATACAGCGTAGGAACTGGGCGAGAAGGAGCTTTCCTTCGTTCCAAATTGTTGCAAGGTCTAATCTGATTCTGACGTTGAGTCTGATAATCTCGGCCACGAGTTCGCTGATTTGCAAGGGAAGCGACATAAGACTCCTGATATGGTGCCCCAGGCACGGCTGTCTGTTCAGTATAACAAGCCACAGGAGATACTGATCTCTGGTAAGATGAAGAACCAACAAAATTCACTGATTCGCTTCGAGGATATTCAACCTTTGGCATGACTGCATTGATCTCAACTCCTTCTTCACTCTGATAGTCATAAAGGGATCCAACCTCACTAGCCTGACTGTTTGACGTAACTCCAAGCATTCTTTCAAGGTACGGGCTCTCCAGGGAGTGTACAAACATGCTCATTAACTCTCGGTCTAGGAACGACGGCTTTACTCTGGCAGCAAATTCTCTCCATCTCTAAACATACTTCCTGAAAGGTTCATCGTTCTCTTGAGACAATTCTTGCAACTGCATACGATGGAGAGCTACGTTTAGATTATAATCGTACTGCTTCAGAAAAGCTCTGGCTGAATCCATCCATGACTGAATCTGATTTCTCTCTAACTGCATATACCACCTCAAAGATGCCCCAGTCAGACTATCTTGAAAGCAATGGATCATCAATTTGTCATCTCGCAAAAACGAAGTCATTCTTTGGCAGAACATCATCAAATGCAGCTTCGGACAGCTATCTCCCGTGTACTTCTCAAATTTCGGCACTTTGAACTTATAAGGCAACACCAGGTCAGGAACCAAACACATGTCTGCAGCAATCAGGTTAACAGCATCTTGATTGTTAACCGGAGGAGGACGTTCATTCTGGGCAACAAACTGCTCATGTCGATCTCGGTTTTCCACAGAAGGCTGTACAACTTGGTCTGCAGTAACGTTGTTCACCTGCGGGAAGTCTTCCATAGAATCATACAGAGGGTTGGACGTCATATTGAACCCTGTCAAGGTGTTAGGAGACTGGAAATGGCCTTCAGACATAGCTACCAATAGTCTTCAGCTGACTTCAATGCTTGATTCTGCTCAACTCTACTCAATCCCTAGGTCGGTCTTCTGACAATCAACAGTTGCTCAATCCAAACTCCGGGTAATCACCATCAGGAAACAAAGGCTGGATCCGAACTCTGGCAAGCTGGAGGATGATAT
The DNA here is from genome assembly GCA_963859935.3 of Lathyrus sativus. NCBI lineage: Eukaryota > Viridiplantae > Streptophyta > Magnoliopsida > Fabales > Fabaceae > Lathyrus > Lathyrus sativus. The sequence continues at coordinate 134,974,249 of OZ012736.1, read as the reverse complement.
GCAATACGATGCAACACTGATATGCACATGATATGCAAAATGCAGCAAACAACGGGACCATAGCCCCCACACAATCTGAATACTGCTGCGCTGCTGACGGAGACGTTTGCTCTGAAGAGAAGACCGGAATAACGGGTAGGTTGAAAGTCAAGTTTCCTGCACAAAAAACCCCCCCACTCACAGGTATGGACCTATATCTGACAAGGTACGGCATCCTATGCGGTCGTCAGCGTCACAGACTTTCAAGACTGACGATACGATTCCCAGAAGGAGTGGCATCATCAAGTCCTGAAGAGGCCTCACTTAGCTAACTTCCAAATGATCGGTTCCCGGAGTCGACAATCCAACTAACCAACAACCCCTTCGACCCAAAGGGTAGAAAAAGAAGTCAACCAGAAGAACCTCGTCCGAGTGTAGATTTCGCGGGACACTAGTACAAGCAAAGCCGGTACGCGCCCACTAATCTCTACTCTAAGTCTAAGGTGCACTCAAGCCCAGGTCCGGCTTCTCTCTCAATCATAGAACACCCGTAACACCCCAACAGCAACAGATAATATCAATAAATAAACCCCAATAGACAAGCAAACAAGCGCTAGGATTGACTCTCTCTTAGGGGACGTTGGATCCCACACGCATAAGGACTATCGCAGTCCTTAGCAGCCAGGGGACGTTGGATCCCCAGCAGACTCACATAGGGAACTATCGCGGTCCCCAGCAGAGTCGCCAGCTGTCGCTACTGCGAAAATCGGCGCCGGCTGAACAGAAGAGTCGCCACCGTGCGTTATTTATCCCAACGGAGGGAAAGGGAACGCTCAAAGTAAACCTACCGCAAAGACGGGGAAAGGTATGGTCGTCGCAACCAAAACCTGGGTTCGGGAGTCGGTTACGCAAGGGGAAGGTATTAGCACCCCTCACGTCCGTCGTACTCGACGGGATCCACGCTTGCTTGGGTTGTCTAAAGGATGCAAAACAATCTATCTACGGCTGCTAAATCTAAACGGAAAGAAATTGACTCGATAGAGCGTCGCACTATATGCCTACGTATTCTCAAGAGAGAAAGTCAGAGTCAACGTAGTTCGGGACTACAGGGAAATTGGCTCGCCAAGACCTCGTGTCTTGTGCCTACGTACTTCCACACTGCATGGAAGATCAGAGCTTTGCGTAGTTCGGGCTAACTACGGCTAAACAGGGTATTCTCACACAGCAGTGAGAAATTAAACTGGTTTTACAGGTACGGGAACCTATGGGAAAAACTACGGTCTGGTCTCAAATGCACTCGGGCAAGAGAAAAGGGTAACAATTAGTCGTCAGCGGGAAAGTCTCGATCGCACAGCAGCGAGAGAACAAAAGGTCAGTTGTTAGTGTGCTCACTAGGATATCGCATCCTATGTCTACATATCCTCGTCTGGTACGAGGAATCAGAGTAGCTGTAGTTCGGCTACTTCGGGACCACAACTCAAATCTCATTTTATTAACATTCTGAAAAATGATTACAATGATTGAATACTGAAAATAAACTCCTAGGAAATACTATCCTATCCTATCCTGGAAAAATTAAATGAAAAATAGTCCCCTAACAAGTGGACTTCTAGACTATCCCTTAAAATAAACTCCTATGAAGAAAATACACTCTAAAAAAATATTAAATCTATACTAATATTTTTTATTCTTTTCCAACTATTTTCTTCTTTTCTTTTTTCAAAATATTTTTCATATATTTTTCCCCACTATTTTCTATATATTTTTTCATATATTTTTCTTCATATTTTTCACATTTCTTTTCTATATTTCTTTTCATTATTTCTTTCAATATTTTCTTTTTCTCCTTTATTTTTCACTCCTAAACAAAATAAAGAAAAGATACAAAGGGGAGGGGTAAAACTGCTACAGGGGATACAATTGGCAAAAAATCTCAGCCCAGCCCAGAACTTTAACAAACACACACGCAGGGGGGGAAGATAGGAAATTGGAGGGTGTATCAGCAAAACAATGGGCCCAGCCCATAGTCCCTCCAAAAAAAACACAGCAATGGAGGGTGGATACCAAAAATGGGGGTGTGTGTACGGCCAAAACAGAATTGGACCGGCCCAATCCATCCTCCTCCTTCCTCTCTTTCCTTTTCTCTTTCTGCAAACCCTAGATCCCTTCTCACTCACCCTCCGCCGCCGCTTCCACGAACCTTCCTTTCTCGTATCTCTTCAACCATCAAACATTGAGGAAAACCTTCTGAAACAAAAATTGGATAACCTGTGCGAGCGTTCTGGAGATTTGCTTTGAATGTCCCTAGATCCTTCGTGCTCGAGGAGGAAGACACATGCATTGCGTTGATGAAGATCTTGTACGCTATGTTGAAACTCTTGACGAACACCACTGGTTGACGAAGATGGATCGCTGATGATTATGAAGATGAACATCAAGGAGATCGATGAAGATCTTGAGGAATGTTGAATGCTTTCTGGAGATTTGAAGGAGAAACGCGTTGGAGATTTGAAGAGATTCCTGGAATTTTGCTTGAGTTGTGGAGCGATTCTGGAGATGTTCTAGAAACAACAAACGCCATAGAACGTCGAAGATCTTCGCGGATCTTGAGAACATCATCATCAATTCTTGAAGGTTCATTCAACAGTTGATGAAGATTGATGATCCTTGGGTGAAGAATCTGGCCTTTCTGGAAAAATGATAAACAATATGATGAATCTGATGCACGATCTTGAGAAGGAACTGGAACCGCAAATCCTTGAATATACGTTCTTCATCAAGAATCTGGAGATTGATGCATGTTCTGGATTTGGTTGATCATGGATAATGATAGGTCGAAGGAGGAGGTTTGATGAATGATTAATTTCTGGAGGTGATGATTGTGGTTGAGAGTTGATGAACGGTGGTTTCTGGAAACGGTTGAAGAAGGTTGATCGGAGGTTGGTGAATTTGGACGATGATCGGTGATGGATGATGAAGGGAGGATCAGAGGTAGATCGGAGAAGAAGAGAGGAAAAGAAAAGAATCTGGGAAAAAATTGGGTTTCCGGTGAGGTACGGCGGCCGGAATAAGTTAGAGGATCTGTTACGGTGGCCGCCGGCCATGCATGCCGGCCGGGGAGAGTTTCAGGCGAGGACCAGTGGAGGGACGCGTGTCAGCGTTAGTGGTGGAACGGCGTGCATGGATGCCACGTGCATGTGGCGTGTCAGCGAGAGAGAGAAGTTGTGTGTGTGATGTGGCAGCGTGATGACTGAATAACGTGGGGTCCTCTCCTCGTTTACACGTGGCCTGCTGAAGCTTTATAGGCTGAGATTTTTCTGGACGCTTCTAGAAGATTCTGGACGAAAATGAACAATTCTGGACTGAACTGGGCCTTGGCTGATAAGTTTGGATAAAGCCCAACGAATTAATCTGATAAACTGGACTAATTGGACTAATTAACATGGGATAACATGGTATTAATGATGGATTAGCTAAAAAAGGATTAATGGTGAATTAACGACAACTGAAATACTAATTAATTAAAATGATTAAACAACCACCTAATGGACTACCAATCCTTATTACTAAAAACAATTAATATTCTAAAATCTATTTAATATTCTATTTAAAAACTAAAACTATTAAAAACTCTATTAAAATTCTATTTATTAATAAAAGAAAAATCTAGATTACATTCTATATTAAAACTAAACTCTTGATTTATTTAGTAAAAGGAAAATCTATATTATATTACAAATCTATTTAAAAGAAATTCTATATTCTATTAAAAATGATTAAACTCTATAAAATGCTGAAAAATGATTTAAATCTATCTAATATATTCTAAAAAGAGAAAATGTTATTTATTCATTCCATTTAAAATTCTAAAAAATTATTTAAAATCCAATAAAACCCTAATAATGGCTAATAAATTCCAGAAAATTCACAATAATTCCCAGAGGAACAAAATAAGCACCGAACGACACATAACACCGCGAGAGCGCATCGGGACAACCGGTAAAAATAAGCGGGCACCGAAATATCTCAAAAATACAATTCTACTGATTAAAAAAACCTGAGACGCGAGACGAGAGCTGTGATCCCGATAAAATCAAAACAAATGAAAAATGCACTGTATGCGATATGCAGATGCGAATGCGGTTATGCGTCGAAACATAGGACCAGATACGGGACTCGGTTGGTCAAATTTTGGGGTACAACAGGATTGACTCGCATAGGGGATATTCCTGTCCCCAGCAGAGTCGCCAGCTGTCGCTACTGCGAAAATCGGCGCCGGCTATGACAGAAGAGTCGCCACCGTGCGTTATTTATCCCAAAGGAGGGAAAGGAAACGCTCGAAGTAAACCTACCGCAAAGACGGGAAAGGAATGGTCATCGCAACCAAATCCTGGATTCGGGAGTCGGTTACGCAAGGGGAAGGTGTTAGCACCCCTCACGTCCGTCGTACTCGACGGGATCCACGCTTGTTTTCTAGTACGGATTGTTATTCTATCTACGCTAAAGGTCTGAGGTTAAAAGAAAAGAAAATGACTCGGCAAAGTATCACACTTTATGCCTATGTATTCCCGTCTGGAACGAGAAATCAGAGTCAACGTAGTTCGCCTACCTACGGGAAAGGAGGGGAAGGTTGCTCGCTAGGATACGTACTTTCATACAACATGAAAGATCAGAGCAAACGTAGTTCGGGCTATGGAAGACACAGATTTGTCTGACTGTCTTTTATCTTTCTGAAAAGGTTTTCTTCTGATTAAGAGTCCAAGCGGACAAAAATGACACTTTGATGTTTGTTTCTCAATCTTTTACGCAAGAACTATTTTTTATGATGTTTGCAATCTCTGACGCACTATAGACTATGATTTGAGGGTGACTACGTCGTATGTCACCCTAAGGGTAACACACTAAGCAATCAGATTACTAAAGAGTGACTCTCCAGCAACCCTTTCTCAAATAGCTTAAGGCTCGTAGCGTACGACGTCGATCATCCTTATTACTGTGTTTTGAATGTTTTTGAGATAGAAGAGAAACAACTCTAAAAACCTAGGGTTTGAAATGGGAATAAAAACTACCCTAATGTTGTCATGCATGGATTACAACCTAATGTCTGTCATAATTCCCTCCTGCATAGAGGAAATCAGAGATCCTAGGGGATAAACGGAAAAGAAACAGATATATACAGTAAATAGTAAAATGCATGAGATGCAGCAGTACAAGCGAGGCAAGGGAATCCCACTCAACCTCGAACCTGGGAAAACAATAGGCGAAGGGAAACAGCTTCACTTCCAACCTAAGGGGCAAGCTGAACAAGCCAACAGACAATACAGAAAAAGAAAAAAACAACCCAACACCAGCTCTGACAGCAACACCAGCTACTACAGTAAGCAGTTCAAACAGCACCAGCTCTGACAGCTACAGTTGATCAACAGCAACAAGGTTGACAGTAACAACTTCTCCCAGCAAGACCCCATTTTCACTCTTCAAGGATCCCCAAGCTTTAGATAAGCTCCTGTCTTCAAAGGTCTCCAAGCTCTGGCAAGCACTGAACCCTAACAAATAAACAGCTTCAAACAGCAGCAAAACCCTAATTTTCAACAGATACCCAGCTTTGACAGGCACAAGCTTCATCTTCACCAATCTTCAATGAACTTCATCTCCAATAGGTTCCCTTTTCCAATGCAAACACTCACAGGAGAGAATCAACTATTAGATGAAGTTGGAATGTTAAGAGGCTTAATGATAACCCAGGGAAATCACTAAGATCTTAACACAGCAAGTGAAGGCTATCCTCAAGGTTCTACCCAATCAAAGCATACTCTACATCCCTCCTAAGGAGAGATGGAACTTCTTTGGGGGACCTCGTGTCATAGGATGGAATAGAGGCACAAGAAGCTCTATATGTTTGAAAGAAGAAATCAGTCTAATCTAAAGCTCTCCCTATATCTCCTATCTCCTAAGTCTTCAAAAGCAACCTTCAAGGATGAGAATCTTCATGCTTCAAGCTCCATCCTTTGTCTCCCATCATCTCCAAAGCTCTCATTAGCTCCATCAGGCAAAATTCAAACCCCAACACCCAATTGAAATGACCAAAACCCAACAAACACAACAACATCCCAAGAGGGAAACACACCAATAACAACCAATTTGCAAAAATCAAAGAAAATAGTAATACTCATCCTAGAATCCTAGATTAATTTCTAAAGGAACCTACCTATGTACCCTATACCCCACATAAACCCCAAGGCCTAAATCAAACCCTAAGTCTCCAAACTATGCCCTAAACTACACCTAAGTATAGTAAAACCCTAATCCTAACACCCTAAAGTTCATCATTCAAAACTAGCCTAAATTTCATCATAAAAATATGATAAAAATCTCTAAGGGAGAATGTACCTTTAATCTAGTCAATCCAACAAGAATCAACTCAAAAGAACTCACCAATCTCTCATACTAAATTCAGCAAAATAAGGTATCAAACAAATGCAAAATAAAATCAATAAGATTGTAAAATGTACCAAAAAATATAAAATGCATGAAATAATGTTTTTATTGTTTCATTAAATTCTAGGAACCCTAAGGAAAACAAGGAAAAAATCCTCACCCTAAAATGATCTTTTTTCAATTAGTTATGAATTTTTTCAATTAACCTAAAATAATGGGAAAAAATAAAAGAAAATAGAAGAAAATGAAAATAAGGCGTGAAAAATAGCAATCAGAACCAGTTCACTTCACCAATTGGGCCCAGAGGGGGTGCGTATAGGAAGCGCGCGCCAGGCCCAATTCAATTCAGAAAATAAAAATGAAAAATCAAAGAAAATGGAAAAAACGCTGGTACGAATAGCAAGGATTTCACGTGTGTTTTCAAGTGGGCCTCCAGGCTGGGGTGTACATAGCAACACTTTGTTAAGCCCATCAAAATACATTTAGTTAAACGGTGTGTTTTGGTTTAGGCTCAGACTCTCCACAAATTTTCCACACATCTGGGCCGTTGGATGATCATTTCAGTCAAGGTCTTCTCATGATCTAAGGGTGATGGAGTCATCTCCTACCTTTGAATCTTGGAGGGAACACACGACATGGATGAACAGAGCTGCTACCTTCTTCTTCTCCACACCTCAGCTCCATTAATCCTCACCAAAACCCTAACCTAAATACATCATATGGCTCGCTTTTCCACAAGGAATTCACTCGTGCTATCCATTATCATTGAAACCTTCTCCTTCTCAAAACACGAATGCATCTTCAAAAATTGCTCAAACAAGAATCATCACCAAACTCAAAATTGAATAGCCTAGATTCATCACCATGCTACACTGAATGAAATCCACTATCTAACTAGGTTTAAACCTCAAAGAACTGCAAGATACGATCATGAACAGAAATGGTGCTCAACTTAATTTTGTCTCTAAATCAAGCCAATTGCTACCAGAATCCACCTAGCCATGTTCTACAATGCTTACCACCATCTAAAACCTAAAGAAACCTCATGAATCGAGCCATAGAAAGCAATTTACATACCTGCAAATCTTGGATGAACAGAGTGGTAAAACCTCCAAATCAAGCCCCAAGATCTTCCAAACATGTTCTATGATGTATGATCAATCTTCTGTATGCAACAAATTGGATTGAAACCTCTTGAATCCTTGAATCCAATTCTGACTTGCATGAGATGAATCCAAAATGCTCTCTCACGATTTTGCACCAATCTTGCCTTGAAACGTATCTGGAATCACTCACCAACACCAAAGGAAGCTATTGAACACAAAAGAATGGATTGAAATGGATCAAATGGTTGTAACCGATTCTGTTATGCAAACTGAAAACTCAATGTTCAATCTCTCCAATCTCCCTCAATCTGCCCCAACTCAAGCTTTGAACCAGTTCTAAATCTTATATAGAACATGAATGAAAGCTCTAGAAACTTCTGGATTGATCCAATGAGAAGTTCCACATCTCTTGCTCTTGAAAATATCATGAGAAACTCATACATGGCAGCTGAGTTTTAAGCTTGCTTCAATGCCTCATTCTGATCCAATTTCTCCTTAAATGACATATTGAATGGCTTGACAAGGGTTAAGGCCTTGATTAAGCTCCAAAGAGTGGTTTTGCATTTGTTACTTATGATGTAAGTAACCACCTTACAAAGCAAGTCATAGAATTATCCCTCAACTCAAAAATTTGGCAATGTCAATGTTTTCAAAATGTGTTTTCCAATCAATTTGGTATGTCATATGGCTAGGTTTGGACCCATAGCTCAAAAATCCCAATTTTCATCCTTGGTTCATTTAAAATTCACCCTTATTTTAGGCCATTTTTGCAATTTTGTGATGCAAGCCCTTCCAATCACCCATGACCTCTTACCTAGACTAAAAACATCATTTTAAGCACATCTCATGTTGAACATTTTTCCATTTGAGGAGTGGAAGATAGACATTTTGACCTATGTTGGGAAATGACCTATAATTCAACTTTCCCAAAATACCCCTGGATTGCTAAGACCATAACTTGAGTTACACAAATCTTCTTGAGGACTTCTAGTACTCAAATTAAATCTAAGATCAAGCCCTACAATTCTTATGTTTGCCAAGAATCCATTTGAAAACTCCTTGATGGGCAAAGGTTGCTTGGAAGTCAAGTGACTTTCACAAATAAATTTCAGTGCCCTCTGATGACCCATAACTTGCAAGAACCATAACTTGAGTTCCACAAATCTTCTTGAATACTTCTAGTACTCAAATTAAATCTATTGAGAAGCTCTACAAGTTTCATGGTGGCCAAGAATCCATTTGAAACTTGAATTTTGACTTATTTGGCTTGGAAGATAGGCCCAAATTAGCGGATTTTACACTGAAACCCTAATTTGGTAACTCCTCCTCCTCTTGATCCTCTTTGATCTATCCTTGGCACAACACCACACATGTATCAACATATCAATTCATGAATCCCACATCCCTCAATTAAGCCTTGATGCTCTTCAATCCCTCAGTTGACCTAGGGTTGACCTAAGGTTGACCCAGATGAAACCCTAGTTGACTGCACTTCAACTGTGGCTCTTGTACTTGAATCAATGACTTGTCTCATCTCAAATATGACCCTCTAGGCATTTAACAAGCTTTGCACACATTCCATACCCTCAATTCATAGCTCATACCCTCATTGCTGGCCTTCAACACACCCCAAATTAGGAGAGAAGTCCACTGGTTGACCTTCAAACTTCTTAAAGCTTCAAACATTTCTTGATGACTTGGATGGTCTGAAAAACCCTTGATGTGCTTCTTTAGATAAGAATGGCACTTGATCCCTTGTTGGATGCCTTGCTATGCTATGATATACAAATGATTAGGTTATGTACATGATTCAATATGCAAATGATAATGCAATTAAAACATAAATCAGGTGAAATAGGTTGAGCAAATTTTAAGGTGCAACCGTTAATAACCTATTTTCATCCGTAAACTAGAAAAAGCCTAAAAATATCCGACACGATAATTCCTAATGACTCACATGGTGTCGCGTTCCTCGATACAAAGCTCGATTGGTACCGGTTTCCCGATTAATGTTAAATCAGGATTACTCTTCTCAGCATATAGAAGCCACGTATTGTCCCCATAATAGTTGAGATCATAGTTATTCCTCCTCAGAATAGGATCAGGAGTATCCTCAGCAGGTCAGAATGGATATCCCTGACAGCAGGGGCATTCTCAGCAGTGAGCCGTGCACAATTAACCCCAGTTTGGTTAAGCCCCAGAGTACAATCAAGTTGTCAAGGGTATAGAAAGAGCGTCCCCGTGCAGGGTCGTCCTTCCCGTCTCCAGCAGGTTGTCCTTCCTCCGTCAGGTTGATCATCCTCTACAGAGTTCGTAATGATGAATTTGTGAGCCATCCCTCAGTAGGATTGTTTCTTTCCCCATGGAAGTTGGTCTCACTGTTCCAGCATTTATTTTGCAGGGATGGTTCTATGATACCCGGTACCCCTCAGTGGAGTTGACGTTGCCTTCGGCATTTATTTTGCCAAGCGGTTTTAGACCCAGTGTTCTCTGGTAGCTCGAGCTTGCATTTGCACTTGCATATACCATCATATTTGCATCTATACAAACGCATAGCATCTACATGTCGTATGGGGCATTGCATCATTTTCAAACATATGCATTTCGAAACATAGATCAGATTGGTTCACCTTTTGCTTTCAGGTGTGTTTCTCAACAGGAGTATGGAGTTCTATCTCGGATCTATTTCCAGATATTCGAAGTCTCACTGTGAGACATGTGACGATACAGTTCTTGTTATTATCCCCCACAGAGTTACTGGTTGAAGTTTCTCTTATCCGACCAGCAGAGTGTTTTCTTCAGGTTTGCTGTCACGGCAGCATTACAGGGTTTCATAAATCAAAATTTCAGAAGTGGTCACTTGTTGTCGAAACGGGTGTCGGGCAGTTATTTTCATAATATCCCCAGTGAAGTTAGCTACTGCAAAGAATAGGCAAAAAAGCTATATCCGAGTCAGTTTTCCCTTATGAAGCAGGCAGATGAATTATTCCTGTAAGAATCAGGCAGATGAGTTTTCCCGTATGAAGCAGGCGGATGAATTATTCCTGTAAGAATTAGGCAGATGAGTTTTCCCGTATGAAGCAGGCAGATGAATTATTCCTGTAAGAATCAGGCAGATGAGTTTTCCCGTATGAAGCAGGCGGATGAATTATTCCTGTATGAATCAGGCAGATGTATTTTCCCGTATGAAACAGGCGGATGAACTTTCCGGTATCCAGATAGATGATTCTCCCGTGATAGACAGAGTATGTGGGTTGTGTTTCGATATTTGACAAAAGTATTTTCCCCAATGAAGTCACTGTGATTTGCTCGTGTTGACAAAACATTATAGTCCCCAGTAGAGTCCTCCTCAAAGTCGTTTGTGGGTTGGGACCAACGGAGTTAGCTACTGCAGAGATAAGCAGAGTTTCCTGTGTTTAGACAGATGATATGCCCGTATGGATAGGCGGATGAAGTTTCCTGTGACTAGACATAAATGTTTCCCCAGCGAAGTCGTTGGGATTTCCCCGTGTTGACAGAATATGGAGTCCTGACGTGGACAAAGTTCTATTCCCGTGTTGTTGAGATTTCTTCGGGTTGACGAAATGTGAGTCCTGACGTGGACATATTTGCATTTATTCCTGATTTAACGAAATTTGGGTCCAGATGTGGACAATGTTACTCCTGTGACGACAGAATCTCTATTCGTGTTGACGAATTGGTTCCTTTTCTGGTGTTGACAAGATTAGTCCAATGGTGGACGTAGGTGTTTTTGCGAAAATAGCTCAGTGCCCGTGGTGTCACGCAGGTGATTGATGTTGAAATCAAAATTGTATCAGATAATTGACCAGTTGTTGCCGTAACAACCAGATTCAGTTCATTGGACGTTGCTTCTCAAGCAGTTTTGCAGTTTATCTCCACGGTTGGCAAATTTCAGGGTTTCTTTGGTATTCAATCGTCTCGTACCTCGAATGTTTGAAGGCCATTCGCTCTTCACCCAGTCGGGTCCAAGCCGTATGAATAGGGGTAGCTGTTGCACCCCAAAATTTGACCAACCAGTTCCCACATCTGGTTTATGTTTCAATGCATTTTGCATTCGCATTCGCATACCACATACATTGCATTTTTTCAGTCAGATTGACTTTATCGGGATTACAGCCTCCACTGGCGTTTCAGGCATTTCAGGCCAATATTAGGTTTTATTTTGGGAAGTTGTGCGCTTCCCGGTGTTTTCAGCCCGCGCTTTTGTTTTTGAGGTTATCTCGGTGTCCGGATTTTTGCCGCTTATTTCAATCCGGTCTCGCGTTCTCTTTTATTTGTTTTTTAAATAGGTTTTATTATTTTCTAGAATTTAAATAGAGCCTTTAGTTGTTTTTAGAATTTTATTAGCTTTAATAGCATTTTTTTAGAATTAATAGAATATTATAGATTTTATAGAATAAATAGTTTTAAATAGATTTTAATATAGTTTTTAGAATATTAATAGATATTAGTTTCTTTTTAGAATAATATAGTTTTATTAGTTTTATTATTGATTTTATAGATTTTAATAAAATTTTCAATTGATTTTATAGATTTTAATATAGAATTTAAATAGATATTTTTAGATTTAATCGAATAGTTTTAATAGTATAGATTTTTTTAAATAGATGTTAATTAGATATTAGTGTTTAGTTTAATAAGTTTTCTTTTAATAGAGTTTATTAAAGTCTTGTTAGATTAGTTTAATTAGGTTTGGTTTTATTAATTAGTTTTAATTAGGGTCAACTTTTATTAAATGGTCATATTAATTTTCGTATTAATTGAGTCATTAGTCAGTTAATTTTCATTAGCATTTAATCAAGGTCATTAGTCTGAGTTGTTAATGGGTCAGATGTCCATTCCGTAAGGCCCATAGTCCAGTTACTGCCATGTGTCTGTATATAAGAGCTGCCACGCGTTTTCATCAGTTCCTGCCACCTCACTTCCCACTTACACCACTCTGAACCACTTGGCACTCTCTCCCCGTCTTCCCATGCCACGCGTATTCACTTCTCTCTCTCCCTAGCATGCAGCGTGACACCTGTTTTCCACTCAGTCTATCCTGCCGCCGGCCATGCAAACCACCGGACGACATCACCGGAGAAATCTAGCGGTGGTTCTCACGGCCAATTTCCACCGGAAACTAAAAAAAAACCCGCCGGAAACATCAGCGTTCTTCAAATTTCCAGAATGTTCATCAAAATCATCTTCAAGAATCCTCATCAGATTTTCCAGTTCAACATCTCCAACGTTCATTACTATCATCTCCAGATTTGATCAAGATCTTCATTATTTCGTCGGATCCGAGTCCAATTTTTCATCCGCCATGAACATCATGAACAACAACTTCGATTTCCAGAAAAAACTTCAAGAACGTTCTTCATACATTCATACGAACTTCATCCAAGTTCGTCAGCTTCATCCAGATCTTTCAAATCTTCACACGAAGTTCATCGAGTTTCAAGATCCATAGGAGATTCATCGCATCCTTCATCAAATATCTTCGTCCAATCTTCACCATCGCTCATCAGCGTTCTTCAGATTCATCCACAATCTTCACGCATCATCAACATTTTGCCATTTTTGTTCATCAGAGCTCCTGTGTTCATCGACCTTCAACATCAATCTTCATCCTGTTCGTTGTACTTTTCCAGAAAACAGGAAAACGCCTTCCAGAAACTCCTTCAAATCTTCGTCAACAAATGCTTGCCTTCAAGAGCATACAAGCCACGGTTTAATTTGTTTCCGGATATTTGTAATATAATTTTGTGGTTGTTTTGTTCATGTATTTTGTAGATTCACAACGAGATGATGTTTGAGTGATAGAAAAAATGAATGGAGAGAAGAAATTTTGAGACTGGGAGAGAAAGAATCTGAGAGAGTTTGTGGAAGAGTTGAAACGAGAAAGAGAGGCTGAGAGGAGGAACGGCGCAATGTGAACAGTGAATGGGAGATAGGAGAAGGAGCTAGGTTTTTTCTGAAGAATGTTGATACGTGGGTTTGGTGTTGGGCTTCAAGCCCAACAAGTTTTGGCATACCCCCATTTTCCTCACGTCCCCCTGGCTGTTTTTGTTGGGATTGTGGGCTGGGCCTACTTCATTTTTGCTACACCCCCTGTTTTGCTCACCAAACCCCTTCCCCCGTTTTTGTGTGTGCTGTGGGCTGGGCCCAACCTTTATGGTTTTTTGCTAGCATATGCACTCCCCTGTATGAACAAATCCCCCTTCCTTTTTTTGGTTGTCCTTTTATTGCTTTTATTTTCTTTAGATATTTTTCTCTTAGGATTTTAAAGGAAATATTAAATATAGAAATAATAGCATAGATTTAAATTCTAGATTTTAGGATATTAAACCATTAAATAGTTTTGATATATTTAGGAGAGTTTATTTCCTTATTATAGAAATAGTCATTTAGGATATTACGTAATTTCTCTTGACTTTGCTATTAGGAGTTTGGTTTCAATTTTAGGATGCAATTTCCATTTTATTATTAGACTTGTTATCTCGCTTTGTTATGTTGCAGGTTAAGGACAATAATTTTGCAATGCGATGTTAACTAATTTGTTGACAGATAATGCAGGATCCAAGACCTTTCCTCTTTCTCTCCTATTTTCGTTTCTATCCGATTTTATTCTCGATTTTATTGTTGGATGGCCGTGTGACACGATTCAATTGGAGAATGATTTTCGATATCATTTCTCTATCTTGTCTTTGACACGGACATTAATACGCTACCTCTTAGAGTTCGATTTCTCGTAAGTCGAACCATGACAGTCTAAGCGTTACATTGGTTCTGGTTCAAGTGTCATCAACAAGGATCCAGAGAGGAGAAGATTGGAATGGAGCTTGCGCGCATGTCAGGAGCCCAGGAGCTGCTTCATTCAACATCATCATCGTCTTATTCAAGTCTTCAGGCAACCGTCGAGTGTTGTAAGCTGCATCGTTAGATACGTAGGAAATGACAATTGAGGAGTTACTTCTCAATCGTCTAGGATGTCTAATATGGTACCCTTAGGGTGACATGCGACACATTCGTTCCTACGTCTTAGGTTCTTGCGTGTGTGTCCCGAGTTCCTTCCCGTTTAGGCGTAGGCCTGCTTCCTCTTTGTTCTCGCCCCCGTGCGAGCGAAACCCCTTTTCTCTCGCGTTCAGGCGATCGAGACCCCTTCTCTTGCCCCCGTGCAATCGAGACTCGTTTTCCCGTCGAACTACGTTTGCTCTGATCTCTTGTGCCAGACGAGAGTACGTAGGCATAGGATGCGACATCCTAGCGAGCTCCCTTTTCCCTTTTTCCCCGTTTAGCTGTAGTAGGATGAACTACAGCCGCTCTGATTTCTCATATCGAATGAGAATATGTAGGCATAGGATGCGATATCCTGGAGAGCACACTAACAACTAACCTCTCTGTTCTCTCGCTGACGTGCGATCGAGACGTTCCCGCTAACGACTGATGTTTCCCTTTCTCTTGCCCTTGCGAATTTGAGACTAGACTGTAGTTCTAAGTTCTGTAGGTTCCCGTACCTCTAAAACCAATTTCATCTCTCACTCCTGTGTGATCGAGAATACCCTGTCTAGCCGTAGTTAGCCTGAACTACGTAAGCTCTGATCTTTCACGCTGTGTGGAAGTACGTAGGCACAAGACGTGAAGTCTTGGCGAGCCAATTCCCTGTAGTTTCCCGAACTACGATGACTCTGACTTTCTCTCTTGAGAATACGTAGGCATAGAGTGCGACGCTCTACCGAGTCAGTTTCTTCCCGTTTAGATTTAGCAGCCGTAGATAGATTGTTTTTGCATCCTTTAGACAAACCAGCAAGCGTGGATCCCGTCGAGTACGACGGACGTGAGGGGTGCTAATACCTTCCCCTTGCGTAACCGACTCCCGAATCTAGGATTTGGTTGCGATGACCATTCCTTTCCCGTCTTTGCGGTAGGTTTACTTAGAGCGTTTCCTTTCCCTCCTTTGGGATAAATAACGCACGGTGACGACTCTTCTGTTTAGCCGGCGCCGATTTTCGCAGTAGCGACAATATTGAATCAAATTGCAGGCTGTTTAGCTTTGTTCTCACCATTTCCATAAAGCTCCATAATCAAAAATGTGGATTTTGAGTTGGACTCTTACAAGCTTCTATTGGGCTTCAAAAGTATCCAAGCCCATTCTATATATTCCTATGATCATTTCCCAACTGCCATAACAGATTTTGGGAGGAAGAATAACAGAAAAATAGTTGGAAAAAAGTGGTGGAAGTTGAAAATTCGGTTTTTAGGAATTAACCAGTTTTAGGCAAAATCAAGCATCCACAAAGCTTCTACAACATCCATGGAGTAATTCTGGTCCAAGAAAGTGAAGGTTCAGTGGTTGTTTGAAGGTGTTCCACAAGAGTTTTCAGAGGTATGTAAGCTTCAAGATTACTCATAATTTATGATGTTTTAGAACTCGTTTGATATGCAGTTAGGTTCTTGACAACCCCTAGATGGATTCTAGATAGGTTTCGTATTCAATCGTGACACTTTTTGACAGAGCCTCCTAAGTTGTAGTTCACATTTCTCTCTAGATATTGGATAATAACAAAAAAGAATTAGATATTTGTAATCTAGGAAGTGAGACGAAGAAAACGATATAAAAAATTTGGAGTTCGGATGAGTTTGAAAAACCGATCACTGTTCATCCCGCCGAAGAAGATGATCGGCTCTTCTCCGGCCGCCACTGTTCCCACCGCGCGAATTCCCTCTGTTTTCATGTTCAAATTGCCAGCTTCTTTCATAGCCGTTAGATCGCGAGGCTTAGTGGACTTCGTATTTGCATCGCACGGCTGGGAGTGTAAGTCCGCGTGTACCCTTTCCTTGGCATTTCTCATTTAGTGAAACACAGAGTTTCACTTTGAAACTCTGGGCTCTCACTCAAAGCGCTATCCGCACCCCTTCCGTTAGGCCCAAACCAAATTACACGTGAAAACGTTACTATCCCCACCCCCAGGCCTGTTTCCATTTAATAAATGAAAAGCTGAGTTTTTGACTCAGCTGGGCTTAGTAGTCTCATTATTCACACCCTACTCGTGCAGGCCCATGCAATATAACACGTAGAATAATACTAGTTGCACCTCCCTCTTAGTTCTTTTAATTTATTTTTTTCTATTTTGTTTTTAATTGATGACTGTTTAGTTTTAATTCAGAAAAAATATAAATTGTTGTCAATAATTCTTGAAATAAATCATGTGAGTAGTTTAACCTGTCTAGAATATTTTCTTATTTTTTTTAATTTCAGTTTTAGTGTATTTTCCAATTAATTGCATATTTTCCATTTTAATGTGTTTTTAATAGTTGAGAAATTACCAACTGAGCTTTATGATTTTATTTCTCTTTCAATAATTCATGTTAGTTTCCGATTTTTTGTATGGTGAATGTTGACACATTGTGGAATAGTGTAATATTTTTATTGCATTTTTTAGATTGCATTTGAATAGGTTTTGAGATGGATTTTTATAGCCAGCTGTCGCACCTCGAAAAATCACGGAGACATTTCGGAGAAACGACCTTCGCGCGAAAGGCGCGGAAATGCGGTTCGACAGAGTCGCCACCGAACTTTATTTTTCCCGAATAAAGGGGAGAGGAAAATATCGAGAAAACCTCTTAAAACGAAAGGGATAGGAACAGGGTTGTCGCAACCATGTTCCGGGTTCGGGAGTCGGTTACGTGAGGGGAAGGTATTATCACCCCTCACGTTCGTCGTACTCGACGGGAACCTCTTAAGGTAATTGTGGGGAGTGTTGTCTAAGTTTATTTGTTTTCTTCTTGTTATTAAAGGTAGAATTGGTAGGGTAAAAGGTTAAAGATACAAAGGAGAGATGGATGGTTAGAGGATAGAGTGCTCGCCAAGGATTGGGGCCCTTGTGCCTACGTATGCTCATTCGAACGAGAATGAGAAATCAGAGCGTCGTAGTTCGACTACGGGAGAATGGAGGGGAGGTAGCTCACCAAGATCATCACAATCTTGTGCCTACGTATCTTACATTCGGACGAGAATGAAGAATCAGAGCAGTCGTAGTTCGTGGTAACAACCACGAAAAGGATACTAGGAAATGGGAGGATGGATAGAAGGTAGCTCGCCAAGATCATCGTGATCTTGTGCCTACGTATCTTACATTCGGACGAGAATGAAGAATCAGAGCAGTCGTAGTTCGTGGTAACGACCACAAAAAGATGAGGTTTGAAAAGGGTTGAAATTTGAGTTTAAGACGAAAGAGTGACTGACAAGCAACCCAAGAGTGTGCCTCAAGAGCTTGTCACTCAAGAATTCAAGGAATGCGAGATCCCAAGAACTCGATTCTTTCGGAAATTGGGTTGATAGGTTGAAGATAAGAAGTTGGGTGTTTTGAAATCGAAAGAATGAACTAATAACAACTCAAGGGCGCGCCTCGAGAGTTACTCATTCGAGTATTCAAAGAATGCTAGATTCTAAGAATATCCCTCTTTCGTAAGTTTAAAAAATGTTTGTGAAAAGATTGAATCGAAAATGGAATGCGAGGCAAAGAGGAAGTTATTTTGAAGTAGCTCGACGACGTGTCGAGGATTTGTTTGAAAATGGAACCGACTTGACGACGTGTCAAGGGTTAGATTGTGAGAAACGATATTAGTCCCTAAGGGTGCCCCTAATATCAAAACCACGAGGAGCTGTGAAATGTGTGCGAAATGTCAGTTGCGAATGCGTATGAGCATTCGACTCAGGAGAATGTTGAAGATGTTTGAAAAAAAAGTTGAAAGATTGAGTGAATAATAACTCAAAAGCATGCCTCGAGAACTATTCACTCGAAGATTCAAGGAATGCTAGATTCCAAGAACCTCCTTCTTTCGGAGTTTTAATCGAGAAAGATGTTTTGAAAATAATTTGGATCGAATCGAGGATATGAAAAGAGTTTGTGGTATGAGAGGTGAGAACGCGAGATTGGATTTGAAAATTTTAGAGAAATGACAATTATTTGATAAATGAGACGTAGGACTCACAACCAATTAATCGAGGTATCATCGAGATGCTAGATCCCAACGACACCTTTTTCATTTGATTAAGTTAAAAAAAGTTTTAAATGAACGATGAAAATATCACGCGGAGTGCTAGACTCCAATAGCATTTTTGTCTAAATGATTAAAAACGTATTTTAAAATAGAAGTCGAATGTTACTACCAAAAGCGTACGCCTCAATAGTGATTACTCACAAACCCACAAGACGCTAGACCTCAAGAGTTAAATTTTCACCATTTGATTTAATTTATGAAATATTGTTTGAATAAACACTGAAAGTGTCATGTGGAATGCTAGACCCCAATGACATTTCCTTGTCTAAATAATTAAAAGGCATATTTTGAAACGAAAAGTCGAATAATACATTATTTAAGGTGTACACCTTAATAACGATTGTCCAAAAATCCAAGAAGTGCTAGACTTCAAAGATTTAGTTTTTTCATAATTTGATTGAAAATAATTTTAGTGGTAAAAAAAATGATTTGAGATTAGAAAATTAGTCATATTTTTGAAATAAGTTTGAAAATAGTTTAAGGTTTTGCTTAGAAAATATTTAATTACTTGCCTAATGAAAACATGTTATTTAATAAATAGAATAAAAAAAATTTATTTATTTAAAGGAAATATAAATATTGGGTTTAACAAGTGTCATAAAAAAAATGGTTTAGAATTTTTTATTATTTTGAATTGCCTTTATAAATTGATTAACTAAAAA